>JAECWS010000082.1:0-1200000 GCA_018150905.1 Drosophila ambigua
AGCCGCTGGCCCGAACATTACCATTTTACCGTTTGAAAGGGTATTACAAATTATAACGAACCATGGTTCTAGCCATGGCTCGTCACAAACGGCGGAGTGTCATCCACGCTAGTCGGCAACAATAATGAAACTGATATACACCGAGCCAACGAACCATGGCTCCAGCCCCACAATTATTGTCAGAAAATAATCATAAATTAGCAGTAATTAATTATTTCCGGGTCAGGTGCGATCACCAGATGCATAAATGAGCCAAGATCGGCCGAAGCAGGAGGCAGTCCACCAGCCCCAACACAAGACACTGCACTGGACTCAAAAACCAGAAACACACCATGGAAGCTCACGGAGACGGTCAACCCGACGAACTTTACCTGGAAGGACACCATACCAATCCAGGAGTCACCACCGGCTGGATTTACAAACTCCGTCGGGACGAGCTGGAAGCCCTTGACGAGGAATTCGGACTTGGAACGGTCGAGGAACGACGAAAGAGATTCGCCGCATTAGTCGCCGGGACACTCTCGCAGGACGCCTGGGCCCGACTGGGAGACCTCAAACGACTATACTCCAGACCAGCAGGTAAAATTAGGTCAATATATATTTTAATGATTTCATATATTTCATCCATTAGACATGTGATATCTCACAACTAATAGAAAAATAGTTCTTCTATAGAAAATTCAAGTCCATGAGATATTTTTTACAAGGTAGACTATGAAAAAAAATGTTTGAAATAAGTTTTATAATTAAAAATGTATTTTTTTTTTTCACTTTTTAATAATTTATATTTGACTTGCAGACCCGCGCGCTTCACTGCTTACTAAATCCATTTATTGTTTAGGAATTCTTCGAAATAAAACAATAATAACACTACTAGACAAAATTTAACTTTTTATTTAGGCTGTGAACCAAAATGACTTTTTCTGATAGAATTCAAGATTTGAAAATTTTGTAGTACTTTATTATTATTTTTAAGTCATTTTTTTTAAAGAATTTTTAATATCTTTTTTTTTTCATGGGTTTTTTAGAGATAGTGCTTCTATTTTTCACATAACAGAAGTATCTTATATCTGGTTGCAGTTCTAAAAAGCTGAAAATTGCAGCTAAAAATCCGACCCAGACCATTTGTATCTGCAGCTTGACGCCTGAAAGATATTAAGCTTTCAAATTCAAATTTAATATTTTTTTGCGGTATATTTTTTTGAAATTTTGATTTTAAAAACTTTGAAATAGTCGAAAAATAAAATTCTTGGATAAAATATTTGGTTTTAGATAGACGCATTAATTGGGCGTCGTTTAAGGTATTGCTCATTAATATCTATGGATAAACGGTCAAAATTAAAAAAAAAAATGTAATTTGAATTTGAAAGCTTAATATCTTTCAGGCGTTAAGCTGCAGGTACAAAAGGTCTGGGTCGGAGTTATAGCTGAATTTGTCATCTTTTTAGAACTGCAATCAGATATAAGATACTTGTGTTATGTGAAAAATAGAAGCACTACCTCTGAAAAAAAGCATTAAAAAATACCAGATTTTTCAAAATTCTCTAAAAAAAACTACACCATAAAAAAAAACAATATTTCGTTTTTAAACCCCGAAATCTATAAGAAAAAGTGATTTTGGGCCACAGCCTAATTATAGTGTTGACTGGTGTAATCAAAAGCAACAAATTGAATTTTTTCAGAAAAAAATTATTCTTAAAAAAAGTTATAAGAACAAATCTATTATAAAATGTTCTGTTCTACAGAATGACACAAAATTAAATGAAATAGGCGTTCAAATACACATTTTTTGCAATAAATTTGAAAAATTTAAAAAAAGGCATACCCTTTGGTGCATGCGTTGCGGAAAAATAAATTAGGCGTTTTGGACCAAATGAAAAATAGTTTTGATTGATTTTGCAGTATTGAGGCACCAATTTATAGAACAGCACAAATTTGGTGCGTGCATTGCGGAGATACCCGGTTATACACAGATTTTTTTCTATAAATTTATTTATGTATAGATTAAAAATAATATTTAAAATTATATGTAGTAATAATGACCATTCAAATTTATTTATCGATAAAAAAAAACAAATTTTAGCACAAAATGCACCGAAAACAGCCAAATATTCATCGGAATCAAATGTCAAATTTGGCTATTTATTGTAAAGCTTCTGGACATTGCAGCACAATTTTATCTTGCTGACTACACTTTGAAAGATTTTGCTTTCAAATGCAGTCTATTTCATGAAGATATCTTGATTCGTTCAGAAGTTATTAATTTAGCAAACTTAAATGACCGAAGGCCCCACTGCGCGGCGGTTGGAAGTTAACAGGCTTCCGGCCGGTTAATGTTAAACTGAAGCTGAAAAACCGGCTCTAAGGGTTTTAAAAATATTCTCATGTTTGCAACGATCCTCCGAAAACCCTCCTAACCCAAACAGGTTGTTTAGAACCTCTGTAAATTAGAAATCAAAAAGTATTAAAGACATTTTTTATTTTATTTCAAAATATTATCACACCTTATGTACTATATAAAATTTGTATTGATTGGATTGCGAAACTGTACAAATCAGTCAATAAATCAGTCAATAAACTCATAAACACAAGAAAAAATACGGGTATAAATCCTCTTTTGTAGTAACATCTGTATCTACCAAAGCATTTTCAACACCATTTTTTTTTAATTTATTGTAGTACATCCTTCACAGAATTTTCCGTCCATGTGTATGCGGTTGTTTGCACATTGAAGGCATTCTTTACTGCAGTCCGTTTGAAGATACCCTGAATAAAAGAGGAATTAATTTCAATTTTAATTTGTATTATCATAATAATAATATTACTATCATGACTAGAGAACCGCTTATTTCTTAAATGTACATTTCACCACGATTCATATATGCAAGTAATAGCGAAAGTTCGAGAGATATTTAGTTTGCACTGTCAACATATGTAGGATCGATTGAAGACTGAGCGAGCGAGAACGAAAGAGCTAGAGCTCTAAAAGTGCTCAGAGTGGAGAGCAGCGATTTGTACAAAAAGAACGCAAAATCAGCTTATCAGGTGTGCCACAGAAATCACTTCCGCTGGAAAATCACCTCAATTCGATTCCGCCGTGCCACACACCGCCTTTTCAGCGGAATCAAAATCGCTCACAATTTACCCAGCGATTTGATTAAATACACCCATAAAACACACCTAAAACGATTGGAATCTTACTTTCCCATAAAGGTTTTTGAATTGGTGATTAACCCTCATCCAAATGATTTAACTTTATACCTGTTAATTTAATAAAATAAGCATTTTAGTAAATTACTATTCAATCCGCTGACTGAATTTTCACCTAACGATTCCGCTCTCAATCCGCTGCAGACCGAGGTGGCCACCTAGGGCGATTCGGACTTTCGAAATTAATACACTAATGCCACCGTTTTTAAGTCGAGTTCGGAGCAATATATTTAATATTAATTATATTGATAGCATTCTGTGTTTCTTTAATTAAGCATTACAAAAAATAGCTCATTGCAGTAAAACTTCCTTTACGGTAATTTTAATGAACTAAATTAGCAGTAGTTTGAGAAGACAATCATATCGTCTGAACGCGAAAACGAGTCCAATGCGCATCTGAGTAGCCTGCGCTGCAAGGTTTGTATTATAATATGTTGACTCAGTAGTTCTTCGATGGCCAACAGACTCGGTAAAAGCATTTTAGTTAAGTATACAGTAAAAATCCTGTCTGTATTTTTTTGAACAGCTGATTGCTGCCATGCCCGGAGGGTTGCCAGACAACTGCTAGAGTTGCCGAGTACATTGTTTTGTTTGACTCGCACGATATGAATGTTTTTGTGCCTCGAAATTCTAAAAGTACAGCTTTTAAAAATTAATTATTTTATATCATAAAAGAAAAAATGCTTTGATATGATAAAATCAATAAAACTGCAAAATGAACCCTATTCGAAATGAGTCTTGAAAATTGTCAACCCTAGCCTTAGTTCGAATTTGGTTTGTGGCAATGTTAAGAAAAATGAAATCGCTCGGAATTCTGTGGCTCGGCGGAAATTTTTAAGCGGAAATCCTCTGCGCGGTTTCCAATTTCACTAGTGATTTCTGTGGCACCCCTGTATTATTTATTTTTTTTTATTTTTATTTTTTAGTGTCTTTATTCGTTTTATTGTGTACAATTCGAGACTTACTGGTCTCGCTGGTTGTGTTGTGAGCTGGTGGACTGCTTAGTGTAGTGTCTTGAGTTTTTGACTGCCTGATGGACGGGCTGATGGACTGCCTACTTCTACCTTTTATGCAGCTGGTGATCGCACCTGAGACCGTGATTTTCGTGGTCTGTCTTCGACCCGGTAATAATTAATTATTGCTAACTTATGATTATTTTGTGACAATAATTGTGGATGCGCTGTTTGTGGCGAGACCTGACCAGAGCCATGGTTCGTTACAAAATATTAAAAAAAAAGTTTTGTTGTAGAAAAAACCCATAAGTCATTAAACAAATTTAAAACTCCAAAATTTACCAAAAAAAAAAATCTAACGCCTATTTCATTTGGGTCATTCTGTAGAACTAAACATTTTATGATAGATTTGTTTTTTATACCATTATGTGTAAAAATTGTTTTCTGAAAAAATTGCATATTTAAAAAAAATTGTATATTTAATGCTGTTGATTACACTACACGAAAAGATTTTTCCTCAAGGAACCAAACAAACTTTTTCTGAAATATTTTTGACTTAGACTTTTTGATAATATTTTTTATACCCGTACTCAAAAAAGAGTGAAGGGGAATATTAGATTTGTGGTGTGGATGTGTGGAGCGCAGAGAAGGAAACGTTTCCGACCCTATAAAGTATATATATTCTTGATCAGCATCAATAGCCGCGTCGATATAGCCATGTCTGTCTGTCCGTCCGTCCGTCTTGTTGAGCGCCTGGATCTCAGAGACTATAAGAGTTAGGGTAACCAAATTTGGTTTCCAGACGCATGTGATATCACACTGCTACAAGTGTATTTCAATGTAACATAATAATAATATATATGTATATGTATATTTGGTGTTATGTTGCTACAAGTTTTCAACGTATGTGATAAATTCTGCTTTCTACGGCCGACTTCCTTTGTCATTCGAATCAGATTCCCTTATGAGAGTCCACACATAGTCTCCCAACATATTCTCATTCCAAACATCTTAATGCCGTCGTTCCATAGCTTTTAATTGTTGGTGAAATCTCTCTCCGTGTTTATCACTAACGTATCCTAAGTTTGTCGAAAAAAAGTTGGAGTGCAGGAAATGTCACTTTGTCCCGATTTTTTTATAATTCTTAATTAGCTCTTGGACGTATTAACGTAATCAGCACTGCTGTTACCAAGAAAATTTGTTGTAATCAGTCGGTATGAGTTGCAGGCTACCTTTTTATTCGTAGCTAAAATATTTTCAAATCCATCATAGTTCTGTAGTCTTCGAATTTGGGGGCCATCAAATACGCCTTCTTTAACTTCTGCCAGCGACAGACTGTAACGAACCAGGGTTCTAGCCATGGCTCGCCACAAGCAGCGGAGTGTCAGCGCATCCACGCTTGTCGGAAACCATAATCAAACTGATATACACCGTGCCAACGAACCATGGCTTAACCCCGGAATCAAAAAGTGTCAGAACCTCCGGAAAATACAATAGTCTTAATCAACACACGCAACTACCAAAATTAAGAACTCGCGATCAACAACTCTACCCATTCTTGTCCACACTTCAACTTAAAACAACCCACCCCTTGCTTTATTTCGCAATCAGCAAAGACAGCATTAAATTCTTGGTAACCCACTTCTTTGCAATATTTCGCAACCACTCGGCCTCAAATTACTCCAAGCCACACTAGAATTAGGCTGTGGCCCAAAATAACTATTTCCTATAGATTTCGGGGCTTAAAAATTTGTAACGAATTATGGTTTTTTTTTTGGTGTAGATTTTTTTTAAAGAATTTTGTAAAATCTGGTATTTTTTAATGTTTTTTTCCGAGGTAGTGCTTCTATTTTTCGCATAACAAAAGTATCTTATATCTGGTTGCATCGACCTTTGCAGTTCTAAAAAGCTGACAAATGCTGCTATAAATCCGACCCACACCTTTTGTACCTGCAGCTTAATGCCTAAACGATATTAAGCTTTCAAAGCAAATTTCATCATTTTTTTGCGGTAGATTTTTTCGAAAGATATATATTTTGGAAGATATTTAAGTTATGTGAAAAATAGAAGCACTACCTCTGAATAACATGAAAAAATATCAGATTTGAAAAATTCTTTAACAAAAAATGACACCTTTGTAATAAGGTACTACAAAAATTTTTAAATCCCGAAATCTATCAGAAAAAGTAATTTTGGTTCACAGACTAAATAAAAAGTTCAATTTTGTCGAGTAGTGACATCGAGAGAGCTGCAGCTCAACTTGCATAAAAGCAAGGTCGCGTCGGCGGAGCTCCTCATTGCCTTGGAGCAAGGGCCCGTCGACATAGCTTCGATCCAGGAGCCATGGCTTGCCTCCGGCAATGCTGTGGCCGGACTAAAGTCCTCTAATTACAATCTTTTCCACCCACCATCGCTAAGCAGGACCAGAACCGCCGTACTCGTACGAAAGGGCATCCATGCTTATCTTATGTCTGTGATGCTTGAAAGCGAGGACACACGACAGGCCAGCTCCACCGGAGGAGCTAAGGAATCTGGTGGCGGAAGCCAGTCCGAAAGACCAGTAACTCATAGTTGGTACGGACGCCAATGCCCACCATAGCGTGTGGGGAAGCCCCGATATCAACGAAAGAGGTGAGTCACTTCTAGACTTTATACTATCCACTAACCTAAATGTAGCAAACGTAGGTGAGGAACACACCTTCGTAGACCCCACCTCGTCTAACGTACTAGATCTAACACTCGTAACGGGGAACAGTACTTTGATATCTGGCTGGAGAGTCCTTGAAAGACCATCCTTCTCAAGTACATTCAGTTTAAGTGCCAATTTAAACACTCTCCGAAGATAACTGTCTCTAGAAACCCCCGGAACACAAACTGGGAAAAGTTTAAAAAGACAGTTACCTCGAAGATCGCAACTCGTCCGGGCACAGTGATATCCCCGGAAGAAATAGAAACGTCCCTAGAGACCCTCTCCAAGGAGCTACTGGATGCGTACCACGCAGCATGCCCTCCCTCGAGAACGAAAAAGAGGACCAGACCACTCTGGTGGAACCGGGACTTATCGCTTCAAAGAAATAACCTCAAAGAATTCTTAAAAATCGCCAAACTGGCGAACGATGAGAGGAATACAAAATCTTACTCAGGGAGTACAAGAAGGAAATACGCAAGGCACAAAGAAACTCGTGGAGGAACTTCTGCTCCAATATCGAGAAAGTCCCAGAAACGGCCAGACTCCGGAAGTTGCTATCAAAGCAACCCGCCATACATAGTCAGCTGAAACGAAATGATGGACAATGGACTGAGGGCAGCAAAGAAGCCCTATCAGCACCAATGGAAGCCCACTTCCCAGGATGTACCGAGGTCGCTGACGCTACAGAGAATCAGGACCTAGCAACTGAGGAACAGCACCCTCCAACAGATCTCATATCGTCTAAGGGAATCCACTGGGCTATAGACTCCTTTGTGGGTACAAAAGCACCTGGACGAGACGGTATATTTCCAGCCATGCTACAGGTGACCAAAGACGTGATCACCCCATGGCTCTGGGCAATATACTCAGCCTGCCTGAGCACGGGCTATATCCCTATTCAATGGAGGACCTCGAGGATTGTCTTCCTTCCAAAGGCAGGAAAGTGCAGCCATATGAGCCCCAATGACTACAGACCGATAAGCCTCACCTCTTTTCTACTCAAAACACTAGAAAAGCTGCTGGATCTACATATCAGAAATATTGTAGGTGGGCGGATGTCAACCAACGAGCATGCCTATACCAAGGGGAAATCGGTAGAGACGGCACTGCATTCGCTAGTAGCCACCATCGAAAATGCCCTCCAAAATAAGAAGTATGCTCTAGGAGTGTTCGTAGACATATCCGGAGCATTCAACAACGTGAATACGAGCGCGAAAATGGACCGCCTAGAAGCGATCAACACACATCCCGCAATCAACCTCTGGATAAAGAACCTTCTAAGTTGTAGACGGGTGTACTCAGAGTGGGGCACCGCTTCCATGGTGAAAGGGGCACACAGAGTCACACCTCAGGGTGGGGTCCTGTCGCCCCTCCTATGCAATCTGGTGGTCGACGACCTGATAAAGAGATTCGAGAGAAGAGCCCCAAAAATAACAGACTATGCGGACGACATAAGCATAATTATTACGGGAGTATGCCCATCGGGCCTCAGCTCTATAATGGAATCAACACTCAGGGAGATATGTGAGTGGGTGGGAAAAGTAGGACTCAGTATCAGAAGGACTGTAGGATGCTAATAGGTATACTCACAGGTCATTGCCTGGCTGCAGCACATGCAGTCAAACTAGGCATCACCAACAGTAACAAGTGCAGGAAATGTGATGAATCTGGGGCTATCGAAACCCTGGCACATCTAATCTGCCAATGCCCGGCCCTCTCAAGGGCAAGAAACAAACATCTTGGAAGCCCGGTACTGGCATCGCTGGAAAAGGCATCCAGGAGAACGCCAGCGGAACTCCTTGCCTTTGCAATACCCAATCCGGACAACTAAGGGCCATATTGGCCTATGTGTGGCCCCATGAGGGCCGTCTTGGACAACCTAACCTAACCTAATAGGCCGAGAAATGATCAGAACGTGCCTGGACGTCAAAACAGCGATACACATGGAACCCGACGACTGGAAAGAAAATTGGGATCAGAAGGAACACCTAAACATATACACGGATGGAGGGAGGAGTAGGTGCGGGAAAATACTGTACAGACCCTGAAATAAGGCTGTCTATAAGCTACCGGACCAGTGCTCGATGTACGGAACGCCCACATAATGTGGTCAACCTGTTCGTGGACAGCCTGGCGGCGATAAGATCCACTGGGCTATAGACTCCTTTGTGGGTACAAAAGCACCTAGACGAGACGACATGCAGTCGTCAGCGGTCAGTTCCAAAAATGTTCTGGCAAGCAGGGAGGCATTAGATTTCCTAAGCACGACAAAGTCAGTGCGGATCTATTGGGTTCCCAGCCACCAGGGCATCGAAGGCAACGAGACAGCAGACGTGCAGGCTAAGGAAGGCGTAGGGCTGGTGAAAGACAGGACTGAGAACGCGCCTGTTCACACAGAACGCTTCAAAACGATCTAGACAGGCGGGCACACATACAGGCCAGTAGCAGGTGGAGGAGAACCACCACCTGCAGGATCTCGAAAACCACGAACGGACTGTAGGATGCTAGTGGGTATACTCACAGATCACTGCCTGGCTGCAGCACATGCAGTCAAGCTAGGCATCACCAACAGTGGCAAGTGCAGGAAATGTGATGAATCTGGAGCTATCGAAACCCTGAAACATCTAATCTGCCCATGCCCGGCTCTCTCAAGGGCAAGAAACAAATACCTTGGCAGCCCGGTAGTGGCATCGCGGGAAGATGCATCCAAGAGGACAAAGCGTAAAACACTCAGAAGGTCCCTACGCACCAATCCGGACAACTAAGGGCCATATTGGCCTATGCGTGGCCCCGTGAGGGCCGTCTGGGACAACCTAACCTAACCTAACTATAAGAAGCAGACTGAAAATCAATTTTGTATACAAAAACTTCTTTTTTAGAGGATGGTCGGCGATGGTCGAAGGCAAGAAAATAGACAATATAAGAATAAGATGCGTAACGCTCATACATTTCAATTGCCATATGGAAGAGACGAAATTCGCGCCATCTCGCTCGCACAAATTTGATAGCGTAAAAATTTAAAAATAGAACGATCTTGCATGTGTAAGTACACACAGAACCAGCAAGCAAACGATTTTCGAGACGAAAACCTTTTTATGAGTTGAGAAACGAATTTATTAAGAGTCGTTGAGTACGTCGCACGCTGAATTATGTATTTTTAAATATGTATATCCGATCATTACACTACTCCTCAAAATTTAACTTTTTCTTTCCGCGGTGGACCAAAATGAGTTTTTCAGATAGATTTCGAAATTTAAAATTTTTTGTATGGCTTTGTTTTCTTTATGGTTTTTTTTTTTTTTAATCTGTTATTTTTGTTTTTTTTTTTTTTTTAGAGGTAGTGCTTCTATTTTCACATAACTTAAGTATCTTATATTAGGTTGTATAGAACTGTGCAGTTTTATGCACCTTGTAGTTGCATCTTAACGCCTGAAATATATTAAGCTTTCAAATTCAAATTTTGTCATTTTTTTGCGGTATTTTCGACTTTAAAAACTCAGGAAAGTTGAAAAAAAAAATAAGTCGTGGCTAACATTTTTAGTTTTAGATAGAGCATTATTTGGGCGTCATTTAAGGTATACAACCAGATATAAGATATTTTTTTTTAATATTGCGGTGGTAATCGTCTTGCATAACACTACTCGACAAAATCAAACTTTTTTCCTCAAGGATCCAAACCGACTTTTTCTGATAGACATGGGGCTTTAAATTTTTTTTAAAGAATTATGACTTTTTTTCTATGGCAGAACTTTTTTTTAAAGAATTTTTGAAGTCTTTTATTTTTTTTTAAAGCTTTTTTCAGAGTTAGATCTTGTTTTTTCACATTACTCTGGTAACTTTCATCTGGTTGTTAGGAATTTTGATATTTTGAAAAGATAATTAAAACAGCTAGAAGATAAGCCAAAACACTTTGTGATTTCAGCTTACCGTCTGGGAAATATAAAGCATTGAAATGCAAAAATGATGATTTTTTGCGGTATTATTTACGAAATTTTGACTTTAAAAACTCAGGAAAAGTCGAAACCCATCGGGAATTGCAATCGCGATCAGGTACCAAATGTACAACCCTTTTTCGTTTGCTTTGTTCCCAATTGGCAGTTGGGCCCGCAGCCTTCAAAAAGGTATTTTTTGTTCATTTTTTCCATTTTTTAGGTTTGGTTAACGAATTTTAGCTCCAAAGTCTCTCCATAGATTTTAATTAGCGATACCTTAAACGACGCCAAATGAATGCACCTATACACAAACAAATAGAGGACACAGGATATTGTTTTTTTCGACTTTTCCTGAGTTTTTAAAGTCAAAATTTTGTAAATAATATCGCACAAAAATCATCATTTTTGCATTTCAATGCTTTATATTTCCCAGACGGTAAGCTGAACCAACCGGTAACCAAGTGTTTAGGCTTAACTCCTAGCCGTTTTAATTATCTTTTCAAAATATTAAAGTTCTTAACAACCAGATGAAAGTTATGAGAAAAAAAACAAGCGCTACCTCTGAAAAAAGCTTTAAAAAAATATACCAGTTTTCAAAAACTCTTAAAAAATGATAAGGAACGTGTGAGTCGCTTCTGGGTACGCGACTCTACTTATACCCGTACTCAGTCAGTATATACATTTATGAGCATAATTTTTTAGAATTTTAGAATTTAGAATTTAAAAAAATTTGTATATTTCACATTTTGTTTGCTACATCTGTTATCTACATCTACAATGTATATTTTACATTTAGCATGTAGATTATAGATGTACCATTTACATTCTAAATCTCATCCGCTTGGGGTTACTCGCGCACTGAACGCGGCAGAGTGTGCGAGCGAGAAGGAGATTGAGTAGCGTGTCTCTGGCTGAAGTGGGCGGGGGAACCAACTGAAAATGAATTTCTTCATTCTGGCTATAATTATGATCCGATCTGATTCGGACTCGGCAATCTGGTAGATATGGTCATTCTCTACGATACTGCGTTTTTAGTTTCTCGTATCTTTAAAAATGTGCCTGCCACAGATTTTCGTCCTTTGTGTGGGCGGAAGGGGGTGGGGCGAAATTTTGAAATACACTTGTAGCAGTGTGATATCACATGAGTCTGGAAACCAAATTTGGTTGCCCTAGCTTTTATGGTCTCTGAGATCCAGGCGTCAAACAAGACGGACAGACGGACGGACGGACGGACAGACAGACATGGCTCTATCGACTCGGCTATTGATGCTGATCAAGAATATATATACTTTATGGGGTCGGAAAATTTTCCTTCTCTGCGTTACACACATCCACTTTTGCCACAAATTTAATATACCCCTTAACTCTTTGTTGAGTAGGGGTATAAAAAGTTCTGCCATAGAAAAAAATATCATTAAACCATTTCTAAGCCCCAAATCTTTAAGAAAAAGTTGGTTTTGTTCCTTGAGGAAAAATCGTGTTGACTAATGTAATTAACTTACACTTGAAAAGTTATGGGTATATTTCGACAGCTCTGTAGAATGCGTATGCATGCTGGCAGATCTAGATTGCTTAATTGCGGCAGAGTTCCAGCTTTGTGTGCCTTCGTATGCTGTATGCATACAAGAGTGCAGATGGCTCTACAGCTCTCTCTCTCTCTCAAAAAATATCATGAGATCCTGGAGCCAGCTCTAGAGCCGTGTTCGTGTGCAAAAATTTCGTATGTCGTTATGTATCTTATTCTTGTATTGTCTTTGGCAAGACCATGCCTTCAATATCCTCAAATAGTATGAACAAAAATGTAAGTCTGCCAGTGATGTGACAATTAAACATTTTTTGAATGCAAGAAGTCCCACAAAGCTCCGCATTTGGGTCTGAGAGTACATGGTCGCACGACTTCAGTTTGGAAAAACACATGTGCAATGGCCTGTATTCACAGTATAGTATTGATCAAAATTGTGTATGTAGGCATACTTTAGAATACAGTTGCAGTTGAAAAATTCCTGCTAAAAGGATCTTTGTAAACGAAAGCAGTAGCTTATTGTCCGCAAGAGATGTGACCAGGAGGAAGCCTTGTTAATCATACATTGAAGATCATTTCCTTCATCGGAAATGTGTAGATTAACTTGAGGCTTGACCTTAACTTCCATGTGCGCAGCCTCCTCAGTCGACAGTGCAAACTTTGCCCTAGCAGGTGGCCAAGTGAGCCGTGATTGTGAAAGCCACGGTGGTCCATTCCATTACAGTTGATGGTCTACAAGATCCCTCGGTAAAAGTCCGCGTGAAGCACAGTCCGCGGGATTGTCCCCAGTGCGAATGTGTTTCCAGCAACTACGTGGACAAGCATCTAGAATCTTAGCAGTCCGATTGCAAACATAAGTGTTCCAAGTCCGAGGGGGTGATGAGGGCCAATGCAGCACAACTTCTGAGTCACACCAACATATGTCTGGACGTTGATATGCAATAACTGCACCATCAAGTGGCCCATGCGACACCAAGCCGAAGCCTGTTACGCACGGAACCCAGGCAGAAACGCAGTCCTCCTCCCGCCCAACCGACCGAGGGGCGCTGCCGCATGACGCGCGACGGCTCAACAAGTCAGGGCTCTCTACGTCACCCTTGATCAGGTTGTGCATAAAAAATCACACCAAGCATTTTTCTACGACTAAGTTTGGAAGGTTTATTAAAAGCAATCTACAAGGGTAAGATGGCAGTCTCACACCTTCATCCCAGTTAAGGCCACGCAGAGCAAAAAGTAAAAAGTTTTTCTGGACTGATTCTATACTATCCTGGTTTACTTTGTACTGAGGGCACCATACACAAGAGCCGTACTCTAAAATCGGACGAACAAGCGAGATGTGGAGAGTCATCGTTATATAGGGGTCGTCAAATTCCTTTGACCACCTCTTTATAAACCCAAGCACTTTGGGTCATCTTTGGGTCTAATTTAACACCAAGATCATCAACCAAGGTAATTCTCTCAAGAGAACCACCGCAGAGGCTATAAGGAGCCAAAAGGGGGCTGGAGCGATGAAATGTCATTACTTTTCATTTCGAGGCATTTAGGTGTAACATACTTGCACAACACCATGACTGAAAGTTATTGAGATCGGATTGCAAGCGAGAGTGAAATGAAATATCTTTATACTGGACACAAAGTTTAACATCATCCGCATACATGAGCAATCGAGAGTTTGTTAATACTGAAAGCAGATCATTATTAAAGAGGGTGAATAGTAGGGGCCTAGATGGCTGCCCTGTGGTACTCCAGAAATAACCTTAACAGCTGAAGAGAAGGAGTTTTTGAAGAGGACTCTTTGAGACCTAGAAGGAAGGTAGCTAGAAATCCATATCAACAGATTAGGCGGAGACCCTAAAAGGTCAAGTTTTGTGCTAGAAGGGAATGGTTTACAGAATCGAATGCTTTGCTGAAATCAGTATAAATGACATCCGTCTGCAAGTTTCCTTTCAAGCCTTTAATGATAAAAGAGGTAAACTTTAATAAATTTGTGGTTGTTGATCGTCGCCTTATAAATCCATGCTGGGACGGAGATATAAGAGATTTGCAGAGATGTTGCAAATGCGGAGTTAAAATTTGTTCAAACATTTTAAGAATAGCGGATAACTTAGATATACCTCTATAATTATTTGCATCAGACTTGCTACATTTCTTATGAAGCGGAATAATAAAAGATTTCTTCCTGATGGGGGGAAGCATGAAGAGTTAATGGATAGGGTGAATAGTTTAAGCAAGGGTCCACACAGAGCGTCGGCACAGTACCTAAGTACACAGCCGGGAACTCCGTCGGGACCTGGTGAAAATATCGGCTTAACTAGTCGAAGATCATGAAGCAGTGAGCTTTCATTTAACAAGGGGCTGAAGATGCCACTTTGGTAAACTGTAAGGATACGCCTGACCAGAGTAGCTTTCATGAGAATAGTTTGTTTGGAAAAATTGGTCAAAAAGATCGGCAATTTCCTCATCATTGTTTGCTGACATATTGAGAAATGAGATATTGATATAGCGGATGTGCGGACGTTCTACGCTTACTATTTACGAAGCTGTAAAACTGTTTCGGGTCCTGTGAAAATCGTATCCTGCATCGAGATAGGTAGTTTTTATAGCATTGAGTATTAAGAACGGAGAAATTTCACCGAGCTATTACATAGTGAGAGAGAGAGAGGGAGAACCAACTTCTCGAAATTTTTTATAAAGTCTTAATTTTAAGTTTTTTAGACAGGATAACTCTTTGGTAAACCAAGGAGGCTTTGCAGATCTAACCGGACAAGAAAGTGGGACACAAGAATCAAAAAATGTGTCAAATACATTGTAAAAAATGTTTGTGCTTTTCATAACGTCAGTGCACAAATACAGAGCGGACCAATCAAAATCCCTAATAAGGTTATTAAGCTTCGTAAACTCGGCTTTACGAAAGCAGCGGACACGTTCAGATAGCCTACCCATTCGATCCAATACAGTAGGGTCAATATCGACTGACACTTCGAATGTAGGATGGTAGGAGTCTTCAGGTATACTGAGCGGAAGGGCTCGGGTTAACAACGCTATGGTCGGATCCGAGACAAAGCACAGATCAAGCAATCGACCCAAGGAATTTTTCACATGGTTGACTTGAGACAGGGATAGGTCTAGCAAGCCGTCGATAAAGTCATGTCGTGACATGGGCACAAGGTTATTAGACTCGTTTACCGAAGACCAAACAGTACCTGGCAAATTGAAATCACCAAGAACTATCATATGGTCTTTATCTGATAGCGAGGAAGAAACAGTTTTTAAAGCGGACAGGTGATGCTCGTATATTAAGTTATCCGAGGAAGGTAGAATATACGAGCAAGTAATGAAGATGGAAAAGCCTGGGAGAATCAGTTTTACGCACAGGAATTCCAGGTCTTGTTGAACATAGACCATGAAATGTTCCGCCGAACGGTCATTTCTAAAAATTGTGTACCGACCTGCCGAAACTTCATGTAAAACAAGAAGATTGAACTCAAATGTATGGATATTTTTTCGGTTTTCTAATTTTCTAATCTTTAGTCCAGAGTTTTGAAAGTGATGAGGTGCGGAACTACTATTTTATTGAAAACAACTGTACATTAGGTTGAGCCGAAATTTGTATTTTTAATTATGTTGTTACTAGCTGACCCGGCAAACTTCGTACTAACAGTCAATGTATGTCGTGTTTCTTTTGAGCTGAACTAATTTAGGCTTTGATGAAGTAAAACAATGATACAAAATAATATATTTATATAGGAGTACCTACGATTTGATTTTGAATTATAATATTGAGGTCATCTACATCTTTATTTTTAGCGGCCAAAATTGCTCGCTCACTTAACCATTAAGTATTTTTGTGGTTAGCAATGATATCCGGGAATACTTTGTTGATAAGCTCGTCTTTTGATGATACAAAATTGCAAAAATTTGGAGGAAATGAAATCAAACCGCTCGCTTTGTCAACAGGAACACGGCCATTACCGATAGTCAGTAATTGCTTCGAGAAATCATCAGCAGATAGATCGTTCAACAATGCAATTCTCATATTTACAGACAGTTGAAGTTTCTTTACATATCGCCACAGATTTGATGCTTGAACCATTTCTTCTTGCACTGCGAAGATTGTTCCTCTGTTCATCTGTACGATAAGCTCGACAATTTCTCCTTTCTAACCTAGCCGTTTCACGGGCTGCCTCTCTTTGCTCTTGTGTTTGAGAAGCACGAATTAAGGCCCTTCTTTGCTCCATACTAACACGTCGCTGTTCTTGTGCAATTTCTCGTTCTCTATCATATAATTGACTCGCGATATTCCGTTGCCTAATTGCATTACGGCTTCGCTGGGAAAGATTAGATCTTTTAGGACGCGGCATTGTTATTAAAATGTGCACTCGCATAAAACCACCAAACTGATTTTTTATTCCCTAAATTCCGTTCCTTTCCGATGATTTTATGTAGAATACTGTAGAATAAATCTTAGGTAGTATTTTCGGGAATTTGACTATTTGACAGGATTGGACAACAAATGTTTGACATGGAGAAAGAAAATCAATGAAAACTCGATATGTGTAATAAAAAAATCAGCATCTATTGAAATGCATCTATTCATTACGCATATCGAGTTTTCATTGCTTTTAAGATGTATTCTTCTATTCGGGACGGAAACAAATCCAACAAATCAAAAACCATGGCAATCGGTCCAGCCGTTCTCGAGTTATAAGTGTTGTAACAGACACGACTTTCTTTTATATATATCGATTTGGGGATTTATATAAATATTAAAGTTTTTATTTTTATTTAAAAAAATTTGAAGTTTGATATATTTAAAAAAAAAATTGTTATTGATACCATTAATATCCTAATTTATCAGTTATTGGCAGTAAAAAACTTGCACAATTTTTTGCGAACTAGTTATCTAAACCTCATCTGGGCTTCCAGATTTTCACCAATTTTTAACAGTAATTAAAAAAAATAAAAATACCTTGTTATCAATATGAACTAGTTTCTAAGTTTCAATACTATTTAAAAAATCCGACGAATTCATTTTTTTTAATGTACATACATTTAACCAAAAAAGTTTTTTTTTCGTGGTAGCAACCAATATTAAAATACAATTTTGAAAAAAAATGTAAATTTTATTTGCTAACACAAAACAAACAAAAAAACCTTTTTCATGCATTAAAAAAATAACAATATTTTTATCAAACTTTGATGCAGCTAATGTACATACACTGACGAACAAAACTGTAACACGATGTCAGTAGTCTCACTTCAACGGTCTGTATCTTCTGTTCTCTTTTATGCATGCTGAAGATCTTAGTTTTGTTTTCTTGGCGATTAAATCATTTTGCCATTTCTTGCCATTGGATAGTCCGGGAGAAATATGCCAAGCCAAAATGTAAAAAAAGTCAAATGTTACAGTTTTGCACTGCGGCTATATTTTAAAGGTGCATTAATTTGGCGTCTACAAGATCCCTCGGTAAAAGTCCGCGTGAAGCACAGTCCGCGGGATTGTCCCCAGTGCGAATGTGTTTCCAGCAACTACGTGGACAAGCATCTAGAATCTTAGCAGTCCGATTGCAAACATAAGTGTTCCAAGTCCGAGGGGGTGATGAGGGCCAATGCAGCACAACTTCTGAGTCACACCAACATATGTCTGGACGTTGATATGCAATAACTGCACCATCAAGTGGCCCATGCGACACCAAGCCGAAGCCTGTTACGCACGGAACCCAGGCAGAAACGCAGTCCTCCTCCCGCCCAACCGACCGAGGGGCGCTGCCGCATGACGCGCGACGGCTCAACAAGTCAGGGCTCTCTACGTCACCCTTGATCAGGTTGTGCATAAAAATCACACCAAGCATTTTTCTACGACTAAGTTTGGAAGGTTTATTAAAAGCAATCTACAAGGGTAAGATGGCAGTCTCACACCTTCATCCCAGTTAAGGCCACGCAGAGCAAAAAGTAAAAAGTTTTTCTGGACTGATTCTATACTATCCTGGTTTACTTTGTACTGAGGGCACCATACACAAGAGCCGTACTCTAAAATCGGACGAACAAGCGAGATGTGGAGAGTCATCGTTATATAGGGGTCGTCAAATTCCTTTGACCACCTCTTTATAAACCCAAGCACTTTGGGTCATCTTTGGGTCTAATTTAACACCAAGATCATCAACCAAGGTAATTCTCTCAAGAGAACCACCGCAGAGGCTATAAGGAGCCAAAAGGGGGCTGGAGCGATGAAATGTCATTACTTTTCATTTCGAGGCATTTAGGTGTAACATACTTGCACAACACCATGACTGAAAGTTATTGAGATCGGATTGCAAGCGAGAGTGAAATGAAATATCTTTATACTGGACACAAAGTTTAACATCATCCGCATACATGAGCAATCGAGAGTTTGTTAATACTGAAAGCAGATCATTATTAAAGAGGGTGAATAGTAGGGGGCCTAGATGGCTGCCCTGTGGTACTCCAGAAATAACCTTAACAGCTGAAGAGAAGGAGTTTTTGAAGAGGACTCTTTGAGACCTAGAAGGAAGGTAGCTAGAAATCCATATCAACAGATTAGGCGGAGACCCTAAAAGGTCAAGTTTTTGTGCTAGAAGGGAATGGTTTACAGAATCGAATGCTTTGCTGAAATCAGTATAAATGACATCCGTCTGCAAGTTTCCTTTCAAGCCTTTAATGATAAAAGAGGTAAACTTTAATAAATTTGTGGTTGTCGATCGTCGCCTTATAAATCCATGCTGGGACGGAGATGGAGATATAAGAGATTTGCAGAGATGTTGCAAATGCGGAGTTAAAATTTGTTCAAACATTTTAAGAATAGCGGATAACTTAGATATACCTCTATAATTATTTGCATCAGACTTGCTACATTTCTTATGGAGCGGAATAATAAAAGATTTCTTCCTGATGGGGGGAAGCATGAAGAGTTAATGGATAGGGTGATAGGGTACACAGCCGGGAACTCCGTCGGGACCTGGTGAAAATATCGGCTTAACTAGTCGAAGATCATGAAGCAGTGAGCTTTCATTTAACAAGGGGCTGAAGATGCCACTTTGGTAAACTGTAAGGATACGCCTGACCAGAGTAGCTTTCATGAGAATAGTTTGTTTGGAAAAATTGGTCAAAAAGATCGGCAATTTCCTCATCATTGTTTGCTGACATATTGAGAAATGAGATATTGATATAGCGAGGATGGATGTGCGGACGTTCTACGCTTACTATTTACGAAGCTGTAAAACTACTGAGAGTCCTGTGAAAATCGTATCCTGCATCGAGATAGGTAGTTTTTATAGCATTGAGTATTAAGAACGGAGAAATTTCACCGAGCTATTACATAGTGAGAGAGAGAGAGGGAGAACCA
Source organism: Drosophila ambigua (assembly GCA_018150905.1). Taxonomy (NCBI): domain Eukaryota; kingdom Metazoa; phylum Arthropoda; class Insecta; order Diptera; family Drosophilidae; genus Drosophila; species Drosophila ambigua. The sequence goes on from JAECWS010000082.1 coordinate 19,670, forward strand.
ACTTCTCGAAATTTTTTATAAAGTCTTAATTTTAAGTTTTTTAGACAGGATAACTCTTTGGTAAACCAAGGAGGCTTTGCAGATCTAACCGGACAAGAAAGTGGGACACAAGAATCAAAAAATGTGTCAAATACATTGTAAAAAATGTTTGTGCTTTTCATAACGTCAGTGCACAAATACAGAGCGGACCAATCAAAATCCCTAATAAGGTTATTAAGCTTCGTAAACTCGGCTTTACGAAAGCAGCGGACACGTTCAGATAGCCTACCCATTCGATCCAATACAGTAGGGTCAATATCGACTGACACTTCGAATGTAGGATGGTAGGAGTCTTCAGGTATACTGAGCGGAAGGGCTCGGGTTAACAACGCTATGGTCGGATCCGAGACAAAGCACAGATCAAGCAATCGACCCAAGGAATTTTTCACATGGTTGACTTGAGACAGGGATAGGTCTAGCAAGCCGTCGATAAAGTCATGTCGTGACATGGGCACAAGGTTATTAGACTCGTTTACCGAAGACCAAACAGTACCTGGCAAATTGAAATCACCAAGAACTATCATATGGTCTTTATCTGATAGCGAGGAAGAAACAGTTTTTAAAGCGGACAGGTGATGCTCGTATATTAAGTTATCCGAGGAAGGTAGAATATACGAGCAAGTAATGAAGATGGAAAAGCCTGGGAGAATCAGTTTTACGCACAGGAATTCCAGGTCTTGTTGAACATAGACCATGAAATGTTCCGCCGAACGGTCATTTCTAAAAATTGTGTACCGACCTGCCGAAACTTCATGTAAAACAAGAAGATTGAACTCAAATGTATGGATATTTTTTCGGTTTTCTAATTTTCTAATCTTTAGTCCAGAGTTTTGAAAGTGATGAGGTGCGGAACTACTATTTTATTGAAAACAACTGTACATTAGGTTGAGCCGAAATTTGTATTTTTAATTATGTTGTTACTAGCTGACCCGGCAAACTTCGTACTAACAGTCAATGTATGTCGTGTTTCTTTTGAGCTGAACTAATTTAGGCTTTGATGAAGTAAAACAATGATACAAAATAATATATTTATATAGGAGTACCTACGATTTGATTTTGAATTATAATATTGAGGTCATCTACATCTTTATTTTTAGCGGCCAAAATTGCTCGCTCACTTAACCATTAAGTATTTTTGTGGTTAGCAATGATATCCGGGAATACTTTGTTGATAAGCTCGTCTTTTGATGATACAAAATTGCAAAAATTTGGAGGAAATGAAATCAAACCGCTCGATTTGTCAACAGGAACACGGCCATTACCGATAGTCAGTAATTGCTTCGAGAAATCATCAGCAGATAGATCGTTCAACAATGCAATTCTCATATTTACAGACAGTTGAAGTTTCTTTACATATCGCCACAGATTTGATGCTTGAACCATTTCTTCTTGCACTGCGAAGATTGTTCCTCTGTTCATCTGTACGATAAGCTCGACAATTTCTCCTTTCTAACCTAGCCGTTTCACGGGCTGCCTCTCTTTGCTCTTGTGTTTGAGAAGCACGAATTAAGGCCCTTCTTTGCTCCATACTAACACGTCGCTGTTCTTGTGCAATTTCTCGTTCTCTATCATATAATTGACTCGCGATATTCCGTTGCCTAATTGCATTACGGCTTCGCTGGGAAAGATTAGATCTTTTAGGACGCGGCATTGTTATTAAAATGTGCACTCGCATAAAACCACCAAACTGATTTTTTATTCCCTAAATTCCGTTCCTTTCCGATGATTTTATGTAGAATACTGTAGAATAAATCTTAGGTACTATTTTCGGGAATTTGACTATTTGACAGGATTGGACAACAAATGTTTGACATGGAGAAAGAAAATCAATGAAAACTCGATATGTGTAATAAAAAAATCAGCATCTATTGAAATGCATCTATTCATTACGCATATCGAGTTTTCATTGCTTTTAAGATGTATTCTTCTATTCGGGACGGAAACAAATCCAACAAATCAAAAACCATGGCAATCGGTCCAGCCGTTCTCGAGTTATAAGTGTTGTAACAGACACGACTTTCTTTTATATATATCGATTTGGGGATTTATATAAATATTAAAGTTTTTATTTTTATTTAAAAAAATTTGAAGTTTGATATATTTAAAAAAAAAATTGTTATTGATACCATTAATATCCTAATTTATCAGTTATTGGCAGTAAAAAACTTGCACAATTTTTTGCGAACTAGTTATCTAAACCTCATCTGGGCTTCCAGATTTTCACCAATTTTTAACAGTAATTAAAAAAAAATAAAAATACCTTGTTATCAATATGAACTAGTTTCTAAGTTTCAATACTATTTAAAAAATCCGACGAATTCATTTTTTTTTAATGTACATACATTTAACCAAAAAGTTTTTTTTTCGTGGTAGCAACCAATATTAAAATACAATTTTGAAAAAAATGTAAATTTTATTTGCTAACACAAAACAAACAAAAAAACCTTTTTCATGCATTAAAAAAATAACAATATTTTTATCAAACTTTGATGCAGCTAATGTACATACACTGACGAACAAAACTGTAACACGATGTCAGTAGTCTCACTTCAACGGTCTGTATCTTCTGTTCTCTTTTATGCATGCTGAAGATCTTAGTTTTGTTTTCTTGGCGATTAAATCATTTTGCCATTTCTTGCCATTGGATAGTCCGGGAGAAATATGCCAAGCCAAAATGTAAAAAAAGTCAAATGTTACAGTTTTGCACTGCGGCTATATTTTAAAGGTGCATTAATTTGGCGTCGTTAAAGTTATCGTTATTAAAAAATTTTAAAGCCCCATATCTATCAGAAAAAGTCGGTTTGGATCCTTGACGAAAAAAAAGTTTGATTTTGTCGAGTAGTGTTATCAGACTATGGATATTATCCTGACCCAATGCGACTAATTCATTGGCAAAATAGCTGCTATGGTCCAGCTCACAGCAAGTTGTGGTCAGGAAATATCCTATAGCCTATTAAGTTAAGATTAATTAATTTAAGTTATGTGTTAACAAAGATTTTACCTTAATAGAACTAGTGTCGAAGGATAACAGATGAAAGAAGTTTTATTGTAGTTACGGCAAAGGCTACGGAAAGATTCATGGTCAGAGTAATTAGAAAGACATAGTTGATGGTGAAGCGGAAAGTAATGCCTAGTCGGGCGGGAAGGGACAGAAATGCTAATAAGGCTACTGAGGACAGCGAGAAGTTTATGAAGAAAAAGCACTCCATGGCAAATACTACGGCTTTCAAGAGTGTGGATATCGAAGAGCCGGAGCCTACTCTCATAAGAAGGAAGATGTCTAGAGGGGTCCCAATTTAGGCCACGAAGTGCAAAAAGAATGAACTGTTTTTGAACGGACTCAATCATTTCCAGATATTTTTGATAATGCGGAGACCAAACTCAGGAACCGTATTCGAGGATAGGCCGGACAAGGGATACATATAAAAGTTTAGTGGTATAGGGGTCGGTAAACTCTTTAGCGCCCATCTTTTGATAAAGCCCAGGACGCCTCTGGCTTTATTCGAAATAGCGGATATGTGTGAGTTATAACACAGGTTAGGTACAAAGATAATTCCCAGGTCAGTAACTTTGTAAAGGCGGTTTAAGAAACAGTTATGGATATTGTAGTCAAAGAGGTAAGGCTTGCTGCGATGGAATGTCATAACGTTACATTTGGAAATTTTAAGGGAAAGAATGTTTATTAGGTACCAGTTGTTGAGGGCGTCAAGATCTGACGGGAGACATAACGGAGACATGGGGTCACTATAGGAGAAACATAACTTCACATCGTCCGCATACATAAGTACTCGGGAATATGTTAAGAGTTGGGGAAGATCATTGATGAACAAATTAAGCAACAAAGGGCCAAGACGGCTACCTTGAGGTACCCCCGACGTTACAGATGCAGGCTTAGAAAGAGAGTTATTAAAACAGACACGCTGAGATCGATTACTAAGGTATGCATTAACCCAGAAAATAAGCTTAGCCGGAAACCCTAGGAGAGATAATTTATGAATAAGCAGATTATGATTTACGGAAGCAAAGGCTTTACTAAAGTCAGTATAGTCTACGTCAGTTTGAGACTGCTTAGAGAAACGCTTCATGCACGAAAGTGGAGTATTGTATTGTATTGTATTTGGTATTGTATTGTTTGTTAATTGTATTTCCTAGTGCTACATGCAAGTGGCTTATCATTAGAGCACTAGTCAGAGCACTAGAATTCCAGCAGGTAAGACGAAATAGACCTACGTTTCACAAATCCATGCTGCGATTCAGAGAATAAGGAACGACAAGTGTTGGAGCTGGGAAGTGATTATTTTTTAGAAGAGTTTCGGAATGGCAGATAAATTGGAGATCCCACGGTAATTAGAAACATCCGATTTAGACCCCTTTTTATGAATAGGAATAATATATGACTCTTTCCAGACAGTGGGAAAATCGCTGAGCTCGAGAGATAGGTTAAACAGTTTAAGGAGGGGCACACAGAGAGAATCTGCAAAAAGTTTAAGAACAGCATTAGGAACCATATCGAGTCGAAAACGAAAATTGACATGACTTTAAATTAATTAAGAGGTCATTATAGTCGATGAAGTGGGGATAGATACAGTTAGAACTATTCATGTGGAAAGGATAAGATTGATTGGGACGAAGTATGTCAGAAGAAGCCAGAAGAGGGAGATTAGCAATATCACAATCATTATCAGCCTGGCTGCCGTTAAAAGAAAAAGATGACAGAAATTGGGAAGAGTTACGTTTCGAGTTGAAAATCCTAAAAAATTGCTTCGGATCACGCTTAAAGTTAAGACTACATTTGGACAGGTAGTCATTATAAAATGTTTTATTAAATAACAAATTTATTCTTAGCGATTGAATACTTAGAGGAGTCAGATTGCGAACCAGTTCTTTGAAACCTTTTATACAAGCGAGATTTGATATTTCAAAGGTTTATCAAACGCGGGGTGAACCAAATAGTGCCACTAACATGACGCGAAGGTGAAATTAAAGGTACATAGGTATTAAAGACATTGAATAGGGAACAATAAAATGCATTTGTAGCCGGCTCAATTTAATGAAAGTCGTCGAGAAATCACCAATCAAGCTGAGAAAGTGCAAGATTCAGGTACGTAACATCTGCTTTCCTCAAGCAAAAAATAACGGGAGATTTGATGGGATCAGAGGAGGGCAACTGCACGGAAATATCAAGAGTGGGATGATAAGGATCTTCTGGGAAAGATAGAGGAGACCCTCTGCTGACCATGGTATTCGATATGTCGGAAGAAAACACGAGATCAAGAAGCCTACCCAAGTTATAGGATATAGCATGGACCTGACCCAACGATGTATCCGACAATGAGTCAACAAAATCATGCTGAACATGGGAACATCAGGTTAGAGTCCACAGAAGGAGACCATGAGATATTAGGTAGGTTAAAGTCTCCAAGGACTAAAAGACGATCAGAGTCATTAAGTTGGGACGAAACAGACTGAAGGTGGGAAACGTGAAGCATATAAGTGGAGAATTCGGAGGACGGTGGAATGTTAGAGCAGGATATAAAGAGATTAGAAGAGGGCCAGCAAAGCTTAACAACAATAATTTCAATGACGTGAACGATTTGGGAAGCTATCTTCGAACGAACAGCAATTAGGACACCGCCACCACAAGATGGACGATCATACCTATATATGTTAAATTTGTCAATGAGAATCTCGGAGTCATAAATAAAGGAGTTGAGCCAGGTTTCGGAAAAAGCGATTACATCAGTCTCGAAAGATGCACTGTCAGTATATAGCTTGATAAGTTTTCTGCCCAAGCCACGAGCATTCTGAGAGGTTATCTTAAGGGAAAGGGGAGGAACTAGTTTTTTGAGGCCGAGGGTAATGGTGGAGTTGGACGGACAGAAGTTAAAGCAGTCGGAGATGGAGTTGGAAGGACATCCAATCTTCGTTCAGGGCTAGAGGGACGATTGGTAAACACAAGTCAGATAGTATGTTCAGACCAGAAAGAGGGGTCGAGCACACTACTGACATGTTTGTCAAGAATAGGGATTTTGAAGGAAGATATGTTCCGTTTAACTTTGAAGTTAAATTTAGTGACAACAGGACCTGAGGAATCATCAAGCTTAGAAAAGATTAAGTCCCTGACCAGGACATCCGTAGAAGATGCCATCAGTCGAGAAAAAAAAAATAGATTTTAGGGGGGCGACAGCAGTTAGGATAGAAGGAGGGATGGTAGAACTATTAGGTAGAACCAGCGGAGCAGATTCAACCCGAAGGGCAGAATCAGCAGAAAATGGGCCATATTCTGGATTGACTATGGATGCCGAGGCAGACGGAGCCTCCACATCCATGCTGGCGGCAGCGTCAGCGGGTTCCAGTAAAGCTCCGAAGCTCCAACGACAGGATTGACTTCCCGCCTGACTTCGCAGTCAGACACAGGCAAGGGAGAGGCGGCTGTTGAGGAGGCGGATACAGAAGCCACAGTCGGTGCCCCATTACATCCAAGTTCGACAGAACCAAAGTCTGTTAAAGACGGTGAACGAAAACACAATTATTACCAGTGGGCAGACTGTTGTTACGTTTCTTTCTCTTAGGCGACTCAGTCAGTCGGAGTCCAGAGTTGACGGCCGCGAATTCATTATGAGATTGCCTCATAAAAACTCGCATGTCGCTATCAATCTGCCTGCAGTCCCAGCATGTACAGTTAAGGCCACAACGAGACTTTATTAAGTCGACCACGCGTCCACCAATTTGGCCGAGGTCAGCGCATACCGTATGTGCCATGTTATCATACATCCAACAGTAAGTGAAAATTGGCTTAACGGCTACCGAGAGGCACTTTTTGGCACAGCAAGTACTCATTATCAGACTGTAGGCCGAACGAAAAAGAACAATAGATGGGGAATAGGTAGCAATAAAGTCGAAACACTCAGATAAACGCACAGACAATAACAAAGATTGCAACAACAACAACAAGCGTCCGACGGTGGCCGCTCGAAGCGCAGTTATCTTTAGCAAAGCCATCCAAGCTTAAACACCGAGAAACGAGATAAGCACAGAGAGACAAGATAAACACAAAGCTTTAGGCGGGCACAGAGAGGCGACGAACAGAGAGCATCAAATATGCAAATATGTAGGAAGAACAGTTAGAACGGAGATAAAAGAAGAGAGCGGCTCAGAGAGAGTGCATCGAGCAAACGTCAACAACAACACAGGTGTGAATACGAATGCACGGAAGAATGAGGAAGACCAATTGATTTCAAATATGAAATTAGTACACAAAAATACGCTAAAAAAACGAGCACAGGTAGTGGACAGATTGCACGGTCGGTTTACAATACAAGGTACACTAATAAAACACAATTATATTCAATTAAACGTTGAAAATATAACTTTTTAGGAGGAGCGAATTAGAACACGACCATCAGCCACGATAGATATCGATATTATCGATATCGATATATAAACATGGACTATACGCCGCAAATTTCCAAAGAAGCATTGAGTGCTATTGCTTGATGAAGGCAAGCAAAGCATTAGCTCAATTAGGTATGACAGCGTAAAATCGTGATATACACGACCTTTTCAACAAAGAACGAGCGTGAACAGCATGATGATCGTACCGAGCTTAATGCGTTTGTGCAAAACAATGAGCCACGGTTAAATATCAACCAAAGAACGGTTTACGACCAAATATTGCGAGCTACCGAAGAATAACATGGTGGACTGTTCTTTTTGGATGCAGCTGGAGGTACCAGAAAAACGTTTGTCATTTCGATTATTTTATGTACCATTCGAGCAAAAGGTAGAATCGCATTGGCTTTGGCTTCGTCTGGCATCGCTGCCGCATTATTGGATGTTGGTCGCACGGCGCACTCTGCCCTTAAGCTGCCCTTGCATATGAACCTGACGATAATCCTACATGCAACATTTCAAAAAGATCTGCAATGGCGAGAGTGCTGCAGCAATGCTCTCTTATTGTATCGGATGAGTGTACAGAGTACAACAAGAAGTCACTGAAAGCACTTAATCGTACGTTGAAAGATATTCGTGGAGATAATCGATTGTTTGGTGGTGCATTGATATTGTTAGCAGGTGATTTCAGACAAACATTGCCTGTAGTAAAACTAGAACTTCTGCTGATGAAATTAATGCGTGTTTGAAAACATCTAATTTGTGGCGCTCTGTGAAAACACTTAGATTGACTACAAATGTACGTGTTCAATCGCAAAACGATGCTTCAGCAGATTTTTTTCTAGACAACTGTTAGACATTGGTAATGGCATACTTCCCGTTGATAATTCTAGCTTCATAATGCTTCCAAATAATTTTTGCACTTTTGTGTCATCGAAGGAAATCTTGATTCAGAGCGTGTTTCCAAATATTATACAAAATTATAGAAACCATGATGGAGGGAAAGAGCATTTTTGGCCGGAACAAATAAAAATGTCAATGATATCAACGCATCTATTTTGAATTCCATCCCAGGAGAAATGGTTGCGCATAGGTCGGTTGATCCAACAATTACACTACTCGACAAAACCGAACTTTTTTTTCCTCAAAGATCCAAACCGACTTTTTCTGATAGATATGGAGCTTTAAAATTGTTTAAAGAATTATGGTTTTTTTTCTATGGCAGAACTTTTTTTTGAAGAATTTTTGAAGTCTGGTATTTTTTTTTTAAGCTTTTTTCAGAGGTAGCGCTTGTTTTTTCACATTACTCTGGTAACTTTCATCTGGTTGTTAGGAATTTTGATATTTTGAAAAGATAATTAAAACAGCTAGAAGATAAGCCAAAACACTTTGTGATTTCAGCTTACCGTCTGGGAAATATAAAGCATTGAAATGCAAAAATGATGATTTTTGTGCGGTATTATTTACGAAATTTTGACTTTAAAAACTCAGGAAAAGTCGAAACCCATCGGGAATTGCAATCGCGATCAGGTACCAAATGTACAACCCTTTTTCGTTTGCTTTGTTCCCAATTGGCAGTTGGGCCCGCAGCCTTCAAAAAGGTATTTTTTGTTCATTTTTTCCATTTTTTAGGTTTGGTTAACGAATTTTAGCTCCAAAGTCTCTCCATAGATTTTAATTAGCGATACCTTAAACGACGCCAAATTAATGCACCTATACACAAACAAATAGAGGACACAGGATATTGTTTTTTTCGACTTTTCCTGAGTTTTTAAAGTCAAAATTTTGTAAATAATATCGCACAAAAATCATCATTTTTGCATTTCAATGCTTTATATTTCCCAGACGGTAAGCTGAAATCACAAAGTGTTTTAGCTTATATTCAAGCTGTTTTAATTATCTTTTCAAAATATTAAAGTTCTTAACAACCAGAGGAAAGATACTAGAGTTATGTGAAAAAAACAAGCGCTACCTCTGAAAAAAAGCTTTAAACAAAATACCAGTTTTCAAAAATTCTTAAAAAAAGTTCTGCCAGAGAAAAAAAATATCATCAAACCATTTCTAAGCCCCAAATCTTTAATAAAAAGTTGGTTTTGTTCCTTGAGGAAAAATGGTGTTGATCAGTGTTATCAATCAAGATGATGTAAATTATCCAGTCGAATTTCTAAATTCATTGGACTTACCTGGATTGCCGCCATACTATTTATAAGTAAAAGTTGGAGCTACCATAATTATGCTGCGGAATTTTAATCCACCACGACTTTGCAATGGTACAAGACTTGCTGTGAAAAAAGTTATGACTAATTTACATGAAGCAACTATTTTGACTGGGAAATTTTGTGGTGAACACATTTTAATTCCGAGAATTCCGATGATTCCGACTGACATGCCGCCATCTATTTATGTTCGACAGTCAAATTGTGCTGAACTGGTCAAAAAAATAACTGATACAATTGACGCAAACACATTCTATGTCACGTCCATCAAAAGGGATAACATAAATGAAACAAAAATACAAGTCAAAGACGAACAAAACTATCGATCAGTTGCGAAATACCTCGAAAATGAAAAAATTAATTACTACACCTACCAACTTAAAAGTAGCAACGGATTACGGTTATCAAAGGAATCGAACCAACAGTCATAATCAATAATAGATGGACTTAACGATGAAGGCTTCGAAGCCAAAATGGCTATGAACATAATGAACAGAAATAAAATTCCCCAGCCAATGTTCAAAGTAGAACTGTGACCTGAAAGTATGCATATATGTAAGTAAAAATGAAGTTCACCCAATATACAAAGCTTTAGGCGGGCACAGAGAGGCGACGAACAGAGAGCATCAAATATGCAAATATGTAGGAAGAACAGTTAGAACGGAGATAAAAGAAGAGAGCGGCTCAGAGAGAGTGCATCGAGCAAACGTCAACAACAACACAGGTGTGAATACGAATGCACGGAAGAATGAGGAAGACCAATTGATTTCAAATATGAAATTAGTACACAAAAATACGCTAAAAAAACGAGCACAGGTAGTGGACAGATTGCACGGTCGGTTTACAATACAAGGTACACTAATAAAACACAATTATATTCAATTAAACGTTGAAAATATAACTTTTTAGGAGGAGCGAATTAGAACACGACCATCAGCCACGATAGATATCGATATTATCGATATCGATATATAAACATGGACTATACGCCGCAAATTTCCAAAGAAGCATTGAGTGCTATTGCTTGATGAAGGCAAGCAAAGCATTAGCTCAATTAGGTATGACAGCGTAAAATCGTGATATACACGACCTTTTCAACAAAGAACGAGCGTGAACAGCATGATGATCGTACCGAGCTTAATGCGTTTGTGCAAAACAATGAGCCACGGTTAAATATCAACCAAAGAACGGTTTACGACCAAATATTGCGAGCTACCGAAGAATAACATGGTGGACTGTTCTTTTTGGATGCAGCTGGAGGTACCAGAAAAACGTTTGTCATTTCGATTATTTTATGTACCATTCGAGCAAAAGGTAGAATCGCATTGGCTTTGGCTTCGTCTGGCATCGCTGCCGCATTATTGGATGTTGGTCGCACGGCGCACTCTGCCCTTAAGCTGCCCTTGCATATGAACCTGACGATAATCCTACATGCAACATTTCAAAAAGATCTGCAATGGCGAGAGTGCTGCAGCAATGCTCTCTTATTGTATCGGATGAGTGTACAGAGTACAACAAGAAGTCACTGAAAGCACTTAATCGTACGTTGAAAGATATTCGTGGAGATAATCGATTGTTTGGTGGTGCATTGATATTGTTAGCAGGTGATTTCAGACAAACATTGCCTGTAGTAAAACTAGAACTTCTGCTGATGAAATTAATGCGTGTTTGAAAACATCTAATTTGTGGCGCTCTGTGAAAACACTTAGATTGACTACAAATGTACGTGTTCAATCGCAAAACGATGCTTCAGCAGATTTTTTTTCTAGACAACTGTTAGACATTGGTAATGGCATACTTCCCGTTGATAATTCTAGCTTCATAATGCTTCCAAATAATTTTTGCACTTTTGTGTCATCGAAGGAAATCTTGATTCAGAGCGTGTTTCCAAATATTATACAAAATTATAGAAACCATGATGGAGGGAAAGAGCATTTTTGGCCGGAACAAATAAAAATGTCAATGATATCAACGCATCTATTTTGAATTCCATCCCAGGAGAAATGGTTGCGTATAGGTCGGTTGATCCAACAATTACACTACTCGACAAAACCGAACTTTTTTTTTCCTCAAGGATCCAAACCGACTTTTTCTGATAGATATGGGGCTTTAAAATTTTTTAAAGAATTATGGTTTTTTTTTCTATGGCAGAACTTTTTTTTGAAGAATTTTTGAAGTCTGGTATTTTTTTTTTAAGCTTTTTTCAGAGGTAGCGCTTGTTTTTTCACATTACTCTGGTAACTTTCATCTGGTTGTTAGGAATTTTGATATTTTGAAAAGATAATTAAAACAGCTAGAAGATAAGCCAAAACACTTTGTGATTTCAGCTTACCGTCTGGGAAATATAAAGCATTGAAATGCAAAAATGATGATTTTTGTGCGGTATTATTTACGAAATTTTGACTTTAAAAACTCAGGAAAAGTCGAAACCCATCGGGAATTGCAATCGCGATCAGGTACCAAATGTACAACCCTTTTTCGTTTGCTTTGTTCCCAATTGGCAGTTGGGCCCGCAGCCTTCAAAAAGGTATTTTTGTTAATTTTTTCCATTTTTTAGGTTTGGTTAACGAATTTTAGCTCCAAAGTCTCTCCATAGATTTTAATTAGCGATACCTTAAACGACGCCAAATTAATGCACCTATACACAAACAAATAGAGGACACAGGATATTGTTTTTGTTCGACTTTTCCTGAGTTTTTAAAGTCAAAATTTTGTAAATAATATCGCACAAAAATCATCATTTTTGCATTTCAATGCTTTATATTTCCCAGACGGTAAGCTGAAATCACAAAGTGTTTTAGCTTATATTCAAGCTGTTTTAATTATCTTTTCAAAATATTAAAGTTCTTAACAACCAGAGGAAAGATACTAGAGTTATGTGAAAAAAACAAGCGCTACCTCTGAAAAAGCTTTAAACAAAATACCAGTTTTCAAAAATTCTTAAAAAAAAAGTTCTGCCAGAGAAAAAAAAATATCATCAAACCATTTCTAAGCCCCAAATCTTTAATAAAAAGTTGGTTTTGTTCCTTGAGGAAAAATGGTGTTGATCAGTGTTATCAATCAAGATGATGTAAATTATCCAGTCGAATTTCTAAATTCATTGGACTTACCTGGATTGCCGCCATACTATTTATAAGTAAAAGTTGGAGCTACCATAATTATGCTGCGGAATTTTAATCCACCACGACTTTGCAATGGTACAAGACTTGCTGTGAAAAAAGTTATGACTAATTTACATGAAGCAACTATTTTGACTGGGAAATTTTGTGGTGAACACATTTTAATTCCGAGAATTCCGATGATTCCGACTGACATGCCGCCATCTATTTATGTTCGACAGTCAAATTGTGCTGAACTGGTCAAAAAAATAACTGATACAATTGACGCAAACACATTCTATGTCACGTCCATCAAAAGGGATAACATAAATGAAACAAAAATACAAGTCAAAGACGAACAAAACTATCGATCAGTTGCGAAATACCTCGAAAATGAAAAAATTAATTACTACACCTACCAACTTAAAAGTAGCAACGGATTACGGTTATCAAAGGAATCGAACCAACAGTCATAATCAATAATAGATGGACTTAACGATGAAGGCTTCGAAGCCAAAATGGCTATGAACATAATGAACAGAAATAAAATTCCCCAGCCAATGTTCAAAGTAGAACTGTGACCTGAAAGTATGCATATATGTAAGTAAAAATGAAGTTCACCCAATATACAAAGCTTTAGGCGGGCACAGAGAGGCGACGAACAGAGAGCATCAAATATGCAAATATGTAGGAAGAACAGTTAGAACGGAGATAAAAGAAGAGAGCGGCTCAGAGAGAGTGCATCGAGCAAACGTCAACAACAACACAGGTGTGAATACGAATGCACGGAAGAATGAGGAAGACCAATTGATTTCAAATATGAAATTAGTACACAAAAATACGCTAAAAAAACGAGCACAGGTAGTGGACAGATTGCACGGTCGGTTTACAATACAAGGTACACTAATAAAACACAATTATATTCAATTAAACGTTGAAAATATAACTTTTTAGGAGGAGCGAATTAGAACACGACCATCAGCCACGATAGATATCGATATTATCGATATCGATATATAAACATGGACTATACGCCGCAAATTTCCAAAGAAGCATTGAGTGCTATTGCTTGATGAAGGCAAGCAAAGCATTAGCTCAATTAGGTATGACAGCGTAAAATCGTGATATACACGACCTTTTCAACAAAGAACGAGCGTGAACAGCATGATGATCGTACCGAGCTTAATGCGTTTGTGCAAAACAATGAGCCACGGTTAAATATCAACCAAAGAACGGTTTACGACCAAATATTGCGAGCTACCGAAGAATAACATGGTGGACTGTTCTTTTTGGATGCAGCTGGAGGTACCAGAAAAACGTTTGTCATTTCGATTATTTTATGTACCATTCGAGCAAAAGGTAGAATCGCATTGGCTTTGGCTTCGTCTGGCATCGCTGCCGCATTATTGGATGTTGGTCGCACGGCGCACTCTGCCCTTAAGCTGCCCTTGCATATGAACCTGACGATAATCCTACATGCAACATTTCAAAAAGATCTGCAATGGCGAGAGTGCTGCAGCAATGCTCTCTTATTGTATCGGATGAGTGTACAGAGTACAACAAGAAGTCACTGAAAGCACTTAATCGTACGTTGAAAGATATTCGTGGAGATAATCGATTGTTTGGTGGTGCATTGATATTGTTAGCAGGTGATTTCAGACAAACATTGCCTGTAGTAAAACTAGAACTTCTGCTGATGAAATTAATGCGTGTTTGAAAACATCTAATTTGTGGCGCTCTGTGAAAACACTTAGATTGACTACAAATGTACGTGTTCAATCGCAAAACGATGCTTCAGCAGATTTTTTTCTAGACAACTGTTAGACATTGGTAATGGCATACTTCCCGTTGATAATTCTAGCTTCATAATGCTTCCAAATAATTTTTGCACTTTTGTGTCATCGAAGGAAATCTTGATTCAGAGCGTGTTTCCAAATATTATACAAAATTATAGAAACCATGATGGAGGGAAAGAGCATTTTTGGCCGGAACAAATAAAAATGTCAATGATATCAACGCATCTATTTTGAATTCCATCCCAGGAGAAATGGTTGCGTATAGGTCGGTTTATCCAACAATTACACTACTCGACAAAACCGAACTTTTTTTTCCTCAAGGATCCAAACCGACTTTTTCTGATAGATATGGGGCTTTAAAATTTTTTAAAGAATTATGGTTTTTTTCTATGGCAGAACTTTTTTTTGAAGAATTTTTGAAGTCTGGTATTTTTTTTTAAGCTTTTTTCAGAGGTAGCGCTTGTTTTTTCACATTACTCTGGTAACTTTCATCTGGTTGTTAGGAATTTTGATATTTTGAAAAGATAATTAAAACAGCTAGAAGATAAGCCAAAACACTTTGTGATTTCAGCTTACCGTCTGGGAAATATAAAGCATTGAAATGCAAAAATGATGATTTTTGTGCGGTATTATTTACGAAATTTTGACTTTAAAAACTCAGGAAAAGTCGAAACCCATCGGGAATTGCAATCGCGATCAGGTACCAAATGTACAACCCTTTTTCGTTTGCTTTGTTCCCAATTGGCAGTTGGGCCCGCAGCCTTCAAAAAGGTATTTTTTGTTCATTTTTTCCATTTTTTAGGTTTGGTTAACGAATTTTAGCTCCAAAGTCTCTCCATAGATTTTAATTAGCGATACCTTAAACGACGCCAAATTAATGCACCTATACACAAACAAATAGAGGACACAGGATATTGTTTTTTTCGACTTTTCCTGAGTTTTTAAAGTCAAAATTTTGTAAATAATATCGCACAAAAATCATCATTTTTGCATTTCAATGCTTTATATTTCCCAGACGGTAAGCTGAAATCACAAAGTGTTTTAGCTTATATTCAAGCTGTTTTAATTATCTTTTCAAAATATTAAAGTTCTTAACAACCAGAGGAAAGATACTAGAGTTATGTGAAAAAAACAAGCGCTACCTCTGAAAAAAGCTTTAAACAAAATACCAGTTTTCAAAAATTCTTCAAAAAAAGTTCTGCCAGAGAAAAAAAATATCATCAAACCATTTCTAAGCCCCAAATCTTTAATAAAAAGTTGGTTTTGTTCCTTGAGGAAAAATGGTGTTGATCAGTGTTATCAATCAAGATGATGTAAATTATCCAGTCGAATTTCTAAATTCATTGGACTTACCTGGATTGCCGCCATACTATTTATAAGTAAAAGTTGGAGCTACCATAATTATGCTGCGGAATTTTAATCCACCACGACTTTGCAATGGTACAAGACTTGCTGTGAAAAAAGTTATGACTAATTTACATGAAGCAACTATTTTGACTGGGAAATTTTGTGGTGAACACATTTTAATTCCGAGAATTCCGATGATTCCGACTGACATGCCGCCATCTATTTATGTTCGACAGTCAAATTGTGCTGAACTGGTCAAAAAAATAACTGATACAATTGACGCAAACACATTCTATGTCACGTCCATCAAAAGGGATAACATAAATGAAACAAAAATACAAGTCAAAGACGAACAAAACTATCGATCAGTTGCGAAATACCTCGAAAATGAAAAAATTAATTACTACACCTACCAACTTAAAAGTAGCAACGGATTACGGTTATCAAAGGAATCGAACCAACAGTCATAATCAATAATAGATGGACTTAACGATGAAGGCTTCGAAGCCAAAATGGCTATGAACATAATGAACAGAAATAAAATTCCCCAGCCAATGTTCAAAGTAGAACTGAGACCTGAAAGTATGCATATATGTAAGTAAAAATGAAGTTCACCCAATATACAAAGCTTTAGGCGGGCACAGAGAGGCGACGAACAGAGAGCATCAAATATGCAAATATGTAGGAAGAACAGTTAGAACGGAGATAAAAGAAGAGAGCGGCTCAGAGAGAGTGCATCGAGCAAACGTCAACAACAACACAGGTGTGAATACGAATGCACGGAAGAATGAGGAAGACCAATTGATTTCAAATATGAAATTAGTACACAAAAATACGCTAAAAAAACGAGCACAGGTAGTGGACAGATTGCACGGTCGGTTTACAATACAAGGTACACTAATAAAACACAATTATATTCAATTAAACGTTGAAAATATAACTTTTTAGGAGGAGCGAATTAGAACACGACCATCAGCCACGATAGATATCGATATTATCGATATCGATATATAAACATGGACTATACGCCGCAAATTTCCAAAGAAGCATTGAGTGCTATTGCTTGATGAAGGCAAGCAAAGCATTGCTCAATTAGGTATGACAGCGTAAAATCGTGATATACACGACCTTTTCAACAAAGAACGAGCGTGAACAGCATGATGATCGTACCGAGCTTAATGCGTTTGTGCAAAACAATGAGCCACGGTTAAATATCAACCAAAGAACGGTTTACGACCAAATATTGCGAGCTACCGAAGAATAACATGGTGGACTGTTCTTTTTGGATGCAGCTGGAGGTACCAGAAAAACGTTTGTCATTTCGATTATTTTATGTACCATTCGAGCAAAAGGTAGAATCGCATTGGCTTTGGCTTCGTCTGGCATCGCTGCCGCATTATTGGATGTTGGTCGCACGGCGCACTCTGCCCTTAAGCTGCCCTTGCATATGAACCTGACGATAATCCTACATGCAACATTTCAAAAAGATCTGCAATGGCGAGAGTGCTGCAGCAATGCTCTCTTATTGTATCGGATGAGTGTACAGAGTACAACAAGAAGTCACTGAAAGCACTTAATCGTACGTTGAAAGATATTCGTGGAGATAATCGATTGTTTGGTGGTGCATTGATATTGTTAGCAGGTGATTTCAGACAAACATTGCCTGTAGTAAAACTAGAACTTCTGCTGATGAAATTAATGCGTGTTTGAAAACATCTAATTTGTGGCGCTCTGTGAAAACACTTAGATTGACTACAAATGTACGTGTTCAATCGCAAAACGATGCTTCAGCAGATTTTTTTCTAGACAACTGTTAGACATTGGTAATGGCATACTTCCCGTTGATAATTCTAGCTTCATAATGCTTCCAAATAATTTTTGCACTTTTGTGTCATCGAAGGAAATCTTGATTCAGAGCGTGTTTCCAAATATTATACAAAATTATAGAAACCATGATGGAGGGAAAGAGCATTTTTGGCCGGAACAAATAAAAATGTCAATGATATCAACGCATCTATTTTGAATTCCATCCCAGGAGAAATGGTTGCGTATAGGTCGGTTGATCCAACAATTACACTACTCGACAAAACCGAACTTTTTTTTTCCTCAAGGATCCAAACCGACTTTTTCTGATAGATATGGGGCTTTAAAATTTTTTAAAGAATTATGGTTTTTTTTCTATGGCAGAACTTTTTTTTGAAGAATTTTTGAAGTCTGGTATTTTTTTTTTAAGCTTTTTTCAGAGGTAGCGCTTGTTTTTTCACATTACTCTGGTAACTTTCATCTGGTTGTTAGGAATTTTGATATTTTGAAAAGATAATTAAAACAGCTAGAAGATAAGCCAAAACACTTTGTGATTTCAGCTTACCGTCTGGGAAATATAAAGCATTGAAATGCAAAAATGATGATTTTTGTGCGGTATTATTTACGAAATTTTGACTTTAAAAACTCAGGAAAAGTCGAAACCCATCGGGAATTGCAATCGCGATCAGGTACCAAATGTACAACCCTTTTTCGTTTGCTTTGTTCCCAATTGGCAGTTGGGCCCGCAGCCTTCAAAAAGGTATTTTTTGTTCATTTTTTCCATTTTTTAGGTTTGGTTAACGAATTTTAGCTCCAAAGTCTCTCCATAGATTTTAATTAGCGATACCTTAAACGACGCCAAATTAATGCACCTATACACAAACAAATAGAGGACACAGGATATTGTTTTTTTCGACTTTTCCTGAGTTTTTAAAGTCAAAATTTTGTAAATAATATCGCACAAAAATCATCATTTTTTCATTTCAATGCTTTATATTTCCCAGACGGTAAGCTGAAATCACAAAGTGTTTTAGCTTATATTCAAGCTGTTTTAATTATCTTTTCAAAATATTAAAGTTCTTAACAACCAGAGGAAAGATACTAGAGTTATGTGAAAAAAACAAGCGCTACCTCTGAAAAAAGCTTTAAACAAAATACCAGTTTTCAAAAATTCTTCAAAAAAAAGTTCTGCCAGAGAAAAAAAAAATATCATCAAACCATTTCTAAGCCCCAAATCTTTAATAAAAAGTTGGTTTTGTTCCTTGAGGAAAAATGGTGTTGATCAGTGTTATCAATCAAGATGATGTAAATTATCCAGTCGAATTTCTAAATTCATTGGACTTACCTGGATTGCCGCCATACTATTTATAAGTAAAAGTTGGAGCTACCATAATTATGCTGCGGAATTTTAATCCACCACGACTTTGCAATGGTACAAGACTTGCTGTGAAAAAAGTTATGACTAATTTACATGAAGCAACTATTTTGACTGGGAAATTTTGTGGTGAACACATTTTAATTCCGAGAATTCCGATGATTCCGACTGACATGCCGCCATCTATTTATGTTCGACAGTCAAATTGTGCTGAACTGGTCAAAAAAATAACTGATACAATTGACGCAAACACATTCTATGTCACGTCCATCAAAAGGGATAACATAAATGAAACAAAAATACAAGTCAAAGACGAACAAAACTATCGATCAGTTGCGAAATACCTCGAAAATGAAAAAATTAATTACTACACCTACCAACTTAAAAGTAGCAACGGATTACGGTTATCAAAGGAATCGAACCAACAGTCATAATCAATAATAGATGGACTTAACGATGAAGGCTTCGAAGCCAAAATGGCTATGAACATAATGAACAGAAATAAAATTCCCCAGCCAATGTTCAAAGTAGAACTGAGACCTGAAAGTATGCATATATGTAAGTAAAAATGAAGTTCACCCAATATACAAGCTTCAATATCTCCTGCACCGTAGGATCACCATTGAGAAACCACAGTTACTCACTCAACACGACATTGACGCCATGCTCTTTTCAGAGATGTGAAAACAAATAAAAACTAGTTTCACCTCAATGGCTATAACTTCTATGCGACAAATCATCCCGATGATAAGCCACATTGAGTTACCGGCGTTCTGATCAAGCATCGCATCAGCAATTATCCATTGCCTTCATTTGCTACACCTTATCTACAGGCAACATCAATTCATATTGAAATTCGGAGAGGCTACCTAAACCTAGCCGCAGTATACTGCCCACCGCGCTTCTGCATTTCCGAAACAGAACAGAATGTGATCTACTAGGTGACCGATTTATAGCAGCTGGTGAC
Source organism: Drosophila ambigua (assembly GCA_018150905.1). Classification (NCBI taxonomy): domain Eukaryota; kingdom Metazoa; phylum Arthropoda; class Insecta; order Diptera; family Drosophilidae; genus Drosophila; species Drosophila ambigua. The sequence continues at coordinate 39,703 of JAECWS010000082.1, forward strand.
TACAATGCCAAGCACATCCATTGAGGATCTAGACTTACCAACCGGAAAGGAAGATAACTATATAACGCTCTGACCACAGATCCAAACAAGCAACCCGAATTGATTGATTGTGCAGTTACACGAAGGGTGCTGCAAGCTCAGATTCATGTTGATCACTTAACAGATATATCATCGGATCGGCCTTTCTACTTCACCTTTACGACCATCCACAGCTTTCGGAACGCCCACACTTTCTTACTTCTAGCAAATCAGATTGGCTCAAATACAGAATGTACATAAGTTCTCATATTGACAGCTGCCAAAAATTTATTGAAAAGATGACATTGATAGGTCGGTCGAAGCATTAGAAGGCGGCAAAACACTTAACACCAATATTAGTACCTAATAAACTTTCCAACATCAGTCGTATTTCTAGGCAAATTGAAGTGCTGCTACGCGATAAAAGAAGGCTCGCCGGGAGTGGCAAGCACACAGATGAACTGCCTCGAAAGAGCGGCTAAAAATAGCCAACCACCTACGACGCAGAGCCCTAGAAGATGAAAAAAACCGAGCTCAAATAACCTCTATGGAGCAACTCTCCCCAACTAGCAAACGATTCTCACTGTGGAATGCTAAATCAGGCGTTTGCCCACCAATCGAGAGCGAATCACCATTGTGTACACAAACAGGAAAGTGGGCTCGCAAATACTTTTACCGTTCATCTGGAAAACGTCTTCAAACCACACCCAGCAACAAATAATTTTGTGCTCCCACCAACCAGTAATCCCGAAGCTACTCCGCCTATCATATTCCAATGAGGAGAAGTCACGTCCAAGCCATCATCATATAGACCTATTAGCCTACTGCATTGCCTATTAAAGATATTTAAAAAGCTTCTCCTGAATCGTATTAAACAACAATTACACATCACCGGTGCCATCCCGACTCACCAATTTGGATTTCGTGAAAAACACAGAACCATTGAACAAGTAAACCGTATAACCTCTGAGATACGAAATGCATTTGAAAGTCGGGAGTATTGGTCCGCTGTTTTTCTGGATGTCGTATAGGCTTTCGACCGCGTTTGGTTAGACAGCTTAATCCACAAAATCAAAATATTACTTCCACAGAACATCCATGAAATATTGGAGTCATACCTACAGCAAAGAAGCTTCGCAGTATGATGCAAAGAATTCCTCTCTGAATATCATCTAATTGAAGCTGTTGTACCGCAAGGTAGCGTGCTTGTACCGACACTGTATATCATATTCACAGCAGATCTACCGACAAACAGCCTAACAACAACTTCGACATTTGCTGATGATACTGCCATACGAAGTCGCTCCAAGTGTCCAACAAGGGCCACGGAACACTTATCGTCTCATCTCGTGGCCTTAGAAAAATGGCTAGCAGACTGGTGCATACGCGTAAACGAGCAAAAGTGCAAGTATGTCACTTTTACGTTAAACAGACAAACTTGCCCTCCATTATATCTGAACAACATCAACATTCCACAAACCACCGAAGTAACATACATTGGTGTTCATCTGGATAGAAGGCTTACTTGGAGTAAACACATCGAAGCGAAAAGAAATCTACTTAAATTTAAAGCTAGTAATCTACATTGGCTAATAAACACCCGTTCACCACTAAAACTGGAGTACAAAGTACTTTTGTACAATGCAGTTCTCAAACCCATCTGGACATCAAGCTCCGAGCTATGGGGAAATGCTTGCGTCAGTAATTGAGAAATAATCCAGAGAGCTCAATCTAAGATACTAAGAACTATCACTGGGGCACCATGGTACATACGGAATGAAAATTTCCATAAAGACTTAAATGTAGACTTAAATGAAATTTCCAAAGTGAAAGCAGTCTTTAACTTGGAACACTAGGCATACACTAATCTGACGAAGAAACTTCCCAACACAGAAATAATACCTAGCTAGGGACGTACTCTAAGTAATTAAGTGTAATAAATTATAAACTGCAGTATGCTCACGTTGGTACCCACTGTACCAACGATACTTAAAGAATATACACTGTAACACTTTGTTTCAGTTACGTAACGTAATACGATCACCCAAGCTGTGCCGCGAGCGACATAGCTTGAAGATACATAAAGTACACTCGCATACGATTCCCCTCGCGCCCCCCACTATCAGCAGCGCTGGGCATATATAACTAATATACATATAAATGCAGCCGCTCCGCTGCCGGCGTTCCTGGCAGCGCAGCTGAGCTTTAGCTTTAGCTTAAGCTACCATAAGATCGATAACGTAAGATCATTCAATAAACGCATATACCAAGAGACGGATGTCTCAGCGGATACATTATAGCTTCATTATAAATAAAAGAACGTTTTAAGTACAAAACATATTAGATTAAGATTTGCATACTTGTCGTAAGCCTCTATTAGGGAAGATTCGATAAATAAAATTACGTAATTAAAACAAAAAAATATATATATTCCTCTATTTTCCGAAATGCCGAAATAGCAGCAAATCTTTACTTATGTAGATGTGTGGAAAAACAAGAAGGGAAATTTGCCATTGGCTTCGACTAACTCTCAATTCTTACAGCACTAGAAAACCGCACCAACCATATTTATTACACATTAGAAATTAGAAAAATCATTTCAAAATAGAAGCTAAAATTCACTCTGATATGGGTTACAGGACTCTGCGGCATCATTGGAAACGAGCTTGCAGACCAAGCTGCTAAGCAAGCAATCACATTGTAATTAATATTAGAAAAAAACCACAACATACCAGATACCGTTAAATACATCAGTAAACACATGAAAACCCAATACGATCTAATCTGGAACAGCAAATCTATAAACTATAAGCTCATCAACTCAAAAAAACAGAAGAATATCGAATCTTTGAGAACAGTACTCAGATCCAAAAACGGTTTGCAAATGTCAAATATTCTTCGAGCGGCCAGTAGTGTGACCGGAGGTGTGCACTAAATTTCGAACGGTTACTCTGCTCAGACCGCTGATTGGTTTTATTTAACGTTAATAAAATGCCTTTCTTCGGATAGGGCCGCTCTTCCGCAGCCATATTCTGGGCTCCACAACATTTTATAGGCAAGGTAATGTGTCTGACTATCAGCAGCAGCAGATGAAGACGCCTCCCGTGCCAGACACCGTGAAGAAAAAATGTTTTGAAAACAATATTTGTTTTATATTTATGAAAATTAATAAAAATAATAAATTATAATATCCATATACCTTAGTAAAATGGCTATATGTGCAAAATTGGTTTTTAATTTTTTCTTTTCTTTCTCGTGGTACTAAATTGTCTGAGGAAGAACAAGGAAGGATCAAGGGAATGAAAATAGCCGGCATAAAAACTGGTCGAATCGCTCCACTAATAAATCTACATCGAAATAATATTTCGAAATTTTTTAAAGATACAGATGGTAACCGCATAAATCGTCGCCTTGGTCCACTGCCAACCATCAGACACCGGACAAAACGGGGCATGCGTCAGTTAGCAACCGAAGACATGATGAGCTGCAACAAAATCAAAGCAGAACTCGGATTTACAATCACCTGGCAACGTGTGAGCCAAATTTCGCACGAAAATGTGAACCTCACATACGAAAACAAAGTTGGCAAACCCCGTTTAACTACACGGCATAAAGATGCGCGCATGGCTTTTTATGGAAAACACAAGTTCTGGGACGTCGAATTTTAAAATATAATGTGTAGTGATGAAATTTAGACGGTCCAGACGGCCATCATAAATACTGGAGGGATCCGCGTCATCCACGAGCAACTTGTCACAAGCGGATCCATGGCGGTGAATCGCTTATGATATGGGCTTTAGTGCTAAAGGCAAGTCTCCAATATGTTTTGTATCCCGCTGAATGAATGATCAAGCCTATATTGAACTATTAGATAGTGAACTTCTTGCATTTGCTGAGCCTTTCCATGGTGACCAATGGACAATCCAGCAAGGTAATGCACCGATTCATGTTGCCCGGGTTAAAAAGCTGAAAAAGCTTAAAAAAAAATACCAGTTTTCGACAATTCTTAAAAAAAAAGTACTGCCATAGAAAAAAAAAATATCATCAAACCATTTCTAAGCCCCAAATCTTTAAGAAAAAGTTGGTTTTGTTCCTTGAGGAAAAATCGTGTTGACTAGTGTAGGTATAACCATTTTCTATGTGAAACATACAACACTTTTTTTTGGTATTTAAAAAATATATTTGGAATTTGCTTATGCCTTATTGTTTTGTAGTTATATGCAGCTAACCAAATAAAAATATAAAATAAATCAAGAAAATAGGCGTTGAAAACGCCATTCAAAGCAGTGCATATATAGCCATTTTACTAAGGTAATTGGCATTAATATAATACTGCATTAACTAGACTCAATTTGTCTTTATTATTAAAATATTTAATTTGGTTTTTTGTTCTCTTATTGCAATGTTGGCTGGCAAAATATATCAAAGTGATATAACTTTCTGGGTTGGTCGAAACATACCGGCAATACAAGAAAATACTTCGGATACTTTCTAGTATATACCGACCTTTTTGTTTGTTGATCTGCCTTCCGTACACAGCCTAGAAAACAGTTTTTGCCGTAAAATATTTCTTATCGGTTTCATACGAATATCAACCCTGATTCTGTTCGCGAGGTGTTTTTTCGATCTGAGTACTAGGCTTTAAACACAACAATCTCTCGAATAGATACCATACAATTTTTGAGACTTCGAATCGGACACACTTAACTGACACACAGCCACCTATTTGACAAAACACCTCATCCTACATGCCAACAATGCAATCATAATCGAACCCAATCCCTCATATTCCTAGAATGTCCTCTTTACGTTGAACACAGAAACAAGCTCCTCCAAAAAACCCTACAAGAAATAGTCGATCCCAAAAATATAGTTACAACAATCCAATTTCTGAAATCCATAAACCTTTAAGTTTAATCTTACTATTAGTTACTAAAATAATAGACCCACCTATTCTTGTTATCAAACCCATTGTCAAATCAATATTGTTACTTATTCCAACATAGAATTTAAGCATAAAGCCACTGCAGCCATTGCTTAACACAAATCAATAATTGCACGCACTTTATAATTACACGTAATCTATATATATATATAAATGAAACACCATTTCCCTTGGTCCCGGCATCACTCATGAACGGCTGGACCGGTTTCGCTAATACTTTTTTTGTTGTGTTGGTTATGGTCAGGAGAACGGTTTAATCCCCGATGTATTGCCTAAAAAAAACGTGAACAAATGGTTATAGCTTTGACAGAGAGATCTATCAGTAGAAAAACTAGCTTTGTATACGAAACTCTTCGATCGTATGATGCGTTGATTCGATCGCAAAATCGTATCGCACTTGCACTTCCTTCGTCAGGTACTGCAGCCACGTTGTTGGAAGGCGGTCGAACAGCTCATTCCACACTCAAGTTGCCGTTGAACATGCAAATAAATGAAACACCAACTTGCAAACTTTCAAGAAATTCTGCGATGGCCAAAGTGTTGCAACAGAGAAAATTAATAGTTAGGGATGAGTGCACGATGGCACACAAAAATTCATTGGAAGCATTAGACCGCACGTTGCAAGATTTCCGAAAGAACCAAACCCGGTTCATACCACGATCTTACCAGCCGACGAACTTAACGCATGTTTTATGGAAAGACGTTAAAACGCTCAAGTTAAATATTAACATGCTAGTCGAATTGCAGAACGAGCAATCTGGAGAAGTTTTTTCCAAACAATTGCTAGATTTTGGTAATGGAAAAATAACTGTTGACTCATTGTCTGGATACATCACATTTCCTAACAATTTTTGTAAGTTTACTGAAACAAAGACACAACACATCGAGATGGTTGTCCCAAACATTGCTCAAAATTTTAAAAATCATGTATGGTTTAGCGAAAGTGTTATATGGCTGCAAAAAACGTTAATGTCAACGAAATGAATTTCCAGATTCAAAATAATATAGCTGGCGAATTAATAACATATAAATCGATTTATTCCGCTACTAACCAAGATGATGTTGTCAACTATCCAACGGAGTTCTTAAATTCGATGGAATGGCCCGGACTACCACCTCATAATCTGCAACTAAAGATCGAATCGGTAATTGCGGAATATAAACCAGCCACTTATTTGTAATGGCACCCGACTTGCGGTGAAGAAATTAATGAACAACGTCATCGAAGCCACAATTTTGAAAGGGAAATATAAAGGAGAAGACGTTTTGATTCCACGGATTCCTTTGATTTCGAAGTACATTCCATTCGACTTTAAACGGTTGCAGTTTCCAGTGAGGCTAGCATTTGCAATGTCGATAAATAAATCTCAAGAGCAGTCGCTATTTGTTGTGGCATTAATCTTAAAAATCAATGTTTTTCGCATGGCCAGTTATTTGTCGCCTGTTCACGAGGCGGAGTACCAACCAAACTATTTATATACGTGCCAGAGAAAGAAAAAAATAATGTTGTCTATCATAAAGCATTACAATAATAAACACTTTCTTTCTGAAATATTTTTTAGTTATTTATGCCAATACGAAATCAATATTTATAGTTAGGACAGCACAACGTCTTGCGGATCCGGTAGAAATGATTTTCATGTGAAACAAACGAATAAAAAGGCGCAGCTGAAAATCAACGTGGAGTTTATCTGAAGTCGATCAAATGCGGCGATACAACGTTCGTTGGGTCCGCTAGTTTCTTTATAATAATACAAATTTATTTTCTAATTTGTATTTTAATGTTTGGCCGTTGCTACCACGAAAAGAAAATACACTTTTTTGATTAAATATACTCGAAAAAAATTGAACTCGTCGGTTTGAAATAATAAATATAATAATATTGAAACTTAGAAACTATATTAATAAGGAACTATTAGTTTTTTTAGTTACTGTTAAAAAATTAACGCTTGGTGAAAGTCTGGAAGTTCAGTTGAGGTGAATATATTCAGTTAACTTGTTCGCAAAAACTTGTGCATGTTCTTTATTATCAATAACTGATTAATGACGATATGAATGTTATCAATATATATGCAATAGATTTCACCACATTATCCAATTCATTCAGGACACCAATTTTTAAAATTTACAGTCGCAATCAAATCTAAGACTACGCTTACCTTCATGAGTCTTCATATGTGCTCTTAAATTACACGCCAGAGCAAATTTTTTGTTACAAATCGGGCAGCCATGTGGTTTGTCACCTACAAATACAAATACTTTTAAATTAGTATTATGACAATTAAAATTTTATTTGACCAAAGAAAAGATTTTGGGCCGGTTTCTCGGCTTCGCGGTACAGTAAGTACTACTCAGATCGAAAAAAACACCTCTCGAACAGAATCAGGGTTGATATTCGTATGAAACCATATGTAACCGATGTCAGACACATTACCTTGCCAATAAAATGTTGTGGAGCCCAGGATATGGCTGGGGAAGAGCGGCCCTAGCCGAAGAAGTGCATTTTATTAACTTTAAGCAAAACCAAGCAGCGGCCTGAGCAGAGTAACCGTTCGGAATGAAGTGCACACCTCTGGTCACACACTAGCCGCTCGAAGACTATATGACATTCGTTTGCTGGCAAACATTTTTTCGATCTGAGTACTAGGCTTTAAGACAAGATGACGTTAAAAACTTCATGTCTGAAAATCTAAATACCAAAGTTGCAGAAACTGTAAATTTCAAATTTGAATCGCTATAAATTCATGTATATCTATTTTATCACCATGAATCAAAAATCCTGTGACAGGTGGTATAATTTTCTTGTCATTCTTTTTATTCTGTATATCTGCGAATGTGCTATCTGGGCCCAAAACGGACATCAAAGCCTAACCATCAGCTAACAGAACCAATGCGCTTTCGGACGATGAAGCGGATTCTTGCATCATCTGTCTGCAGCGTTTGGCAAGAAAATTGACCGCCGGTCATCCTTCTTTTTCTTTATGCCAGTAAGCTTCTTAATAAAATAAAATAAATAAACTTCCAATTTCACGTTATTTGTGGTAATTTTCTTTCATATTTTTTAATTTTAAGCGGGTTTTTCAGGGGTGTCCACAATTAGGCTTATATATTTTTTCTCGAGGTTACTTCACTAATTTCTTGATACAACTTTTCTAAATGAAGGAATACATTTTTTTCTTGACTAATAGTTAGCTAATACATACAGCTTTAAATTGCTACACATATTAATAAAAAGTTATGAGGCAAAAACAAAACTATGTCCACATCTCCGGCTGTCTCCTCAACTTAAGTTATGTGAAAGAAGCGCTACCTCTGAAAAAGCATACAAAATACCACCTTTTAAAAACTCTTTAAAAAAAATTTATTCCACTGCCCTTATTAGCATCTCTGTCCCCTTCCGCCCGACTAGGCATTAATTTCCGCTCTATCTTCAACTCAGTCTTTCTAATTACTGTGACCATAAATCTTTCCGTAGCCTTTGTCGTAACTAAAATATCTTCATCCATCTTTTTTCCTTCTATCAATTTTAAATCTATCTTAACAAATTACTTTAATTAATTTAATCATAACTTAATAGGTTATAGGCTTTTTCCTAACTTTCTGTGAGCTGGACCATAGCGGCCACTTGAGCCAATAAATTAGTCCTATTGGGTCAGGACAATAGCCATAGTCTGGCGATTCATGTTTTTGTCATATTCGTATCATCTTATAATTTTTTAGTTTAACTGCTCATTGTTGAACCTTAGAAAATATATACAAATACAAATAATGGAAAAAATATAAAGCGGGCCATCCACGATAGAATTTGTTCGGCAAGCATGCTGTGTTCGCATCGTTGGTGGTAGTGTTCGGGTAGTAACTTCGAGTTCGATGTTGTGTTCGAAGAGAATAGAAATTATTCTATCTTCGTTCTGTTCGTGCCAACATGTTCGTCAATGGATGGCAATTTTGGCACGAACATCATTTGTAAACATTTTTTTTGAGTGGACACCTTCATTTAAAATGTCAAAACAATTTTTGCAAGAATTTATACATTGCCTGCATTGCCTTTTTCTTTTTTTTCTCCAAACACATATGTATTGCCATTAAGGCAATTACTGTCTCGGTGTCCGCTGACATGTTGACTCGTTGAAAAATGTAAACAAAATGAAGTTTGCGAGAAATGTTCGCACTCGTTGGTGGGCAAATGAAATTCATAATAAACAACATGTTTTCCAACAAATTCTATCGTGGATGGCCCGCTTAAGGAATCTCGTGAGGACCTATCTCAGGCTAAGGTAGACTCAGTCAGTCCTGGACTCTCCTACAATAAATTTGTAGATCGCTCGGAGCTTTTAGGGCAGTGGGGTTGTCCGATTTGAGGATACGGAGGAGTCGGTGGGAACTCAAAGGGTTGCAAAAGTCATATATCGCGTTGTTGAATTTTTCAAAACTTTGGTTACGATTCAGTTAGGAATTAGTTAAGCTTTTAAAAAGCCAAAATATAATTTACAAAAAATTTTTCAGATTTATAATCGTTGTTCAAAATTGGACCATTTTTCTGTTTTTGAAAAAATAAAGAAACCCGTGCTTAAAAGCAAAGGTTAATGCATTTTTCTCCAAAAGTACACAAGATAGGAGAAAATTCTGTTCTTCCAAATTTTTAGGAAAAAATTAAAAATATTAATTTAGAAAAAATAAAGGAAATATTTTTTGCGATTATATTTTATTAGATTTAAAAAAAAAGCGAGAAGGAACGTGTGAGTCGCTTCTGGGGCCGCGACTCTACTTATACCCGTACTCAGTCAGTAGATGCATTTTTGAGCATAATTTTTAAGAATTTTGGAATTTTTTGCTACATCTGCTATCTACATCTACATATATTATGTATATTCTACATCTAACATGTAGATTATAGATGTACCATTGAAATTCTACATCTCCTCCGCTAGGGGTTGCTCGCGTAGCGTGTCTCTGGCTGAAGTGGGCGGGGGAACCAACTGAAAATTAATTTCTTTATTCTGGCTATAATTATGATCAGATCTGATTCAGATTCGGCAATCTGGTAGATATGGTAATTTTTTACGATACTGCGTTTTTAGTTTTATCGTATCTTTAAAATTGTGCCTGCCACAGGTTTTCGTCCTTTGTGCTGGCGGAAGGGGGCGGGGGGAAATTTTGAAATACACTTGTAGCAGTGGGATATCACATGAGTCTTGAAACCAAGTTTGGTTGCCCTAGCTCTTATAGTCTCTGAGATCTAGGCGCTCATCGAGACAGACAGACGGACGGACGGACGGACGGACGGACAGACAGACATGGATATATCGACTCGGCTATTGATGCTGATCAAGAATATATATATACTTTATGGGGTCGGAAAATTTTCCTTCTCTATGTTACACACATCCACTTTTACCACAAATCTAATATACCCCTTAACTCTTTTTTGAGTATGGGTATAAAAACGTAATTTTTTGCACTATTTTAAATTTTTAGCGGAAAAAAAGGCCATATTTGGCCAAGCATTAGACTGCACGAAAAAATGATGGTGATATTTAGCAAATAAAGAAAAGTCACAAACCACTACCACAATTGCACCTTTTAGGAGATATTCAGAGGTGCCACAGAAATCACTTCCGCTGGAAAATCACCTCAATTCCATTCCACACACCAATTTTTCAGCGGAATCAAAATCGCTCACAATTTATCTAGCGATTTGAATAAATACACCCATAAAACACACCTAAAACTATTCGAATCTTACTTGCCCATAAAGGTAGTTCAATTGGGGGTTAACCATTATCCAACTAATTTAACATTATACATTTTAAGTTAATAAAATAAGCATTTTACTAAATCACTATTCAATCCACCAACTGAATTTTCACTTAACGATTCCGCTCTCAATCCGCTGCAGACCGAGGTGGCCATCTAGGGCGATTCGGACATTCGAAGTTAATACATTAATGCGACCTTTTTTAAGTCGAATTCGGAGCAATATATTTGATATTAATTATATTGAAAGCATTCTGTTTTTCTTTATTCGCTGTGCCATTTATTTGTGACTAAATATGACGGAATACAAATCAAAAAGGGAGACGACAGAACGCCGCTTCAGTGCGACTCATACATACATGTTTACTTATGCTGGATAATGCATAACAGAAAGAAAAAATATAGAAGACACAGTGCGTTGTTTAAGTTTACATATTCAACACTCCTTCTCAACGCATTATGTTTGACTTTACAAATATCTTTTCAAATTACAATCAGTATAATCAGCTTCCGGTCTCGCCATCTCTCTCCACTTCCATGCCTAGGAAATGCTTTAGTTGGCTGCCATCGACCACTTTAAACTCGTCAGCAATGGCAGTCTTGACGCTTTCAAGATATCCTCTGTCGGAACTGGCTATTAGAAGATCATCTACGTATACAACAATAATACAAATATTAGTAGAAACTTTTCTAGAATACAAACACGGCTCGCTTGCACATGGTAGAAATCCAAGCTTGATGAGTGTAGAATTGAGTTTCTCGTTCCATTCCCTGCCGCTCTGCTTTAGACCATATAACGATTTGTGCAACTTTAACACACGCTCAGGATATTGATGATCAATGAATGCCTCCGGCTGACGCATGTAGATGACATCATGTAACTAGCTACATTGCCATCCTTGTCACGCTTTAGTGCGTACACCCACATACATCCGAAAGGTTTTTCACCCATTGGTAGATGGACTAGAAACCAAGTCTTATTTTTGAGATGACTGTTCATTTCCGTTTTCATTGAAGCTCGCCAGTCCGCCAGTGCCTCATTTGCATTAGCAGGGACACTAATAGCTTCAGCCGATATGGTGTTCAGCATGTGATATTCCTTCGCTGTGCGTCCAGGCCGACCCGTATAAACCTTTTTCGGTCTCCCGCGACCTCTTCGTGCTCGTTCTGAAATCGGCTGTCCGACGACAACTCGGCAACTCGGCAACTCGATCTGAACCTTCTGGCTCCTCTGTGCTTCGCATATCGTCCCTTTCAACTAAGGATTCATCCTCACTAGCCACGTCCAGGGCCTCTTCGTCCGGAATAGAATGCTTCTGGAACTGCATGCGATTCCTATACAGGGAGCTCCCGATGAAAATTACATCTCGTGCCTCAATCACTTTCTTTTTTTCGGGATTAAACAGCCTATATGCCTTTGTTGTTTCAGAACAACCGACCAAATAATGCTCTTCGCCTTTTGGCGAAAATTTCTTATGTTGAGTTTTGTTCAAAAAAATTGCCTTCGCACCAAAGATCCGCAGATGGCCGACTAAGGGTTTCCTTCCTGTCCACACTTCAAACGGTTTCATGCCAGGTAAAGTTGAAGATTCTGCACGGTTACGCAAATATGCAGCAGGTTTTATTGCTTCTGCCCAGAATCGCTCGTCCAATCCTGCATGAATGCATTTCTACCAATGTACGATTGGCTCGTTCCGCGACACCATTCTGTTGGGGGGGCATGAGGCACCCTTAATTGTCTTTTCACTCCGTTGTCAACAAGATATGACTCAAACGCGTCACTCAAGTATTCGCGACCGTTATCGCTTCTCAACAGTACAAACTTTTTTCCCGATTGATTTTCCGCGAATGATTTAAATTGATCGAACTTACTAAGATTTCACGTCTTGTCTTCAGAAAGTCAACAAACACATAGCGCGATTTGTCATCGATGAATGTTACGAAGTACCGAGCTCCGCCTAAGGAGTTTTTATTCATTGGTCCGCAAATGTCAGTATGAACCAATCCAAGAACATTGTTTGCACGGCTTGCACTAGCTTTTGGGAATTGCTTTACACAAATTTTGCACAGGTTTCGCACACCTGGCCGTTCATGTCATTTAATGGACTTGTTTTAATACCGTTAACCATTTTTTCACACATCACCTTTTTTAGGCTTGCATAGTTTAAATGTCCGAAACGATCGTGCCACACGTTTACTGGGTTTGTTTGTACATTTAAGCATTTGTTTTCTTGATTTTGGAACAAGAACAAATCGTGCTGCTTTTTTGCAACCATTATGGCGACGCCTTTATTGTTTTTCACACGCGCTTCTGTCTTTGCAAATTCAACAGAGAAACCATTTTCGATGGCCTTGGACACCGACATAAAATTGCATTGCAATTCCTTCACATACAAAACGTCGACAAGTTTTATGTGGTTATTTTCCCAAATCAAATCCACTGTGCCGCGCCCTTCAGCTTCTATGTAGCTATTGCCCGCTAAAGCAATTCGCTCTTTGTGCTCTTTTAGTTCGGTAAAACGAGATCGCTCACAACACAAGTGAGCCGTGGCACCACTGTCGACACACCACATACTCTTCGGAAAGAGAGTTTTAGACGCGCACGCAAAAACGGAATACGATTTCTCTCTTTCGGTTTCGTTATTTCCTTTCGGTGTGTTTTCTTGATTGTTCTTTGCTCTACACTTTGACGCCTTGTGTCCGCGACGACCATACGACCAGCAAATTATCCGACTCGGGCCATTCGTTTTCTTCTGTCCGTTTTCGTTATTCGTCTTTTGCTTTGACGACGACCAATTTTTAACACCCGAACCGAACGCTCGTTGTTCACTTTTCTCTGCGCATTCTTGATTTGCCTTGCGCCTGTCTCCTTCTTCATGAAGCTGTACTTTCAGAGAGTTCAAATTTGGCAGACAATCACGTGTCTCCATTGCTACCACAAACTTTTCGTAGGCCTCGGGCAGGCTCGATAGTAACAGAATAGACAAAATTTCTTCAGGAACTGTTAAGTCAATTTCTTTCAGTTTTTCCACGATCGCACAAATTTATTTACGTGATTTATTACCGATTCATTTTCGCTCATTTTTACGAACAACAACTGCCTTAACAGGCTTATGCGACGCGTGGGGCCTGATGGCATATGGATACCCGCTAGAACTTTCCATACTTCTTTTCCAGATGTACAGTTTTTCACATATTTTATCTGATACACAGCATAGTACTCGCAAGAGCCTTCTCGTCTTTTAAATCAAACTGTGCCTTCTGCGCATAATTATCTTCTTCATTTTTCACATCTCGACCGCACACTACTGACCACAACTCAGAGTGTATTAGCACGCTTTTCATTTGGATTACCCACGCACTATAATTCTCATTGCCGAGCCTATTGATTGAATGGAAAGACGAACCCATTTTCGCAATCGATCGAGTCACAATTTCAGAAAGTCAGAAAAATCACTTTCATCCGCCGCAGACAGAAATTCTGGGCCCATAACCTATTCGCTGTTTTATTTATTTGTGAGTCATTGCGACTCATACATACATGTTTACTTATGCTGGATAATTCATAACAGAAAGAAAAAATAAAGAACACACAGTGCGTTGTTTAAGATAACATATTCAACATTCTTTAATCAAGCATAAAAAAAAAATAGATCATTGCAGTAAAACTTCCTTTACGTAAAACATGTGCATACTTTTTGTGCAAATTGTGAAAACATTTTTAGTTCTATCAGGTGGCCGTGGTCTGTCTTCGACCCGGTAATAATTATTGCTAACTTATGATTATTTTGTGACAATAATTGTGGGGCGTGGTAAGTGTGTGGTGCTTCGTTGACAATTTATTAGTGGGTCAGTAGTGTTCAGGAAGTGTTTTGCTGCGACTGCAGTTTGGGAATTGGGTTTAGGATTGATATTGCTAACTCTGCATCGCGGAAGGTGATAGCTGAATTCGGGCTGGTAGGTCGATTTTTTTATGCTGGCTTGACTGATTGTGAAAGTTTCGTGTGTAGTTTCGTAGTTCTGGTGGAATGCTTGGATGGTATTGTCTCCAGACTGGCTGGTCTCGACGATGTCTTTGTTGTTGGACTAATGGTTTGTTTGGGTGATGAAGATCTCTGACATGGCTCTACGCATGGTTCGGTGTATGGCGCTAAGAATCATGTCGGTACGCGGAAGTTACTCAAATGTGATGGCGAAGATCTGTGTCGCGTCGGCCGTGGGTATGACAGGGCGGCGGTCGGTATATCGTGGGGTCATCGTGCTGGTTTCCAGGCCCGCGTTGAGGGGCTCTGTGGATATCAGTTCATCGTCTTGTACGTGGATGGTAGTAAGAACGGGGAGCGACGGTCCCGTAGCTGTAGCAGCGTGGGCCGCATTGGATCGTCTTTTCGATGGCACCTAGGAAGTCCATTGCGACAATTACTTGTCCCAACATGTTTGGCTGGACCAGGAGCGGGATTTGAACATCTCGTTGATCCAGCTTGATGTGCGCCAGTAGAACTTGTGACATCTCTCTGACCGAGCCATAGGCCAGGCGTATGCGGACGCATGCATCTTGCAGGTTGGTGTTGTTGTCTAGTTTTCGGGCGAGGTTTGCGCTGAGAAAGCTTCTGGATGCCCCGGTGTCGATTGTGGCTTCCGTTGCGTGTCCTCCTATGGTCACCATCGCCACTATCCGGTCGTTGCTCACGTGTAGAGAGTTTTTTAGTCTCGGGTTGGAGGAGGCGTTTCGTTTCACGACGTGTTCTGGCGGCAGCAATCGACGGTCCGTGTGCCGCGTTCGCCACATTCCCAGCAGAATAGGATCGAGGGATTTTGGCAGTCGTATGCCACATGGCCCGCTTCACCACACCGGCGACAGGCTGCGCGTGGGTTGGCGATGGGGGTCGTGATCATGCGAGGTGCTACATCGGGATTCGTCGTACTGTTTGGATGAGCTGGAGGTCTCCCTGGTGTGTCTGTGGACTCCCGAAGTGGTCTCCGAAATGGCGTCCGGTGCGAGTCGTCATTCCTCTGCTCTGTAGTCGGCCTTGCGTATCTTGGTGCGTGTTGCGGGGGCGCGAGAGTCGGATGGGTCCAGTCTTGGAGGTTCTCGAACTCGGTGGCCAACGTTGTGAGCTGCGTCAAGCTTTGGAGTTCGTGTCGTCGCACGTACATCCGGTATGCTGGCAGGGCGTTGTCGTAGATCCTGTTCATCTCCTTGTCTGCATCGTACCCGGCGTGGTGCATGAGTAGGCGTATCTCGATGAGGTAATCTTTGAACGATTCCCCTACCGCTTGCTTGCGGGCCCGGATCTGGTCTTCCAATTGGTCAAAATACCGCGGCGGTAAGAAGAAAGTCAAGAATGCTTGGCGGAAATATGCCAATGAGTTGCCTTGTAGTTGGCTGGTGCGGTACCAGCGACTGGCCCGATCGGTGAGAAGTTCTGGCATGGCCTGAGGCAGCTTATTGGTGTCTTCGAGTAGTTCCACAGATGGAAGTGGGTCGTCCTGTCCGTCGAACCTGAGTCCCCATTTCCGAACCTGTTCTGCGACGTAGGCGATGTAGTTGTGGTGGCGTCCATCTGTGCAAGGGTCCATGGCTGGCACGATCCTCTGCGTGGGTGAGCGGTTAGTCTCCGTAACTGGAGGTCTGGGCAAATCGGCTGGCGTTACGATGCGTGGGGGGGCGGGTGAGCTGTATTCGGCCGCGGTGGGGACCTGTAACCCGGCTTTTTGGTCTGTTTTCCGCTGGTCAGATGGCCCAGGAGTGGTGGGCATGGGTGACCTGGAGCGTCCTGCTGGTCTGGCGCATTGTCGTTCGAGGTCTCCCAGTCGGACCCAGGCGTCCTGCGAGAGGGTTCCGGAGACTAAAGCGGCGAATCTCTTTCGTCGTTCCTCGACCGTTCCTTCGTTGCCGAATCCGAATTCCTCGGCTAGTGGTTCCAGCTCGTCTCGACGGAGTTTGACCCTCCGGGTAAAGTTCGTCGTGTTGACCGTCTTCGTGGGCTTCCATGGTGTGTTTCTGCGACTAGTGGTACTAGTGACTTAAGTTTGGTTTGGTGGTACTTCTGCACGGTAGCACTTTTGTTCGATACCGGATTTAGTGTGGGCCGGATTTAGTGTGGGCGGGGTTTTTGTGCTTGACGGTTATTGCTCCTTGCTAGCCTAGTCTCTTTCAATGGCCGTGGGTCTGTACTCCACAAACCTCCGTATTAAGGTGTTAGCTACCTTAAAGTTACCAAAAAGTCCCTGCTCGGGCGTCACTTGTGAGGACCTATCTCAGGCTGGGATATGCATCAGTCTGTCCAAGGTTCTGTACAAGGAAAATTTGTAGATTGCTGGCACTTTTTAGGTTCGGAGCGGCCTGATCGTAAGAGACGGTAGGTGACAGGGGGAGCGTTGTAGCTGACGAAAAATATTTCAGAAGCGTGGTTGGTGTTTTGCTGGCGATGTTATTTTGTATTACTTAATTCTTTTGTTTACAGTGTTTACTCGTGAATCTGGTTACTTGGCCTCGGAGCCGGTAGACTGAGTAGTGCAGTGTCTTGTGTTGAGGGACTGCCTGGTGCAGCGTCTTGTGTTCGGGCTGATGGACTGCCTAGTGCAGTGTCTTGTGTTGGGGCTGGTGGACTGCCTACTTCTTCGGCCGATCTTGGCCCTTTTATGCAGTTGGCGATCGCACCTGTCTTTGACCTGGAAATAATTGCTTATTTCTAACTTATGCTTATTTGGTGATAATAAATGGGGCATGGTAGGTGGGTCGAAGCTTGGTGCTTCGTTGACAGTGGGTTAGGAGTTCAGTAAGAGGGTCAGTGTTTTGATGAGCTTGTAGTTTTGGCAGGTGAGGGCTGCAATTGGGTTCTTAGTATTGAGGTTGCGAGCTGGGCATCGCGGCAGCTGGGTTCGGGCCGATTTCGTAAAGTGGCGTTAAGAAGTAGGTGACCGCAAGGTTGCAGGTCGCAGGTTGCGGATAGCGAACGGCCTACCCTAGTGGGTAGGTCAGCTGCGAATAAGCGGGCATCTTAAAGAGCATCAACTAAGTTGGCTCTGAGGGAGAGTACCGAAATAAGCAGTCCCGGACAGCCAGCGGGTGTTCGCGACGCAGCAACACTGACGATGCGCTTGTGGTGCCGCCTCTCATTAAGTAGCTCACACAATCCCATCCCTACACAACACCTACCCACATCCCAACCCCAACACTCACCTCACACCGGGCCGGACTAAGGTGTCACTCGACCCGTGCCAAGAGTCAGCCTGGCTGACAAATACACAAAATACAAAAACGAAAACAAAAACGAGGAAGGCACTCCCCAAATGCCGGCTGGGAGAAATCCCAAGCGAGAGAAGGCAACGGCCCAAAGGCCTGGCCAAATCCGCTCAGACGCAGGAAAGACCTGCACGGTGAAGGACGCGGGAATGAATCTGGGTGGGTCCCATCCCAAACCTGGGATGGGTGGAAAGCCAACACCCAAAACTGATACCATGGTAGGGCAGCTAAGCAATATTGCGGCTGCTCAACCTTCCGGTGAAGCGGCGGGTGATGACTTACCATCAACCAGCGTCCAAACCAAAAAATATAGCTATGCCGAAAAGAGGAGTGCTGGGCACATACTCCGTCGGCAGAACGCCAGCCAGGAAGTCAGTCCAACAGCAGACTGGCTGAAAAAGGTGGAATGGGCCTCGGCTGTGTTGCCGAGGAGTGTGGAGCCACAGAAAGTGGCCGCACAACCGAAGAGGCAGCGCTCGCAAGAGACGCTCGGACCTGCCGCGAAGCGCTCCAGAGTGCTTCCAAACGTGTCCTTCGCGCAGATTGCCAAGGAGAGGACGCTGATAGGCGTTCTCGACAAAGGCAGCGCGGAGGGGAGAATACCCAGAATACCCAATGGAAGTGGGTGGAAGCGGCACTGGCCGACCGCTGCTTCGAGCTTCTAGAGAAGGATCCCGGGCCACCCCCAGCCTGCAAAGACATGGGATGGTTCCAGGGAGCATCAAAGTGGCACTGCCAACCACAGACTGGAAGGTGGTCAAAGTGGAGGCATCAAAAGGCCCCACCAACCAGGCAGTGATAATCCTGAATAAGGAGTCACTAGCCCCGATCGAGGCAGCCAAGGGAGAGCTCAACTTCGGGTTCAGCTCGGTGACCATGAAGGTCTACAAGTCGGATGCAGCGGCCGAGGCGCGTTCTGTCAACAACCCAGTTGAGCAGGACGTCGCCTCGGAGATCGAGGCACCCGAGGTAGACCCGGAGCCGGAGACGGCCCTGGAGAGCTACTCCTCGGAGACGGAGCTGATGCTCGATTTTGAGGCGCTGTGTCGGGACGAGATCCTCGACGACTCGGACGCCGACATAACAGTGGTGGAGAACGACTCTAATGAAGTCTCTGAGGCTTCTGCAGATAAATCTCCACCACTGTGAAGCAGCATCCGCTGCCCTGATACTCCGCTTAGTCGCAAGCGGAGGGGACATAGTCCTAATCCAAGAGCCCTGGGTGGTAGGAGGCAAGGTCTGTGGATTAGCGACGAAGGACTACAAGCTGAATGTAGCCCAAACTGAAGGTAAAATTAGAACATGCATTCTAGCAAGAAAGCACCTAAATATCTTTCTGCTCCACAATTTTAGCAATGGCGACAACACGGCGGCTAGCCTAGAGCTACAGGGGACACGCCTGAGCCTGGTGTCGTCCTACATGGCTCACGAGGAAAGTGATCCTCCCAGTGACCTCGTTCGCAAGATGGCCAGCGACAGGGAAAGGTCGGATACAAGCCTACTAATAGGCTGCGATGCCAACGCTCATCACACCCAATGGGGGAGCTCGGATACAAATGTAAGGGGTGAGTCACTTTTCAGCTTCATCCTAAACTCCAACCTAATTATTGGTAATAGGGGTAATGACCCCACTTTTATCATAAAAAACCGTCAAGAGGTGATGCTCATAGATCAATTGCTCACATGCAGGACAGTGACATCATCAATGGGATCGTCCACTCAGTCAAGGTATGTCAACAGAGGCACCCCGCAAGGTGGTGTCCTGTCTCCCCTTCTATGGAACATAGCAGTCAATAAGATTCTGTGTGACCTGGAAGGGGAGGGCTGCAAGGTGGTAGCATACGCGGACGACGTTGCCATTATCTTCTCGGGAAAATTCCCTCAAACACTCTGCGATCTAATGACCGCGAAGCTCGCGCGACTGTCAGAATGGACAAAGTCGCGTGGACTGGGAGTTAATCCCTCTAAAACGGAATTTGTGTTGTTTACAACCAAATACAAAATCCCGTCCCTCAACCCCCCAATACTAAACGGATGCAGGCTCTCCTTCAGCGACCGTGCCAGTTACTTAGGGTTGGTAATGGATAAAAAGCTTAGCTGGAACCTGAGCATCAAAGACAGAGTGAAGAAGGCTACGATAGCCCTCTACACTTGCAAGAAAGCCATTGGGCTAAAATGGGGCATGAACCCAAAAATAGTCCAATGGATCTCCTAGCAATAGTAAGACCAACACTGCTCTACGGAGTCGCAGTGTGGTGGCCTGCCCTATCGAAGGGGACCATCACTAAACAACTAGGCAAGGTGCAGCGTACTGCAGCCCTATGTATCAGTGGAGCTCTGAGCACAACACCAACGGATGCGCTAAATGCCATACTATGCCTGCAGAGCCTTGACCTTGCAGGTAAGGAGCAGGCAGAAATGGCAGCAATCCGTCTTAGAGACTCTGACCAATGGGTGTCACATCACACCGGTCATGCGTCCATCCTAAATGGAAACAAAATCGTCCCAACAAAAACGGACTACTGCGTTCCGAGGGAGTATACAGATACCCCCTTTGAAACAATCATCCCTCACAGAAACAACTGGCTTGAGGGACCACCTGGTCCAAAGGGAGCCATTCGAATCTTTACCGATGGCTCAAAGTTGGACAACAAGGTCGGAGGAGGAATCTACTCCGAACAGCTGAACATAAGTTACTCCTTCAGGCTCCCGGATCACTGCAGTGTCTTCCAAGCGGAGGTCATAGCGATCAAGGAAGCTTTGAGCTGTCTTCAGGAACTAACCCCTGCGGCAACTCACATAAATATCTATAGTGACAGCCAAGCTGCAATCAAATCGCTGAATGCGATAATGACAAGCTCGGCTACCGTGGCAAACTTTCGCAAATCTCTTCATGAGATGGCTTATCAGTTCGTCATCAGCCTAATATGGGTCCCGGGCCACCAGGACATTGAAGGCAACTGCATAGCAGACGAGCTGGCCAAAGCTGGAACAACAATCCCCCTTCTCAATGATAAGGAGGATATTCGTATGCCAATGGCCA
The DNA here is from genome assembly GCA_018150905.1 of Drosophila ambigua. NCBI lineage: Eukaryota > Metazoa > Arthropoda > Insecta > Diptera > Drosophilidae > Drosophila > Drosophila ambigua. The sequence continues at coordinate 60,715 of JAECWS010000082.1, forward strand.
CCTGCAAGCTCAAAATAAAAGAACATTTTAAGCAACTAATAAATGACAGATGGCAAACTGTGCCACTATGTCGCATAACTCGGCAAACATGGCCTAACATTAATAGGAAGCGAACCGATGAGCTCTGCAAACTCAGCAGGAGTAGGTGCAGCTCAGTCATACGCTCCCTTACGGGACACTGGCTAATAGGCACACATGCAAACAGGCTGGGCGCCCCATATAACGACTTCTGTCGTAGCTGCAGAGATGAGGACGAGGAGGAGACTGTGGAACACCTGTTCTGCTCCTGCCCGGCTCTCAGCAGAAGGAGACTCCAATACTTGGGCGCTCCTTTTCTAGGTGACATTTCGGACATGTCTGCAATCAGTCCCAGAAGGATCGCAGGCTTCATAAGGGCATCCGGATGGGATAATGGATAAAATAGGGTCTCACGAGGGAGAAGGGAACGTAACATGCGGTATCACAACGGGCCGAAACCGGCCTAGGTGTGTCGGGTCTCTGACAACCCCGACAGCCGCCTCAACCTAACCTAACCTATTTGTGTAAGCCGTGACTAGAACCACGGTTCGTCAGCTCCGCGTATCTGAGTTCGACTCTTGTTTCCGCCTATCGCGGATGTGTCGCCCCTCTGCCGTTTGTAACGAGCCATGGGTAGCCCCACCCGCCCTTTCTACCGGGTGGGTGTTGGCGAGGTGGTCAGTGGTGTCGGCGGCGTTGCTTGGCGGGTGATGAGGTTCGCCTTTTTCCGAGTTCTCCTGTCCTTTGGCTTGTGCCGAGTCTTTGGATTCGTCGGTGTTATTCTAGTCACTTTAGCGTGGCTTCGGTAACGTTATCTTTTCTACTGCTGCTGTGGTCGTGATCTTTCTGCTGTTTTGGCATTCTTGAATTTGCGGTGCTATGTCGGGTGGCCAAGGATCCGTGGGCAGTTCTGGGTCGTCTTTTGTGGCTCCGGGGTCAAAGGGTTGATTCGGGTCTTTCGGAAGGATGGGTTTGTCAAGTGTGCTGGACGGTTCGATCCTCCGTTGGTAGTCGCTTATGTGGGCGACGATCGGTGTGGTGTCGGCCGTGGGTACGATGTATTGGTATGCCGGGTGTAGTACTCGTGTTATACTACAGCCAGACTGGTACGTGAAAAGGTGAGTCGCGATGACGCCTCTGGTATCTCAGCAACGACTTGTGTGGGCGACGAAGATCTCGGACATGGCTCTAGGCATGGCTCGGTGCATGGCGCTAAGAATCAGGTCAGTACGCGGGAGGTACTCCATTGTGTTGGCGAGGATCGGTGTGGCGTCGGCCGTGGGGAGGACAGGACGGCGGTCTGGGCGTCGTGGGGCCATCGTGCCGGTTTCCGGGCCCGCGTTGAGGGGCTCTGTGGATATCAGTTCGATTCTGGGCCCCGAGCAGCGTGGGGTTAGCGTGGCTGTTTCCCGTGTTTCTGGGCTGTCGGAGGGTTTGAGGGTGTCCGTGTGTTCAATTCTTCCGTTGTGGATCCTGTGCGTGCTTGCTCTGTTGATTGTCTTGGACCTGGGCTTCCTGTGTCGAGCTCCGGGTTCAAGTGTGTTTGTCTCGTGTGTGAGATCCTCGTGGTTTGTTTGGGATGCTTGTTCCCTGTTGTTGGCCTAGGACGCGGTTGCTCCGTAATGACCGTGGGACTCGTTTTCCCGTTTGCTTGATTGCTGTTTGCTGGTGTTGACTTTGGATACCTGTTCTCCGTTGTGGCCCGGTGTTTCGTTTTCGTTGCGATTGATTTTGGTGTCAAGTGCTACGTTGCGTTATTGGGTGCCGTGTCCGTTGTGGTAGGTCGTGGACGTGGGTTCGTTGCGAATTGTTAGGGTTTCTGGTATCGGGATTCGGCGTCTTGTACGTGGATGGTAGTAAGCCGTAGCAGCGTGGTGCCGCATTGGATCGTTGTTTCGATGGAACCTAGGAAGTCCATGCCGACAATAAGTTGTCCCAACATGTTTGGCAGGACTAGGAGCGGGATTTGAACATCTCGTTGATCCAGCTTGATGTGCGCCAGTAGAACTTGTGAAATCTCTCTGACCGAGCCATAGGCCAGGCGTATGCGGACGCATGCATCTTGCAGGTTGGTGTTGTTGTCTAGTTTTCGGGCGAGGTTTGCGCTGATGAAGCTTCTGGATGCCCCGGTGTCGATTGGGGCTTCCGTTTCGTTTCCTCCTATGGTCACCATCGCCACTATCCGGCCGTTGTTCACGTGTAGAGAGTTTTTTAGTCTCGGGTTGGAGGAGGCGTCGTTCTCGGCTGATCCCGTGTCAGTTGGGGACGCATGTCGTTTCCCGATGTATTCTGGCGGCAGCAATCGACGGTCCGTGTGCCGCGTTCGCCACATTTCCAGCAGAATAGGATTGAGGGATTATGGCAGTCGTATGCCGCATGCCCGATGGGGGTCGTGACCATGCGAGGTGCTACATCGGGATTCGTCGTACTGTTTGGATGATGTGGCGGTCTCCCTGGTGTCTGTCGACTCCCAATGTGAGCTGTGCTAAGCGTTGTAGTTCGGCGCACGTACATCTTGTATGCTGGCAGAGCGTTGTCGTAGATCCTGCTCAGTTCCTTGGCTGCGTCGTATCTAGCGTGGTGCATGAGTAGATCTATTTCGATAAGGTAATCTTTAAACCATTCCCCTACCGCTTGCTTGAGGGCCCTGATCTGGTCTTCCAATTGTTCAAAATACCGTGGCGGTAAGAAGAAAGTCAAGAATTCTTGGCGTAAATTTGTCCATGAGCCGCCTTGCAGTTGGCTAGTGCGACATCAGCGTCCGGACTTCTAACCCGGCTTTTGGGTCTGTTTTCCTCTGATCAGATGGCCCAGGGGTGGTGGGCATGGGTGACCTGGAGCGTCCTGCTGGTTTGGCGTATTGCCGTTCGAGGTCTACCAGTTGAAACCATGCGTCCTGCGAAAGTGTTCCGGCGACTAATGCGGCGAATCTCTTTCGTCGTTCCTCGACCGATCCAAGTCCGAATTCCTCGTCAAGGGCTTCCAGCTCGTCCCGACGGAGTTTGTAAATCCAGCCGGTGGTGACTCCTGGATTGGTATGGTGACCCTCCGGGTAAAGTTCGTCGTGTTGACCGTCTTCGTGGGCTTCCATGGTGTGTTTCTGCAGATAGTGGCACTGACGTACTTTTGATTTGGTGGTACTTCTGTACGGTATCACTTTCGTTCGACACTCGTAGGTTCGGCGCTGCGGCACTACTTGTTCGCGACCGGATTTAGCGTGGGCGTGATTTTTGTGCTTGACGGGTATTGGTCGTCGCTAGCCTAGTCTCTTTAGGAGGCCGTGGGTCTTTACTGCACAAAGCTTCCTTTTTTCAAAGTTTCCTTAAAGTCACCTTAAAGTTACCAAAAGTCTCTGCTCGGGCGACACTTGTAAGACACCTATTTCAGGCTGGGATATGCATCAGCCTGTCCAGGATCCACTACAAGAAATTTGTAGATTGGCTGGCAACTAAGGTTCGGGGCTGTCCTCGAAATGTTCGAAAGAGCAGTAGGCAAGGTGGGAAGATTGCAGACGCGGTAACTTTTTGTGGTTTTTGTATTATTTTATTTATTTTTAATATTTAGTGTGTACAGTTGGAGACTTGCTGGTCCAGCTGGTTGTGTTGTGAGCTGGTGGACTGCTTAGTGTAGTGTCTTGAGTTTGTGACTGCCTAGTGCAGTGTCTTGTGTTCGGGCAGATGGACTGCATACTTCTTCGGCCGATCTTAGCCCTTTTATGCAGCTGGTGATTGCACCTGAGACCGTGATTTTCCGTGGTCTGTCTTCGACCCGGTAATAATTAATTATTTCTAACCTATGATTATTTTCTGATAATAATTGTGGGGCTAGTAAGTGGGTCGAAGCTTGGTGCTTCGTTGACAATTTGATAGTGGATCAGTTTCGTTCAGGAAAAGGTTTTGCTGAGACTGCATCGCAGGAGGTGCGGGCTGCAGTTGGGAATTGGGTTTAGGATGGATTTTGCTAACTCGGTATCGCGGAAGGTGATATCTGAATTTGGGTCGATGTTTCGAGGCCGAGTGGTTGCGAAATATCGCCAAGAAGTGGGTGACCGAGAATTTCATGCTGTCTTCGCTGATTGCGAAATAATGCAGAATGGGTAGAGTTGTTGATCGAGAGTTCTTAATTAATTGTGTGCGTTGATTAAGGTTCTGACACACCGCTATTTATGGGGAACCGTGGCTAGAGCCATGGTTCGTTGGCTCTGTGTATATCAGTTTGAATATGATTTCCGACCAGCGTGGATGTGCTGGCACTCCGCTGTTTGTGGCGAGCCATGGCTAGAGCCATGGTTCGTTACAAAATATTAGAAAAAAGTTTTGTTGTAGAAAAAACCCATAATTCATTAAACAAATTTAAAGCTCCAAATATATAAAAAAAATTGACTTGTTTTCTCAGGAAAAAATATTAAATATTGTCGATTAGTGTTATCAGTCCCTCTCTAAATAACTCAAAAAATTGTAGAGTTGTAGGGAACTAACAGTTTGAACAATATATAGTTTACAGTTTACATGTATATCTATATATCTATACTATTGATATGTAGAACAAAATGTTTGTGTAAGGGGCTTTCTCCGCAACGCGTGCATAAAATTGCATTTTTTTTAAATGATTACCAGAGTTCACAAAAAAAAACGAGAAGGAACGTGTGAGTCGCTTCTGGGGACGCGACTCTACTTATACCCGTACTGAGTCAGTATATACATTTTTGAGCATGATTTTTTATAATTAAAGAAAAAAAAAAATTTTACATTTTACATTTTTTTGCTACATCTGTTATCTACATCTACATCTACAATGTATATTTTACATCTAACATGTAGATTATAGATCTACCATTCATATTCTACATCACCTCCGCTAGGGGTTGCTCGCGCACTGAACGCAGCAGAGTGTGCGAGCGATAGAGTAGCGTTTCTCTTGCGGAAGGAGGCGGGGGAACCAACAGAAAATTAATTTCGTCATTCTGGCTATAATTATGATGCGATCTGATTCAGATTCGGCAATCTGGTAGATTTTGGGCATTCTCTACGATACTGCGTTTTTAGTTTTATCGTATCTTTAAAATTGTGCCTGCCACAGATTTTCGTCCTTTGCGGGGGCGGAAGGGGGCGGGGCGAATTTTTGAAATACACTTGTAGCAGTGTGATATCACATGAGTCTGGAAACCAAATTTGGTTTCCCTAGCTCTTTTAGTCTCTGAGATCCAGGCGCTCATGAAGACGGACAGACGGACGGACAGACGGACGGACGGACGGACAGACGGACATGGCTTAATCTACTCGGCTATTGATGCTGATCAAGAATATATATACTTTATGGGGTCGGAAACGTTTCCTTCTCTGCGTTGCACACATCCACTTTTACCACAAATCTAATACACCCCTTAACTCCTTTTTGAGTACGGGTATAATAAATTGAAAATTATTAAAAAATAAATTATTAATTTGGGCCAAAAATGTGTGTTTGAACGCCTATTTCATTTTGTGTATGATAGATTTGTTCTTTATACAATTGTTTTTTGAAAAAATTGCAATCTGCCTAAGTATGTTTATTGATTTTGATTACACTACACGAAGTGATTTTTTCTCAAGGAACCAAACAAACTTTTTCTGAAATTTTTTTTATACCCGTACTCAAAAAAGAGTTAAGGGGTATATAAGATTTATGGTAAAAGTGGATGTGTGTAGCGCAGAGAAGGAAACGTTTCCGACCCCATAAAGTAAATATATTCATGATCAGCATCAATAGCCTAGTCGATAGAGCCATGTCTGTCTGTCCGTCCATCCGTCTTGTTGAGCGCCTGGATCTTAGAGACTATAAGAGTTAGGGTAACCAAATTTATTTTCCAGACGCATGTGATATCACACTGCTACAAGTGTATTTCAATGTAACATAATAATAAAAATTGTACAAATTGTAGTAAATGTACCTCACCCTATATATATATTAAAAAGCAATGTTTGTTTACTTGTTTATTTGGACATAAGCAATAAGAACATCGGGCGAAACAATAACGAGCATATGATTAGGGCAACCATTATGAGAATGAATATTGACCTAAACTAAGCTACTAATTTCTCAAAAGTATTTAATTCCAATTTTGATACATTTAAAAAATGTCCATATTGCTTGGTGGGCCAGCAACGGTTAAACCAAAGACTCTATAACACAACAAGATGCGTAACGACCATACTGCTGAATAGCACACGAAATTTTTAGCGTGGATTTTCGATGTGGATTTTCGATTTTTCTATGTGTGCGTTGTGTTTTCCGTGTTTGAGCGCTTGGTTGTGTGAGTGCGTTTTTTCGTATGTTCTGTCGCAACAAAGGAGTCAAGGTGACATATTGACGACTATATATCTCCTAAGCCCGTGGCGCATCGTACTAAGTGGCTGACTGCAAAGCGAAATTAAGCAAGTTCAAGCCTCATTCGGTGAAAGTTTATTCATTTTTATGTTTTTTTTTTATTCATGGCATTCATTATTAAGTATATTTAATTTTACAATAAAGATAAAGTAAAAAAAAAAAATTATCACCATTTGCTGCTGCGAATTGAACTTGGCTCACAATTTCTCCAGGCAAGCAACTTCGCCTCTGCACCACCGTCCGTATTTGTTTTGCTAAGCAGTTACAGTACCTTAATTTCGTTTTCATCATTAAGAATTGTGAAGCTTTGACGAAATACGAAATTTGTATTCAGAGTCAGAATTTCAGACGGCAAAAATTGGAGAGCACACATATACATATGTAAATATGTGTGTGTGCCCGGGAGCAACAACGAAATTCTATAAATAGAATACATTTTGTGTAGCGCACTCACACATACGCAACTGTGGAGTTAGATTTCTTTAAAATATTGTGCTGCTCTCATACATTTTTTTCTTCCTCGTTACGCATCTTGTTGTGTTATAGAGTCTTTGGTTAAACGGTAAAATGTGATTTTTGGAGTGTTGGTCAACCAATTTTATATCTCTCCATAGATTTTATGGAGCAATAATTTAAACTACGCCGATTAAATGCACCTCTTAGCTATTCAGAATGATAAAGTTTATTACAACCAAATGTAAGCTAATTAAGTTATGCGAAAATAAGAAACGCTACCTCTTAAAAAAAAATATAAAGCCCCAAATCAGCGGTGCCCAGGCCCATTGCCCATTGTTATGATTTTGTTGTTGTCTTTTCTTCGAGTCTGAACTGTTCCCTTATTCGTATTTGTGTTTTTATTTGGGAGTACTGGTGAGTGTTCTGCCATAAGCTGATTTTGGGCACCCCTTCCCCGAAGCTATCAGAAAAAGTCGGTTTGGTAGTGTTATCATTGTTTAATTTTGATGAATTCCTAAACATTAAACTCACGTTGGAAAGCTTTTTGCTACATCTGTTATCTACATCTACATCTACAATGTATATTTTACATCTAACATGTAGATTATAGATGTACCATTCATATTCTACATCTCCTCCGCTAGGGGTTGCTCGCGCACTGAACTCGGCAGAGTGTGAGAAGGAGATAGAGTAGCGTTTTTATTGCAGGAGGAGACGGGGGAAGCAACTGAAATTTCTTCATTCTGGCTTCATTCGGCAATCTGTGAGATATGAGTATTCTCTACGATACTGCGTTTTTAGTTTTGTCGTATCTTTGAAATTGTGCCTGCCACAGATTTTCGTTCTTTGAGTGGTCGGAAGGGGGCGGGCGAAATTTTGAAATACTCTTGTAGCAGCACTTGATATCACTTGAGTCTGGAAACCAAATTTGGTTACCCTTACTTTTATAGTCTCTGAGATCTAGGCGCTCATCAAGACGGACGGATAGACGGACATGGCTTAATCGACTCGGCTATTGATGCTGATCAAGAATATATATACTTTATGCGGTTGGAAACGTTTCCTTCTCTGCGTTGCACCCATCCACTTTTACCACAAATATAATATACCCCTTAACTCTTTTTTGAGTACGAGTATAAAAAAACCCAGACTTTAAAAATTCATTAAAAAGTTCTGCCCTAGAACCAGAAAAAGTTGGTTTGAATCGAAGCTGAAAAAAAGTTAAATTTTGTCGAGTAATGTAACCGACCTATCAAGCAGCGATACTATCCCAAGAACCATGTCAAGATTTGGATAATCGACGAACAAGTGTACCAATTGATACCTGAAGGTCTCAACGAGCCCTCACGAAACCGCCACAGCGCCCCAATTGTTCGCAACGAGAAATGGTGCATATACGTGGATTACCGGCAGCTCCGAGCACTTCATTCCTGACGCCTACCTGTTGCACAGGATCACTGGAATTGCTAAAAAACGCGTGTTTTATCACGGTCTTTCACGGTCTCTACCAATGGAAAGCGATGCCTTTCGGACTACGATCTGCGACGGCAACATTGAAACGGGCCCTCGACACCGTGATCGGTGCCAACATTGATCCCTATGCGTTGGCGTACGTAGACAATATTGTCATCGTCGGACGAGACTTTAACGAACATCTGCAGAACGTAAAGGTAGCTTTCTCTCGACTACGAAGACTACGCATCAATTTGAAAAAGAGCACTTTCTTTCAAAGTCGAACCAAATATCTTGGCCACATGATCAGCGAGGAAGGCATCCACACCGACCAAGATAAAATTGCCGCCGTTAAAGAACTGAGGTCACTGAGCTCGAACTAACTTCATCAATGCATCGCGATGCATCGGGCTGACACCGCTACCGTACAGGAATGCCTAGCCATCATTTGGGCAATCCGAAAGTTCGAAGGGATTGTTCGACCGTTCGTTCTCTTTCGTAGTGAGCAGACGTGTTTTTGTTTTGCGCTCCGCATTTTCCTTTTATTTTGCTTAAACTAACAAAAATTAAAATCAATCTTTACCGCGGGTGCATGCCTAATAATTGTGTAAAAAATACAACTTATTTGATTAATTTTGTGCGTCGGTTAGTCATGTGTTTGTGTTGTTGCTTTTCGTAAGTACGCCCTATTATTACATTTAGCCGCTCTTTGTCGTAGCTTTTGCCGTCTATCACCTAACTCTCAACAACTGTTCTCTGGCTCTTGTAACTTTCTGTGCACTAACACTATCACTTAAAAGCTGTTGCTGCAAACACTCTCCTCTCCCATCTTATTTTTACCGATTTCGCTTTATGAATTGCTCTAAGCATTTGTTCTGCACAGTCTGAACTTTTTTTTCCCGAAATAAAAAAAAAATAAAAGACATCGAAATGGAATTTTTTGTTGTCTGTACCAAGAAAACCTGCAAGAAGCAGATCACCAATGACCAGCCCAATATCCCTTGCTGGCTTTCGAAAGCGTAGTGCACGCAAAAGGTGTAGGGATCTCGTGCCGTGTGGGTGATGCCATTTCCCAAAATAACGGCCTGCATTATAGTTGTGAGGAATGCCGTTCTGTGGAAAACGACATGCGTTTGTTCATGAGGCAGACGCAGAAAGACTTCAAAGAGCTGACTTTAACTTTGGGTGACTGTTTTTTTTTTTTTTTTTTATATCATTTATTATTGGGTAACAGTAGGGTAACAGTAGATTATAACTAAGGGTGGAAAAGGGGGGGGGGGGGTGTGGCGCCAGAAACCTGCGGGACTGCTGCGAAGCTTTGCTTCGGGCGGGTCGATTTAGACCCCTCCTTCGTTGCCGTTGCGCAGCCGCTCCAGCTCTCTCAGCTTCCGCATGACCTCTGATGCGTACTGCGATACTCGGGACCAGTAGTCTTCGCTGCGAAGCATCTCGCTCGTGAGGGCACCCGCACCCGCGCTCTGCGAACCTTGGGCAGGTGAAGAGTATATGCTCCGCGGCTTCCTCGACGCCGCATATCGGGCAGTTTGCGTCGTCGTCGTGCCCGAATCTATGGAGGTAGCTTCTAAAGCAGCCGTGCCCACTTAGGAGTTGGGTTAGCCAAAAGTTGACTTCTCAATGCCTCCTGTTGACCCACCTACTGATGTCCGGTATAAGGGTATGAGTCCATCTTCCCTTTTGTGATGTGGCCCAGCGGTTCTGCCACCTAGCTAGGCTTCTTTCCCTCGCTGCCGTCTTTATACGTCTCCTGTCTGCCGGGGAACGATGTTGAGCGGGAACGTCGAGCTCCAACGAGATTTCCCTAGCTTCCTTGGCTAGGTCCACCACTAGGAGCATTCCGGCGATGACTAGGGCCGCATCTTCCGAGATGGTTCGAAAGCCGCAGCAAACTCGCAGGGCTCCCAACCGGTGCGTCGCATCTAGCCCCTTCCTGTAAGACTTGATCCTCGCCGCCTCAGCCCAGATTGGGGCTGCGTACATCATGACCGCCTTTCGGACTGACTGAAGCAGGAGTCTGCGGCCTTGTTTGGGTCCCCTCGTGTTCAGCATCATGCGTGACAGGGCCCTGCCTAGGACTGCTGCCTTCTTGCTGGCTGCTTCGAGGTGCTCGCGGAAGGAGAGGCGAGTGTCCAGCAGTACCCCAAGGTAGCGGATTGCTCGCGAGGATGTGATCTCGACGGAGCCGACTCGAACCGTCGCAACCTCCACTTTCTTGCGGCTGGAAATCAACACCGCTTCCGTCTTGTGATCAGCCAGCCTTAGGCCTACTGATGTCAGCCACTCTTGGATCACGGCCACCGCTTGGTTGCACCTGGCCTCCACTTCTCCGAGGTGCTTGGCAACCACTACCAACGCGACGTCGTCTGCAAAGCCTATTGTCCGAGTATCGGCAGGGAGCTGTAGCTTGAAGATAGCATCGTACATTACGTTCCAGAGGGTCGGGCCGAGGACAGAGCCTTGGGGAACGCCGCATGTGACCTGGTACTCCACGGTGCCGCAGTCGGTGTCGTACAGCAGCCTCCGGCTTCGAAAGTAGTCCTCGATAATAGTCACCAGATAGTCTGGGATTCCCAGACAGTACTGACAGTACCTAGGCAGTACTGCTTCCGCCCTCCAAGCCACCTGGTGCCCTCTATGGCTTTTGCCACGATGTCCGTCACTATGCGGATCGCGTCAGTTGTCGATCTTGCCTTCCTGAAACCGAACTGCATGGGGGACAGGTCACCTGCCTGCGCAATTTCGGCTTGGAGCTTCCTGCAAATGCAGCCCTCCAGTGCTTTGCCCACGTTGTCGATTAGGCAGATGGGAATGTACGACGAGGGGTCCTCGGGAGGCTTTTGAGGCTTCGGCAGCAGGACTATCTTCTGGAGCTTCCAAGGCGTTGGGAAGACTCCTTCACGGAGGCACATGTTGAAAGCCTGCGCGAAATCCGACGGGTGCGCGGTCATTGCCAGCTTGACTGCGGTGTCAGGGATGCCATCCGGGCCTGGCGCCTTGCCCGCTGGGGTTGCTCCAGCGATTTCCAGGATTTCGCTCGCCGTTATGTCGCTCCATCCGATGTGGCGATAAGGAGTTCGCGACGGGAAGAGGCTTTCGACGATGGTTTTCATTTTAACGGGGTCAGCCGTGGTAAGGGGATTCACCGCGTTAAGCTTCTTGACTATCACCTTGTAGGCGAGGCCCCAGGGGTCGTTCTCCGCTGAGTGACACAGCACAAGGAAGCAATTCCTCTTGCTTCCTCTGATAAGCCTTTTAAGAGCACGGCGTTTCGCTGCGTACTCCTGGGACATCAATGGGAAGGCTTGGGATCCCCTCGCGCGAGTTTGGCGTCTTCTAGCACGAATGCATTCGGTGCGAACCTACTACACCAAAAGACCGGCTCGCGGTGGCGAGAGTGGCTTCTTTGCTGCCTTGTGCTTGCCCTACATGCCGTTGTCAATGCGCCGATGCGGTTCATTGCGCAGTCCTCTGCGGTTCCCGGGGCCTCGGGAATGCTCAGCTCTGACAAGAAGATATCCGGCCTGAGGGTTCTGGCATTGAAGGTCGTCCTTTGTTGGAGAGCTGTCCCTTGTGGGTGGGCCTCTATGCTGCAGATGATAGCGTTGTGGTCACTAGCCGTGTATGCGCTGCTGAGTCCCTACGCTGTTCTCCCAAAGAGAGCGGTGCTGCAGAAGGTAAGGTCGATGATAGATCCCAACCCAGCTCGGGAGAAGGTGTGCTCTGATCCGGTGTTGAGAAGTTGTAGCTCTAGAGTGGCAAAGGCTTCCATGAGAGTGCGACCTCTAGCGTTGGTGGATCTCGATCCCCATTCCTCTAACCAAGAGTTAAAGTCGCCGGCCATGATGATGTTTGGCCGTCCCCTAGCGTCGTCTGCTATCTCATCGAGAATGGCTCCGAACTCCTGGATAGATAGGCCAGGTAGGTGCCAGGTAGCAGCTGTACAGCCTGCGAACAGACTCAGCTTGGGGGGTGGAGTGCCCGCATACCCATATCGCTGCCATTTCGTGCTATCAAGAATGAAGTTGGTGTTGCTGGTTCTGCGGTATGGTTAGGAGAGAACTGCCACATCCGCCGTAGTTTCTCTGACTAGCTGGCAGAGTAGATTCTGCGCAGCTTCGCAGTGGTTAAGTTTTAGCTGCAAAAACCTCACTTTGCCATCCGTTTCTTAGTCTCTGCTCGTCTACCCGGGCATCTCTTGCTGCCAGCTATGTGGTCAGTCGCTGCAGGATGCTTTTCTGCACAGAGAAAGCACCTTGGCTCGTCCGTGCATCCAGCTACTTTGTGGCCAGTCTTTCCACACGGTCGAAGTTGCTCGTACACCTGGCTGCAATGTGCCCGAACTCTAGGCATTTAAAGCAGCGCCTCTGGCCTGATCGTTCTACGCTCCTGCATCTCGTCCAGCCAATCTTTATTTTGCCCACCTCAGTGATACGCTTCGCCAATGGGTGCGCTAGTCCAACGATAGCCACCTGCGAGCTTCCGTATCCCGGGCGCAGGGCCCTGATGCTCCCTACACCCACCGGATGCTCCAATTGGGCAGACATTGCCTTGGCGATCTCTTCCTTCGTTGCTAGGTCGTCGATGTCGCGGATCTCGACAAACGCTTCGCTTACCACCGCCCGGACGCCTGCCTGAGTGCCAAGGATTTAAGGATTACTATAGAGTCCCTTGTCGCCTGGTTAATGTACCGCGCTGCCGGTCTCCTCTCTATGATCTCGAGGACGCCTTTGGTCATTTGCCGTATTTTCCGCAGGTCTCTATCGCGATTTTGGGTTTGTTATGCAGAGCAGCTGTTCGACGCGTCCGCACTCGAAAAATTTGCGAAAAACTTTGACTTTGGGTGACTGTGGGTGACTGCATCCGCCTCTCTAGTACCAGTGTCTGACTGCGATGTCAGGCGGGAAGTCAATGACGATCCTGTCGCTGGAGCTTCGGTGCCTTCTCTGGAACCCGCTGACGCTGCCGCCAGCATGGCTGTGGAGGCTCCGTCTGCCTCGGCATCCATAGTCAATCCAGAATATGGCTCATTTTCTGCTGATTCTGCCCTTCGGGTTGAATCTGCTCCGCCGGTTCTACCTAATAGTTCTACCATCCCTCCTTCTATCCTAACTGCTGTCGCCCCACTAAAATCTATTTTTTTTCTCGACTGATGGCATCTGCTACGGATGTCCTGGTCAGGGACTTAATCTTTTCTAAGCTTGATGATTCCTCAGGTCCTGTTGTCACTAAATTTAACTTCAAAGTTAAACGGAACATATCTTCCTTCAAAATCCCTATTACTGTCAAACATGTCAGTAGTGTGCTCGACCCCTCTTTCTGGTCTGAACATACTATCTGTCTTGTGTTTGCCAATCGTCCCTCTAGCCCTGAACGAAGTTTGGGTGTCCTTCCAACTCCATCTCCGACTGCTTTAACTTCTGTCCGTCCAACTCCATCATTACCCTCGGCCTCAAAAAACTAGTTCCTCCCCTTTCTCTTAAGATAACCTCTCAGAATGCTCGTGGCTTGGGCAGAAAACTTGTCAAGCTATATACTGACAGTGCATCTTTCGAGACTGATGTAATCGCTTTTTCCGAAACCTGGCTCAACTCCTTTATTTATGACTCCGAGATTCTCATTGACAAATTTAACATATATAGGTATGATCGTCCATCTTGTGGTGGCGGTGTCCTGATTGCTGTTCGTTCGAAGATAGCTTCCCAAATCGTTCATGTCATTGAAATTATTGTTGTTAAGCTTTGCTGGCCCTCTTCTAATCTCTTTATATCCTGCTCTAACATTCCACCGTCCTCCGAATTCTCCACTTATATGCTTCACGTTTCCCATCTTCAGTCAGTTTCGTCCCAACTTAATGACTCTGATCGTCTTTTAGTCCTTGGAGACTTTAACCTAACTAATATCTCATGGTCTCCTTCTGTGGACTCTAACCTGATGTTCCCATCTATTCAGTATGATTTTGTTGACTCATTGTCGGATACATCGTTGGGTCAGGTCAATGCTATATCCAATAAATTGGGTGGGCTTCTTGATCTTGTGTTTTCTTCCAACATATCGAATACCATGGTCTGTAGAGGTCTCCTCTATCTTTCCCTGAAGACCCTTATCATCTTACACTTGAAATTTCCGTGCAGTCGCCCCTCCTCTGATCCCATAAAATTTCCCGGGAAGTCATCGTATATTTTTTGCTTCAGGAAAGCAGATTTTACGTGCTTGAATCTTGGACTTTCTCAGATCGATTGGTCATTTCTCGACGGAGAAATTTTAACTAGCTAATTTTAGCTAACATTAAAATCAAGCTTTACCGCGGGTGCATGCATAATAATTGGGTAAAAACACAATTATTTAATTAATTTTGTGCGTCGGTCAGTCGTGTGTTTGTGTGGTTGTTTTTCGTAAGTACGCCCTCTCATTACATTTAGCCGCTCTTTGTAGTAGCTTTTGAAGTCTATCACTCTCTCTCTATCACCTAACTCTCAATAACTGTTCGCTCGATCTTGTAACTTTCTGTGCAGTAACGCTGTCACTTATAAGCTGTTGCTGCAACCACTCTCCTCTCTCATCTTATTTTTACCGATTTCGCTTTAAGCATTGCTCAAAGCATCTGCTCTACACATTGGTCTGATTGCTATTTGTTTTGAACTTTTCTTTTCCTCGAAATAAAAAATAATAAACATTATTATGGAATTTGCTGTCGTCTGTGCCAAAAATACCTGCAAGAAGCAGATCACTCATGACCAGCCCAATATACCTTGATGGCTTTGCGAAAGCGTGGTGCACGCAAAATTTGTAGGGATCTCAGGCCGTGTAGGAGATGCCATTTCCCAAAATAACGGCCTGCATTATAGTTGTGAGGAATGCCGTGCTGTGGACAACGACATGTGTGTGTTGATGAGGCAGAGGCGGAGTGGCTTTAAAGAGCTGATCGTAGGCTTTAAACAGCAGTATGATCGGCTCCTGGCCATGGACACTCAGATCATTTGTAGCGTCCGTGTCGGTAGAGTCCGCACCCAACTCCTTAATTATCCCATCAGTTTCGCTCCCACCAGCTAAATTAAACTTTTCTTAGGCCAGGGAGATATCTTCCTTTAAGATAAGCGTCTCCCCGACTCATTTTGAAGAGTTTAAGGCTAAGAAAAAGAATAGGGCCGCCATAACTCTTCCTAGTAGCCAGACCAGTGCTCCATCTTTACCCTCATCTTCCACCTCAACTTCTAGCCATCCAATAAACTAACTTCCTCCCTTTTAGTTATCCTAGAGGCTTGCATAGTAAACTCAGCACTCTTTTTCTGGAAAAGGACCTGGTTAAAGCCGGGCATCCTTAGTTCCGACGTTTTGGCAGGTCGGTACAAAATCTTTAGAAATGGCCGTACTCTCGACATGGAAGAGGGGTCCTCATTGGTGGACTCAAACTTCACGTCTGAACATTTCATGGTCCAGGTTCAACAAGACCTGGAATTCCTGTGCGTAAAACTGATTCTCCCAGGCTTTTCCATTTTCATTACTTGCTCGAATATTCCACCTTCCTCGGATATTTTTATATACGAGCATCACCTGTCCGCTTTAAAAACGATTTCTTCCTCGCGATCAGATAAAGACCATATGATAGTTCTTGGTGATTAAGCAAACAATGATTAAGCAATGATTAAGGCCGTATCCATACAGTTTTCCAAGGTCGAATGGCATATTCAGCCCCTTGTTAAATGAAAGCTACCTGCTTCATGATCTTCGACTAGTTAAGGTGGTGTTTTCACCAGGTCCCGACTGAGTTCCCTGCTGTGTACGCAGGTACTGTGCCGACGCTCTGTGTAGACGCCTTCTTAAACTATTCACCCTATCCATTAACTTTTATTTTTCCGCTCCATAAGAAAGCTAGCAAGTCTGATGCAAATAATTATAGAGGTATATCTAAGTTACCCGCTATTCCTAAAATGTTTGAACAAATTTTAACTCCGCATTTGAAACATCTCTGAAAATTACTTATAAGTATCTCCGCCTCAGAACGGATTTATAAGGCGACGATCAACAACCACAAATTTATTAGAGTTTACCTCTTTTATCATTAAAGGCTTTAAAGGTAACATGCAGACGGATGTCATTTATACTGATTTCAGCAAAGCATTCGATTCTGTAAACCATTCCCTTCTAGCACAAAAATTTGACCTTTTAGGGTTTCCGCCTAATCTTTTGATATGGACTTCTAGCTACCTTCCTTCTAGGTCTCAAAGAATCCTCTTCAAAAACTCCTTCTCTTCACCTGTTAAGGTTACTTCTGGAGTACCACAGGGCCGCCATCTAGACCCCCTACTATTCACACTATTTATTAATGATCTGCCTTCAGTATTAAAAAACTCTCAAGTACTAATGTATACGGATGATGTTAAACTCTGTGTCCAGTATAAGGAAATTTCATTTCAGTCATGGTGTTGTGCAAATAGTTTACACCTAAATGCCTCGAAATGCAAAATAATGACATTTCATCGCTCCCGCCCCTTTTTGGCTCAAGATTGACGTAGATAGCCCTGACTTTTTGAGCCGCATAAGCTTTACGCATCCTGTTAGATCTACTAGAAGCTTTATTCCGTTGTTCCTTCCGCTTTTTACATCGAATTATTCCTTGCACGAACCATTTAGGGTCCTATGCTCGGACTTAAATTCCCTCTACCATATAATATCTACTACTAATTCCCTTCCTCTTCTTAAATCACTAATACTAACATGCCTTTCCCGTAATACGTAATATTCTTAGCTATCTTTGCATGTTTAGCTCTTTGAGTTGAGGTGCTGCGTTTCAGGCTGGGTTCCGCGCGTAACAGGCTTCGGCTTGGTGTCGCTTGGGGCACTTGATGGTGCAGTTATTGCATACCAACGTCCAGACATAAATTGATGATTTTTGTGCAGTATTTTATTAAAAATGTTGCATTTCAAAACTCAGGAAAAGTCTAAAAAAATGATATTCGGTTTATTAATTACACTACTCGACAAAATCGAACTTTTTTTTCCTCAAGGACCCAAACCGACTTTTTCTGATAGATATGGGGTTTTAATTTTTTTTAAAGAATTATGGTTTTTTTTCTATGGCAGAACTTTTTTTTGAAGAATTTTTGAAAACTGGTATTTTTTTTAAGCTTTTTTCAGAGGTAGCGCTTGTTTTTCTCACATAACTCCTAGTATCTTACGTCTGGTTGTAAAGAACTTTGCTATTTTGAAAAGATAATTAAAACAGCTAAAACAGTTAAGCCCAAACATTTTGTGATTGCAGCTTACCGTCTGGGAAATATAAAGCATCGAAATGCCAAAACTATGATTTTTGTGCGGTATTTTTTTTAAATTTATTTAATTTTTTTAATTTTTAAACAATTTTAATTTTTTTTAATTTTTTAATTTTTAAAAAATATTTTTGGCTAAGCACCGGAGCGTGGCGCCTCAAAGAGAGCAGAGCTAGTCTCTTACGCACAGCATTGGCTACCTGCCTCTTGCCCGTAGGCGACAAATGGCTGTACAGCTGCTACTTGGCGCCCAGTCTCTCGCTGGAAACCTTCAGCAGGATTCTGGACGAGCTGAGCAGCGACCTGCGAGGACGGAGCAACGTCGTGGTCGGGGGAGACTTAAACGCCTGAGCCCAGGAATGGGGGTGCTCCCGAACAAACGCCAGAGGCCGCACGGTGCTGGAGGCTTTCGCCTCACAGGACATGGTCCTGCTTAACGAAGGGTCCCAGCAGACCTTCAACAGGGCAAGAGCGGGGTCAGTAATCGACCTCACCTACGTCAGCAGCGCGATGGCACGCCACGCCCGATGGAGGATGAGCGACGTGTACACGGAGGCTATAGAGTGCTCCGTAGGTATGCCTATGCGAGGGCGAGGGACACCACCCCGGCAGAGGAAGGCGTACCGGTAGGACTCCCTGAGGACGCCGCCCTTTGCGGAGGCACTGTAGAGCTTCACGGCAATCGAGACGGACGGAGCCAACGAGAGGGCGAACAGACTGGCCGCCGCAGTAGAAGGTGCATGCGACCAAAGCATGCTCCAGAGGCAGTCGTTCCAGACACCAGGTCACGAGCTTCCCACGGCCCGAGGTTGGCATAGTCGAGATCTCGGAGGTCACGGAAGACGAGGTACGTCAGGCGGGCAGACACCTCAAGCCCAAGAAGGCACCGGGCCCCGATGCGATCCCAAACAGAGCGCTGAAGCTGTCGCTAGCGCTGCTTCCAATGGAAGTTGTTGGCCTTTTCAACCAGTGCCTTCAGGAGGGCCGTTCCCCGATAGGTAAAAAAGGCAACGGATGCTACTGCTGGCCAAGCCACCAGGAGAGGCCTCCTCCTACAGGCCAATCTGCCTCTTGGACATGATTGGGAAGGTCTTCGAGAGGGTGATCGCAACGAGGATGAGTGCAGCCATCGAAGCTGCAGGCGGCCTTTCCCCGGCCCAATACGGCTTCAGGAAGAGAAGATCAACGCTGGACGCCATCTCGACGGTCGTTGGAACGGCGAAGGAGGCAGCCACAGGTACAGGGTGGAAAGGCGGGACCAAGACCTTCTGTTTGGTGGTGACACTGGATATTAGGAACGCTTTCAACTCGGCCGATTTGGGTCGAACGCTGGAGGCCCTGAAAAACTTCAGCATCGCGGGATACCTGCTGAATATAGCTCAGCCGGAGTCCTGCAGGGCTCCGTTTTGGGACCCCTGCTCTGGAACGCCATGTACGATGGAGTGCTAAGGCTCCCGATGCCAGCCAGCACAAGCTTGGTAGTTTTCGCGGACGACAATAGTGATGGTCGCAAAGGAACGCGCCTCTGTGGAGAACCTCGCCAACGAGGCTATCCAAGCGGTCGAGTCCTGGCTAGCGCTCGCAGGACTAGAGCTTGCGGCTCACAAGACGGAGGCGGTGCTCACATCGAGCCGGAAAGCGGTCGAGACAGCCAGAGTGCAGGTCAGGGGGACGATCCAGTCCCAGAGGTCGATCAAGTACCTAGCTGTCCAAATCGACACGAGGCTGTCCTTCAAGGAGCCCCTGGAGTATGCGCACAGGAAGGCCAGTGGGACCGCAGGAACGCTTCCTAGGATGCTGCAGAACACCAGAGGCCCAAAGCAGGCAACGAGGAAGTTGCTGACATACGTCGTGACGTCGCAAATGCTTTATGCCGCGCCAGTGTGGTTGGAGGCCGCGAAGGTGAGAAGCTATATGCGAGGGCTGGCTTTGCGCCATCAGGTGCATCGCATGTTCGTTCTGGACCATCTCGGACGAAGCAGCGCTGGTCATCACCGCGCAAATTAATCTCGGGAAAGGAAAAAGATGTTCGACGCCACGCAGGACAGTGAAGCGGCTCCAGCCAAGGCAGAGCTGAAAGCTGCAGCCCGAAGGAGCAGCTTGGAGAGGTGGCAGACAAGGTGTGACAGCTCACACAAAGGGCACTGGACACATTCCCTCATCACACGCATAGCGTGCTTGGTTGAGCGGAAGCACGGGCAGGTAGATTTCTACCTTCCGCAGCTACCTCAAGCGCTTTGAGTGCGGAACTGGCATAGTGGAGGACGCACAGCATGTCCTCTTCGAGTGCCATCGATTTAGCTACGATTCAGGTGCTGGATTCATGAGCTGGATGCCGTCGCAGGGTCCTTAAGCGTCGAAACTCTGGTGCCGCTGATGCTGGCAGAACAGAGAGTGTGGGAAGCTGCCGCGGGAGAAGGCGGAAGGAGCCGACGGAGTAGGTGTCCCTGCGCTTGCGAAGCAATGCTCTGCAGCAGTACCGCTCGACGCAAGACCCCTATCAGTCCCCAGTCCGTCCCCCTAAATTGTTCGCTAACACTCCTCGACAAAATTTAACTTTTTAAAGAATTTTTTAAAATCTGTTATTTTTGTAATGTTTTTTTTCAGAGGTAGTGCTTCTATTTTCCACATAACTTAAGTATCTTATATCTGGTTGCATTGAATTGTGCAGTTCTGAAAAGCTGACAAATGCAGCTATAATTCCGACCGTGACTTTCTGTATCTGCAGCTTAACGTCTGCAAGATATTAAGCTTTCAAACTTCATCATTTTTTGCGGTATAGCTTTTGGAAATTTGTACATTAAATACTCGGGAAAAGTCGAAACACAATAGTTCTTGGCCAACATTTTTGATTTTAGATAGGCGCATTAATTAGGCGTCGTTTAAGGTTCTCATTAATGTATATCCATAGATTTTATTGAGCAATACCTTAAACGACGCGTAATTAATGCGTCTATCTAAAACTAAAAATGTAGTCCAAGAATTTTTTATTTTTATACCCGTACTCAAAAAAGAGTTAAGGGGTATATTAGATTTGTGGTAAAAGTGGATGTGTGCAACGCAGAGAAGGAAACGTTTCCGACCCCATAAAGTATATATATTCTTGATCATCATCAATAGCCGAGTCGATTAAGCCATGTCCGTCTGTCCGTCTTCATGAGCGCCTGGATCTCAGAGACTATAAGAGCTGGGCATTCAAGTTTGGTTTCAAGACTCATGTGATATCACACTGCTACAAGTGTATTTCAAAATTTCGCCCCGCCCCCTTCCGCCCCACAAAGGACGAAAATCTGTGGCAGGCACAATTTTAAAGATACGATAAAACGCAGTATCGTAGAGAATGACGTTATCTACCAGACTGCCGAATCTGAATCAGATCGGATGATAATTATAGGCATAATGACGAAATTAGTTTGGTTGTTGGTTCCCCCGCCTCCACCCGCATGAGATCCACTACTCTATCTCTCTCGCTCGCACACTCTGCCGCGTTCATTGCGCGAGCAACCCCTAGCGGAGGAGATGTAGAATCTAAATGGTACATCTATAATCTACATGTTAGATGTAAAATATACATTGTAGATGTAACATTTTTTTTTATTCTTAAATTCTAAAAAATTAAATGCCAAAAATGTATACACTGAGTACGGGTATAAGTAGAGTCGCGCCCCCAGAAGCGACTCACACGTTCCTTCTCGTTTTTTTTCCGTGTTATTTAAGTCGTGGGAACTATATGGACAAATTCAATAACACAAACAACAACAAAAACAACAACGAGAGAGGCACTCCCCAAATGCCTACAGGGAGAAATCCCAAGCGAGAGAAGGCAACGGCCCAAAGGCCTGGCCAAATCCGCTCAGACGCAGGAAAGACCTGCACGGTGAAGGACGCGGGTATGAATCCGGGTTGGTCCCATCCCAAACCTGGGATGGGTGGAAAGCCTACACCCAAAACTGATACCATGGTAGGGCAGCTAAGCAATATTGCGGCTGCTCAACCTTCCGGTGAAGCGGCGGGTAATGGCTTGCCATCAACCAGCGTCCAAACCAAAAAATTCAGCTATGCCGAAAAGAGGAGTGCTGGGCACATACTCCGTCGGCAGAACGCCAGCCAGGAAGTCAGTCCAACAGCAGACTGGCTGAAGGAAGTGGAATGGGCCTCGGTGGTGTTGCCCAACTTCAGTGTGGAGCCACAGAAGGTGGCCGCACAACCGAAGAGGCAGCGCTCTCAAGAGACGCTCAGACCTGTCGCGAAGCGATCTAGGGTCATACCGAATGTATCCTTCGCGCAGATTGCCAAGGAGAGAACGCTGATAGGCGTTCTCGGCAAAGGCAGCGCGGAGGGGAAAATACCCAGAAGCCAGTGGAAGTGGGTGGAAGCGGCACTGGCCGACCGCTGCTTCGAGCTTATCGAGAAGGATCCCGGGCCACCCCAAGTCTGCAAAGACATGGGATGGTTCCAGGGGAGCATCAAAGTGGTAGCCTGCGAGGATGAGCGCTCCGTAAAGCTATATAAAGCTGCGGTGGCGCAAATCGGTGAGGTCTACGCCGGGGCGAAGCTCGTCGCTGTGGACTGGAGTGAGGATCCCAGTAGACCGTATATGGGTACCGGCCACTTTCAAGGAGCCCGAGCGGATCCTCACGATGTTGCAGAGATGCAACACCACACTGCCAACCTCAGATTGGAAGGTGGTAAAAGTGGAGGCATCAAAGGGCCCCACAAATCAGGCGGTGGTTGAGCTGAACAAGGAATCGCTAGCCCCGATCGAGGCAGCCAGGGGAGAGCTTAACTTCGGGTTCAGCTCGATGACCATGAAGGTCTACAAGTCGGATGCAGCGGCCGAGGCGCGTTCTGTCAACAACCCAGTTGAGCAGGACGTCGCCTCGGAGATCGAGGCACCCGAAGTAGACCCGGAGCCGGAGCCGGCCCTGGAGAGCTACTCCTCGGAGACGGAGCTGATGCTCGATTTTGAGGCGTTGTGTCGGGACGAGATCCTCGACGACTCTGACGCCGACATAACAGTGGTGGAGAAAGACTCTAATGAAGTCTGTGAGGCTTCTGCAGATAAATCTCCACCACTGTAAAGCAGCATCCGCTGCCCTGATACTCCTCTTAGTCGCGAGCGGAGGGGACATAGTCCTAATCCAAGAGCCCTGGGTGGTAGGACGCAGGGTCTGTGGATTAGCGACGAAGGACTACAAGTTGAATGTAGCCCAAACTGAAGGTAAAATTAGAACCTGCATTCTAGCAAGAAAGCACCTAAATATCTTTCTGCTCCACAATTTTAGCAATGGCGACAACACGGCGGCTAGCCTAGAGCTACAAGGGACACGCCTGAACCTGGTGTCGTCCTACATGGCTCACGAAGAAAGCGATCCTCCCAGTGCCCTCGTTCGCAAGATTGCCAGCGACAGCGAGAGGTCGGATACAAGCCTACTAATAGGCTGCGATTCCAATGCTCATCACACCCAATGGGGGAGCTCGGATACAAATGTAAGGGGTGAGTCACTTTTCAGCTTCATCCTGAACTCCAACATAATTATTGGTAATCGGGAAAATGACCCCACTTTTATCATAAAAAACCGACAAGAGGTTATTGACCTCACTCTATTGTCTCACAAACTGTCAGACATAGTGGAAAGTTGGAGAGTCCTAGAGGACCACTCATTCTCCGACCACAGGTAAATCGAGAAAATCCTATCGCTCGAAAGCACCATACCCACTAGCTATATTAATCCAAGGAAAGCCAACTGGGATACGTATAGTGCAAAAATGGAGGAATTACTCCCCCCCCACCTAGCCAAAAATGCCCGGAAACACAAGACGATCTTAATCGTCGTGTGGACAATTTCACGGAAGCTTGCAATAAGGCCTTCATGGCAGCTTGCCCCTCAACCAAACCAAGAGGGAAAAAGAAACCCCCCCGGTGGTCTAAACATATAGATACCCTCCGGAAAGACTGCAGGACTCTCTTTAACAGAGCCAAAAGCAGCAGCGAGGTAGCGCACTGGGAAAATTACAAAAGTAAGCTAACCCTATACAAAAAAGAAACAAGGAGAGCAAAAAAGGCCTCTTGGCAAAAATTTTGCTCCGAAATTGAGGACACGTCAGAAGCCGCAAGGCTACGCAAGATCCTGTCAAAAACATCCCCCTCGGTGGGATATCTCAAGAGAACGGATGGTACGTGGACAAACTCTAGTGAGAGCAAAAAAGGCCTCTTGGCAAAAATTTTGCTCCGAAATTGAGGACACGTCAGAAGCCGCAAGGCTACGCAAGATCCTGTCAAAAACATCCCCCTCGGTGGGATATCTCAAGAGAACGGATGGTACGTGGACAAACTCTAGTGAGGACTCCCTACACATTCTACTCGATACTCATTTTCCTGGGTGTACGACCATCGAGCCGGCAGTCACCCCAAGTGAAGACCCGGAAACCTCGATCGGGCACATCCTCACAAAGCGGAATATTAGCTGGGCAGTAAACAGCTTTAAATCCTACAAATCGCCTGGCCCGGACCAAGTCATTCCGGCTCAGTTACAAAAAGCCGGGGACATGGCCATCAACTGGCTGCAAAGTATCTTCAGGAAGATACTGAAAGTGGGAAAAATCCCTCGCGCTTGGCTAAAGGCTAAAATAGTCTTCATCCCCAAAGCAGGGAAACCCTCACACACAACCCCAAAAGACTTCAGACCAATAAGTCTATCGTCCTTCCTTCTCAAAACCTTTGAGAGACTAGTCGGGCTGCAGCTGAGGACAACCATAAATCCTCAGTGGCTGTCAGGCGCTCAACATGCCTACCGAAAAGGGAAATCCACGGAAACGGCACTCCATGAAGTAATCTCGGCGGTGGAGAAATCTCTACTTGTCAAAGAATACTCCTT
Source organism: Drosophila ambigua (assembly GCA_018150905.1). Classification (NCBI taxonomy): domain Eukaryota; kingdom Metazoa; phylum Arthropoda; class Insecta; order Diptera; family Drosophilidae; genus Drosophila; species Drosophila ambigua. Next base: position 85,169 of record JAECWS010000082.1, read on the forward strand.
AATCGCTTTCCTAGACATTGAGGGAGCTTTTAACAACGTCATACCAGGAGCCATCACAGAGGCCCTGACTGACCTGGGAGTGGATCGTCACTTGGTGATGCTCATAGATCAATTGCTCACATGCAGGACAGTGACATCATCAATGGGATCGTCCACTCAGTCAAGGTATGTCAACAGAGGCACCCCGCAAGGTGGTGTCCTGTCTCCCCTTCTATGGAACATAGCAGTCAATAAGATTCTGTGTGACCTGGAAGGGGAGGGCTGCAAGGTGGTAGCATACGCGGACGACGTTGCCATTATCTTCTCGGGAAAATTCCCTCAAACACTCTGCGATCTAATGACCGCGAAGCTCGCGCGACTGTCAGAATGGACAGAGTCGCGTGGACTGGGAGTTAATCCCTCTAAAACGGAACTTGTGTTGTTTACAACCAAATACAAAATCCCGTCCCTCAACCCCCCAATACTAAACGAATGCAGGCTCTCCTTCAGCGACCGTGCCAGTTACTTAGGGTTGGCAATGGATAAAAAGCTTGCTGGAACCTGAGCATCAAAGACAGAGTGAAGAAGGCTACGATAGCCCTCTACACTTGCAAGAAAGCCATTGGGCTAAAATGGGGCATGAACCCAAAAATAGTCCAATGGATCTACCTAGCAATAGTAAGACCAACACTGCTCTACGGAGTCGCAGTGTGGTGGCCTGCCCTATCGAAGGGGACCATCACTAAACAACTAGGCAAGGTGCAGCGTACTGCAGCCCTATGCATCAGTGGAGCTCTGAGCACAACACCAACGGATGCGCTAAATGCCATACTATGCCTGCAGAGCCTTGACCTTGCAGGTAAGGAGCAGGCAGAAATGGCAGCAATCCGTCTTAGAGACTCTGACCAATGGGTGTCACATCACACCGGTCATGCGTCCATCCTAAATGAAAACAAAATCGTCCCCACAAAAACGGACTACTGCGTTCCGAGGGAGTATACAGATACCCCCTTTGAAACAATCATCCCTCACAGAAACAACTGGCTTGAAGGACCACCTGGTCCAAAGGGAGCCATTCGACTCTTCACTGATGGCTCAAAGCTGGACAACAAGGTCGGAGGAGGAATCTACTCCGAACAGCTGAACATAAGACACTCCTTCAGGCTCCCGGATCACTGCAGTGTCTTCCAAGCGGAAGTCATAGCGATCAAGGAAGCTTTGAGCTGTCTTCAGGAACTAACCCCTGCGGCAACTCACATAAATATCTATAGTGATAGCCAAGCTGCGATCAAATCGCTGAATGCGATAACAACAAGCTCGGCTACCGTGGCAAACTGTCGCAACTCTGTTCATGAGATGGCTTATCAGTTCGTCATCAGCCTAATATGGGTCCCGGGCCACCAGGACATTGAAGGCAACTGCATAGCAGACGAGCGGGCCAGAGCTGGAACAACAATCCCCCTTCTCAATGATAAGGAGGATATTCGTATGCCAATGGCAACCTGCAAGCTCAAAATAAAAGAAGCAACTAATAAATGACAGATGGCAAACTGTGCCACTATGTCGCATAACTCGGCAAACATGGCCTAGCATTAATAGGAAGCGCACCGATGAGCTATGCAAACTCAGTAGGAGTAGGTGCAGCTCAGTCATACGCTCCCTTACGGGACACTGGCTAATGGCACACATGCAAACAGGCTGGGTGCCCCATATAACGACTTCTGTCGAAGCTGTAGAGATGAGGACGAGGAGGAGACTGTGGAACACCTTTTCTGCTCCTGCCCGGCTCTCAGTAGAAGGAGACTTCAATACTTGGGCGCTCCTTTTCTAACTGACATTTCGGACATGTCTACAATTAGGCCCAGAAGGATCGCAGGCTTCATAAGGGCATCCGGATGGGATAATGGATAGCATAGGGTCTCACGAGGGAGAATGCGAACGAAACATGCGGTATCACAATGGGCCGAAACCGGCCTAGGTGTGTCGGGTCTCTGACAACCCCGACAGCCGCCTCAACCTAACCTAACCTAAGTCGAAATTAAAAAAAAAAAAATACCGCAAAAAATAATGAAATTTGATTAGATTACACTAGTCAACACGAACAGGAAAAGTCGAAAAAAAATTATATCCTGTGTTCTCTATTTTTTTGTGCAGAGGTGCATTAATTTGGCGTCGTTTAAGGTATCGCTCGTTAAAATCTATGGAGAGACTTTGGAGCTAAAATTCGTTAACCAAACCTAAAAAATGGAAAAAATGAACAAAAAATACCTTTTTGAATGCTGCGGGCCCAACTGCCAATTGGGAACACTTTTCCTGAGTTTTTAAAGTCAAAATTTCGTAAATAATACCGCACAAAAATCATCATTTTTGCATTTCAATGCTTTATATTTCCCAGACGGTAAGCTGAAATCACAAAGTGTTTGGGCTTATCTTCTAGCTGTTTTAATTATCTTTTCAAAATATTAAAGTTCTTAACAACCAGATGAAAGATACTAGAGTTATGTAAAAAAAACAAGCGCTACCTCTGAAAAAAAGCTTTTAAAAAAAATACCAGTTTTCAAAAATTCTTCAAAAAAAAGTTCTGCCATAGAAAAAAACCATAATTCTTTAAAAAATTTTAAAGCCCCATATCTATCAGAAAAAGTCGGTTTGGATCCTTGAGGAAAAAAAGTTTTGTCGAGTAGTGTTATAGCTGCATTTGTCAGATTTTCAGAACTGCAAAATTCAATGCAACCAGATATAAGATACTTGAGTTATGTGAAAAAAACAAGCACTACCTGTGAAAAAAAAATTCTTTAAAAAAAACTACACCATAAAAAAAAAATCATAATTCGTTAAAAAATTGTAAACCCTGAAATATACAAGAAAATGTTATTTTGGGCCACAGCCCAATTCTAGTGTTGACTAGTGTAATTGTTACTAGGTGTAAGTAATATAAGCAAAAAATAAACTACAGGAATACAAAAAAAAACCTGCCTCCCGAAATTCGTCAGCTGAGGAAAGCTGTGAGGGAGGCTCGTCTGAGTAGCAGAAGGCACTTCCAAATTAATTATCGTCGCAAAAAAAACCTTTCGTCGGGTGGCACAGTCACCTGACTGTCACATCATTACATTAATCTCTATCAAACCTCTTGCTCTCGCGTAAGCTCGGTACAATTTGGATCCGGAGCTGTTTGGCGCTGTTGTTAATTCTCGCCCTATAATTTCCCACTCGTCTTGCATATTAAATGCTGCATAGATAATATTTCGATCAAACTGTGTCTGGATTTCAATCTAAATCTAATTTCGATATAAATCTACGCTATTGAAGAAGCTCAATAGATTATAAAAATATATTAATTTAAAATTAGGCTGTTAAAAAATAGTTCAACACATTTAAACAGTATAAAAGCTTAACTAAATCAAATTTCATTCTTTGGGAAGGTTCGGAAAATATTTTTGTTTTCTGGTCTTTCAACTTGAAACAAAAATTTTTCACATCTAAGCTAACACTGATTGCCATATAATTTTACTATCAGCTTACACAGATATATTTGTGTAATGCGATATTTTTAGCTTACCGGTATGCAGAAATAAATGATTCTTTAGATTAGTTTGCTTGGAAAACCCGCGATGGCAAATAGAGCAATTGTAAGGCCAGGAGCCGCTGTGAACATACATATGAGCTTTTAAGTCCCCGGGTGTGGGAAATGATTTCGAGCACAAATTACATTTATGTGGTTTTTCCTAAAAAATAAAAAAAAATATACAATATTAACTAATTATAGATAATTATAATTTTGCGATCGCGATTAGGTACCAAATGTACAACCCTTTTTCGTTTGCTTTGTTCCCAATTGGCAGTTGGGCCCGCAACCTTACAAAAGGTATTTTTTGTTAAATTTTTTCATTTTTTAGGTTTGGTTCACGAATATTAGCTCCAAAGATTTTAATAAGCTATACCTTAAACGACGCCAAATTAATGCACCTATACACAAAAAAAATAGAGGACATAGGATATAATTTTTTTTCGACTTTTCCTGAGTTCTTAAAGTCAAAATTTCGTAAAAAATACCGAACAAAAATCATCATTTTTGCATTTCAATGCTTTATATTTCTTAGACAGTAAAATTAATTCACAAAGTGTTTGGGCTTAACTTCTAGCTGTTTTAATTATCTTTTTAAAATATCAAAGTTCTTAACAAGCAGATCAAAGACACTAGAGTTATGTGAAAAAAACAAGCGCTACCTCTGAAAAAAACTGAAAAAAAAATACCAGTTTTCGCGAATTTTTAAAAAAAAAGTTCTGCCATAGCAAAAAAAAAAATATCATTAAAACATTTCTAAGCCCCAAATCTTTAAGAAAAAGTTCGTTTTGTTCCTTGAGGAAAAATCGTGTTGACTAGTGTTATGGATCAAATACACCGGCTGTTTAAGTTAAACAAAAGGAAAATGCGGAGCGCAAAACAAAAACACGTCTGGACACTACGAAAGAGAACGAACGATGAGGTACTGGAAATAGGAATAGTTAGTGCTTGCTTAACCAGAGTCATCAATTTTGAAAGAAGATGGGCTGCATTCAATTCGAGCCGGGGATACAGGTTTGATGGGCTCAACACGGGTTTTTGCGGCGATCATTCTCACAACATAGTCCTTATTGAGTTTCACGAGACTGTGAATAACAGCGGCGTATGCATGAGAAGACGCATCGGCAAATCCATGCAGCTCCGCTCCTTGAAGTGGTGAGGATATGTAGCGAGATATGCGACACGTTTCCAATAAATGAACTTCTGCTACAAACTGTTGCCAATGTGAGCATAACTGCGGCGGTAGCGGCTCGTTCCATTCGACCGAGCTCAGCCAACTATCTTGAAAGAGAACCTTTAGAAATACAGTGGTGGGGGCAAGCCAACCCAGGGGATCGTAGATCTTGGCAAGCTCCGACAGCAAAATCCGTTTTGTCAGAGCAGCTGTGGTGTCGCGAATGGTCAGCTTGAAGGAAAGATTGTCAGTAGCCGGGTCCCAACGTATTCCAAGAACCATCACATATTGAGCTGGGCTCTCTTCTTCTAGAGCTTCAAGCGGATACTCACAAATGTCCTTTGGCAGCGATTGTAGTATTGGCCAACAGTTTGAACTCCACTTTCGAAGTTGAAATTGAGCTCAGCTCAATAACTAATTCAATTCATCCTTGAGTGCAATGAGTTCGTTGATATTATCGCAGCCTGTATTGATATTGATATTCCATCCACGTACGCGTCCCTTACCAGCACCGCAGCAGCATTCGGATACAACTCGGCATAATCTTGAGCGATTTGCTTGAGAACTCTAACAGCCAGAAACGGTGAAGAAGCTAACCCATAAGTCACGGTCAGCAGTCGATAATGATTAAGTGTAGCAGTCTCCTCCTTTCGCCAGACAATACGTTGGTACTGCGTGTGTTCTTCTGAAACTAGGATGCCTCTAAACATTTTCTCAATGTCCGTACAGCACACATAACGATGCTGTCGGAACCGTAAACAGACTTTAAGTAAATCCCTTTGAATAGGTGGTCCAATGTGAAGTCGGGAATTGAGTGAATGTCCCTTGCAGTCCTCCCCAGAGCCATCGAACACAACTCGGCATATCGTCGTGGTGCTGTCTGGTTACTGCGTGGTGTGCTAAATAATTGTGACTGGCGAGATCCTTGGCTAAGGTAGTAGAAGGAATCAACTCCATGTGTCCTCGTTGTAAGTAATCCTCCATAAAGTCGACATATGTTTGAGTGCCGGAAACTTTCGAAATTTCCGTTCGAGAGAAGAAAAGCGGAGCGGAATCCTTGAATGGATATTGGACGACGTACACTCCATCGTCTCTGCGGGAATGCGTTTGAACGAAGTGTTGTTCAGCGGGATCACTAGCTTCAATGGTAGCGCTACTTGGTTGAACTTGGTCCATGTCCATGAACGATCGGACTAAGTTATCCAGACCCTCGTGAGCATGATGAGCTAGTGCGTGGGTGTGATCATCAATACCGAGATTGTAGCTACCAGTAATTACCCAACCAAATTTAGTATGAAGTGCAATAGGATATGCGAAACCAAACTCTTTGCGTTCTCCAGTGTATATGTTCCAAAGTTGATCAGTTCCTAAAATCAGGTCGATTTCGCCTGGTGTCCCAAATGTAGGGTCTGCTAAGGGTAGACCACAAATCTTTCCCCACATCGGGGTGTTCGACTCAATCCTCTGTTCTCGAATCGAGGATGTTAAAGTACTCATAATCAGACCTGTTACCACCACTGATGCTGTGGTTGTGCGCGAGAGCAGCGTGAACGTGGCGTGACCTCGAGTAACCCTCGAGTAACCCCACAAATCTTCGGGCTTGCACCAAGGCCAACAACTGGTATACGAGCATGCGTGCGCGACAACCCTATCCGTTGCATAGACGACTCGGAGACCATCGTTATCGTCGAACCAGTATCCATCAATATCCTGCAGGTTGTCTCATTGCGCCAGGAGTCGACTATAGTGGCTAAAATTGTTGGCAATATAGCTTGACTAGTGGCCAATACTCCTCTCTCCAATGTATGATAGCTGACCACGGCAGGATCAGCCTCAGCAGCATGCATGGGCGAGCGCAAGTTTGGGTCAGCGGATGTATTGACAGCAACACTCAGGGTGGTGCGAATCTCTTCTGGATGGACAAGAGTGTGATGCCTCGACTTGTACAGACGGCACGTATTTGTGGAATTACAATCCTTTAATTTATGAGATCGACTTAGGCAGTTGAAGCACAAATTACCCTCCATTGCAAACGTGCGACGATCCACGACGTTCATAGCTTTAAATTGAGTGCACACATACAGACTGTGTGGCCCGTGACAATATACGCAACCACGAACACAACCACAACCACGTAGTTGGCACGTCCACATGATGAGAAACTGCACGACGTTTGGGATAATCATGAACTACTGTTAGATCTTGACAGGACTCAACCGCATCAAACCTGGCGAAGAGAAAGGCGAACAGGTAATTTATGGTCACATTTTCTTTGCACGATTCACTGGACGTAGTCCAAGCTTCCTTGCATTCAGGGTCTAGTTTTGAGAGCAAGATATGGATAAGCCATACATCGCGGCTGTCGCATTTCAGCGCGTGTAGACCACGTATACTCTCGTCCGCGGTGTCGACTATGTTACGCAACTCGATTATGTTTGAACTTTTTGCAGTTGGCAGCGAAAGAAAGTTTTGAATGAACGACCACGCAATCAGTGATTTTTTATTATAACGATCTTTTAGCCTCTCCCATGCGTCCTAGTAGTTATCGTCAGTAATGGGAATATGTTTAATCAGAGACAAAGCTTCACCATCTAGATATGACTTTAAATAATAGAACTTTTGACAGTTGGAAAGACTACTCTTCTTGTCGACTGAGCCTGACTGGTCTGAATCTGCACTCCAGCTCATCTGCAAAGGACCATTCGGTCCGCTGCTGACATCGCCCATGACCCATCTGCCTTCCTTGCTGGGTGGGTAGGGGTGGATTGCCGTTTGTATGGGCTCGTGAGTTTCCACAGGGTGTAGTTCGAGTGCACGTCTGCAGTCGCCTCAGATAGCTCAAAAATGTATTAAAATAAATAAAAGTTTTTTCACAAATTCTCTACAACAAAAATATAAAATCTAAAACTTCCACAGAAATCATTAGTGAAATGGAAAACCGCGCAGAGGTTTTCCGCTTAAAAATTTCATTTTTCAGTTTTATTGATTTTATAATATCAAAACAATTGGTTTTTATTTTTTTTCTTTTATGATAGAAAATAATTGACTTTTCAAAGCTGTACTTTTATCATTTCAAAGAAACAAATCATCTCATTTCTGATTCGTCCCAGATGATGATTTTTGACGCTTTTGTCGTTGCAGAGTATTTTGCAATGTTACATGTCATTCATCCCCGATCTGGCGCTGGCATTCCTAACCTGACTAACAAACTACCGCACGTGAGGTAACACAAATCTTCGATTAAGAGCAAAGACTGGTTATGCATCTCTTCATTCGCCTCAAGGTCATGATTTAAAATGTCTTCTGTATATGTTCCACAGGTCACGTGGATTAGATGGGAATCATCTTGAAATGATGATAGGAAATAATGTGCGGATTTGATTTTGAGATGCAGAAATAATTGCATCAGCGATTTTCGTGCTATTTAAGCTCTTGACATGCTGCACGATATGTTGGGTACGTTATACATTAACAATTTCAAGTGAATTAGTTAGCCCACCAACATTTACCAGCAAAAATTGCAAATAGAAAATTGCATTATTCTTTGGATTAACTTTTTAAATACGCCAAGAGCATCATTAGAACGCATATCGGGATGATTATGAAAGTTCTGCCATAAAAAAAAACCATTATTCTTTAAAAAATTTTAAAGCTATATCTATCAGAAAAAGTCGGTTTGGATCCTTGAGGAAAAAAAAAACTTGAACTTTTTTCTCCCGCTGTGGCCCAAAATGAGTTCTGAAAAGCTTGCAAATGCAGGTATAAAAACGACCCAGACACTATGTAGCTGAAGCTTAACGCCTGGAAGATATTAAGCTTTCGAAATTGAAAAACTCAGGAAAAGTCGAAAAAAAAACTCATGGCATGCATTTAGTTTTAGATAGGCGCATTAATTGTTCATTAAAATCTGTGGATAGACGGTGGAGCTATAATTCGCTCACAATTCATCCAGCGATTTGATAAAATACAGCCATAAAACACACCTAAAACGATTCCCAAAAAGGTTGTTCAATTAGTGATTAACCCTCATACAAATGATTTAATATTATTCATGTTAAGTTAATAAAATAAGCATTTTAGTAAATCCCAATTCAATCCGCGGACTGAATTTTCACTAAACGATTACGCTCTCAGTACGCTGCAGACCGAGGTGGCCACCTGGGGCGATTCGGACCTTTTTAATATTTAAATTTATTTAATATTAATTATATTAAAAACATTCTGTTTTTCTTTAAATAAGCATTTCAAATAAAGCGAATTGCAGTAAAACTTCCTTTACGTCAAACGGGTGCATACTTTTTGTGCAAATTGTGGAAACATTTGTAGTCATTTGTAGTTATACCGCTTCAAAATAACAAAACAAAAATGCTGCCCATGGCAGCACAAACAGATGCATAGCGATCATTATACCAAAAACTGGTAATTTTAATGAACTAAATGAGCAGTAGTTTGAGAAGACAATCACAAAACCCACATACGTATAGTCTGAACGCGAAAACGAGTCCGATCTGCATCTGAGAAGCCTGCGCTGCAAGTTTTGTATTATAATATGTTGCTTCCGTAGTTCTTCGATGGCCAAAATTCTCGGTAAAATCATTCTAATTAAATTTACCGTAAAATTCATTTGTCTGTTTTTTTTTAACAGCTAATTGCCTCCATGCTCGGAGAGTTGCCAGACAACTGCTGAGTTGCCGAGTGGAGTGTTTTGTTTGACTCGCACGATATGGGATGTTTTTTTGCTTTGAAATTATAAAAGTACAGCTTTGAAAAATCAGTTATTTTATATCATAAAAGAAAAAAAGAAAAACCAATTGTTTTTATACGATGAGATCAATAAAACTGCAAAATGAACCCTATTCGAATTGAATCTTGAAAGGTGTCAACCCTAGCCTTAGTTCGAATTTGGTTTGTGACCATGCTAAGAAATATGAAATCGCTCGGAATTCTGTGGCACGGCGCAAATTTATAAGCGAAAATCCTCTGCGCGATTTCCAATTTCACTAGAGATTTCTGTGGCACCTCTGTATGAATTACAATATAAACTTTAGCTCAAGCTTCAAGGATATGCTTAAGTAGTTCGAAGTAAGGCTCATAAATGTTTTTTCTATAGTAGTATTTATATAAAATAATCTACATTACCTTTATATGGGTCATTCTGTGATAATATAGATTGCTGCTCGCTGTGAACCTTTTCCCGCATACTTGACATTCGTGAGGCTTTTCTCCAGAATGAATTCTCCTATTGTTGAATTTTTTTTTTTCAGTTATGTTTTTATTTTTTGTTTGAAGTAATTACCTATGTGTGTTGAGTGAACTTGATGTACTAAATCCTTTGCCGCATACCAAACATTCATGTGGTTTTTCTCCTGAAAACAGGGACCGTAAATAATGATTATTTTTTATTTTTTTCTCGAAAAAATCATCCACTTAAAGTAGCCGCACAGAATAATTAAATAGACCTATAGTCTGCTCTAAGGATAAACTATGCAAATCCACCAAAATTTTTAAATTTTCAGTTTTTAGGATAATCATTATTGATAATAACTATTTTTATTAATTATAATTAATGATTATCCATAATAATTATGTTTGAGCAAAAAAATAAAACTGATTAAACTTTGAGTTTTATTTATTCGCTCAAATATAAAACTCAAAGTTAAATAATGAAAATATCATGGGGTGTTGAGAAAAAATTGATACATATCCTTACTAATTAAGTCAAACGGATCGCATAAAACATGTTTTAAGGCATTTTTTTTTTTGAATAATTTATACATATAATTTTTTTTTTAAATTGATTTATTTGTTTAATTTTACAAAAAGAAGTTTTTGCAAAGACTCCGGTAAGAGGTTGCATTTCAAATCTGTTAGCACCAGTTTCAGAGCAGAAAACGTCCTCTCAACGCTGACTTGAGTTGCGGGAACAGAGTGCACAACCCTAGCCAGTTTAAACAAATTGGGATACTTGAATCTCTTCTCTTCCCAGTATTCCATTATATTTTGGTTAATATCTACTGGCTTAGGATTGTAGCTATCGATTTCTCGATACAATCCTAATCCTCGATACAAACCCTTTTCTCAACACCCCATGATATTTGTTTTATGAGTTTTGACATTGAAGTCTAAGTCTCGTCGAAAGATGTTGATTTTCTAGTTATATCGAACATTTACCAAAAACTTTAAAAAGTTCTGGGAAAAGTGGCTGAATAATGGTTTTTATTTTTGCGCTGTCAACGTAAAGGGCATGAACAAGACAACTTTAGTCTATTGACCAGTCCTGTACTCTAGTGATGATTAAGAACCACAACAATCTACATTAACCAAGATAATTTTAATTGAAGTAAATCTTATAAAAGACAATTTTTCGATAAGTATAATTACATTAAAATATTAATAATTTTTTTTTGCACCGATTGCAATGAAATAAATATTATCTTATTCGAATTATGTTTAACTAAATATTTTGGATCAAAACTCAGACTTTTAAACAACAACCATTTCTTATTTTTATAAAAAAAAAATTTTTTTTTCTGAAACTGTTGGGTACATTTAAAACTGTAGGCACGACTTACACAGTATTGTTGGCGAGCTTTGCATATTTATACCCGTTCTCAAAAAAGAGTTAAGGGGTATATTAGATTTGTGATAAAAGTGGATGAGTGTAACGCTGAGAAGGAAAATTTTCCGACCCCATAAAGTAGATATATTCTTGATCAGCATCAATAGCCGAGTCGATTAAGCCATGTCCGTCTGTCCGTCTTCATGAGCGCCTGGATCTCAGAGACTATAAGAGCTAGGGCAACCAAATTTGGTTTCCAGACTCATGTGATATCACACTGCTACAAGTGTATTTCAAAATTTCGCCCGCCCCCTTCCGCCCCCGCAAAGGACGAAAATCTGTGGCAGGCACAATTAAAATAAAACTAAAACGATAAAACTAAAAACGCAGTATTGTAGAGAATGCCCATATCTACCAGATTGCCGAATCTAAATCAGATCGGATCATAATTATAGCCACAATGAAGAAATTAATTTTCAGTTGCTTCCCCCGCCCCCTCCCGCAAGAGAAACGTTACTCTATCTCCTTCTCGCTCGCACACTCTGCCACGTTCAGTGCGCGAGCAACCCCTAGCGAAAGAGATGTAGAATATGAATGGTACATCTATAATCTACATGTTAGATGTAAAATATACATTGTAGATGTAGATAACAGATGTAGCAAAAAAATGTAAAATGTAAAATTTTTTTTTTTTTTATTTTAAAAAATCCTTCTCAAAAATGTATATGATGACTGAGTACGGGTATAAGTAGAGTCGCGTCCCCAGAAGCGACTCACACGTTCCTTCTCGTTTCATTCTTCATTCATTCTTCTTTTTCATTCTTAGATAAAATATTTGGAAATCCATCATCTTTTAGTAGTTTTTTTTTTTTGCGAAGATCAAATACTCCTTCTTTGACTTTTGTCAGCGATAGACGTGGAAAAACAGCTTTTAGGTAACGTATTGATTCGCCTTCCTTATCCAGTGTCTTAAAAAAATGTTTCATCAGTCCCAGCTTAATGTGTAATGGTGGTACAAGTACGTCTTTAAACTTCACGAGAGCTGCATTCTGTATGTTGTAATTTTCTAGAGTACGTTCCTTCCGTTTTGGCCAGAGTTTTCTTGAGTAATGCTTTTTTCTAGCTCTAGCCCATAGACACCGGAAGCAGCAGTGTTTTGTGCAACCTTGCAATCCCGTTAACATGGCTACGACTTTTAAGTCACAAGCAACCTTCCACTGATGTTCTTACTTCACTAAGGCACAGATACTATTGGCACAGAGTTATATATCCATGTCTATGATTAGTTAGACGCGACAAGATCTAATTTGTGTGGACCTGAACTTTTGAGGATATAAAGAAAACATTTGACCTGAACAGGTATCCTACCTCAGATAACAAAAAAAGTAACTGTCAACAACATTTCATACCAAAAGCACGAGGTCAGGTACCAAATGTACCACCCCTTTTTCGTTTGCTTTGTTCCCAATTGGCCGTTGGGACCGCAACCTTCCAAAAGGTATTTTTTGTTAATTTTTTTCGTTTTTTAGTTTTGGTTAACGAGTTTTAGTTCCAAAGTTTCTCAATATACTTTAATGATCAATACCTTGAACACCGCCTAATTAATGTACCTATATACAATAAAATAGAGTACACAGGATATAAAGTTTTTTAAGTCGAAATTTTGTAAAAAATATCACACAAAAATCATAATTTTTGCATTTCAATGCTTTATATTTCCCAGACGGTAAGCTGAAATTACAAAGTGTTTGCGTTTAACTTCTAGCTGTTTTAATTATATTTTTCAAAATAGAAAATTCAAACCGACGTAAGATACTAGAAAAAAAGCGCTCCTCTGGAAAAAGCTTGAAAAATTCTTAAAAAAGAATTTCTGCTATAGGAAACAAATACTTCTTTAAAAAATTTAAAGTCCCATATTTAGCAGAAGAGTTTTGTTTGGATCCTTAAGGAAAAAAAAATGTTCGATTTTGTCGAGTAGTGTAATAAGGTATTTTTATTTTTTTTTTTGTTACTGTTAAACAATTAAAGATTGCTGAAAATCTGGAAGTTCTGCTGAGGTTGATATATTATTTAACTGGTTCGCAAAAACTGCAGGTTTTTTACTGACAATATTGACGATATTAATGGTATCAATATATATGCAATAGATTTCACCACATTATCCAGTTCATTCAACAAAACAAATATTTTTAATATTTTTTGTTTCAAAATTTTTTTTTTAATTCTCTGACAACCTTTCAAAAATTAGTTTAAATACAAATAGAAACTTTAATATTACTATCAATCCCATGATAACAAAATTTAAAAAACATTTTTTTGGCCCAACATATTCTACATCTAGATAGGATTTTAATTAATGGAACTTTTGACATTTGGAAAGACTACTCTTCTTTTCGACTGAGTATAAGAACAGATCACTAAACTGACATCAATATTCACATCTTCCAGAAACGTTGGAAGGCGTATTTTCTCCATGTGCAGCTCAGCGTGTCGCGCTGAATCCTAAATTGTCTCCAGAAGCTGTGTATTTCCCTCAAATAGGCGTTCCACAGTACTAGATAGCAATAGATTTGTATAATCGTGGCCATTATCGTGACTGCTCCGCTCAATTTTGGCTCCAGTGAGAACGGCTTTGGCACTATAAAACGTTTTCTTATATTCCGTGTCATCCGAATTCCACAAATCCCTCCTCCTCATTATATTGAACTAGGTCCTCAGAGAGCTCCATAAAACGCGCACGACTCTGCAAATTATTTAGCCTCTGTAAATGCGCGAGTTGGTTGGGATTGGCCCGCAGCACGCTGCTGAATTATGCGATGTACGTGAGTCTTCATGATTTCAATATATTTAAAATAAAATTAGACCCGGCAATCCGGCTTAAGGGGCCAAAAATTTACAATGGTTGAATGAGTGGATTGTATTTTGATTTATATTTATATATATTTATATGTTATATTGGTTGTTTATAGGTTTATTTGTACAGCGGGTTATAGAAGGGTCGACAAAATAGCGGTGGTGACCCATATTATGGGTGACCATAATATAATTTTGTACTGACTCATCTCAATAAATTAAGTCGAGCCCAATCAGAAGATCATGCGATGCGACACTCTAATACAGCTGCGAGTTTTGGCTATACGAGTGAGAACGTTACAGTTAAGTTTTTGGACATAAGCAATAAGAACAGCGGGGAAAAAAATAACGAGAATATGATTAGGGCAACTATTATATGAATGAATATTGACCTTAGACTAAACGACTAATTTCTCAACACGATGCTTGCAAGTATTGTCTTACTTTTTTCTTTTGCTTTAATTCTAAATTGGGTTTGGTCATTGTGTTAAATTAAAAATATGAAATACAAGTTTTTGTGTAACTAAAAGGACCCAATCTACAACTCCACTTTAAAACCAATCTGGTGCTTTCGAAACAGAAACCTTAACATTCTAGTACATGAGAGAGCACAACAAGAATTGAACTACCACATGAAGCTTTCTTTGTTCGTGTCTGCAGCCTTCGCAACATTCTTCCAGATCAGGAATCAATCACTGGAACCGCGCGACTCCATTCAAAACGTTGAAAACGTTATTATCAAAAGATATTACACAACTTGATAAATTAATAGCATTAGGTCAATAGCATCCTACTGGATATTATTCAATAAATAAAAACAACGCAATTAAAATAAGGGACTATGTGTTATCAAGTAAATAATTTATTAAGCCGGGATGATTAAGTTTTAAAATAATGAAGAAACATTAGATGGCAACATCAAATGTGTTTTGATAACTTTTTGTGAAGCAAAGTGGGCCTGGATGACTAAAGACGAGAACTGCACATCAGTATTCAGATCACATCAGTGCCTCGAAATGTACGATTTTTTTGATCCTGCGGAACAAAATTCAATTTTTATTAAGGTCTAAAAAAATTGTTGTTTCCCGCTGATAGCTAAAACCTTAATAAGTAAGTTAGTGAATTTGTTGTAATTGGTCAGATGTAGACTTTCAAATATAACATATGGTAGGACAAGATTTCTATTGGACCTGACGCAGTCGATGCAACCAACGCTACTCTCAGATGAAGATATCAACACCAACGAATTTGAACACGCAGCACAGGTCAGGTCGAAAGGCGCCAACCGAAGAAAGAATAATAATAAGTGTCGATAATAATATTAAAAAATAAATAAATAACCCTCTGCTACCAGGCAATCAACTAAGCAATGTATATTTATATAAGATCCTTCAGACATTCCAAAACAGAAATAAGATATCTGTAAGACATTTGTGGGAAAATCGATATCCGGCCGATCCATAAAAGGTACTGCCAGGGGTGGAGTCTAGTCAATCGGGAGTCAATAGGCCGTCTATTAGGAATCAAGAACCACCATACACGTCGCGGTCAATCAGTCTACATAACCCAGTAACAAATAACACGAAAGAATAAAGAAACCCAATAGAATTCAAAGAACCAAAAAGTGTTGTGTTGTGGTTTTCCCAATAAAGTCCTAGTGAATTATAAATGATCCTGTAATTCAGCACCCTGGACAGACTGATGCATATCACAGCCTGAGATAGGTTATTAAGTTAGTGTTAGTTAAGTTAACTTAACTTAGTTAAGTTAGTTAAGTGTAAAAATATTTCTTGTATTAAGTCCGCACAGGGGTAAAAATAGTCGAAATAATAAAGCTTTACTCAGGATTTACCCATTTCATAAGATTCTAATAAACCAATATGATTGAGAGACTTCGTTAAAAACTTTTATTTAGAAACATTTTTCCTTATTATTCCGGGCGAAAGAGGTTGAAATTAAATTTTATAAAAACTACGAATCATATTTGGCGTAAAATTATAACAAAACAAAAAATTTATTAGAAATTTGTATCAATATATTGCCGAATTTTTCGCTGAAATCTTAGTTTTAATTAATCGCCGTAAAACCCACTTTTCTTTTTATGCCGTGGCAATGCATTGTTTTTTTTACAAATTCTTGAAAACGAAAATTGTCCGCAAAATCGTTATAATGGAAAATAATTTTGAGAATTGGTTTTTTTTTTACGTTTGAAAGAGAAATCACCATATGTCATTTGGTTAAATAAGTTCACTTTTGCAAGATGGAAAATAATGAAAACGCAGATTATAAAGATTATTTTAATATTTTGAAAGTTTAATAGCTTTTTAATGTTGAAGATTGGTTAAAGCTTATGGAAGTCCTCCCAAGACTGAAAGCCAGAGATGGTACCATCCATATGCAAGTCACGGAGCCATCTTTCATTGTGAAGGTTAGACCACAAGAATCGTGGGTGTCAAGTTCGGGAAAATTTGACGAGGAGAACCTTTTGGACTATTTTAAGCGGTGCCTATTAGTCATGGCAGGCGGGCTTGAGACCAGGAACGAAGAGCCGTTTAACCTGTCAAAACCTCCAGAGAAGACCCATCCAAGCGAGTCATCTGAATTAACTGCAGCCCTGGTATTAGCTTGGTGATGAGGAGAAAATCTTCCCAAGCTGAAGCTGATCTGCAAAACTGGACGCTATCAAATACACCTGAGAACAGCAATCTAGTAGCACTCGGCAAGAAACGAATGCTTTTGAACGATCCTGGACTCGTCCATTTTTTTTGTGATTTCAATGCTTGTTGGCGTTAGTGGTTGGTCTGTTTTAGCAGCGACCAGAAATATGTATCGATATGTGCATATATTAATTTCTTTCAGTGTAACGACACGTGTCTCAAAACTTTTCGTTGAGATTATGTACTCTCGATGAAAAACATTTTTCTCTTATGATTTTGGGCACCTATTTCAAAGTTTTTTATTTTATTTTTGTTGATGTTTTTACGTTAACAGACGGACACGAAAGTGTGCCATTTTTTTTTTTTTAATTTTAAACGTTTCGTATATTTCTTTTCGTTTTTTATGCTATTACTTCGACAAACGGACACGAAGATTTTTTGTTTGATGTTTTTACGTCGACAGATGGATTTGAAGTGTAGCTCATCATTGCTAAGATCCTGGGAAACTAGTGTTGTAGACGTAGAAGCTGAAGTAGAGGGTTCAGTGGTATGGTGCGAAGAACGAGCAGAAAGTGCTCCCTGGGCAAACCGCAACTTCTTAAAAGTGAAAGTGTTGAGGAATTACTCGCTTATTTTAAGTCAATATTCATTCATATAATAGTTGCCCTAATCATATGCTCGCGATTGTTTTGCCCGCTGTTCTTATTGCTTATGTCAAAAAACTTAACTGTAACGTTCTCACGCGTATAGCCAAAACGCGCATTTGCACACGAATACATTGATGTGCACCGTCTTGGTATTGGAGTGTCGCATCGCGTGATCTTCTAATTCCCTTTTGGGCTCGACTTTATTTGTGGAGATGAGTCAGTACCAAATTATATTTGAGAGTACCCGCAAGCGTATTCAGCACCGCCCCGCTATTGTCGCCCCCCGCTTTGTATATAACCCGCTGTGCAAATAACATTTAAACCACTAATATTACATAAAGAATAAAATAAAAATACATAAAGATTAATACAGTCCTTTCATTCGCAACCAGATAGTCTTTTTTAAAAAGCATAATATTGAAGCAAAAATAAAATTTATTAATAACCAGGGATATAATCTGATAAAAGAATTATAAACTATTATTTGAAAATACGCCTACACTGTTTTTCGAAAGTATTCGATGATGATAGAAAACGGTAAATACACTAGTCAACACGATTTTTCCTCAAGGAACAAAACGATCTTTTTCTTAAAGATTTGGGGCTTAGAAATGGTTTGATGATATTTTTTTTTTCTATGGCAGAATTTTTTATTAAAGAATTTTTGAAAACTGGTATTTTATTTTAAGCTTTTTTCAGAGGTAGCGCTTGTTTTTTTCACATAACTCTAGTTGTTTGGCTATTAAGAGTTTTTAATAGCCGTTGAAACTCGTTTGATTTAAAGAAAAAGGTCTAGCGTTTCAATGAGAAATGTACAGTTAATTTTTATTGGTAATTAAAGTAGGCGTTAGTATGACCGATATAATAAAACGATGCGATTGATACGAAGATTATCTCTCTACTGGCTACAAGGGCACATAGGCCGACTTTCCAGCGCCCTATGCAGCAAGTGTTAGAAGAGAGCGAAAACGAGCGATGAAAGGAGAGCAGATCGGGGCAGATGCTAAGCCGAGCACGAACGTCATATGGAACGCGAGAGACCAGCTTAGATGCTGCAACTGCAACAACAAAGCGAAGAAGGCGAGATAAAATGAAAGAGCGGCCGCTGCCGTGCATAACATAGGCTGATTAACAATGATTGGTACAGTGCAAATAATGAACATAATTATTTAGGCTGCTTGACCCGACATACTCCCTCCGTTGGAAGCCTGACTTTCAACAGCATCTTTAAGGGGAAGCAGACACAGCTTTTTAACGGCTCGCTTGGTGATTCCAGTCGCAGTCCTCAGCACAGCGACTCGGGCGACGCCATCTCTTCCAGGTAGTAGTTCGACCACCCTCGCTAGTGGCCACTTTATGGGAGGTAGATTTTCATCCTTGACGAGGACCAGGCCTTTGACTGCTAAACTCGGCTTCTGAGTTCGCCAATTTGAGCGCTGCTGCAGTGACGTGATGTTCTCCTCCTTCCACCGGGACCAAAAGAGCTGTTGAAGGTAAGAATCGCGCTGCCAGGCGTCAATGCGATCGAAGTTTAGCTTCGTGACATCAGGCTCAGTGAATGAAGCAGGAGGGCCGCCATTCAAGAAATGTGCTGGAGTTAAGACGTCAAGATCGGCTGGACTCTCTGAAATGGGAACTAAAGGTCTTGAATTAATGACTGCCGTGATGTGGCATAACAGCGTCCGCAGTTCGTCAAATCCAAGAACCGAATTGGCTATCGCTCGATAGAAGTGGTACTTGGCCGTCTTCACTGCGGCTTCCCATAGGCCACCAAAGTGAGGTGAGGGCGGCGGGATGAAGTGTCAATCAATGTGATCTCAAAGGCGTGAGAACCGTCTAGGCGCTCTTTTGGAAGATCCGCCATGATGTGCTCCAATATTCTAGGTTTCGTTCGAAAACATCTCACGCACTTGTTTACGGCCTTGTTAACTGTCTTTCTCCCCCCAATAGGCCAATATTGGGATCGAATTAATCCCAGTAGAGCTCGAGGACCGGCGTGTAGATTCCGCTCATGAAAGTGAGAGATTATTGCAAGAGTAAGCGGATGGCTGCTGGGCAAGATGATGGGATGACGGCCATCAAAATCCAACGAAGAATTCTTCAGCCGACCATCAACTCTGAGGAGTCCAAAATGATCCATGAAAGGGCACAATGATGAAAGTGAGCTGGATGAGGCGACCACTCCCCTAGAGCGCAGTGACTTCATGTCTTCCCAGAGCTGCGTACGCTGGACCAGCCGCACCAATAGCTGGGTTCCACGTTCAATGTCAGAGACGGTGAGTCCAGGGCGCCGAATCCGGATTTGGCTACAATGTCCAAGTTTGGTGATTTGGCCAAGAAAACCTTACGACGCAGCTCCAGGGTTGGCTTATCAGGCAACACCGTAGCTGGCCAGTCATCTGAAGAGCCGCAAAGAAAGGGAGGTCCATGAGCCCAAAGGGGTGACTCACTCAACTCGATTGGTAGAGCTCCTCGTGAAAGAATTTCGGCCGGGTTCAAAGCTGTGGGAACATGATGTCATTCCATTTTTTCAGTCAGTTCCTGTATCGTTGCCACTTTATTTGCGACAAATATATTGAATCGGGATGGCTCGTCCCGAATCCAAGAGAGCGCAACAGCCGAATCACAAAAACAGTAGCGCCTTCCTTTGAAGACACACATTCCTGCTACCTCAGATATGAGCCTAGCTAGCAATTCCGCTCCACAAAGCTCCAGCTTTGGTATGGTTAGTGTTTTCAATGGAGCAACTCGAGATATTGCGCAAAGTAAATGACTGCTGGATCGCTGACCCTTCGACACAACATAAATACAGGCACCATAAGCCTCTATGCTCGCGTCGCAAAATCCATGAATTTCTAACTCAGAGTTCGGAATGAGCACAAGCCGAGGAAATTCATAACGCCGAATCTGGCCAAAAGTACTGCATATTTACTGCCACGAGGTGTTGAGTGCGGATGGCAAGCTTTCATCCCAGGATAACTTCTCTTTACACAACTGCTGGAGAAAGATTTTGATTTTGTAATGATAGGCCCAGCTAATCCGAGGGGATCGTAGAACCGAGCTATTGTTGACAAAACGAAACGCCTGCAGGGACGCGAAGATGACTGTAGGGTCGAAAACGAGAATAAAAGCTGATCAGAAACCGGATCCCAGGCAAGTCCTAAAGTTTTAGTGAAATTGCTGCCATCGTTGAACTTTAAAAAGGTTTCCTTGTCCTGTTCCGGAACTCCATCGAGCACAGCAGGCACGTTCGAAAACCATTTCCTCAACCGGAACTGACCTCTCGACAAAATTCCAGTGGTTTGCTCACGAATGTGGATAGCCTCATCCTGAGAGCTGGCTCCAGATATCAAGTCATCGACGTAAAATTCCCGGCAAAGAATCTCAGCCCCAACAGGAAACGCTACCTGCTCATCCATTGCCAACTGATGCATCGCCCGCACTGATAAATATGAGGCAGGCTTCGTCCCATAAGTAACTGTGTCCAGCTTAAACACACGCAAATCCTCTTGCATGGAATTCCTCCACAGAATACACTGCAAGTTACTATCCTCGGGTGAGACCCTTACACACCGGTACATCTTGCAAATATCTCCCGTTATCGCAACTGCATATGACCGAAATCGAATGAGAATATGGAAAAGCTTGGGTTGGATTACAGGACCGGCCATTAAGACGTCGTTCAGGAAATAACCGGATGAAGTTGCTGCGGATCCATCGAAAACGACCCTCAGCTTGGTTGTCGAGCTATCTTCCTTTCTGACGCAATGATGAGGCAAAAAGTAGCGGCAGCAGCTGATTGACTCGGCAGGAACCAAAGACATATGACCTAGATCAAGTTACTCTTTTATGAAAGCAGCATACTGAGATTTCACATCAGGGCGACGATCTAACCTCCGCACAAGAGATAAGATAAGATTCCCCCAAGAGATCCAAGTTATATTTAGCTGGCAGCCGAACACAATAATCGCCAGTTTGTAATCGATGGAAATGTTGAACAAGTTAGATCAAGTTACTCTTTTATGAAAGCAGCATACTGAGATTTCACATCAGGGCGACGATCTAACCTCCGCACAAGAGATAAGATAAGATTCCCCCAAGAGATCCAAGTTATATTTAGCTGGCAGCCGAACACAATAATCGCCAGTTTGTAATCGATGGAAATGTTGAACAAAGTGAGCCTCACAATCTAGCTCTTCTTTCGTAGACTTTACAATGGGATCCATGCAATTCTCTACCTCCCAAAACCGTCGAAACAGTACCTCAAGTCGCTCTTCTAGCTTACTATTGTCAGCAACAGCGGCCGGAGCATGCGACACAATCAAAGAAGATCCCTTTACCGGAGAATAACCTCCAGACACGACCCATCCCAAACGAGTTTTCTGAATTGATGGCAATCCTGGCAGTAATTTGACCTGACCAACACAAAGAAGCTCGTAGAACAGACTGGCGCCAATTAAAAGATCGACATGCTGAGGTCTATGAAACTCTGGATCAGCAAGAGGTAGGTTTGCTGGAATGTTCCAGTCGTGAGTGTCTATTCCGTAACTTGGTTGACGATCGGTTATGTTAGAGGCTACAACAGCAGTGATGAGAGTTGAGTAGTCCGTCGAAGGAGAGTTTGAATCACCTATTCCAGATACTGCAGTCGATATTTTTTTATTTTTCGAAGCTGAAGTTGATTTGCAAAACGAGAGGTTATTAGGTGCAGCTGAGAGCCGGAATCAAACAAAGCTCGGCAGGGAACGAGGACTCCTGAACGATTTTTAACCAAGACTTTTGCCGTGGCTAACAGAAAAACATCATTACTGAAACCTTGGGCAATAAGAGCAGCAGAGGTAGACGACGAAGTAGACGGTGCAGTGGCATTATGAGACAACGTGGGTGCTGAAGTAGATGTTTGAGTGCTGACATTAGACGGAACAAACGGAGATAGAGTTTCAAGTGCCACTGATTGAGTTTGGACTGCAGTAGCTTCAGGATTACCGAAGTGCAAAAGAGTGTGGTGCCTGCGCCCGCAGATACGACAGCTGCTCGAGCTGCATGTAGTCACCCGATGACCTGCTTTGAGGCAGTTTAAGCATAGAGAGAGTCTCCTGACTTCCTTAAGGCGATTCGCAGGGGACAGGGCCTTGAACTTCGAGCAATAATGGATTTCGTGAGCAGTTTCACTCCAAAGAGCGCATCCCGATGAGCTGTGACTTGTGGCAACAAGTGCGGATCTAGAAGGGTTAGTTTTTGTACTTCTTCCCACCTGACTGCTCGGCGCATAAGTTGCCATAGCGAAATCCACGGTTTCCAATGTCCTGCATCGTTGTTCCAAGAACGAGGCCATAGATTCCCAAGAAGGAATAAGATTGACAAAAGCTGTATCTTCTAAAGTTTCCTCCCAATTTGCTTGACTTGCTGGATCCAGTTTCCGTAGAAGCACCTGCACGATTATAGATCCAGAGATCTGCTCAGGAGTACCCAAAGTCTGCAACGCCCGCATATGAGCGTTGAACTTGTCCGAAATCTCCCGAAGCATAGCCACTGACCCATTCAAATCTCTTTTCCAATAATTCTAATGCTATGTTTTAGTTACCATCCGAGAGTTCTAACGATCGAATTGTCTCCAACGCCGAATCACGCAAGCAAGATCGCAGATTCTTTAACTTTTCAATATTGGATAGGTCCGGATGATTGTCAATAATGGTAACAAACATAGAATAAAAATCTGACCAGTTTGCATACCCTCCGCCAAACGTTGGCAAATGCAAAGGCGGAAGGGACTGTCCACGGCGAGGTGGAGGCTGCGAACAGGCAAATCCAGCAGTTGCATTTGTTCCAGCCAACGTGGAATGAGAAGGCATCTGATCGCTAGTCCTGGCAATTTCACGACAAATTGACGGCTTCAACTCTCGGAAAAGTGTTTGAAACTTGTCGCGCAATCCACTGCTAAATTCTCGATAATCCAATTCTTCGAGCTCATTCTGCACGGTTTTGAACGTGCCCTGCAGCTCCTCGATCTCCTCCAATCTTACCACGAGCATATAGTAGTCGCAAGCCGACAATTCATTCTCCCAAGTGGCACTCAATCTTTTGCGGCCTTCGCACAATTCCGATGCCTTCCGCTTCAGAAAAATCACCCTGTTTTCCGCAGCGGTAGTTATACTACCGTTTGAACCATCCAACTCCATAGCAGCGACGGCGTTAGAAAAACGTTTCTAGTGGGAAGATGAACAACAAAGAGTACCGCGAAAGTGACGGGAACGAGCACCACAAACAAAACGTATATGCTTATATGCAATAGCGGCTGGTGTATATATATGTGAACGATGACACTTGAAGCCGCGGGAAAACGACAATGACGAACAACCGGCAATATATGGCAATGTTTGAATGCTTAATTGTAGTTTGTGATTGCACGAATATATTAAATAATGCACAATCACGTCGGGGTCACCAAATGTTTGGCTATTAAGAGTTTTTAATAGCCGTTGAAACTCGTTTGATTTAAAGAAAAAGGTCTAGCGTTTCAATGAGAAATGTACAATTAATTTTTATTGGTAATTAAAGTAGGCGTTAGTATGACCGATATAATAAAGCGATGCGATTGATACGAAAATTATCTCTCTACTGGCTAAAAGGGCACATGGGCCGACTTGCCAGCGCCCTATGTAGCAAGTGTTAAAAGAGAGCGACAACGAGCGATGAAAGGAGAGCAGATCGGGGCAGATGCTAAGCCGAGCACGAACGTCATATGGAACGCGAGAGACCAGCTTAGATGCTGCAACTGCAACAACAAAGCGAAGAAAGCGAGATAAAATGAAAGAGCGGCCGCTGCCGTGCATAACATAGGCTGATTAACAATGATTGTTACAGTGCAAACATAATTATTTAGGCTGCTTGACCCGACACTAGTATCTTAGGTCTCTTTTGAAAGGATAATTAAAACAGCTAGAAGTTATGTGATTGAGCTATGTGATTTCAGCTTACCGTCTGGGAAATATAAAGCATTGAAATGCAAAAACGATGATTTTTGTGCGGTATTTTTTACGAAATTTTGACTTTAAAAACTCAGGAAAAGTCGAAAAAAAATATCCTGTGTCCTCTATTTTTTTGTGTATAGGTGCATTAATTTGGCGTCGGTTAAGGTATCGCACATAGATTTTCTATGGAGAGACTTTGGAGCTAAAACTCGTTAGCCAAAACTAAAAAATTTAAAAATTTAACAAAAAATTCCTTTTGGAAGGTTGCGTGCCCAACTGCCAATTGGCCAATTGCCAAACGAAAAAGGGTTGTACATTTGGTACCTGATCGCGACCACAATTCCTATATCTATCAGAAAAAGTCGGTTTGGATTCTTGAGGAAAAAAGGTTC
The DNA here is from genome assembly GCA_018150905.1 of Drosophila ambigua. Taxonomy (NCBI): domain Eukaryota; kingdom Metazoa; phylum Arthropoda; class Insecta; order Diptera; family Drosophilidae; genus Drosophila; species Drosophila ambigua. The sequence continues at coordinate 109,966 of JAECWS010000082.1, forward strand.
GATTTTGTCGAGTAGTGATATAATAGAAGATAGAAATTTTCGTTTTCTATCATCGTGTTTTCTATCGATTTAAAACTTAGATTCGCATGAATGATTGTTGCCGAAGTGGACGATTTGACGAAAAAAGCATGAACATTTTTAATTTCCGATATTCTTGTCCATGAATTAATGGAACCAAAACCAAAAAACTCGAAAATTTTATGTTTTCAATGATATTTCTTCTAAAATTAATTTTTTAGCGACATGTTATGAACATCTCGGTGGTGGGTCAAGGCCGGCTAGCCAGTCGTCCCAGGGCTGGATACTTCCCAAGCCCTCAGTTCGCACAACATACCAAACAAATCGAGCATCTCGGACAATATTTGAAACAGCTGAAACAAAAACGGAAACTAACGTAACGACACATCAAAAATAAACCATACAGACGCTACTCGACAAACAATCTCCTACCGCTACGTGGACCAGGTTGAGGTGTTGGTCTTATACCTCCGACGTACCCACCCTACCAGAGATCCGGATCAGACTATCTCGGGTTCCCCTGCCATGTGCAGCATCTTCTTCATCCTCCCGGAGTCTCGGTTCGCTTTCCTTTTCACCTTAAATCCAATTTTACACACATTTTTTTTATATTCTAATAACTCCTATCTGGTTAAGGTCGACCTTCTAACCCCCATCCAAAGCTCTTCCTTTGTGCGACCTAAATTATGGGTATGGGTATTATATTAAATATGAGTAAATAAATAAATAATTATAAATAGGGACAATTACATATATAATAACAAATAAATAAATAAATAAGATTTGTGACGGCCTAGTGGATTTTAAAGTATATGTATAAATTTATATGGGATTTAATCAAATCTGTGTTGGAAGACGGGGACGAAAATTTGGGGTCAACTTCCAGGCCGGGCGAAGGACCATGCCGCTGTGGATAGGACGGCGGAACTAGTCACAGTTCTTGGTGAATTTCTTTCTACTTTCTCCTTGCTATTCGAGGAAAACGTAAAACAAAAAAATTCACTTTGAGTGATGACCACTACCCATCCTCATTTCACTCATTTCACTCACTTGTCTAGTTCTGCCTTCCGCCAACGATTTTTTTGATCTGTCCCTAACTGCCTAAGCTTCCCATACCTATATCGTTGGCCGCCAAGCCCCGTCGATCTCTTCTATTGCCCTTGAACCAGGGCATGGCCTACTCTTCCTGGTAGCCGCTCTCTCCCCTTAAGGGTGTGTGGGTGAGTTGGCTCCGGGACACCGGTATGTGAGAGGCGAGGCTCTCCTCTCTCCACAAGGGAATTCAAGAGCGCGCGGATCTCTTATAGTTTTAAGATCGCCCGACTAGGGGCGCCACTATTGTTACCACTACCCCTGCAACCTCGGCCTTGCCACCCTGTCTGGAAATCTTTCCTCTTCCTCGCTACCATGCAAATTATTTTATCGATCACCCTGAAATGCAACAGACAATTTTAAAAATAGACGGTAAAAGATAGCACAGAGATGGAGAACTACAAATGTACTATTTCTGACAAATAATTTATATATTCTGACACATTTATAAGAGGGTTTTGGCAGTGGTATATTATATATATATTGAGGAAGGCTCCGGATTTTACTTTCTCGAAAAATTTCCGATTTTCTTTTCAAAACGGAAAGTTAGGCGGTAATGAAATCGTAAAAAGCAAAATTTTAAAAACGGCAATAAATTCCTCGCCTAAATAAAACAACGGCAACAACAAATAGTGCATTTTTCCGAGCAGCTGCGGCAGCCCGCTTTGGGTACCGATCAATTTATGTTGAGCATACAGTATAGGTCGTAAATAAATCGACGGTAAATGCTCGATTTATGGGCTCCTAAAATCGCGCAAAAATACCCCTGATGGATGACTGCGATTTATCAAGAATTAACGTGCAGAAAATATTTTGCTATCGGGGCGAGAAAGCACACGGAACTGCGATATATTTATACCCGTACTCAAAAAAGAGTTAAGGGGTATATTAGATTTGTGGTAAAAGTGGATGTGTGTAACACAGAGAAGGAAAATTTTCCGACCCCATAAAGTATATATATTCTTGATCAGCATCAATAGCCGAGTCTCTGTCTGTCTGTCTGTCTGTCCGTCTGTCCGTCTTGTTTGACGCCTGGATCTCAGAGACTATAAAAGCTAGGGCAACCAAATTTGGTTTCCAGACTCATGTGATATCACACTGCTACAAGTATATTTCAAAATTTCGCCCCGCCCCCTTCCGCCCCCACAAAGAACGAAAATCTGTGTCAGACACATTTTTAAAGATACGATAAAACTAAAAACGCAGTATCGTAGAGAATGCCCATATCTACCAGATTGCCGAATCTGAATCAGATCGGATCATAATTATAGCCAGAATTAAGAAATTAATTTTCAGTTGCTTCCCCCGCCCCCTACCGCAAGAGAAACGCTTCTCTATCTCCTTCTCGCTCGCACACTCTGCCGCGTTCAGTGCGCGAGCAACCCCTAGCGAAGGAGATGTAGAATCTAAATGGTACATCTATAATCTACATGTTAGATGTAAAATATACATTGCTGGTGTATATGTAGATAACAGATGTGGCAAAAAAATGTAAAATGTAAAATTTTTTTTTTATTCTAATTCTAAAATTCTAAAAAATCTAAAATTCAAAATGTAAATACTGACTGAGTACGGGTATAAGTAGAGTCGCGTCCCCAGAAGCGACTCACACGTTCCTTCTCGTTTTGATATTCATTTTTTATATTTTTTTTATTCTATTTCATTAACCTACTTACCAACTCACTATTTCTTTCCCTAGTATAAGCATTTTTATCTATTGTTACTCATTTATATACGAAAGCAGTTAACCGAAATATATCATAAGTAGGCTAAAGTAAACATTGGTTAGCGGGAACGATGGCTACTGGGGGAGCAGTCAGGTGCCATCACTAGGAGCCAGAGCAGGAACCAGGCACCAGCACCAGGAACCAGCACCAAGAACACGAAAGAGAACCCACACCGAGCGACCGAAAAGGGAACATACGCTTAAGAGAGCGAGAGGCGGGCCTAAGCGAAGAGAACGGAGCTGGCCGTCGGGAGAGAGAGAGCCCTAGCCAAGCATAGCTGGCACGCGTCAGCAAAAATGAGCGAGAGAGCCAACGACGCAACTGTTGTGTACGTGCTCAGAGCACCAAGCCGAAAACAACCCCAAACCAGCCCCCAGCAGCCGAGAGAGGAGCAGCGCAGCCCGAGAGAAAATGCAAGGGAGAATCGACGATCGGCTCATCATTCGGCAGCTAAGCTACAAAGTGGCCGAGGGTCCGGGCAGAATTACCGGTAGATCAAGCGGCTTGACACTCGTCAAAAAAGAAGCGAGTCGGGAGTCACTAAATGGAGCCAAAAACGAGCAGTCAAGTTCGAGAACAGTTCGAATCTCTAGGTCCAACAAATACAAATAAGCTGTATAAGGATGAGGCCTAGGACAAACTGTGAAGCTGTACCCCGGCCTGAGAAACTTCCTTATAGTTTTGACATTGAAGTCTGTTTCTTTTCTGGACGTTGGTTTGCAATGACTGCACCATGAAGTGGCCCATGCGACACCAAGCCGAAGCCTGTTACTAAGCTAAACATGCAAAGATAGCTAAGAATATTCCTAATTATGGGAAGGGTATGATAGTATTCGTGATTTAAGAAGAGGAAGGGAATTAGTGGTGGATATTATATGGTAGAGGGAATTTAAGTCGGAGTACAGGGCCCTTAATGGTTCGTGCAAGGAATAATTTGATCTTCAAAGCGGAAGGAACAAGGGAATAAAGTTTCTAGTAGATCGAAAAGGAATCGTTAAGTTTATGCTGCTCAACAAGTCAGGGCTATCTACATCACCCTTGATCAGGTTGTGTATAAAAATCACCCAAATATATTTCTACAACTAAGGTTGGAAGGTCAGTTTGAAGCAAACCTTCAAGGTAAACAGTCTAGTGTGAAAAAAAAAAAAAAATTAAACGTAAAAAAAAAACAAGTCAAATATTTTTTCTGGGTTTGAATATAGAATAAATTTATTTTTGGCAAATATTTTTCTGTTAAAGTGATAAAAACTGTAACGAACCTCGGTTCGTCACAAGCGGGTTAATTATTATAGTATTCATCATACACACACTAATATGATTATTGGTAATCAGAAATACTCAGCAAAATTGCCCCGAAAGACATTCTTTTACACACGAGAAACGCGAAGTGCCAACAAGTGCAAATCGATCCCCTTACCTGGGGCATTGCACTCTTATTGGACACTCACATGCGTGAGCCCGTGATCAGTTCGATATTCTTTACCGAGAATATCAAACACTGACTATAGGGCCAGGGATTAGGTAACCTTCTGTTACCAATCACTCTTACGTAAGAAAATTCCCACACTTTCATGGGATATCTTTGTAAGACCAAAGACAATATAAGTATAAGATACATACATTTCATACATTTCAATTGCCATATGCAAGGCAATTTTTCAGCCAGCGACGAAATTCGCGCCATCTCGCTCACACAAATTTGAGAGCGTACGAATCTAAAAATAGAATCCGCTTGCATGTGTGAGTACACACAGAACCAGCAAGTGCGTATGTGAGCGTACGTGGGCGAAGCGGACAATTTTCGAGACGAAAACCTTTTAATGAGTTGAGAAACGAAATTATTTACCGGCGTTGAATACGTCGCGCGCTGAATACCCTAGTGACAATTATTCCAATGTGAAGTCATGTATTAAATATATTATGTACTTTTATATAAGTATATCCGCTAATTATTATCGAATATACCATGTTAAAAGAAATTATCATTGAAGGGATATACAACAAAAGAGTTTATTAATATTGGGGTGGTAAGCGTCTTGCAAAATTAACTTACACTTATAAATTGAAGGGTATATTTCGACAGCGCTGTAAAAAACGTATGCATGTGCACACATACAGTCGTCACGATGACTCGGCTCGGCTGTCGCATCGGCAAAGAACCAACTTCGTATGCCTCTGTATGCTGTATGCATACGAGAGAGCGGCTGGCTCTAGAGTGCTCTCTCTCTCTCTAAAAAATTTCAAGAAAGCCTGGAGCCAGCTCTAGAGCCAGCACGAAAAATTCGTGTACCAAAATTTCGCATGGCGTTATTTGTCTTATACTTATATTGTCTTTGGTAAGACCCAACCAAATCGATGGCCGGCCGATCCATAAAAGGCACTGCCTGGTGTGGAGTCAGGACAGTCAATCGCGGGAGTGAATAGAGTCAATCTAAGAATTAGAATAATAACCCGATATAATAAACAAAACGATTAAACCCCTTAAAGAATTAAAAGTGTTGTGATTTGGCTAAACCGTTCTCTTTCAGTTCCTTGGCAAAGTTCCTGGTGTTCCCCATAAAGTACTCGTGAATTATAAATAACTTGTAGTTCCGAGCCCTGGACAGACTGAGATTACCTCACCCTGAGATAGGACATTACGAGTGGCGCCCGAGCAGGGACTTTAAAGCATTTTTAAGGAAAACATCAAGAAAAAACGAAATCAGGGACTTCGTGGATTAAAGACCCACTGCCAGCAAAAGGAAAATTGAATAGAAACGCAACAATAATTCACTAACGTAATCCGGGCAAGAAAACAATTGCGAAAGTAAACGCAGTTCCGACCCTTTAAGTGCCGTTTAACCGTGAATCAGTGCCTAAACCCACCACCATGGAACACCACGACGAGGAACAACCAGAGGAGGCGTACCCTGCGGGACACTTTTCCAGTTCAGGGGTCAGCACCGGCTGGATCCACAAACTTCGTCGGGACGAGCTAGAAGTCCTCGCCGAAGAATTCGGATTCGGCAGCGAAGGAACGGTCGATGAACGCCGAAAGAAATTTTCCGCGCTAGTCGCTGGACCACTCGCGCAAGATGCCTGGGTTCGCTTAGGAGAGTTTGAATGGTACTATGCCAAACCAGCCTCACGCACACGCTCTCGCTCCAAGTCCCCACTGCCCACTACTCCTGGACCATCCGACACTCGCCAAATGGATCCGAATACCGCACTCCTGCAGCCCCGTTTCCAAGGCCCCTAGCTACAGAGACTCACCCAGCGCCCGTACCGCGGGTCTTCCCAACGATCGACCGACCCATGGAAAGACACTACTACAACCACGCCGCACAAATGGCGGAAAACATCCGAAAATGAATCCATTTTGACGGCCAAGGTAACCCTCTCTCATTCATTGAACTACTCGAAGAACGTGCGCTCTCGTATGGGGTGGACACAAACCAGCTGCCGCGGGCCATGGCTGAACTTTTCACAGACCGTGCCAGGTGTTGGTTCCGCACCAGCCGCCTACAAAGTTCCTCATGGGAAAACTTCCGCCAGGAATTCTTAGCGTTCTTCTTGCCACCACGGTATTTCGAACTATTGGAAGACCAGATCCGAGTGCGCAAGCAAGTGGTAAGGGAACTGTTCAAAGATATCCTCATCGAGATACGTCTACTCATGTATCACGCCAGGTACGACGCAGCCAAGGAGCTAAGCAGGATCTACGACAACGCCCTCCCAGCATACCAGATGTACGTGCCCAGCGACGAACTGCGAGACTTGTCCCAGCTAACACTGCTGGCCACGGAGTTGGAGAGTATTCAAGTACGGTCCATCCCGACCACTCTCGCACCACCACAACAAACAAGGCCGGCTACAGAGCCGAGGAGCAGCGACTCCAATTGGACACCATCCCGGAAGCCTCATTGGGACTCGGCAGACTCACCAAGGAGACAGCTATCCAACCCAACCTGTACGACAAAACCCGAGGCGGCACATCGCATGATCACGACCCCCATTGCCAACCCACGCGCAGCCTGTCGCCGGTGTGGTGAAGCAGGGCATGCGGCATACGAATGCCAAAATCCCTCGATCCTATTCTGCTGGGAATGTGGCAAGCGCGGCACAAGGACCGTCGATTGCTCTCGCCAGCACACGTCGGGAAACGACTCGCGTCCTCGACTGACACGGGATCAGCCGGGAACGACGTCCGCCCCGAATAAAACCCCCGCTACACATGAACGAGAACCGGATAGTGGCAATGGTACCATAGGAGGACAGGCAACGGAAGCCACCGTCGACACAGGGGCATCCCGAAGCTTTATCAGTGCAAGCCTCGCCCGACAACTAGACAACAACACCAACCTGCAAGATGCATGCGTCCGCATACGCCTGGCTGACGGATCGGTCAGAGAGATCACCCAGATTCTACTGGCGCACATCAGGCTGGATCAAAGAGAAGTTCAAATACCTCTCCTTGTCCTACCAAACATGTTGGATCAAGTTATCCTCGGCATGGACTTCCTATGTGCCATTGAAACAACGACCAAGTGCGGTACCACACTTCAACAACTACGAGATCAGTTCCCCACACCACCTATCCACCCCGTTCCAACCAACACCGTACAAGGCAACGAACCTCGACACCAGAAACCGAAGCCAACAGCAGCCGTCATACGTCCACAACCTATCCCAACAATTATGGCAACAGCAACAGCAAACACGCGACCACGACCTACCCCAAGGAATGCAATGACCAGATCGCCACAAAGAACACGACACCCAGCCCAGCCCCAGCAAATGCAAAACGTCGGCCCACAACGAAGAACACGAATCTTAAGCAAACACCAAGAAAAAACAAACAAGCAACCGGGAAAACGACCGCCATGGTCACTACGGAGCAACCGCGTCCTAGGCCAACCACAGGGGACACATACCCCAAAGAAGCTACGAAAATCTCACCCACCAGACATGCACTCACGCACTGGAACCCGGCGCTCGACACACGAAGCCCAGGTCCAAGTCCAGCAACAGAGCATGTAAGTACCATCTCCTCCAAGGAGAAAGTGAACACCCTCCGAGACGACCATCAGCCCTGAACCAAGGCAACAACATCGACACCGACAACGGCAGCAACAGATCAACAGCCCAGCAACAAGGGAAACAGCCACGCTAACCCCACACTGGTTGGGGCCTATAATCGAACTGATATCCACAGAGCCCCTCAACGCGGGCCCGGAAACCAGGACGATGACCCCACGATACACCGACCGCAGCTCTGTCGTACCCACAGATCTTCGCCAGCCCATTGGAGTACCTTTCGCGTACCGACATGATTCTTAGCGCCATGCACCGAGCCATGCCTAGAGCCATGTTCGAGATCTTCGTCGCCCAAACAAGTCGTTGTTGCGATACTAGAGGCGTCATCGCGACACACCTGTTCACGTATCAGTCTGGCTGTAGCATAATGCGAATACTACACCCGACGTACTAGACTGTCGTACACACGGTCGAGACCACACCAATGTCGCCCACATCCTACCCGAAGCCCCGAACCAACACTTTGATCCCGAGATCGAAGGCGAGTCAGAGCCAGCCCCGGATCCCTGGCCACCCGACATAGCGCCACAAATTCAAGAATTTCTGGACGAGGAACTACCGAAGTTCGCTACCCTCCATGGCACCTCAGACATCGCCGAGCATACCATCGTCATGAGGGATAATCGACCCATCAAGCAACGATACTATCCTAAAAACCCCGCCATGATGCGAATCATCGACGAACAAGTAGACCAATTGATAACGGAAGGTCTCATCGAGCCCTCCCGAAGCCCTAACAGCGCGCCAATCGTACTCGTGCGTAAAAAGAATGGGAAATGGCGTATATGCGCCGATATGGATTTCTACGCATTCGCTTACCTAGATGATATTATCGTCATTGGGCGAGATTTTAATGACCCCGACAAAATTGCCGCCGTCAAAGAACGCAGGCCTCCTACAAACCTGAAAGAACTTCGTCAATGCATCGGGATGGCATCCTGATACCTGGTACCGGAGATTTGTACCAAACTTCGCGACAGTCGTCCAGCCGATGTCCTGCCTACTCAAGAAAGGAAAACCATGGATATGGGCCGAAGCACAACAGGCTGCTTTTGACCTACTGAAGACACTTCTCACGACCGCCCCCGTCATAGCGTGCCCCGATTTCAACGTCAAGTTTTCACTGCAAACAGATGCGAGCAATCTAAGAGTTGGCGCAGTTCTCACCCAAGAAATCGAAGGCAAAGAACGAGTCAGCGGAAGAAAACTACTCCGCTACTGACAAGGAGTGCCTGGCGGTCATTTGGGCCATTCGAAAACTACGCTGTTACCTGGAAGGATACCGATTCGATGTAATCACCGATCATCTCGCGCTAAAATGGCTAAATACACTTGACAGCCCATATAATAGAGTGGCGAGATGGGCCCTCAAACTTCAACAATAGCAATATGACGTGAATTATCGGGCGGGCAAACAGAACGTAGTTGCAGATGCCCTATCCAGGCAACCACACGCAGGATAAAGCAAGTCCAGGACGAGCCGCAGAAATACCCCGACTACACTTACGCCAACGGGGAGCTATATGGACATCTGGGCCATGGCGCCGACGACGACGACTATATAGCATGGAAACTCTGCGTAGCAAAAGATCAACGAGCCAGAATACTTCACGAATGCCACGACCAACCCACAGCCGGCCAGCTAGGGGTCCGAAAAACCATCACCCGAATATCCCAACGATACTAGTGGCCCGGTTTCTATGTGAGAAAATATGTCCGCGGCTGCGTAAGCTGCCAGAAGTTCAAAGCTCAAAAAACGCAAGCCGGTGGGCCAGATGCTCACTCGCAAAGCCGAAGAGCCATTCGCTACACTATGCGCTGACTTTCTTGGACCACTACCTCGATCAAAGAAGGGAAACACGATGCTGCTCGTCTTCTTTGACAAGTTCACGAACACAAACGCTTTGTGTGTGACATCGGCACACAATTCACGAGCCGATCATTTTGGTCATTTCTACAGACAGCAGGAGTAGAACTGCAACATACCGCACCATACTGTCCCCAGGAAAATCCAACGGAAAGGGCGAATCGGACGGTCAAGACCATGATTGCTCAATTCGTAGGAGATCGCCAAAACACCTGGGACGAACTACTACCGGAAATATCACTCGCAGTAAACTCCAGCGTCTCGGAGACAAAGGGATTCAGTCTAGCTTTCCTATTGTATGGAAGAGAGTCCCGTTTGCCTGGAGCCCTCTATAACGAAGTCACGACAGGCGCCGGAAGCCCCCCAGAGACCGCTCTAACCAAGGCAACCAAACTCAGCGAAGTATTCACCATTGTCCGGAATAACATCCAGAGGGCAAGCCAAGAACAAGGAAGGCATTACAATCTCCGCCGCCGGCAATGGCGACCTACAATTGGATCCCTAGTACTTCTACGACAACACCACCTCTCCACCGCGGCCGACGTATTCGCTGCTAAGCTGGCACCAAAATACGATGGACCCTACCGAGTCAAATGTTTTGCATCACAGAACATTGTAAAACTACAGCATCCGGGCAGCCAAAAATCGAAGGTTGCTAACATCAACGACTTGAAGGAATTCCACGAAGACAGGGATGCAGCCGACGAGGCAAATACTACCACTTGTCCCACGCAATTCCCCTAGCCACGACTTTTGTTCCATGCATAGGTAGCTGACCAGCCAAAGGCAAGTCAAAAGACGTAAACGCGCCACCAAAATCAAGAAAATAAATATCAACCTCAGCAAACGCGAGGCCGACAGACAAAAAAAAAAAAAAACCGATGACTCAGCACAGGCGACATCGAACGTCAAGAAAAGGCGATCAACCTCCGCAGCAAAATACCACCAATAACCCGGAAACGGGGTCGCTCAACACGCTAAGGCGAAACCCGAGTCCGGTTCGGAGAAATGTCTCGTACATAGTCGCACCGGTTCTAGCAAGAAAGGGGAAAGCGCTATATATAGCTGAGTTCTCACGGTACTAAACCAGTTCGCTCCTTAATTCGAGTGAAATATATTTATACGAGACACCCACCGCTAATCCAACGCGCCCATCGAAATACCTAACCAACACCTACACCGACCACAGCCAAAACAGGATTGATTCTTTTCACCATGATCACGACGGCCCAGGCACTAGTCAAGTTACATAACTATACGAACACCGACTACATTCCCCTCGTGGATGGAGAAGCCGTTACCTGGGATAGCTTTGGATACCTGCGCCACACAACAAACGTAACATCTTACGAGGAGTATGTGGCCCAGACAGAGCAGGCCACCGAACTATTCGCCGTTGACCGGATGAACGAGGTAATCACCACAGACTTAGGCAACATTCGCAACTTGATAGCTACCCTGAAAATCCACCATCAGGAAAGACGAAGCATCAATCTTCTTGGAACGGCCCTTAAAGTCATCGCCGGCACGCCTGTCTTCGATGATTGGGAGCAAGTACGCTTTAAACAAGGCCAATTGGTGGAAGCAGAGGCCAATCAGATGGAAATCAATACCAAGATCCAGGGCCGTCTAAATGAACTGACGCATTATATGAACTGGTGGAGATAATCCTTTCTAAAAATAGGATTATTATCAGCGATCTGGAAAACCAAAAAAAACCAAACCAAGGCTCCGACATCCAAGAATTTGAGGCCCAACATCTCACAAACATCAGCCTGGTGGAACTTTTAGGAGTATCAAAAGTGAGCGTCTTAAAGAGCCGCGACCTACTCACGTTCCTGATAAAGTTCCCCCAACCAAAACGATCGTGCCGAAAGCTACTGATATTCCCAGTACAACACCACCGGAAGATACTGGACTTCGGCGAGGGAAACATTGTAGCCGAATGTGGAACAGAAGCCGTCAATGTTGGCAACTGCGAGGCTACCGTCGGCGCGACATTTTGCCGACAACATCAAGGGACCACCTGCGCCCAGCAGATGGTAGCCTGGTCGGTCGCCCACTGCGCAACGCTACAAGGACATCTCGAGGCGATCAGCCACGTGGATCATGGAACTATCATCGTGAGCGACGCGCAAGTTACCATTCTGGAGGAGACCGGAGCTAAACAGAACATCTCTGGGACCTATCTGGTGACATATTCCCACCGGAACGCGCTCAATGGGACCTGGTATGTAAATCATCTAGGGGACTCGAGACGAAAAGCCGTGGTGTCCGCGATGACCCAGGTAAATGTGACGTCCCATCGAGAACGACTGAGTCTACCCTTCTTGAGGGAACTCAGCCTGAAAAACCTGAAGCACATCAGCCACCTACAAGATGTGCTGACGGTGAGGAGCGCTACCGCATATATTCTCTCGGTGAGCCTCGCGATTCCACTATGCATCATCATCTGGGTATTACTTCGCCGATTGAGAACCAAAAACCAATGCAACGCGAGACCCACAGACCCACAGACCACATGCCAGGAAACCGACACCAACCAGGTGCCCAACAACGCCGTGGGAACTGACAAGCCCCCCGAAACTCGAAGACAACCAGACAACCACGACCACCGGGCCAGTGAACGTGGATAACGCCCGTGTCCAAACAGTAGAAAACAACAACAAACATGCTGACCACGACTTCTGCCAGCCGCTCAACTGCCGGCAGACATAAGACCGATGTAACGTCGGTAGGGCCCATCAGTGCAACCATACGTAGCCGAGCAAGGGGGTGTAACGAACCTCGGTTCGTCACAAGCGGGTTAATTTTATATTACTATATATACATTACATATTATAGTATACATCATACACACACTAATATGATTATTGGTAACACTACTCGACAAAATCGAACTTTTTTTCCTCATGGATCCAAACCGACTTTTATTGATAGATATGGGGCTTTAAAATTTGTTAAAGAATTATGGTTTTTTTTTTCTACGGCAGAACTTTTTTTTGAAGAATTTTTGAAGTCTGGTGTTTTTTTCTAAGCTAATTTCAGAGGTAGCGCTTGTTTTTTTCACATAACTCTAGTAGCTTACGTCTGGTTGTAAAGAGCATTGCTCTTTTGAAAAGATAATTAAAACAGCAAAAATTATGATTTTTGTGCGGTATTTTTTACGAAATTTTGACTTTAAAAACTCAGGAAAAGTCGAAAAAAAATTATAAGTAAGCTGAAATCACAAAGTGTTTGGGCTTAACTTTTAGCTGTTTTAATTATCTTTTCAAAATGGCAAAACTTTTAACAACCAGATGAAAGATACTAGAGTTATGTGAAAAAAACAAGCGCTACCTCTGAAAAAAGCAAAAAAAAAAAAAAAATCGTGTTGACCAGTGTAATCAGAAATACACAGCGAAATTGCCCCGAAAGACATTCTTTTACACACGAGAAACGCGAAGTGCCAACAAGTGCAAGTCGATCCCCTTACCTGGGGCATTGCACTCTTGTTGGACACTCACATGCGCGAGCCCGTGATCAGTTCGATATTCTTTACCGAGAATATCAAACACTGACTATAGGGCCAGGGATTAGGTAACCTTCTGTTACCAATCACCCTTACGTAAGAAAATTCCCAAACTGTCATATGATATCTTTGGTAAGACCCAACCAAATCGATGGCCGGCCGATCCATAAAAGGCACTGCCTGGTGTGGAGTCAGGGCAGTCAATCGAGAGTCAATCGCGGGAGTCAATAGAGTCAATTTAAGAATTAGAATAATAACCCGAAATAATAAACAAAACGATTAAATACCTTAAAGAATCAAAAGTGTTGTGATTTGGCTAAACCGTTCTTTTTCAGTTCCTGGTTTTCCCCATAAAGTCCTCGTGAATTATAAATAACTTGTAGTTCCGAGCCCTAGACAGACTGAGCCAACCTCAGCCTGAGATAGGACATTACAAAACCAACCAATACAACATTAGTTACAAGCCAAAACACACGATGGCATCCCTGGCCAAGGTGAAACTCCTGGCCTCGGATTCAAAATATGCAAAACGAAAAAAGCAAGATTAACTTATAAAAGAGGAAAATCTGATGATTACAGTGAGTTCAGTAGCGAATGTGAAGAAATGGAGGTTACTGAGGCCGATGCGACTGGATCAAAACAGGAATCTGGAAAAAATAATTATGTTGAACAAGTAACAAAAAATTTTAAGGTTAGGTGTGAAAAAAAAAATATGCCCATGAAATGTCAGAAATTTCAGGACAAAAACGAGTATGGAAAAGAAAACAAACGTAACTCAAAAAAAAAAATGTGAATATATTTTACGATGACAAACACAAGGGACCCTATATAGTTTATGTAGACAAAATTACTGCCAAAAAAAATTAATCAAAAAGATTTCCCATTAACCCCATTGATCTTAGTTGTATATTAATGAAACTGAAAATTGACGGTGTTCTGACTGTGTCAAAGATAGGCTTTGGCAGATGCAAAATTGAATTTAAAAACTCAATGGGGGCCAATAAGTTTGTGATTTTAAAGAATCATGGTTATGAACCTTAAATTTTTAATCATTCCGTTTATAAAACGGGTCTAATTTTTAATATACCAAAATCAACATATGACGAATTATTAGCTGAATACATCGACTCTCCAGTTCCTATTAAGAAATTGATTAGAATTAAAACAAGAGATAAGAATAACAAAGATTTATTTGTTCCAACTTCAACAGTTAAACTCCTGTTTAAAGGTGCACAAATTCCTTCAGAAGTTGCATTTCTTTATACAAAAATACCAGTGATTCAATTTGTTCCCTTTAGTAAATGTTGGACATTTTGCTCAACATTGCAAACAAGCAGAGCAAAAATGTCATAAAATGAAAATATACTGTTTCAAAACAACATGTCTACCACGGCAGAAACTGTACATTCTCTTAAACCCTTTAACAAAATTGTTAAAATCAACAAATATAAAAATACGGAAAGTTTAAATGCACAAAATACAATAAAAGCTTGGCAGAATGTAGAAAATTCTTAGAGGAACTAAATACAACAATTTTGCAAACAAACTGTAAAATTGATTTAAGTAAAATTTATAACTAATATTTATTAATCTCAAGACTCTTAATTTGATTAATTTTTTTTTCCATTTATATATTTATTATTTTCTTTAGTTCTTTTTTATTTACATTGATTCTAATTATCCCTACTGAAAATAATACAATACAACATTCAAAGTCTTACTACAAATAATAATAAGCATCTACTAGAAATTTGCTTGATTAATCATAACATTGATATTGCCGTAATATCTGAAATTTGGATCAAAAATAATGCCATGTGTAATTTATTAAATTTCAACTCTATCTGTAAAGAGCGGGAGGATGTTTACGGAGGTGTTGGAATTTTTAGATTAAGAAATGCAAAGAGACAAAAATATTACAAAACTAAACTCTTTACGGACGCATTTGAATATATTAAAGCTAACAAAAATCTAAACAATTACATATATAAGATCAGAAAAGATAAACACTCTTTCCGATGCAATTTCAAATCCATCATCTCCAAAAGAAATGTGGCAAAAAATTAAAAGTCTTAAGTTATATAAACAAATCAAGCCAACAAAAAGTACTTGGAATGAACTTGGAACTCTTGTGAGCATACTATGAACACTCTTTCCGATGCAATTTCAAATCCATCATCTCCAAAAGAAATGTGGCAAAAAATTAAAAGTCTTAAGTTATATAAACAAATCAAGCCAACAAAAAGTACTTGGAATGAACTTGGAACTCTTGTGAGCATACTACCATTCCAGAGCGATGGGACCATTAACTAACTAAAAATAATTTTAACTTAGATGAACTTTTAATTTTTCAAAAATCCAGAAATCCCGACTCAGCTAAAGGAATAGATAATATAAGGGGTGCCACAGAAATCACTTCGGCTGGAAAATCACCTCAATTCCATTTTGCCGTGCCACACACCGATTTTTCAGCGGAATCAAAATCACTCACAATTTGTCCAGCGATTTGATTAAATACACCCATCAAACACACCCAAAACGATTGGAATCTTACTTTCCCATAAAGGTTATTCAATTGGTGATTAACCCTCATCCAAATAATTTAACAAAAAGCTTTTTTGCTTTGAAATTATATAAGTACAGCTTTGAAAAATCAGCTATTTTGTATTATAAAAGAAAAAAAGAAAAACCAATTGTTTTGATATGATAAAATCAATAAAACTGCAAAATGAGACCCATTCGAAATGAATTTTGAAAAGAGTAAACCCTAGCCTTAGTTCGAATTTGGTTTGTGACAATGCTAAGAAAAATAAAATCGCTCAGAATTCTGTGGCCCGGCGGAAATTTTTAAGCGGAAATCCTCTGCGCGGTTTTCAATTTCACTAGTGATTTCTGTGTCATCCCTGTATATCTTATAAAATGCTACTCTCTCTTCCCTTGGACCAACAAGAAAACCTTCTGTCATTATTAAACGAAATTTTCTTCAGTGGAATTATTCCGAATAGTTGGCGAATAATAAAGGTTATTCCTGTACCAAAAAAAAATGTAGACGAATCCATAGTCTTAAACAACAGACCTATCTCCCGCCTGAGCGTTTTATTTAAAAGCTTGGAGGGTATGACAAAGATTCGTATGGAATCTTTTATAAATACTGCCCAATAGATCTTAGAAAAAACCACTCCACTGCATAAATGATGTAATAAATAATGTAGCCAATCTCAAAGCCACTGGCTTTCAGGTTGTTGCAGCGGTTTTGGATATAAGCAAGTCATTTGACACAGTCAACATACCTTTGCTGTGTCGGAAGCTAATAGATTTAGAGTTTGACATAGACTATATTAGGTTTATAATTAGTTTTTTGGAGAAAAGGGTTTTAAAATGCGGCAAACAGGAACAAACTGTTCACAAGGGCGTGTGTCAAGCCCAATGCTTTTTAATATCTAAACATCCGATTTTCATTCTATAAATGATGAAAATTGTATTATATTTCAGTATGCAGGTGACTTTTTTATTTTATGTTTTCACAAAGTTTTTGATTCGGCTAAGAACATTTTAAAAGAAAAAATAAATGAATTCAATATGGTATGCAGATTCCATTCGACAAAATCTACCGTAATTCATTTTAGTAATAGAAGACGTCCATTAAATATAGTACATAACAATGAAACACAAAAAGGGGTAGGTAAAGTAAATTACCTTGGTAAAATAATCGCTGCCAATAACTCCTCAGTACTTCATATTGATGAAATAATTTCAAAATCAAATAAGAATAACATGTTTTTACAAATGCTCAGTGGATGTAACTTCGGAGTTAGTCCAAGCAAATCTTTAAATTTGTACAAAGCCTTTATACGCTCCAAATTAGAATACTCTTGTTCCTCATTTGCAAACATTTCTAAGGTGGTATCTAACAAAATTAAAGTTCATATAAATTTTCATCTTAGACGAGCACTAGGCCTAATAAAGTCCACCCCGGTAAATATAATTTACAATCTAGCAGCCGATCTTCACCCTGAATACAGGCTAAAATTTATTACAGCTAAGGAGCTGGCTAAGGTTTTTGCCTATGGTATTCCGGCGTCATCGCTTTTGGTCAGTTCTTTGTGGCACGGAATACCAGCTACGTCAAACTGTAGAAAACTTTAACTTTGGGTGTAATTTAACACCATGATCATCAACCAAGGTAATTCTCTCAAGAGAACCACCGCAGAGGGTGTAAGGAGTAAGGAGTGTAACATATTTGCACAACACCATGACTGAAAGATACTGAGATCGTATTGCAAGCGAGAGTGAAATGAAATTTCCTTATACTGGACGGTGAGTTTAATATCATCCGCATACATGAGCAATCGAGAGTTTGTTAATACTGAAAGCAGATCATTATTAAAGAGGGTGAATAGTAGGGGGCCTAGATGGCCGCCCTGTGGTACTCCAGAAGTAACCTTAATAGGTGAAGAGAACGAGTTTTTAAAGAGGACTCTTTGAGACCTATAACGAAGGTAGCTCGAAATCAATCTGAAAAGATTAGGCGGAAACCCTAAAAGGTCATGTTTTTGTGCTAGAAGGGAATGGTTTACTGCAATCAGTGTAAATGACATCCGTCTGCAAGTTAACTTGAAAGCCTTTAATGATAAAAGAGGTAAACTCTAATAAATTTGTGGTTGTTGATCGTCGCCTTATAAATCCATGCTGGCACGGAGAAATAAGAGATTTGCAGAGATGTTGCAAATGCGGAGTTAAAATTTGTTCGAACATTTTAGGAATAGCGGATAACTTAGATATACCTCTATAATTATTTGCATCATACTTATGGATCGGAATAAAAAAAGATTCCTTCCAGATGGGGGGAAGCATGAAGAGTTAATGGATAGGGTGAATAGTTTAAGCAGGGGTCCACAAAGAGCGTCGGCCAGTACCTGAGTACACAGCTGGGAACTCCGTCGGGACCTGGTGAAAACACCGGCTTAACTAGTCGAAGATCATGAAGCAGTGAGCTTTCATTTAACAAGGGCTGAAGATGCCATTCAACCTTGGTAAACTGTATGGATACGGCTGACCAGAGTAGCTTTCATGAGAATAGGTTGTTTGGAAAAATTTGGCAAAAAGATCGGCAATTGCCTGATCATTGTTTGCTGACATATTGAGAAAAGATAGCGAGGATGGATGTGCGGACGTTCTACGCTTACTATTTACGAAGCTGTAACACCTTCCGAGGAAGGTGGAATATACGAGCAAGTAATGAAAATGGAAAAGCCTGGGAGAATCAATTTTACGCACAGAAATTCCAGGTCTTGTTGAACCTGGACCATGAAATGTTCCGACGTGAAGTTTGAGTCCACTGCAATAAGGACCCCACCTCCTGGTCGAGACAAACGGTCATTTCTAAAAATTGTGTACCGACCAGCCAAAACTTCGGAACTAAGGATGTCCGGCTTTAACCAGGTCTCGGTGAACACAATAACATGGGACGAAAATGCGAGACTCTCAAGAAAAAGAGTGCTGAGCTTACTATGCAAGCCTCTAGCATTCTGGTAGGTAACTAAAAGAGAGGAAGTTAGTTTTTTGGATGGGTAGAAAATAGCAAAAAGACTACCTTACAGATGATCACAAGGCCACAAATTTATTAGAGTTTACCTCTTTTATCATTAAAGACTTCCAAGGTAACTTGCAGACGGATGTCATTTACACTGATTGCAGTAAACCATTCCCCTCTAGCTCAAAAACATGACCTTTTAGGGTTTCCCTAATCTTTTCAGATTGATTTCTAGTTACCTTCGTTATAGGTCTCAAAGAGTCCTCTTTAAAAACTCGTTCTCTTCACCTATTAAGGTTACTTCTGGAGCCACAGGGAATCCATCTAGGCCCCCTGCTTTTCACACTCTTTATTAATGACCTCAACAAACTCTCGAGTACTCATGTATGCGGATGATGTTAAACTCTCCGTCCAGTATAAGGAAATTTCATCTCACTCTCGCTTGCAATACGATCTCAGTAACTTTCAGTCATGGTGTTGTGCAAATATGTTACACTCCTTACTCCTAACACCATCTGCGGTGGTTCTCTTGATAGAATTACCTTGGTTAATGATCTTGGTGTTAAATTAGACCCAAAGTTGAAGTTTTCTGAACACATTTTTACCATGGTAAATAAGGCCATGGGTGTGCCTGGGTTTATAAAGAGGTGGTCAAAGGAATTTGACGACCCCTATATAACGAAGACTCTCTACATCTCTCTTGTTCGTCCGATTTTAGAGTACGGCTCTTGCGTATTTATTTATTTATTTCAATTAACAATTATCTGCTAATTATGGAATAGGAATAAAAAGGAAAAAACAAACTAATTATATATGTACAAGACAGAAAGGAATGATACAATTTACACATTTTCTAAACTAAGGTAATGATAAATGTTAAATATAATTTTTTCAAGGGATAATTCGGGGGATATTAAATGGTACAAGTAATTATAATTATTGCATAAAACCCGGAAAGGTTCATGCTGGGAGTAATTAGATCTACATATGGATTATCGGATGGGGCGGAAGGTACGGGTTGGTCTGGAGGGAACCGAAAAATCGATTCGTCCCAAAAGCGTTTGGGAGTTCACAATCCCGAGAATGAGCTTATGCATGAATACCACGCCATTGCAAATTCTGCGATGGTGTAAAGAGGGTAGATTCAGTAGTTTTAGCCTAGATAGGTATGGTGGAAGGAGTCTGTCAGAGTCCCAGTTTAGATGTCTAAGGGCGAATATTAAAAATTGTTTTTGAACGGATTCAATAATAATTTGTTGCTCCTTGTATTGTGGACTCCACACACAAGAACAATACTCCAATATCGGGCGAACCAACGAGACGTACAGTGCTTTAGTTATATATGGATCGTCAAACTCTTTTGACCAACGCTTAACAAACGCTAGAACTCCCTTAGCTTTGTTAACAGTTGAAGCAATATGGCTATTAAAACATAGCTTGTGATCGAAAAGGACTCCTAAGTCATTTGATGTGGAGATTCGATCCAGGACATGGTGTCCTAGAGAATAGGAGACCAAATGTGGTGCACGGCGGTGAAAAGTCATAAGTTTGCACTTAGAATGGTTCAAGAAAAGTAGGTTATTTGAACACCAAATGCTTAATTCATCAAGGTCAAGTTGTAGGCGAGTATGCAAGTACCAGTTGGAGAAGGAAAAACAAATTTTAACGTCATCAGCATACATTAAAGTAACTGAGTGCAAAATAACTTGGGGCAGGTCGTTCACAAACAAATTGAAAAGAAGCGGACCTAAATGACTTCCTTGAGGAACTCCAGAGGTTACTTTCACAACATTCGACAAGACATTGTTAAACAACACACGCTGTGTGCGATTCGACAAGTACGATGATATCCAATTTACAAGATTTGTGGGAAAACCTAATAAAGAGAGTTTATGGATCAGTAAAGTATGATTAACAGAATCAAAAGCTTTACTGAAATCTGTAAAAATGACGTCAGTCTGCAAGCCACTTTGAAATCCTCGGTTGATTAGAGACGAGAATTCTAAAAGGTTAGTAGATGTTGATCGATGTCTAAAAAAACCATGTTGCGTCGGGGATATAATGCTAGAACATGCGTGTTGCAATTGACGAGTAACAAGGTGCTCGAGCAACTTCGGAATGGCAGACAGTTTAGCAATACCACGATAATTTTCGATATTAGATCTGGACCCTTTCTTGTGAAGAGGAATAAGGTAGGATTCATTCCAGATCATGGGGAGGCGAGAATGCTCCAGGGATAAATTAAAAAAAGAAGGTCAAAGGATGAGTTAGGGCTTGAGCGCAGTATTTTAAAATACAGCTCGGAACTTTATCTGGACCCGCAGAGAAACAGATGTCAATTGATGACAACCCTTCGAAGACTGTAGTTTCATCAAGGAAGGGAAGAAACACGTTATTTACATGAGGTAGATGATATGGATAAGGGGTGAAGGAGTCATAAGTATCCGAGGAGTACGTCGATTGAAAGAAGGTGGCAAATAAATTTGCAATTCCTTGATCTGAAGTTTCAGTTTTAGACTGTAACTGAAGGGAAGAAGGGAACGCGTTAGACTTGCGTTTCGAGTTGACGAACGAAAAGAATTTTTGGGATTACTACGGAAATTTTTGCCACATTGGGAAAGATATACATTATAACATTTC
Organism: Drosophila ambigua; assembly: GCA_018150905.1. NCBI lineage: Eukaryota > Metazoa > Arthropoda > Insecta > Diptera > Drosophilidae > Drosophila > Drosophila ambigua. The sequence goes on from JAECWS010000082.1 coordinate 131,430, forward strand.
TTATTGACCGTAAGAAATTGAGAGCGAACCGAAGAATATTGAGCAAAGACAGACAAAGAACCAGTTATCTGGTACCTTTTGTAGAGCCGAGATTTTTTATTTTTTAGGTAAGACAGATACTTGGAAAACCACGGAGGCTTAGAGGATACAAATACGGTGACTTCAGGGACGTAGGTATCGAGGGCAGAGTATAATGTTTCGTAAAACAGATTGACAGTAGGCTCTATATGAGATGAGGACTGAAGAAAGGACCAATCAACTTGCGAGAGATGTAGACAAAGATCGATAAAATTAGTTTTGCGAAAACATTTTATACGACTTTTTGAAGGTAAAATGGTGTTAGTAATAGAGACCTCGAAAAATATAGATAAAGTAGGATGATGCGGATCTTCAGGTAAAGATATCGGATTGCCTCTTAAAACCGTTGTACGAGAGGCATCGCTGACAAAGATGAGATCTAACAGTCTATCTCTATTATTTCTGACAGAGTTAATTTGGGCAAGCGAGACGTCAGTTACCCCCTCGACGAAATCATGTTGACTTCCAGGTAGCAAAATGTTTGAATGCATCCTGTTGCCAAGATAGAGATGGGATGTTGAAGTCACCCATAACTAGTATCTGATCAGCACAGCCTAAAGCAGAAACTACAGATCGAATTGCAGAAAGGTGGTTCAAATAAACAACGGCATCAGATCTGGGTGGGATATAAGAACAGGTCAACAAGATATATGCTGTTCCAATACGGATTTTGACTGCAACGAATTCGATACCATGGATGTTGTTGAATGGAAACAACTCGGATGCAAATGCCGTTTTCCCTGCAATAAGAACCCCACCAGCGAATGATGGACGATCCATTCTATAAGTGGTGAACTTGTGGACGAGAATTTCGTGATCGGAGACAGAGGAGTTAAGCCAGGTTTCAGTTATGGCGATAGCGTCGAATTCAAAAGAGGCACTGTCCGTATGTATTTTAGACAATTTACCTAAAAGTCTGCGTACGTTCTGATATTGGATGGAGAAATGGTTCCTTAGTTTTTTGAAATCTTAGGGAGAGTAGCTCGAGGATTCTGGGTAGAGTCTCTAGGCAGAAATTCATGCATAATAGTGTGCTCAGGCCATGCAGCCGGTTCCAAAGCTTTGGATACAAGAGAATCGGGAAGAAGAATTTTGAAAGATGTGTAAAATTAAATTTAGTCATAATAAAGTTATCCGGCGGCGATTGAAGATAAGAGCTTAGATGTGGTTTGACATCATCCGGTGTGGCTTCGGGAATAAGACGAGAGACAAAGATTGCTTTGCGGGGGACCACCGCGCTGAGTGGAACACCGGAAAAGCGAGCTGGTGGAGCTACTCCTAAAAGTCTCAGGGCGGGAGCTGAGGAGCTAGAAGAGGTTGCCGATCCATCACCATTCAATGTAACAGAGACCGGCAAATCATTTGCAACTGGAAGCTGGTTACTGTTAGGGATTCCATCACTGGCAACTGAGTCCGAAGTTAAATTAACAGGGGTATGGATTTTTGAGTCAACTACTATGTTGTTAGGTGTGAGAAAGTCTGGATCCTCCGATGGCGGATGGACATCCATCGGTGAAGGTTGGCCACTAGGAGTAGAAAATGAGTCCATCGGTTGTAGGTGAGAGGCAGGCGTTCCACTAGGTAAGACCAGCAGTAGGTTGTTGTTCGGTATTTTCCTCCTTGGTGACTCGCTCAAGAGTTTGAGGCCCAGAAATTGCGATTCCAACGTAAGGAACTTCTCGTTGAGAGCATTGAATTGCTTCCGAACATCTTGGAAACCATTCCTCGTTTGTCTCATAAAGGTGCGCATTTCCGCCTCAATCTCCCTGCAGGCCAAACATGACCAAGTGAGACCCATGCGTTTCGATATTAAGTCATTAAGACGTCCAAAGTGACCACCTCCAGCACATTTTATATGAGCGTAATTTTCACAAAGCCAGCAGCTGAGGTAAAAATCACCATTAATGGTGCCACCAAATTCGCATTTCTTTGCACTGCAGATAAGAGCCATGTTCAACAGCTGTTGGGTCACTGTGCACAGCGAGAAAAAAGACGCACTGAGAGGACAAGCTAGATGAGAGACCAGGCAGCAGCAGCAGAAAGAGCACGATGATCAGCAGTTATGTATGTACGTATGTATGTACGTATATACAGGGCAGACGGCGCAGCGAAGTGACGAAAGCTAACGACGAACTCCAATAAAGCAAAGCAGAGGCGCCGAGATATTAGACCATAAACGAAGAATGCAGGCGTCGTATGGTGAGAGTGAGAGCCAGAGTGCAGCTCGCGTGAAATCCAGAGAGTGAGTAGGCACTGCAACGGATTATGCGCGAGAACGGTGAGTGCCAAAGAGCAATGAGTTGATGAGTCAAAGCAAAGCAAAGCAACCGATCGAATAGCAATAACAATTGTCTAAACAAAAACAATGCAATGCAACGATCCACTGTTAGATGTATGTATGTATGTATGTTTGTTCGGCAGCCACAGAAAAATTAAAAGAAATAAATCAATTTAAAACACTGAGTATACACAAGCTTTATAAAATATGAATATGTGTGTAACTCCGATACTTAAGACCAAATTGAATTAATTACAGTTTATAAGTTTCTTTTTTGATTAGACGAAAAATGCGAGAGCGATGCAGAAACACGACCGGCTTGCTTGAGGCATAAATATGCTCTGCGTGGCCTTAACTGGGATGAAGGTGTGAGACTGCCATCTTACCCTCGTAGATTGCTTTTAATAAACCTTCAAACCTTAGTTAGTCGTAGAAAAATGCTTGGTGTGATTTTTATGCACAACCTGATCAAGGGTGACGTAGAGAGCCCGCAAAAACTTTACTATTCCTATTAGATCTACTAGAAACTTCATTCCTTTGTTCCTTCCGCTTTGTAGATCGATTTATTCCTTGCACGAACCATTTAGGGTCCTTTGCTCGGACTTCAATTCCCTCTACCACATAATATCCACTACTAATTCCCTTCCTCTTCTTAAATCACTAATACTAACATACCTCTCTCGTAATTAGTACTATTTTTTAGCTATCTGTGCATGTTTAGCTCTTTGAGTTGTGTTTAGTTTTAATTTTCCTTGAATTTAGTCTAACACCTATCTTTCCGGCATGCTCGCGATCGGTTCAGTAGCACGCGTCGCGCGTCATGCGGCAGCGCCCCTCGGTCGCATGGGCCACTTGATGGTGCAGTCATTGCATATCAACGTCCAGATGAAAAAAAAAAATTATATTCTCTGGATTCACATTTAATTTCTTAATATTATGTATTTAAATATATATAATCTAATATATCTTAAATAACTGCATAAGGTCATAAAATGGTTTTCGTGCACTAACCCCAATTTCGGTAAATAAATTTCAGGCAGATCAGAAAAAACGCCCAATACCTTAATGAGGATTGCTGGTATGTGAAGTCATGTCTGAAATATTTAATGTCATTATATTCATACATTCTATATTTTTAAAACAAACTGCACATAAAATATACACAAACAACATACGATTTTGAATATTGTCGTACCAACATGCAAAAATTCATAATGGCAGGATATATTTCGAGAGCGCTGTAAAAAATCGTGTCAATGCAGGCAGATAACGAGTGCTTGAGAATACGTTTGCACACATACAGTCGTCGGCTGCCGCTGTTTGCATACAAGAGAGCGGCTGACTTTAGAGCGCTTTCTCTGGCTTTTGAACACAATTTTAAGAGAGCCTGGAGCCAGCTCTAGAGCCAGTCTGAAAAATATGAGTACCAAAATATCGTATGGCTTTAAGCATCTTATTGTTCTATTGTCTTTGACCGATCGGTATGTAACGGTAAAATGTGAATTTTGTAAGGTTGTCAAACAGCTGCAGCTTAGCCGTTTAACCATAAACTTTTTGACTTATTTATTATTATTATTATTTATTTTGACCAAAACCAAATATATATGTATCTAAAATTTGTATTCAACTGTGTATACTGTACTGTGTATGTAAGAACTTTAATAAAAAACCTGTGTGCGTCCTCATATGTCTTTTTAAAAGACTTGGTCGATCGAAAGATTTGCTGCAAACGTCACAGGGTAACAGAGATCGCTCGTTTCTCATTGTTCGTCTTTTTGGTGTCTGATATGTGTACTTATTTATATCTACAAATGAATGATTTTCAAAAAAGCAAAAATGTCAAGTTTGGAAGCTTAATTTATAAATTTAATTTGTATTAACTTAATACCTGAACAATTGCTTAAGGTTGACTTATGTTCGTCTTCACTTGATGGAGGAGAAAGCGGTAAATTTGGTAATCTATACATTAATGATAATGATAAATCCAGTGGAGTATCTAAAAAGAAATTATATTACAGAATTTAAATAGGTTTTAAATAAGTGCGCAAAATTTAATAACACTGTGCGACAAAATGTAAACTTTTGAATTTACTTTGCACGAGACAAAATTATATTATATTGTTTAGTTGATCTCATACTTAGATCTCGCAATATACCCCAAAAATATTTTTTACAAAATGAACTCAACCTGGCCCTGGCCCTGGCCTACGACTCAATTTTTTTTATTTGTTGATGGTATAAAATCACTTTCGCACAGTGTTTAAATTGAATAGACGATATATGATCATTAGTAATATTTTTTAATGTTGCCTACCTTTTACAAAGGATTCCATTGCCTTTTTATACAACATTGAGTGAATATGTGTAAGAATACTCTGTTCCGGCCGTTCTGGCAAGTAGTACACTACTAATTCTTGATGTATCATAATTGATTTAACTACCTCATACATAGGATCTCCCTTGACTTTTGTGCAGATAAGATTTACGTTGGAATCATATGAAGAAGAAACTGTAAGGAATCTTATCCAGTTGCAGTGATGTACTCGTTTTCCGTATTTGTGTGAAACTTCATCATATAACCCAAATGTATATCGACACTGAAAAAACAATTTTTTAAATATTCATAAAATTAAAGATTATGTCGGGTATGTCTGAGATTAAATTAAGATGAACCAATGACAATATAACAGGAAAAACCCCACTTTGTCTTATAGACTTGAGGCTCCAAAGACTTTTAATTTATTATATGTGCAGCCAAAAACAATATAAATAGTAAAATGAGTAACGCCCATACCTTAGTAAAATGGCAATATGTGCAAAATTTGTTTTCAATTTTTCTTTAAAATTAATAGCTGCCTGTTTGTTTTGAATATGCAGTTCTTATCTCTTAACTTTGTGCTCAGCTTCTATAAAATCTCGTCTTCTTTGAACTCCATCTGTGGTACCGTTAGCTTAAATAAGAGATCAAAGTCGAGCTATACGTAGAAAACGGTTATATGTATTCAAGTTTATTCATGTTTTCAGAGTGGCTGTTTTGGCATCGTTTCAGAAAAAGTGACAAGAGGATTGATTTGGTAGGTAACTACTCAATTTTACATTAAACCATCGCAAATATTACATAAAATTTCAGTTTTAGTTGAAAATGCCTCGTGACTGAATTGTCTGAGGGAGAACAAGGCAGGATCAAGGGAATGAAAAAAGCCGGCATGAAAACTGGTCGAATCGCTTCACTAATGAATCGACATCGAAATACTATTTCGAAATTTTTAAAAGATCCAGATGGTTACTGCATAAATCGTCGCCTTGGTCCAGTGCCAACCATCAGCAACCGGACAAAACGGGGCATGCGTCAGTTAGCAACCGAAGATATGATGAGCTGCAACAAAATCAAAGCAGAACTCGGATTGACAATCACCTCGTATGTGAGGTGCCAAAGTTGGCAAACCCCTTGTCAAAAACACAAGTTCTGGGACGTCGAATTTGAAAATATAATTTTTAGTGATGAACAAAAATTCATTTTAGACGGTCCAGACGGCCATCATAAATACGGGAGGGATCCGCGTCATCCACGAGCAACTTGTCACAAGCGGATCATTCATTCGGCCGGATACAAAACATATTGGAGACTTGCCTTTAGCACTAAAGGCAGCCCATATCATAAGCGATTCACCGCCATATATTGAACTATTAGATAGTGAACTTCTTGCATTTGCTGAGCCTTTCCATGGTGACCAATGGACATTCCAGCAAGGTGATGCACCGAATTATGTTGCCCGGGTTGCAATGGGTTTTTCAAGACCTACTACATTCCATTGATGAAGTGGCCGGCAATGAGTCCGGATTTAAATCCCATTGAGGATCTGTGGGGCATCCTTGCAGCAAAAGTTAATGCTCGTACAAGGCAGTACGAACCTTTAAAGATTTAAAAAAAGCTATCGTTCCAGAATGGGCCAAGATTGTATTATCAACTCTATAAAACTTGACAGGATCAATGCCTCGCTGCCTGCAGAAACTTCAGGAGCATAAGGGCAACTCCATTAATTATTAACAGAGTTCATTTTTCTAAATACTTTTTCCCTGGAAATTTAAAAAATATATATGGAATTTGTTTATGCCTTTTTGTTTTTTAGTTATAAGCAGCTAACCAAATAAAAATAAAAAATAAATCAAGAAGATAGGTGTTAAAAAAAAACGCCATTCAAAGCAGTGCACATATAGCCATTTTACTAAGGTACATTTTTTGGGGATTCAATTTTTTCTCCCTGACTGAAGAGCTGCCAGGCTCTCTTTAAATTTTGTTCATAAGACAGAGAGAGAGAGTGCACTTTAGTCGTCGCGACGACTGTATGTGTGTACACTAGACTGGGCTAAAATTTGTTTTTTATACCCGTACTCAAAAAAGAGATTTTTGGTAAAAGTGGATGTGTGTAACACAGAGAAGGAACATTTTCCGACCCCATAAAGTATATATATTCTTGATCAGCATCAATAGCCGAGTCTCTGTCTGTCTGTCTGTCTGTCCGTCTGTCCGTCTTGTTTGACGCCTGGATCTCAGAGACTATAAAAGCTAGGGCAACCAAATTTGGTTTCTAGACTCATGTGATATCACACTGCTACAAGTGTATTTCAAAAATTCGCCCCGCCCCCTTCCGCCGCCGCAAAGGACGAAAATCTGTGGCAGGCACAATTTTAAAGATACGATAAAACTAAAAACGCAGTATCGTAGAGAATGCCCAAAATCTACCAGATTGCCGAATCTGAATCAGATCGGATCATAATTATAGCCAGAATTAAGAAATTAATTTTCAGTTGCTTCCCCCGCCCCCTACCGCAAGAGAAACGATACTCTATCTCCTTCTCGCTCGCACACTCTGCCGCGTTCAGTGCGCGAGCAACCCCTAGCGGAGGTGATGTAGAATATGAATGGTACATCTATAATCTACATGTTAGATGTAAAATATACATTGTAGATGTAGATGTAGATAACAGATGTGGCAAAAAAATGTAAAATGTAAATTTTTTTTTTTTATTCTGAAATTCTAAAAAATCTAAAATTCAAAATGTATATACTGACTGAGTACGGGTATAAGTAGAGTCGCGTCCCCAGAAGCGACTCACACGTTCCTTCTCGTTTAGGTTTGGTTAACGAATTTTAGCTCCAAAGTCTCTCCATAGATTTTAATGAGCGATACCTTAAACGACGCCAAATTAATGCACCTCTGCACAAAAAAAATAGAGAACACAGGATATAATTTTTTTTCGACTTTTCCTGAGTTTTTAAAGTCAAAATTTCGTAAATAATACCGCACAAAAATCATCATTTTTGCATTTCAATGCTTTATATTTCCCAGACGGTAAGCTGAAATCACAAAGTGTTTGGGCTTATCTTCTAGCTGTTTTAATTATCTTTTCAAAATATTAAGGTTCTTAACAACCAGATGAAAGATACTAGAGTTATGTGAAAAAAACAAGCGCTACCTCTGAAAAAAGCTTAAAAAAAAATACCAGTTGTCAAAAATTCTTCAAAACAAAGTTCTGCCATAGAAAAAAACCATAATTCTTTAAAAAAATTTAAAGCCCCATATCTATCAGAAAAAGTTGGTTTGGATCCTTGGGGAAAAAAAAAGTTCAGTTTTGTCGAGTAGTGTATATGCACCATTCTTTTGTTTTGTAATGAACAAACCTTGCAATCAAAGATAAGCAGAACATACACGACTGGTTGATAACGTAGCTTATATTGAACTTTTTTAGCGGCCGATTTTTCCAATGTTTTTTCTTTCAATGGCAGATTTTTCATTTGCAACAAAACAGTACATATGACGAGGAAATATAGAGATCTCCAAAACGGTGCCAGATCATGGGAAGAGAAATCATCCCCAGTGACAATCATGAACCTAAACACGCAATTGACACTTATGATAAAGTTACTCAAAACCGAAACTTTATAATTAACAAAAATTTGTTTCCAATTTAAATTTTTAGCGGTATATAAAAAAAAGGAGCGGCAATTAGAACATACCAAAAATTAGTGGCGATATTCAACAAACAATAAAAAACCAACTACATTTGCACATTTTAGGACATAAGATAATACTTCATACCAGCCTATGCTGACTAAACCACCTTAAGTAGTTGGCCAATAGGAAACGCTGCACGGATGTTTCTCAATAACATATTTATTTTGAATTCTAGCTAGAAAACAATTAACAATCATATTAATTGGACAAAATTATATAAATTTTTGTTTTAAAAAAATATGAAATATTTAAATTTTAAACAAAACAATTTTCAATATTGTCAAATAGAGCAACCATTTCCGGCGAATACTCTAATTTCAAATACGGAATGGCTCTAGCATGTCTTAATGCTGAAACTTTTGGGATCCGAAAGAGTTAACAGAATGCTACACAAATATTCGTTTTGTTTCCTTCGAGAAAACTTGCAGGTGTACGTTCATGTCTTGTATTCCTTGTTTTTCGAACCTTGTGCTTCTTCTGATAACACTAGTCAACACGACAATTAGGCTGTAACCGAAAATGACTTCTTCTTATAGATTTCGGGGTTTAAAAATGTTTAACGAATTATGGTTTTCTTTTATGATATAGTTTTTTTTTAAGAATTTTTTAAAATCAGGTATTTTTTTAATGTTTTTTTTCAGAGGTAGTGCTTTAATTTTTCACATAACTTAAGTATCTTATATCTGGTTGTATATAACTTTTGAGTTCCGAAAAGCTAACATATGCAGCTATAAATCTTTTGTATACGCAGCCTTTGCGATATTTTTCTGGTCTTTAAAAGTTCGGGAAAAGTCGAAAAAAAACGAGAAGGAACGTGTGAGTCGCTTCTGCGACGCGACTCTACTTATACCCGTACTCAGTCAGTATATAAATTGTTGAGCAAAATTTTTTAGAATTTTAGAATTAAAAAAAAAATTTTATATTTTACATTTTTTTGCTACATTGGATATCTACATCTACAATGTATATTCTACATCTAACATGTAGATTGTACATGTTCCATTTATATTCTACATCTCCTCCGCTAGGGGTTGCTCGCGCACTTAACGCGGCAGAGTGTGCGAGCGAGAAAGAGAATGAGTAACGTGGTGGATGGCAGTAGGGGGCGGGAGAAACAACTGAAAAATAATTTCTTCATTCTGGCTATAATTATGATCCGATCTGATTCAGATTCAGCAATCTGGTTGGTATGGTCATTCTCTACGATACTGCGTTTTTAGTTCACACGTTCCTTCTCGTTATTTTTAGATAAACGCATTAATTAGGCGTCGATTAAAGTATTGTTTATTAAAATCTATGGATAAACGATCAACTTGCAGCCGTTTGACCAAAACGACTCAAAACTAATTTTACCTGAAAAATACCGATGCTGGTCCAATGCCAAAGGTAACACGTTCAGGTACCAATATTTCAATTTCGATGATTCTATATATTTTTTCCACTTAGCATTTTTGGTTTTAGATAGACGAATTAATTAGGCTTCGTTTAATGTATCCTTTGTAAGATTCGATGGATAAACGGCCAAGTTGCAGTCGAAACTCATTTTACCTGAAAAAATACCGTCCGGTGCGTTGCTGGTCCAACTTCCCATAAGTAGCTGAGATATAGGATTTCATGCTTTAACCCATACAACTATAAGTCATTCTCAATGGTAAAATGGTTAATTGGCTGTCTTCCTTTGTCATTTGAATCAGATTCTCTTATGAGAGAACCCAACATATTCTCAACACCTTGATACCGTCGTTCCATAGCTTTTAATGCGTGTTAATCACTAACGTCCCCAAGGTTTGTCGGAACAAAGTCTAAGTGGAAGTGCAGGAAATGGATTTTTAGTGCCATGTTGGCTCCAATTTTTTCAAAATTCCTAGTTAGGTTTTGAACGATATTAACGTAATCATTACTCTTGCTGTTACCAAGAACATTTTTTGCAACAAGTCGGAATGAAATCCAATATATTTTAGTAGTTTTTGAATTTGGGGGCCATCAAATACGCCGTCTTTAACGTTTGCCAGCGACAGACGTGGAAAACCGGTTTTTAGGTTACTCTTCGATTCACCTTCCTTATCCTTATCATTATCCAGTAATTAAACAAAATTTATCATTAGTCCCAGCTTAATGTGTAATAACGTCTTCACACTTCAGGAGAGCGCATTCTGTATATTGTAATTTTCCAATGTATTTTCTTCCCGTTTTGGCCAGAGTTTTCTCACTTCTAGCTCTACTATCACATAGGCACAGGAAGCAGCAATATTTTTTGTAACCACCTTGTAATCCCGTTAACATGGCTATTGCTTTTAAGTCACACGCGACCTTCCACTGGTGTTCTTTATATTTTATGATTTCAAACAATTTCGCCATTGTGTGATATTCTTCCTTTATATTAACAGCATGGGCGATGGGAACAGACGGCTTTTGGTGTCCATTGTGCAACAAATCAGCCTTTAAACATATCTTACTGCTGGCAACCCCCACCAAATTGTGTTCAATTGTGCTTGTGAAAGTGGCTTGCAATATTTATATTCTCCTGATTCGTCTTTACTTGAATCCGTTGTTCCATAAGACGAAGACGACATCACCCCTTTTTACACCCTTACTCAAAAAGAGTTAAGGAGTAAATTAGATTTGTGATAAAAGTGGTTGTATGTAACGCAGAGAAGGAAACGTTTCCGACCCCATAAAGAAAATATATTCTTGATAAGCACCAATAGTCGAGTCGAAAGAGCCATCACTGTCTGTCCGTCTTGTTTGTCGCCTGTATCTCAAAGACTATAAGAGCTAGGGCAACCAAATTTGGTTTCCAGAGTCATGTGACATCATCATCGCCCCTTCCGCCCTCACAAAGGACGAAAATCTGTGGCAGGCACAATTTTAAAGATACGATAAAACTGAAAACACAGTATCGACCATATCTACCACATCTGAATCATATCGGATCGTAATTATAGCCATAATGAAGAAATTAATTTTTAGTTGTTTAGTTTTTTAGTTTTTAGCGCCCTCTAGGAGTTGTAGAATCTAATGGTACATCTATAATCTGCATGTTAGATGTAGAATATACATAGTAGTTGTATATGTAGATACCAGACGTAGAAAAAAATTGAAAATATTTTTTTTTTTAATTGTAAAATTCTAAAAAACTATAAGTGCAAAAATGTATATACTGACTGAGTACGGGTATTAGTAGAGTCGCGTCCTCAAAAGCGAATCACACGTCCCTTCTCGTTTGCTTTTTAGTGGTATTTTCTCTAAATGAGGAGCAGGAAGCGTAAAAGGTAACCATTTCATGGATCTCCTGATTCCAGTTATTTTGAATGAACAAAAGAAACATTCAAAGCCGTGTTAAGAAATATACGCTTAAATAGCCGCTGGCCGGACATACTCCACCCGTTGGAAGCTCGCCTTTCAAGTGACTTTTCAAGAGGCAGTAAACACAGCCGAGTAACGGCCCTCCTATTGGTGCCTGAAGCCAGTAGCCAACGCATTGGAGGAAGATTCTCGTCCTTCACCAAGACGACATCGTTGAAGCAGAGGTTTTTGCGCAGGCGTACGTCACTTCGAGCGCTCTTGCAAAAGAGTCAGATACTCTTCGCGCCAACGCCTCCTGAATGTCAACTCCAGTTGAGTGACCCGCTGCCAACCATCCAGACGGTTGTAATTCAGCTTCGTTAGGTCAGGCTCGAGAATTGACTGATGCTGGCCTCCCAAAAGCAGATGAGCAGGCGTCAACACATCCAAGTAATCAGGATTTTCTGAAAGCGAGAGCAAAGGGCGAGAATTAACAATTGCCGCGATCTGGCAGATCAAGGTGCGGAGCTCGTCAAAGGTAAGGATGTATGGCCCAACTGAGCGGTACAGGTGATACTTTGCGGACTTCACGGCCGCTTCCCACAATCCGCCAAAGTGCGGTGAGCGCGGGGGGATGTAATTCCAGTCGATGGTGTCAGCCAAGCAGGATTCATGGACTTCCTTCATGTGCGAGTCGCTCAGGAAAAGCTTCTTCAGCTCCAGAAGCTCATTCTTAGCGCCAACGAAATTTGTCGCATTTTCCGACCAAATATGACTTGGCCTTCCTCGAGTGGACGTAAAACGTTTCAATGCGCCTAGGAACGATGCGGTGGTCAGATCACTAACAAGCTCCATGTGTATGGCCTTAGATGTGAAGCAAATAAACACGCTTATGTAGCACTTGATCGGAGGCCTCGTGCGGATTCCTGATCGGTAGAAAAAGGGTCCACAATAGTCCACACCAGTTATTTCGTAGGCCCGCGATCCTTCCAGACGCTCCTTAGGCAGGCCTCCCATAATGTGATCAACCATGCGCGACCTCGTCCTGAAGAATCTCACACACTTGCTAACCGCTTTCGAGATAAGCAAGGTGCGAGGTCCGGCATGGAGGTTCCGTTGATGATAATAGCTTATCATTGCAGACGTTACGGGATGTCCCTTGGGCAAAATAAGCGGGTGCTGAGCATTAAACGGGAGCGATGAGTTGCCGAGACGAACTCGAACTCGGATCGATGAACGGAGATAGCGAACTGATGGAGCTAGACTTCCTGACTTGCATTTGCGTCTAATCTCCTTTATGTCCGACCACAAACTTGCCAGCTGAACGTGTCGAACAAGAAGATGAGTTCCTTGCTGAATGTCAGAAACCGTGAGTCCAGGATGCCTAAGACGATGAAAGAATTTATGCATGTAGGCGAATGTGCGCTGCATGCCAAAGGAAGAGTTGCAAATTTGCATCCGGACGTGAGATCGGCATATGGAGACGCGATCAGCAATAAAGAAACGGCAGATACAGGCCACTCATCCTTAGAACCTAACAAAAACGAGGGGCCGTGAAACCACAGCTCTGACTGGATGAGGTGGCTGGGAAGCGAGCCTCTGGAGAGGATATCAGCGGCATTCAGCAATGTGGGAACATAGCGCCATTCCATGCCTTGCGTCAACTCCTGGATTGTTGCCACTCGATTTGCCACGAAAACCTGAAATTTGGCTGACTCATCCCGAATCCAAGATAACGCCGTAGACGAATCCGACCAGCAGTAAAACTGACCTGGGAAAATTCCCGTCTCCTTTAAGTTCCTCATAACCTTCGAAAGCAAATGGGCTCCACTCAATTCCAGCTTTGGAATCGACAATGATTTTAGTGGTGCCACTAGAGATTTTGAGCACAAAACATTGCTCGACGGCTCCCCTTGCCTGGACACGACATATATGCAAGCACCATATGCTTCCATGCTGGTATCACAAAATCTATGAACCTCTACAATTGTGCTGGAATGATGGACAACGCGAGGAAAGGAAATGCGAGAGATGCTGGCCAAACTGTTTCTCAGGTCAATCTAAGTTGAGTGAAACGCTGTCGGTAGGCTTTCATCCCAGTCCAAATGTTCTCTCCGAAGCTGCTGAAGAAAGATCTTGCACCTGACAATAACAGGATTAAACAATCCAAGAGGGTCGTAGAAACGCGCAATAGTTGACAAAACCGACCGCTTGGAGCGCCTTGAATTCGTGTCCAGCTCGGAGCAGAGCAGCTGAGCCAAGAGGGTAGGGATTACCCTCGTCGATGGCCAGCTGGTGCATTGCGCGGACCGCTAAGAACGATGCAGCCCTCGTACCTTATGTGACGGTGTCTAATGTGTAGACCTGAACCTCGGACTGGATGTAATCTCGCCATAGGATACACTGGAGAAAATTGTCGGAGATACCTTCACGCAGCGGTACATTTTACAAATGTCACCAGTGAGAGCGACGGGATATGTGCGGAACCGGATTAGTATGTTAAACAATGCTGGCTGAATAACAGGACCTGTCATCATCACATCATTTAAGGAGCATCCAGTTTATGTAGCTGAAGAGCCATCGAAAACGACATGGAGTTTTGTCGTGGTACTATCCTCCTTTAAAACGCAGTGATGAGGCAGAAATTACTTGCAGAAGCTACGTGAGTCAGGATGGACTTTGGACATATGCTTTAAATCAGTATACTCTTTCATAAAAGCTGAGTAACGCTCCTTGAGCGTAGGATGACGATCCAGTTTTCGCTCCAAATTGAGAAATCGTCGATACGCCTCAGTATAGGACTCTCCCAAGCGATCAGAATCATGCTGTAAAGGAAGCCGAACGGAGTACTCTCCTGATTGCAACCGTGAAAAGTGGTTTACGAAATGCGCCTTACAATCTACTTCTTCCCTTGTACTCAAGCTAGCCTCCACACAATTTTCAACTTCCCAAAACATACGAAGAGTTCGATCCAACCTTGCATTCATTCTATCCTCCGAATCCGGAGATTTTTTGGTTGCCAAAAGCGACGAGCTTGATACGATCCAGATAAGATCCACCCAAGCCGGGTCTTCTGCAGAAGCGGCAATCCATGTATGTATGGAATATAGAATATATTCTATATAGAATATGCTCAAGACAATGAGGAGATCTAATCCCTGAGGATTAAAGAATGCAGGATCGGCAAGCTGAATATTGGAAGGAATGTTCCAATCGGCTACATTAACTGCCAGACTTGGTTGGCTATCTGTGATTGTGGGTGCGATGAGAGCAGTGAGTTTGGTCGAATAGTCCGAAGTGCGAGACTGCATGCAAATGCTGACGGTAGATCCCTCAGTGGACCCGCTAGTATCGCCCAGACCAGAAACACGGGCAGACGATTGAGTTCTCCTAAGCTGAAGCTGCTGGGCTAACCTGGATGTAACGAGATGAAGCTGGGATCCTAAATCTAGAATGGTGCGAGATCGAAGCCAGATCGATTTTCCACCAAAACAACAGCTGTGGCCAACAGCATAAAATCGGAGTGGAGACCTTGGGCAGCAAGAGAGTTAAACGCATGAGACGCCACACTGCTAGCAGAATCCTGAACCGGCGTAATAGCTCCTGGTTGTACTGCTCGTTCTGGAGGAGAAACAGCTGGATGAGTCGGATGGATGACTCGAAGTTCAATAAGGTATGATGCCTCCTTCCGCAGCGAAGCCTTTTAGCAGAAGGCGAATCTACCTTCTTGAGCCCAAGAATCTCCTTGATTTGTGCCTGGAAAACAAGTCGTTTATTATTAAAATGTTTGCCAAGTATGTCCAGAGCCACACGATAATTGGCACTGGAGAGCTGGAACTTCTCGAGATCACTGAGATCTGCATCCCCTTCTATGACCGAATTGAACATGGCAATGAAATCCGCATATTCCACATAGCCACCGGAGAAGCTAGGTAGCTTCAGCTCAGGAAGCTGCTGCTTGTGAGCCATGATGATGGTATGACCTCCAGAGCTATTTGGCATGCTAGTGGAAAGAGCAGCTACGCGTAAATGACCTAGTTGGAGAGTAGGCAGCAGCTCGGCTTTCAAAGAAATGAACAGTGTATCGAAAGTTTCACGCAGCTCACTTCCAATCTCGTCTTCATCTAGCGATTTAAACTCATGATGGGACTTGTTCAACTCCTCACGCATTTTCGCCAACATATCGAGGCGCACATCTATTTCAGACGCACTTAGTTTGTCGAGTTTATTCGCCGAGAATGACTCGCCAAGACGGTTCAGTCGATCATGCAGAGACTGAACTTTACGCTTGTAAAGACTTCTTTCCTCCATCGCAATATTTCCGCCTGCACCTGTATTCGGCTATTTGTCCATGCCAACCGGTGCAATGCAACGAAGAAACGGAGAATGTAAGACCGCTTAAGCGACGGCAAAAGAACGGGAGCGAGAATAGAAGACACGGAAAGTCAAGGGCCGCGGCTGCAGCCACGTAGAGCAAGAGAGATTCGGCGATTTAGCAACGGAATATTAGACGGCTGCAGTCTCACTGAACTTAAACCGCACAGCAACGAATATCTTATTCGATTTTTATAGTTTTTAAACGAAACGCGATTAAAAATTTTAGTTAAATCACGTCGGGGTCACGAATGTTTGAGATTCCAAGCTTTTTTGGCACCTATATCTATCCAAAATCAGTTAAAAGACTTTCGATTTACAGCGTTATAATATTTATTTATACAGGCGGCTAGCTGAAGCCAGTTGACCCTCTTTTGCCCAGCCAGATAAATGTGCACAAGAGGGGGTTCGGTATGCAATCTATACGGTGGGGCCACGACGGCCGACCAAAGCAAGAGCCGAAGCGGCAGGTGCAGAGCGCCCTTTAACGGGGAGATCGCAGCAGCACTGCCGAGTTCTGGAGACATACATAAGTTTAGGTTTCGATACGCTTATACAAATATGTACAGCTACATTTAATATTAAAATACACAAAGTTAAAAGTTGAAAGTGAACGGACGTGTTTCCATAGTGTCTCCAGTGATCGCAAAGAAATACAGCCTTAGACCCTCCTGAAAACATAAACAAGTGAGCTGGTGTATTCCAATTGGAAAGGGTACGTACCGAGCTTGTCCTAAGCGCGAAAGGTTGACCCTACAGAGCACTCTGCCAGGTCGCGGACGTGCTCCAGGCAGTGGCGATGGGGCGGAGGGTGCACCCAGCGCCGATACATCCCGCTCTCTTTTCAATTGTATTGGGCGACTCGAGCAGCTGATCCAAAAAAAAGTGTTAGGTAGCGTGCAAACTAACCACTATAGCACTATCGGCTGCATAAGAACGTAGCAACCAGCTGCTGTCACGGAGTACAACCAAAATAAGACAAAGAAGACAACGAGAAAAAAAGGCTGCATACTTCCAGGTGAATTTTTGTATTCCTATTTTTATACTGGTAAGGAGAAAAGGGTAGCAGCCTACTGCTAGGCTAAGCAAAGTCGGTCCAAGTAGGGGCGGTATATCCCCCATCGACCGGGAAACCGGTGGCCAGCGCGGCATCCCTAGAAGAATGGAGGCAGGAAACCCCTTCGCAAAAAGTACTGCAATGGCAAGATCGCCAGTGGCAAGCTCGCCACCACAGTCACCGGAGCAGGAAATGGCAGAATCCTTAGGAAACCCTGAGATAGCACCAAAGTTCCTGGCGGACGCTGTAACCCAAATAGGGGTTTCCAGTCATAGGAACATAAATCAGCGGGAGAGAGAGAGATCTTATCACAGCTGGTAAGTCTGCAGCAGATGGTATGGTAGCCAACCTCACCAGCCAGGAAATCGACAATGCTATCGAACACAGAGATGTGGATACGCAGACATCGCCAAAAGCGGCAAACAAAAATGGCAGACCGTACGTCGCTGCAGGGCTGAAGAAAATATTCGAAGGATGCCTCCAAACTGGGTACGTTCCCCATGGGTGGAGGGAGGTGAGAGTGGTCTTCATCCCCAAGGCCGGGAAGATAAACCACATCTCCCCAAAGGACTACAGACCCATCAGTCTGTCGTCATTTTTGCTTAAAACGATGGAGCGACTAATGGATCTATATATAAGAACCAAGCTAGACAAACAAGTGTTCAGTGGAGCTCAGCACGCCTACCTCAAAGGTAGATAAGTTGAGACCGCACTACACGAAGTTGTTGGGCATATCGAAAAGAATCTAAGCTATAAGGAATATGCCTTGGCGGCCTTTCTAGATATAGAAGGGGCCTTCAACAACGTCAGGATCGAGTCAATAACGGCCGCACTGGCCAAGATTGGTACACACCCGACGGTAACCGGATGGCTAGAGAGCGTTCTCAGGAGCAGAATGATAATCGCCAATCTAGGCTCCTCCTCGTCAAGAAAGACGGTCCCACGAGGTACTCCGCAAGTGGGAGTTATATCCCCTCCCCTGTGGAACCTGGTCCTCAACGACCTCCTTCTTCAGCTGGGAAGGAGCGGATATAAGGTTACGGCCTATGCAGACGATTTAGTAATACTGGTTACGGGTAAATTTCTGCCCACAATCAGTGACCTTCTAGAATCTGCACTGGGCACTACCGCCAGCTGGGCACGCCAGAACGGTTTGGGGGTCAATCCTCAAAAAACAGAACTGGTGCTGTTCTCACGAAGATATAAGATACCGAGTTTCAAACTACCAGCATTCGGTGGAACGACACTCGAGCTATCGAGCGAAGCCAAGTATCTTGGTGTCATCCTTGACTCCAAACTCTCCTGGAAGAGAAACACGGAGGAAAGGAAGAAAACGGCAATGGCAGCTTTCTACACCTGTAGGAAAACTTTTGGACGAACATGGGGCTTACAGCCGCACATCATCCATTGGATGTATACAGCGGTAATAAGACCCATCCTGACATACGGAGGCATGGTATGGTGGGAAGCGGTTAACACCAAATCCCACCTGGAGAACCTCCGTAGAGTCCAACGGACAGCATGCCTTGGGGTCACCGGATCTCTCAAATCCACCCCACAGGCTGCTCTGGACACCATGTTAGGCCTGGAACCGATAGACCTTCATCTTAAGTGCAAGGCTGAGACAAGTGCCGCTAGGCTATTAGCCGCGAAGTTCTTCAAGCCATCGCCTTATGGCCACGCCACTATACTCCGTATGGAAGATAGTGGAGCGGCCAGGTGAAGTGACTACTGTGTCTCAGAGTTCTCATGGAAAAGAAACTTTAAAGGACACATACCGGATAGGGAGAAATGGAAGAGTAACACTGTCCTGGGGCAGAAAGAGCTCTCCATTTTCACCGACGGGTCAAAGACGGCCGAAGGGACAGGAGCTGGAATCTTCTCCGAAGAACTAGCAACCAACATATCCCTAAGACTACCAGACTGGTGCAGTGTATTCCAGGCGGAGATATATGCAGTATGGCAAGCGGCAAAGTTGGTATACACCTTAGAGATACCTCCGAGGAACATAGCAATCTGCGTTGACAGTCAAGCTGCCATCAAAGCCCTGGTATCCTGCAAGACCACAAGCAGACTCGTACGTGATACGGTGGACGCACTAAACCAGATCAGCGTGCACTCAATCACACTCCGTGGGTTCCGGGTCACACCGACATAGCGGGCAACGAGAGTGCGGACGAGTGTGCCAGAACTGGATCGGCCAAGCCAATGGCGGACGCAGTCAGCGACATAAGGAGACCACTACGAGACATCATCTCGCAGATGATGGGCCGAGCCAGAACGAGATCGGACAGGAGGTGGAACACCACACCCAACTGTGAGATCTCTCGCTCGCTCTGGCCCCACTATGACCTTAAACGCACCAAGACTCTCCTAAGCTTCAGGAAGAGTCGGGTGCGAACACTGACGTTATAACGGGGCACTGTGTCATCGGCCGCATGGCCACAAGGTACAGACTGCCCCACCATGACTTCTGCCGCAGCTGCAGGGACGAGGAGGAAATAGAGAGCATCCAGCACCTTCTCTGCAACTGTCTTGCACTCATGGGGAGGCGTCACCGAATACTCGGTGGCGCCTTCTACGAAGATCTGGACAGCCTGGCAAACATGCCTCTAGAGAAACTGGTGCTCTTTATAGAGGCCTCGGGATGGTTCGCGAAACCTCCCTAGGCACCGGACAATATCCCGTGACGAGTGTGGGCATCACAATGGGCAGACTTGCCTCCGAGTCACCTCGACTTCAGTCGAGCAGCCCTATAAACCTAACCTAACCTAACGTCGCTGCAGAAAGGAGCCAAGCGACACCAAAGCGGGCAAGCGAACGGCCAGGTCAGAGACAAACTCCGCCGAAAAAGTTCAGGTCGCGGGAGGAAACATCAGTGAGGAACCAAACTGAAGCCCAAGGGATCCCAACGGACAGACCCACAGGAGCCGGTAAAAAGCACCGCCCAAAAAAGACGAGATCCGATGCCATAATGGTAGCGAGCGTGGGAGGCATCACCTTCGCAGAACTCCTAAAATCGGGGAAAGGAGACGCAACACTGAGCCAGGTCAGCGGCGATGTGGAGAGCATCAGAAAAACAGCAAAGGGTGACCTGCTGTTACGCCTTAAGAAAGCGCCACTTCATAGCGCAGAAGAGGTGAAAACGGCCGTTGGAAAAAAACTAGGGACCAAGGCGGTCGTACGAGCCCTGACCGAACAAAGACAAAAATAAGAATAGGATGGGTAATCTGTCGCATAAAACCAGGTATAACACCAAAACGCTGCTTTAAGTGCCTGGAATTCGGACATATCTCGCTGAACTGCACCGGACGAAAGGACCTTCGAGGAGCATGCTTTAGATGTGGAGGAAAAGACCATGAGGCCAGAAACTGCAGTAATGACCCACACTGCTTACTCTGCGTCATGGATCAATCGGGGAAAGCGGCAATTTGGATGTATGGCCAACCGGCCCAGCACCTAGACGGGGTGAGAAGCACGAAAGTTTTCGTTAGAGCGAAGCTGAAAGACAGCTGAAAGCTGAAAGAGATATCAGGGCACACTCGCTATCGCTTGTAGCGGGCGACTTCAACGCCTGAGCCACGGAATGGGAGTCCACCATAACGAACGCCAGGGGTCGTGTCTTGGTGGAGGCTTTCGCCTCACTGGATGTAGTCCTCAAAAACGCCGGCTCCACGCCTACATTCAGCAGAGCAGGGGCCAAGTCGATTATTGACCTCACATACATAAGCTCAAGCCTGGCAGCGACCACGACATGGCAGATCAGTGATAAGTACACCGCGAGCGACCACAGTGCCATACTTTGCACCACACGGGCCCGAAAAGCTGCCCCAAGGACTACCACAAGAGGGCACTACAAGGAAGAGACTCTGGACATACCAGTTTTTCGGTCAGCCATAGCAGGACTAGCAGAGATGGAAGGTGAAGAAGACGAGGTGGGCTACATCATGGGCCAGCTTAAAGGGGCATGCAAAGCCAGCATGGAGCGCAGCAAAACTTTCAAGGGGCATACACCGACCTATTGGTGGAACCAATCCATAGCGGAGGCCCGCCGTGCATGCATAGGTACCAGACGAGCCTATCACAGGTCTCGTGGAGCAGAAAACCTCCAAGCCCTCAGAGAGGCATACACCCAAAAGAGATAGAGAGGACTGCCGGTACGGGGCGCCGAGTTCCGTCGGTGACAGCAGAAGAGGTGCTCAGAATAGCGCAGAGAGTGCCAAATAGCAAAGCACCAGGACCTGATGGCATTCCAAATCGGGCTCTCAAACTGGCCATAAGTATGTTCCCAGACACTTTTGCGCGGGCATTCACCAGGTGTCTCACAGACGGCTGCTTTTCTGGGATATGGAAACAGCAAAAGCTGGTGCTGATCCCAAAACCAGGGAAAGACACAGAGGATCCATCAGCATACCGGCCCATCTGCCTCCTCGACAGTGCAGGCAAGGTGCTGGAGAGCATTATAAGTGGAAGGCTAAACAAAGCAATAGAGGCCCCTGGGGGACTATCCGACAGTCAGTACGGTTTCCATAAGGCTCGCTCAATCCTGGATGCACTGGACAAGGTGTGTAGCACAGCCAAAAAGGCTATAGAAGGCACGCGATGGCTCGGTGGGGCAAAAAAAATTCTGCTTGGTGGCCACATTGGATATCAAGAACGCATTTAATTCCGCATCTTGGAGCAGGATACTGTCCTCCCTTAGGAGACTGGGCATCCCAGATTAGCTGCAAGCAGTGGTAAGCGACTACCTGGATGATAGCTGGCTCCAATACGATACCGACGATGGCCCACGGACATACTCCATCACGGGCGGGGTCCCACAAGGATCCGTACTGGGACCCTTACTGTGGAATACCATGTACGATGGAGTCTTGCGCCTGGACTTCCAAGCCGGCGTAGAGATTGTGGGCTTTGCTGATGACGTCGCAGTCACGGTCGTAAAGAAGACTCTGGAGGAAACGGAAAGCGCAATGAACGAGGCCATCAGAACCATAGGCGGTTGGCTAAGCCTGGCAGGACTTACGGCGAGGATAACGGTAGGAGGAGCCTGCATCGTCTCAAAAAGAGCCATCAGGTACCTCGGAGTCATGCTGGACACCCGGCAAAGTCGTCAATACCGCACGCCAAAAGCTAGGGGAATAGAGTCAAACTTTAGACTTGGAGCCCTGTGGATCAGTGCGGCTTTTCGCACAGTTTCCACAGAGGCTATTCTGGTGATAAGCAGCATACCACCCGTCGAACTGGCAGCGATGGAAGCCCGGACAAACTATATGGAGAGGAAGGTCGCCATCACGCAAGAAGACGACAGAGCAGCCAGGAGCAGAGCGCGGTCCATATGCCTGGATAGATGGCAGGTTAGATGGGATAGAGCGGAGAATGGCCGCTGGACACACCGACTAATCCCCGACATAAAAGCGTGGATAGATAAGCGGCATGGGGAACTCACATTTCCATTGACGCAGGTTCTGAGTGGACATGGGTGCTTTAAGTCGTACCTATATCGCTTTGTCCACGATGAAGACGACCTATGCACCAGCTGTGGTGTGAAAGAGAACGCTGAGCATGTCCTCACCACATGCGTCAGATTCCTAGAAGCCCGCGGACGAGCAGAGGGCACTATAGGGGTGCCTATCACAGTAGACGGCCTGGTTCCAGCTATGCTGGAAAGCGAACAAAACTGGACGGCGATTTGCAGCCTTGCGACGGAGATCGGGACAGAGCTAAGACGTCAGGAACGTATCAAAAACGAGCGGCCATAACAGGATAGCCAGCCTTGTAAAGCAAATTTTTTTTTATAATTTGGAAATTTTTGCTGAATGCATTGGATAATGTGGTGAAATCTATTTCATATATATTGATACCATTAATATCGTCAAACCAAGTTAACTAAATATACTAGGCCCAGCCTGGTGTATATCCCAGATATAGCCATACCTAGGACTCGGTAAAACCAAAATTAGAGGTCCTTTTTGTCTCCTTCAATCCGATTTTGGCAGTTGGACCAGCAAAGTACCGAACGGTATTTTTCAGGTAAAATGAGTTTTGAGTCGTTTTGGTTAAACGGCTGCAGCTTGGCCGTTTATTAATCGATTCTTTCAAACGATACCTTACCTGACGCCTAATAAATGCGTCTATCTAAAACCAAAAATTCATGCCAAGAAATATTTTTTTTCGACTTTTCCTGAATTTGAAAGCTTAATATCTTCCAGAAGCTAAGCTGCAGCTAACGTTTCCTTCTCTGTGTTGCACTTTTACCACAACTACAATATACCCCATAACTCTTTTTTGAGTACGGGTATAACAATAAACTATAAAAAAAAAACATAGTACTATCAAAATTGTAAGTCTCGAAATCTATCTGATAAAGTCAATTTGGTCCAGAATTTTGTCGAATAGTGTAATCGACACATACACGGATTAAATATGATAAGTTTCAAGATTATATGTAATTAATATTGAGTTAAATTGGCGAAAAGACAGAAAATGCAGGAGTGAGGTGCAAAAAGACCGGCTTAAGCAAGAGCTATGTAACACATATATTAAAAAGTTCAAAAAACTACTAAATGCCAAAAAGTTTTTATCATGAAATTGAACATTTTCCAAGAATATGTTTGTTCTATTTAAAGGTTAAACAACTAAAGACTCAAATGTCACAACATTCTAGGAGGATATTGTTTTACTGTTCTTTGGTTTGCAATTAGAAACATTGATTTTAAGTTCAACCCAATAGAAATTCATATCTGACGACTGAACAGGCCAAGTACGTAAGTGAATTGTTTTCGAAACAATTTCAAGCTTTCCTTTTCGTATGTTTTTCCCATTGGAACTGCTGGAAGATACAAAAAAATGTATTTCCTTTTCCGCACAATGGAGCATAATTTTGTTTTATATATTGGATGTATGTTCATCATCATCGATTTTATCCATGTATTGGAGACATTCTATAATATTTAAACCATGTCGATAACATGATGCTTTTACACCACAATTACTCTCTCAGAAATATATGTATAACATATTTTACAGCATTGCGAATTATTGTATTTCAGCTACAGACAATTTTTTTGTCTGGACGTTGATAGGCAATGACTGCACCATCAAGTGGCCCATGCGACACAAAGCCGAGGCCTGTTACGCGCGGAACCCAGGCAGAAACGCAGCCCCTCCACCCGCCCAACCGACTGAGGGGCGCTGACGCATGACGCGCGACGCGTGTTACCGAACCGATCGCGAGCATGTAGGAATGATAGGTGTTAGACTAAAATTCGAGGAAAATTAGAGCTAAACATGCAAAGATAGCTAAGAATATTACTTATTACGGAAAAGTTATGTTAGTATTAGTGAAGCTGCAGATCGAGGAAAATAAGAGCTAAACACAACTCAAAGAGCTAAACATGCAAAGATAGCTAAGAATATTACTTATTACGGAAAAGTTATGTTAGTATTAGTGATTTAAGAAGAGAAAGGGAATTAGTAGTGGATATTATATTGTAGAGGGAATTGAAGTCTGAGCATAGGAACCTAAATGGTTCGTGCAAGGAATAATTCGATCTACAGAGATTCGGAACAGAGGAATTAAAGTTTCTAGTCGATCTAACAGGAATCGTAAAGTTTATGCGGCTCAACAAGTCAGGGCTATCTACGTCACCCTTTATCAGGTTGTGCATAAAAATCACCCCCAGCATTTTTCTACGACTAAATAAGGTTGGAAGGTTTATTAAAAGCAATCTACTAGGGTAAGATGGCAGTCTCACACCTGCATCCCAGTTAAGGCCACGCAGAGCAAAAAAAAAAGTTTTCTGGACTGATTCTATACGGTCCTGGTGTACTTTGTACTGGGGTCACCATAGACAAGAGCCGTACTCTAAAATCGGACGAACAAGCGAGATGTAGAGAGTCTTCGTTATATAGGGGTATTCAAATTCCTTTGACCACCTCTTTATAAACCCAAGCACACCCATGGCCTTATCTAGAAATGTAGAAATGTGTTCAGAAAACTTTAACTTTGGGTCTAGTTTAACACCAAGATCATCAACCAAGGTAATTCTCTTAAGAGAACCACCGCAGAGGCTATAAGGTGCCAAGAGGGGGCTGGAGCGATGAAATGTCATTACTTTGCATTTCGATGCATTTAGGTGTAACATATTTGCACAACACCATGACCGAAAGTTATTGAGATCGGATTGCAAGCGAGAGTGAAATGAAATGTCCTTATACTGGACACAAAGTTTAACATCATCCGTATACATGAGTACTCGAGAGTTTGTTAATACTGAAGGTAGGGGGTCTGGATGGCTGCCCTGTGGTACTCGAGAAGTAACCTTAACAGGTGAAGAGAAGTTTTTGAAGAGAACTCTTTGAGACCTAGAACGAAAGTAGATAGAAATAAATCTCAAAAGATTAGGCGGAAACCCTAAAAGGTCAAGTTTTTGTGCTAAAAGGGAATGGTTTACAAAATCTAATGCTTTGCTGAAATCAGTGTAAATTACATCCGTCTGCAAGTCACCTTGGAAGTCTTTAATGATAAAAGAGGTAAACTCTAATAAATTTGTGGTTGTTGATCGTCGCCTTAAAAATCCGTACTAAGACGGAGATATAAGTTATTTGCAGAGATGTTTCAGAGTTAAAATTTTGTCGAATAGAAAGCAAAAAGATGTCGTCTAACCAATTGGAGCTTGAATGTCGCTTAAGTATTTTGGATACATATATAGATCGCGCGTTCTCTTTGCAATTGCAAATTGATTATATTGACCCAGACTTAGCATCGCGATCCGATCTTGAAGAGTTGTGCGTCTCAACTAAAGCGTCATTAAGGCCAGACAAGCTTACTTCATTCGACGAGTCAGCCCTAAACACCACCATGTCAAATACACGGCATCTGCCCAAGATGAAATTGCCAAAGTTTGGTGGGAGCTATTCTGAATTTAAGAATTTCATGGGTTTATTTTCGAGTATTATAGATTGTGACATGTCTTTAAGCAACGTCGAAAAATTCAATGAAAAAATTCATCGACACGGCATCTGCCATATACGAATCGTTACTGTCAGTGGGGGATAACAAGGTTATTACTCACGCCCTTCTGATACACCTTGTTCTTGCAAAAGTGGACGCGAAGACTCACTCTAGATGGAAGGAAAATTTGGATTATCAAAAGATTCCGTCGTGGACAGAGTTTGTTGCTTCATTGAACAAGCGTTATCAGCATTTGTTGGCTGACGAATCTACTTCAGGGCGGTTAAGGGGTCGAAAGGGCTTCCAAGAACCTAAAAATAGGCGATTTGGAAAAACATCACTTGCTGTAGCCCAAGCAAACAAGGGTCAGGAAACAAGTTGCGCGTATTGCAAATCAGCTGACCATTGCATAACAAATTGTTCGTCATTCTCAAGTGTGTCCGTCATGACTCGATTTAGGTTTGTAAGGGGAATCCCGCTTTGTATAAATTGTTTGCGAAAAGGGCATAATGTTTCAGTCTGCAAGTCTAACCATTGCCGAATATGCTCTAATCCCCACCACACATTGTTGCACCGCTATAATGTTTACTCGGGCGTAACGCCAACCGCCTGTGAGGCTGTCGGGTCTCAGAAAGCGATAGCTGCTGAGAGTACGAATCAGTTGTCGTCGAATCATGCTATGACAGTGGATTCAGATCAGGTAGTTCTGGCCACAGCGATTGTGGACATTAAAGGTGGATCTTGTCACTCCTCTCGCAAGTGAATTTTACTACCGATGAGCTCGCTCGAAACTTAAAATTGAAACGGATTCGTAAAAATATTAACTTTTTGGGAATCGGAAAGGCTAGCTTGGCTGCGCAACAAATGGTGCAAACAACAGTCTGTTCTCGTGTTCATCAATTTGAAATAACCACTGACTTCGTCATTTTAAAATCGATATCTTCGTATCACCCAGAAAAAGCTGTTCCGTCAGACTCGCTGACAATTCCTAAAGATTTCACACTGGCCGATCCAGGTTTCCATAAGCCCCAAAAAGTGGATTTATTGCTTGGAGCTGATGACTTCTTTGAAATACTTAATGACGGCCACTTAAAACTACAAAACACGCTAAATTTGCAAAATTCCGTCTTTGGGTGGGTGGTGTCTGGTCGCTGCAGATCCAAGGGACCCCGAAGTATGGACCCCCATTGCAGGAGTTTTGCCCTCTTGAAAATCTTATAAAACTTTTCTGGGAGTTGGAAAATGTTCCAAATGCGTCTATAGAAAGACTGTATACCCCCGAAGAATCTATGTGTGAAAAATTTTGTATTGACACTATCACACGATTACCATCCGGTCGATTGCAAGTTTCTTTGCCATTCAAGTCAAGCCCGACATCTCTCGGTTCGTCGTTTGAGACAGCCAGAAGACGATTTTTGTCTTTAGAAAGGCGATTATGCCGTAAAGTCAATGTTTATGGAGTTTATGATGGAATACCTGTCGCTAGGCCACATGACTGCAACTGAAAATTCAATCCCGGTAGAGCCGCATTGCTTTATACCGTATCAATGTGTGGAACGACCTCAAAGCACATCCACTAAGTTAAGAGTGGTATTCGATGCGTCGTGCAAAACTACGAGCCAAGTCGCGCTCAATGATTTACTCATGGTTGGAAACCATCCAGCCGTGCCTTTATGCCACGTGGCTGAGGTTTCGTTGTCGCAAATTCGCTCTTTCAGCAGACATTTCAAAAATGTACCGTCAAATCAAAGTTGACGAGGCGCAGCGAAAATTCCAATTAATTCTGTGGAGACGGACAAATTCAGACCCTTTGCAAGTGTTCCGTCTTAATACGGTAACAAATATTGTCTGTCGTAGCCAGTCTTTTCGATCCCTTGGGTCTGCTATGTCCGGTGATTACCAATGCAAAAATATTCTTGCAGGAAATTTGGCTATTAAGTCTTGGTTGGGACGATCCCATTCCCTCGAACGTACACAACAAATGGAAATCGATGGCCGTGGATATGCAAAGATTGCATTACATCACCGTTCCGCGATTTGTAGGAGCCAGCGCAAACACTCGATGTCAAATACATGAGTTTGCAGATGCGTCCACGCGAGCATATGGCTGCTGTATTTATGTTCGGGCTTCACATGCAAATGGAGTCTCCGTTAAATTATTAAATGCAAAATCTAGGCTAGCTCCCTTAAAGACGAAAACAATCCCAAGATTAGAGTTATATGCCGCTCATTTGTTGGCAAAGTTGTGGGAGGAGGTTCGGTCCATGCTCGATTGTCCCGGAGAAAAGTCAATCCAATTCTCACCCTCATAGAAAATTCATCATCATATATAAAAGTGGTAGGCACAATTGCATATATCCGTCGGTTCATAAATAAAAGGAAAGGAGTAACTTGGAGTAGTACTTGTCCGTCATCAGACGAGTTCGGCGCAGCAGTTTTCTTGTAGCAGTTGAAGCTGTTCAAAGAGACGCATTTTCGCAGGAGATTGACACAATAAAAAAGTCATTAAGGTTGCAGGCATCACTTCAAAAGCTAAATCCCTTCACATCCGAAGAGCAAGTGGGCTCAATCTCGTTTTCTTTGGTTCGAGTAGGCGGTCGGCTGTTAAATGCCCCACAACCCATAATGCCAAATTACAGATTTGTTCAACTCTATCTTAGCTATTTACATCGAGCCAATTGTCACGCAGGACCCCGTGCACTAGTGGGATTCCTAAGACAATCCATTTGGCTAATAAATGCACGAAGAGAGTGCAGTGCCATTGTCCGGAAATGCGTGCACTGCTTCCACTACAAGCCGCAGCTTCTCTCGCAAATCATGGAAAACCTTCCCGCAGATCGATTGCGAGTGGATTTGTTTGGATCTGTCCGTGTATCGCTTGGCATTCGAGACAAGCAGCCTCTCAAAATGTACATAGCAGTGTTCGTCTGCTTTGCATCTAAGGCTGTACACCTAGATATTGTGAAAGACTTGACTTCTAATACCCTTATATTGTGTTTATCCAGGTTTAATTATCTTTTCAAAATAGCAAAGTTCTTTACAACCAGACGTAATATACTAGAGTTATGTGAAAAAAGGGCTACCTCTGGTTAAGAACGCTATGGTCGGATCCGAGACAAAGCACAGATCAAGCAATCGACCCAAGGAATTTTTCACATGGTTGACTTGAGACAGCGATAGGTCTAGCAAGCCGTCGATAAAGTCAAGTCGTGACATGGGCACAAGGTTAGTAGACTCGTTCTTCGTTCTGTTTGCCAAACAGTACCTGGCAAATTGAAATCACCAAGAACTATCATATGGTCTTCATCTGATAGCGAGGAAGAAACAGTTCTTAAAGCGGACAGGTGATGCTCGTAAATTAAGATATTCGAGGAAGCTGGAATATACGAGCAAGTAATGAAAATGGAAAAGTCTGGGTCTTGTTGAACCTGGACCATGAAATGTTCAGATGTGAAGTTTGAGTCCACAGACGACCGGTCATTTCTAAAAATTGTGTACCGACCTGCCAAAACAACTAACTAAGGATTTCCGTCTTTAACCAAGTCTCAGTAAACACAATAACATGGGACGAAAATGCGAGACTCTCAAGAAAAAGAGTGCTGAGCTTACTACGCAAGCCTCTAGCATTCTGGTAGGTAACTAAAAGAGAGGAAGTTAGTTTTTTGGATGGGTAGAAGTTGAGGTGGAAGATGAGGATGGAGATGGAGCACTGGTCTGAATGCTAGGAAGAGTAATGGGGGGCCTATTCTTTTTCTTAGCCTTAAACTCTTTAACCACCAAATGCTCTGGCCAAAACTTGGCGGAACAAATGGTTGAGTTAGGGAGACGCTTATCTTGAAGGAAGATATCTCCCTGGCGTAAGAATAGTTAAATTTTTCCACCTTTAAGCTTTTATTTTGCTTTGTATAAAAGCGGTTACATCATTGGATGTGAGCTCAGGGGCTAGCCGCGAGACAAAAACTTGTCGCTTTGGTGGGACTGCGACCAGTGGTTTTGGCACCACAGGCCTAGTACCTGTGATGCCAGTATCCGGTAGTCCTGGATATCTATTAGCTGGTGGGCGCGAAACTGATGGAATAATTAAGGAGTTGGGTGCGGACTCGACAGAAACGGACGCTACAGACATGTCTACCTACATACTCTTCAATCGGATCATCGAGGAAATTGTCGACGATGCACGGAGCCGTAAAAACGTACTGATCGCCGGGGATTTCAATGCGTGGGCACAGGAGTGGGGCTGCCAATCCACCAACGCAAGAGGCCGTTCCCTATTGGAAGCGTTTGCATCACTGGACCTAGCCTTGCTGAACGAAGGCACCCAGCAAACATTCAGCAGGGCGAGCGGAGGCTCCATCATAGACCTCACGTTCTCGAGCCCGTCGCTCTCACGCGAAGCTAGGTTGCAAATGGCAAATGTGTACACAGGAAGCGACCACGAAGCCATACTGTGCACCATCGGAGAGCGCCTCAGACCCAGCAGAACATACTGCAGGAGCAAGGCCTACATCGAAGACACGTTCGACACCAGAGCGATCGCCAGGTGCCTGGAGTCGTGGCATGCCACACTCGATGCAAGCGCCAACGAGGCAGCCAACCTTCTCGCCACGAGAATGGAGGAGGCCTCCGACTCGAGCATGAGGCAGCACGAGCCGAATGCCTGGTGGACCCCGGAAATCGCACGACTTCGGACAATGTGCATGAAGGCCAGGCGAGCAATGCAGAGAGCGAGACGTACGGCCCGACTCGACTCGGCACTGGAAGAGTACGGTTCCGCCAGTAAAGCCCTGAAAAAGGCGATTCGAAGCAGCAAACGTGAATGTTTCCTCAAGCTCTGCGACTCGGCGGATAAAGACCCCTGGGGCAGGGCCTACAAGCTCGTGGCGAAGAAGCTCTGTGCAGGGAGCAAGGCGCCAACTGAACCCGACGCATGCATGCATTATTCCCAAGCCCGCAGCATACGGGGCTAAGACCGAGGATACGCCATGGCCCGTTCACGGGCATAGTGAAAGTCACGGAAGAAGAGGGGCTGGAAGCCGGGAGGAGCCTACACAGGAAAAAAGCCCCTGGCCCCGACGCAATCCCAAACCGAGCGCTGAGAGTGGCACTAGCACTACAGCCATCTGCCTTCGTGGAGGTCGTCAACAAGTGCCTCGAAGAAGGTACCTTCCCAGCCAGGTGGAAGAGGCAGAAACTGCTGCTGCTAAACAAGCCAGGTAAGCCGCCAGGAGAGCCTTCGTCATACCGACCAATCTGCCTTCTGGACAGCGTCGGTAAGGTGTGCGAAAGACTTATAGCACGCAGGCTTAACCGTGCCATTGAAGAATCGGGAGGCCTATCGGCAAACCAGTACGGCTTCCGCAAAGGCAGGTCGACGCTGGACGCCATCGACAAAATTGTGACCATAGCGGAAAGAGCCATCAGCGGCATACGTTGGAAAGGAGGCAGTAAGCAGTATTGCTTGCTGGTTACCCTGGACATCAAGAATGCGTTTAACACGGCAAGCTGGGCAAGAACGTTGGAGGCGCTACGGATGGTAGGCATACCGGACTACCTCCTCTGCGTGATAGACAGCTACCTCAGCGACCGGGTGTTGTCGTACGAGACGAGCGAGGGAACGAAGAGGTACGAAGTCTCAGCTGGAGTGCCCCAGGGATCAGTGCTAGGGCCGCTCCTGTGGAACACGATGTACTATGGAGTCCTCCGACTGAACCTACCAGAAGGCACTACGATTGTAGGGTTCGCCGACGATGCGGCCATCGCAGTAGTAGCCAAGGACATCGTAGCAACGGAAGCAGCGGCCAACGAGGCTATTCGAGCCGTGGAGACGTGGCTCGGCCTAGCGGGTCTGCAGCTGGCAGCGCACAAGACGGAGGTTGTTCAGCAGCAGGAAGAAGGTGGAGTCGGCCAAAGTGACCACCACCAAAGTGGCCACCAAATCACATCACAAAGGGCCCTAAAGTATTTGGGGGTGATGCTGGACACCAGGCTCTCCTTCAGGGAGCACATGGAGTACGCCAATGCAAAGGCAGCGCAGACATGCCGAGCCCTATCGCGCATTCTGCTCAACACCAGGGGACCCAAACAGGAGAGGAGGAAGCTCATCACGAGCGTCATCTCATCCCAGCTGCTATACGCTGCACCGGTGTGGCTTAAGGCGACGAACGTCCCGAGCTACACGCGAGGTGCCGAGGCAACGCATCGACTCTGCGCCATCAGGATTGCCAGCGCGTTTAAAACGGTCTCCGACAACGCAGCCCTTGTCATTGCGGGACTGATCCTGATTGTGGAGCAGGCAAGGGAAAGAGCAGCGGCGCATGAGCTGACCCTAGCAGGACAGGTCATTACGAGAGAGGCGAGGGAAGCACGAAGGCAGGCGAGCATCCGCAGATGGCAGGTGAAATGGGACTCCTCAACGAAAGGTCGCTGGACCCATAAATTGATTCCCGACCTTAAGGCGTGGATAGATCAGAAGCACGGCCAGGTTGACTTCCACCAGACCCAAATCCTCAGTGGCCACGGCTGCTTCGGGTCATACCTGAAGCGCTTTGGGCATGAAACCGAAGTCTGGTGCCCAGCTTGCGGCCGAGGCATAGAGGAGGACGCCCACCACGTCTTTTTCGAGTGCCATCGCTTCACGCACGAGAGGCATAGGCTGGAGGTGGCACTAGGCACCAGAGTCAGCGCAGAGGGATTAGTCCGCCTGATGGTCTCGGACCCT
This sequence comes from Drosophila ambigua, assembly GCA_018150905.1. Lineage (NCBI taxonomy): Eukaryota > Metazoa > Arthropoda > Insecta > Diptera > Drosophilidae > Drosophila > Drosophila ambigua. The sequence continues at coordinate 164,190 of JAECWS010000082.1, forward strand.
AAGGCATGGGACGCCACAGCGCAGTTTGCTGCTGGCATCATGCGGGAGCTCCGAGGAGCAGAAAGAGAAAGGAGAGCGACGGTGGATTAAGGAGGAGCGGCTGTGCGAAGCAATGCTTTGCGGCGGTACCGTACAGCATCGCCCCTTCTTCCTACAATCGCCACCATCTACATAGTAGTATAGTTTAGATAAATAGTTAAGTAAGTTATTAAATAAAACATGAAAAAAAAAAAAAAAAATACTCTTCGAAGTGACGGCAGCGATCGTTGCCCCTTGAGTAGCAGGCGTAATCAACTGCTGCACTAATGGAGTGGTGGGAGTAAGTTTTTCGGATGCCGGCTGACATGAGGCAGTGGGCACTTGCAAGTCGAGCAGAGTAGACTTCTTTCGCCTCGGAGACCCAGCCAGCAGCTGTAAAATGCTGAACTGAGTGCCCACGGCCAAGGGCCGATCATATTGCTGTTTAAAGCCCACGATCAGCTCTTTAAAGCCACTCTGCGTCTGCCTCATGAACGAACGCATGTCGTTTTCCACAGCACGGCATTCCTCACAACTATAATGCAGGCCGTTTTTTTGTGAAATGGCGTCTCCTACACAGCCCGAGATCCCTACATATTTTGAGTGCACTACGCTTTCACAAAGCCAGCAGGGAATATTGGGCTGGTCATGGGTGATCTTCTTCTTGCAGGTTTTTTTTTGGCACAGACGAAAGAAAATTCCATATTTATGTCTTTAATTTTTTTTTACTTCGGGAAAAAAAAGTTCAAAACAAATAGCAATCAGACCACTGTGCAGAGCAAATGCTTAGAGCAATGCTTAAAGCGAAATCGGTAAAAGATGAGAGAGGAGAGTGGTTGCAGCAACAGCTTATAAGTGAGAGCGTTACTGCACAAAAAGTTACAAGAGAGAGAGCGAAAGAACAGTTATTGAGAGTTAGGTGATAGAGAGAGTGATAGACGGCAATAACTTCGACAAAGAGCGGCTAAATGTAATGAGAGGGCGTACTTACGAAAAGCAACAACACAAACACACGAATAACCGACGCACAAAATTAATTAAATAAGTTGTGTTTTTACACAATTACCAGGCATGCACCCGCGGTAAAAGTTGATTTTAATGTAAGTTAGTTAGAGAAATAAATTACACTAGTCAACACTAGAATTAGGCTGTTGCCCAATATAACTTCTTCTTATAGATTTCGGGGTTTAAAAATTTTTTAAATCTGGAATTTTTTTTTTTTCAGAGTTAGTACTTCTATTTTTCACATAACTTTAGTATCTTATATCTGGTTGCATAGAACTTTGCAGTTCTGAGAAGCTGACAAATGCTGCTATAAATCCGACCAAGACCCTTTGTATCTGCAGCTTAACGCCTGAAAGATATTAAGCTTTCAAATTCAAATTTCATCTGCGTTTTTTTTTAAGAGTTTTTGAAGTATAGTATTTTGTTTGAAGTATACGAAATTTTGACATTAAAAACTCAGGAAAAGTCGAAAAAAAATTATATCCTCTGTTCTCTATTTTTTTTGTGTATAGGTGCATTAATTTGGCGTCGTTTAAGGTATCGTTAATTAAAATCTATGGAGAGTTTGGAGCAAAGTTTCTAACAACCAGATGAAAGATACTATAGTTATGTGAAAAAAACAAGCGCTACCTCTGAAAAAATCTTTAAAAAAAAGTTCTGCTATAGAAAAAAAAATATCATCAAACCATTTCTAAGCCCCTAATCTTTACGAAAAAGTTCGTTTTGTTCCTTGAGGAAAAATCGTGTTGACTAGTGTAATTAAGTCGGCCTATCTAAGAAAATACGAATTTTTGTAATTATTCTTTTTTATTTGCCTAAATAATCTTTTTAAGCTCAGTATACATTTTCCGGAATTTATCCAATTTTTTTATCTTTTCTAAAAAATAGGAATTGTCCTTTTAATGTAAATAGGCATTTTTTTGTGAGATAACTTTATCGTTGAACTGTATTCTTTTTCCACCGAGCCATTTGCTGAGGTTAGAAATGAAAAAAAAATAGTCACTAGGGACTAAATCTAGAGAATAGTGTGCGTGAGGGACCAATCCGTAGCCTAATTGCTGAATGTTTTGTATCGCTTCAGCCCCCTTTTGGCTCCTTACACCCTCTGTGGTGGTTCTCTTGAGAGAATTACCTTGGTTGATGATCTTGGTGTTAAACTAGACCCAAAGTTAAAGTTTTCTGAACACATTTCTACATTTCTAGATAAGGCCATGGGTGTGCTTGGGTTTATAAAGAGGTGGTCGAAGGAATTTGACGACCCCTATATAACGAAGACTCTCTATATCTCGCTTGTTCGTCCGATTTAAGAGTACGGCTCTTGTGCATGTTGCCGCCAGTAAAAAATACACCGTATAGAATCATTCCAGAAAAACTTTTTACTTTGTGCTCTGCGTGGCCTTAACTGGGATGCAGGTGTGAGACTGCCATCTTACCCTAGTAGATTGCTTTTAATAAACCTTCCAACCTTATTTAGTCGTAGAAAAATGCTGGGGGTGATTTTTATGCACAACCTGATGAAGGGTGACGTAGATAGCCATGACTTGTTGAGCCAACTAAACTTTACGCTTCCTGTTATATCTACTAGAAACTTTATTCCCTTGTTCCTTCCGCTTTGTAGATCAAATTATTTATTGTACGAACCATTTAGGGTCCTATGCTCGGACTTTAATTCCCTCTACCATATTATATCCACTTCTAATTCCCTTGCTCTTTTTAGATCACTAATACTAACATACATTTCCCGTAATTAGTACTATTTTTTAGCTATCTTTGCATGTTTAGCTCAAAGAGCTAATTTTCTCCGAATTTTAATCTAACACCTATCTTTCCTGCATGCTCGTGATCGGTTGGGTGGGGGGAGGAGCTGCGTTTCTGTCTGGGTTACGCGCGTAACAGGCTTTGGCTTGGTGTAGCATGGGCCACTTGATGGTGCATTCATTGCATATCAACGTCCAGACACCACAGAAGCCTTCGAATCGTGGTAGAACGCCGATGAAAATCTCAGTGCTTAATTCTCCTGAATGCATTGTTTCTTTGAGGGAAGAAGCAGCTAAGAAAGATTCGAAGGTAAAACAATTTGCAGGCATCTGTTTCTGTTCAGAAAAAGAGTGGACGGAAGGCATAATTAGCCAAGACAGCGAACCAAGTCTCTTGCGGACGATGATCAGGATTTTTGTATCATCTGTCTGCATCATCTGCCAAGAAAATTGACCGCCTACAATTCGGTCGAATGCAATAAATGTAAAGTCCGATGCATATGAAGTGCGCTAATATGCTTGCAAGTAACTTAACTTGCAAGCATTACGACTTTAATTCCGATGACTGATGTTAAAAAGTGTCATCCTTCTTTTTCTTTATGTCAGTAGGCTCTTAAAATAAATAAACTTACAATTTCTCGTTATTTTTGGTGATTTTCTTTCATATTAATTTTAAACAGGTTTAAGCAGAGTAGTCCACAACTAGGCCTATATTTACTTTCTGAAAAAAATTACTTCACTATATTCTTGATACAATTTTTCTGAATGAAGGGATCAATTTAGTTCTTCACTGATAGTTAGCTAATACCTCTGACTTTAAATTTCTTTACATATGTTTGTATAATATGTTGTCAGTTGGTCAAAATTTATGAGGAAAAATAACACAACCGGTCCCACTCCCTTACATATGGGGGAATTCATTTATCCTTCGATTTTAAAAGTTTACATGAATCGAAAAGTTATAATTTCCGCTCCGAATGATGTCAGGTCGAGGGCGGATTTAATTACACTACTCTACAAAATCGTACTTTTTTTTTTCCTCAAGGATCCAAACCGACCTTTTCTGATAGATAACCTTCCAAAAGGTATTTTTTGTTAATTTTTTTCATTTTTTAGGTTTGGTTAACGAAATTTACCTTTAAAGTCTCTCCATAGATTTTAACGAGCGATACCATAAACGACGCCAAATTAATGCACCTATACACAAGGACACAGGATATAATTTTTTTTGACTTTTAAGTTTTTAAAGTCAAAATTTCGTAAAAAATATCGCGCAAAAATCATCATTTTTGCATTTCAATGCTTTATATTTCCCAGACGGTAAGCTGAAATCACAAAGTGTTTGAGCTTATCTTCTAGCTGTTTTAATTATATTTTCAAAATATTAAAGTTCTTAACAACCAGATGAAAGATACTTGAGTTATGTGAAAAAAACAAGCGCTACCTCTGAAAAAAGCTTAAAAAAAAATACCGGACTTCAAAAATTCTTCAAAAAAAAGTTCTGCCATAGAAAAAAAACCATAATACTTTAAAAAAAATTAAAGCCCCATATTTATCAGAAAAAGTCGGTTTGGATCCTTGAGGAAAAAAAAAGTTCGATTTTGTCGAGTAATGTTACCATAGCTAGGCGTTCAGCATGTGCCTCATCAATTGTGCTTGTACGAGCACAAAAAAATACAGTAAACCAATTTTTTACAATTGAAATCGATGAAGAAGAGTTTTTTCATACAAAAATAATGCTTAATCAGCACATGGAATTACTCTATTTTTTGTTGCTTCAAATGAAATAGTGACAATGCTAAACTCCCTTAAAAACTCCCTTAGAAACTTTGTCAGATATCAGCTGATAAAAAATACTAATCACGTAGACGTGATTTCTTTTTGTAAGGCCGACTACTTATCAGACCGCCCTCGTACATAGGTGTGTATGTACATATTAGAATCTGATTTTAGTTCAAATGAAAAAAGTTCAGCCTTTCCAGCATAACCAAAGACTTCCCATGTTATGATCACTACTTCACGGTTACTTCGTTTATTGAATGTTTGATAAAATAATACTCACAATCTAAACCCATATTCCAAATGTTTATATGTTTTCAAAGGTCATCTAACTTCAAGAGTATATAAATATATTCACTCTTAATTTTAAATTAATGTAACTACTCAACATATCTGTTTTTACATTGTTCCCACAGTTGCCTTTGCTGTGAAAACTTCTTTAAATTATCTTGCGTGCATCTTTAGGAATTCTTAATGTCATGGGAGAATGATCACCCTTAATGCACGCACACTGTTGGAATCCCATCTGACAATCTACTATGTATGTATGTGTGTCGTCAGTAGAGTGAATTTATTAGAATCTTATCCCAGTGCAGGCATATGATTTTCATTAGATATCTGCAATGCCCGGAACGATGAAGCGTCCAAGATAGGATAATTATCATCATTATGTTTCGGTCCGGTATATTTCCATTGATTTATTGTTCTATTTGTCTTCTTCCTCCCTCTTTGTTAAGCACAAATTATTTTAAGTACTTGGGCTATGATAAACACACATACTAACTTTACATTTACTCTTCGTACTATTCTTAAAGACTGTGAGAACTTCTTTAAATTATGTGGTGTGCGTCTTAAGAAATTCTTAGCGTCATGGGAGAGTGCTCATGCTCAATGCCTACAACCTGGTGTGATGGTAGTGTAGCCAGTAGAATTAAATTTTAAAATTTATATATGCTTCAAGCGGGTATTATGATTTTGACTAGATGTTTGCAACGCAGAAAGACGAGTAAAGGACGAGTTTAACGGATACTAATTACACTACTCGACAAAATCGAACTTTTTTTCCGACTTTTTCTGATAGATATGGGGCTTTAAAATTTTTTAAAGAATTATGGTTTTTTTTCTATAGCAGAACTTTTTTTTAAGAATTTTTGAAGTCTGGTATTTTTATTTTAGAATATTTTCTGAGGTAGCGCTTGTTTTTTTCACATAATTCTAGTATTGTACGTCTGGTTATAAAGAACTTTGATATTTTCAAAAGATAATTGAAACAGCTAGAAGATAAGCCGAAACACTCTGTGATTTCAGCTTACCGTCTGGGAAATATAAACCATTAAAATGCAGAAATGATGATTTTTGTGCGGTATTTTTTAAGATTGGCAGTTGGGCCCGCAACCTTCAAAAATGTATTTTTGTTCATTTTTTTTTCATTTTTTAGGTTTGGTTAACGAATTTTAGCTCCAAAGTCTCTCCATAGATTTTAATTAGCGATACCTTAAACGACGCCAAATTAATGCACCTATACACGAAAAAATAGAGGACACAGGATATAATTTTTTTTCGACTTTTCCTGAGTCTTTAAATTCAAAATTTCGTAAAAGATACCGCACAAAAATCATAATTTTTGCATTTCAATGCTTTATATTTCCCAGACGGTAAGCTGAAATAACAAAGGGTTTAGGATGAACTTTTAGCTATTTTAAATTTCTTTTCAAAATAGCAAAGTTCTTTACAACCAGACCTAATATACTAGAGCTATGTGAAAAAACAAGTGCTACCTCCGAAAAAAGCTTAAAAAAATAATACCAGTTTTCAAAAATTCTTTAAAAAAAAGTTCTGCCATAGACTTGTGTTATCAGCATATATAGCCAAGTCAAAAAAATGCAACGAATTACAGTTTAATTTTCTTCTTCGTATATTAACAAAATTGGTTAAAATCATAAACTTCGACTATTTAATTATACCCGTACTCGAAGATTTAAGGGGTATATTAGATTTTTAATAGAAGGGAATGTTTGCAATGCAGAGAAGCATTAATAGAGTTGATTCTAGAATCATTCCTACACACTTTTGCCACCACAAAAATAAAAAAAAATCCACAATTTTGAAGATGCGAAAAAACATTGTAGATCTAAAATCTACATTGTAGATATAGATGACAGATGGAGCAAAATAATGTAAAATATAAAATATTTTAAAATACAACACATGTATATCATAAACTTAAATATTTATATTCTGTCAGAGTACGGGTATAAAAGTAGACTCGCGTCCACAGAAGCGACTCACAACGTTCCTTCTCGTTTTTTCTTGAGTTCGAATGAAATAATTATGCCATCGAGACGAGAACAGCAACAAGAGCGTATCAGTTTTTCCAGTTCGGAATACGTAACGCTTCAGCACTATTGAACCGAACTGCATAAAAAGAGATACAGTTGTGTTCAATGAAATAGTAGTGCCACACATCACGACTTTCAAACCCCTTTTTGAGATATTTCTAGTCATCCAAATTGAACAAGTGAAACCTTTTTGGAAAGCTTAGAGTGTTATCATTAAATCAGATATCGGTAAAGATCGACATTTTGCCATGGCCAAAAGTCCAACTAGATATTAATATCATCAAAATCTTATGCTGGAATATCAAATACGTTGTTTCAACTGCAAATCCGTGAACCAGAGCAAAGTTTTAGCAAGTGGTTCAAGGATTATTGGCTCAAATCCTATTGAGGCGTTGGCAAGAGATTAATGACCCATGTTCGGCCGGTACAAGTTCGCAATGAAAACCAAATTGATTAAAAACTAAATATTGAAGCTCAAGATACACGAAGAAAATGAAATATATGTTTTTATTTGAGTTTAGTTGATTTTTTCAATTTTCTAAAAAAAACACTACTATTTCATTGAACAGCAGATTTCATGGGTATTTTCTAAAGTCATGAAAAACAAGAAGATGAAATTCAAATGAAATGGGATTTTTTCAGACGTTTAATGATAACACTCTAACCTTTCCAAAAAGGTTTCACTTGTTCAATTTGGATGACTAGAAATATCTCAAAAAGGGGTTTGAAAGTCGTGATGTGTGGCACTACTATTTCATTGAACACAATTATATATAATTAATCAATTCAGATTTTTCTGTTGATTAATATACACTTTATTGGGTAGGCAATTCTTCGTTGCAAATATTTAAACAATCCATAGTATCATCTGTACATGTGTGGAAATTCAGAATTTGTAATTGATTTTAAAAGCAGGATTGTATGCATATTATACACCAACCCATCCCACAGCTTCCAACCGTAAATCTATTGCTGTCTCCCGTTTTTTTTTAAATTTGATATTTGGGCAGGTTATCACGCACCAGAGTGCGTGTATTAAGGGTAATCACTCCCCTTTGATGTTATGCGTTTTTAAAGACGCAATCCATATTATTTAAAGAAATGGACCTAGTTCAAGACCTAAAATTAATTAATATATGTGGCAAAGAAGGAAGAACTAGTATGAAGCGCCGAAGTTTACAGCCCCTTAAAGTTAGACGACCAATTAATCTAAATCAAGTAGAGGTGCTTTTACTGTACGAGAATTAACCTTTCCAACGATATTTATTTTTTGAAATTATGGGAACTACATGATAAACTCTGATCAAATCTTTGATGTACAACCGTAGTAAACTTGATAAGTACTAAAATTTTAATGTTTAATTAGTATGTATATATTTGTAAACATTTTATTGAAAAAAACTCTTGGATATAGCGATGTGACTAAAGCTTGCAGTAAAAAAAATGCATTTTATAAATACAAATATGTTATTAATAAACATAAATAAGTCACAAAGTTATAACTAACTAAAAAATCTATTTTTTTTAAATGTATAAAAATAATTCTTTTTCATCCTTTCTGTCTTAATTTTAAATATAGTTAATGACAATCGTGAAAACAAGTAAAATAATACTTACATCGTTATTTTCAATATTTTTTAACGTATCTAATTTATCGGTTCGCACTGTTCCTTGGAACGGGTAAAACAATGATCCCTCCTTGATATCAGTTATTGAATATACAGTTACGTGTGATTCATTAAAGGATGCCACTGATGTTGTTACTAATGCGAACTCCTTTGGTATAAGAACGCAGGTTTCCATTTCTTAAAATATTAAGTTTTTGTTTATGACGCAATTTAAACAGTTTAGATGTCCGCATATGCTGAAAATGTAAAAATAAAACGAGCACTTTAAACGAATACGCACAAAACTGAATAAACTATAACTTCTTAAATTTTTGCGGAACTTTATGAACACATTTCATTCAATGCTCAACAACTACTGCATGGCCAGGATAGCTTGTATTAACCATGACCTTCTAAAAGGCAGACTGCAAAACACCTGCAATACTGATACCATTCAAACAACAGAAAGACGTTTACACATACATATGCATACGAAGTTGCCTTCAAACAAGACAACCAACATATAACTAAGAGCTGGCTCATTTAACTCAATGCTCCACTAAGGTACCAAAACAAGATCAACATTACACAATGCTATGGCTATCAATTGATCTCAGGCAAACTCGTCTCGCATACGCTCTTATACTTGTGTTCATACTCAAGCAATAATACTCGTACAGACACGAACATGTGCACCTGTACCATTTATACTATGCTTCCGCAGGCGGACGACACGCACACAAATGCATTCATGTCTTTACACAAACATAGATAGAATAGTTGCTCAGTTATGACTTGGTGAATTCAGGTAGCATCTCAACTTGTTGCTAAAAAGTCTTCCGCACATTTAATTAGCATTGCATAGTAGAATACGTATTTACGTATATGGTGCTGTACATTTTATATTAAACATATGTACGTACATATAAAACGATCCTACTGAAATATAGCATTGACCTTTCAATAATATATTGTTGTACATATGTACATATATGTATATCAATCATCTGGCTATCGAATTCGAAGTCAGTATTTATTAAGAAATTAAGGCATATGGTTAGACTTTTTACAAAAATGTAAATTTTTGTAATTAAATACATAAATGGAATCTTTAAGGTTCATTACATCCTGGTAAGTTATTTTCACATTTTAACCACGCAACGCAGGTGAATTGGTTCGTCTCGATTTTACACCAGTACTTTACTCCCATTCATAAATATCCACCATTTCAGAGCACACTCAAAACAAGTTCTTCCCATGTTTGAGTCAAACGCTGAGGACACGAACACTGGTATTTTCCTCTGTATCATTGAAGTGAGTGAGTGTTTCTCATTTAGGCTCCTCCTCTTAATACATGACGTCGTACCCCACAGAGGAAAATGAGACTAAAAAACAGCGATTGAATTGCTTCCGTCAAAGCAGCAAAATATTTTAAATCTTTCTTTTATCTGCTTCTGCTTTTGCTTCTAAAAACATCAGAAGTCGTCGTAGCAATACCAATAATCGAAATATGACGACAGCCGCATTGGAGAGCAAGTCGTCAAAAGGAAAAAGTGACGCCAGTCGCAACCGATAGTAAGTCGTCAGTTTTCGTTTTTTACCTCGTCTTTGATTTTTACATTCATCTGAATCGTAAGTTTGAAGCAACGGTTAGCTACTAAAAAAACTTAAAGTGACACCAGCCACAGTCGCAAAAATGCAGAGTGTGTAACATGTTGTGGCATTGTTTAACGAAATTTTAGGTTCAAAAATTTAGAAAAAGTTGAAATAAATTAGGTTCTTCCTGTTTTTTATTATATTAGGAACGTTTATAATCCGTCGCAGTCTCATCATCCGTCGTAGTCTCATCATACTTAATCTTTAAGGTAGAATACAAACATTTTTCTCTCTTTTAATACTTGTATTAATTATTATTTTTATTAATATTAAAAAGAGAAAAATATATTTTTCAAACTATAAAATTTTTTGATTAATTTTCAACTTTGACTTTATTTTCAGAAGAACTACACCGACTATACTATGACCAATACAAGTTTTTCGTTGGCCAAACATGAAAATTAAAATTTAAATTTTATAATATTACAAATATTTCTCAGACAGTACAACGTGTTAGGGCCCAGTTTATAGCTCAATTCTGTCCTTTAAAATTACACCCATCACCACTTCCAGATGTAAGATATGAAAAAAACACTACCTCTACAAACATACAAAAAAAAAAACAATATTGCTATGAAAACAAAAAATGTTTAAATCTATCAAATTCTATAGACTATAGCAAGTAATTCTTATAATTGTTCATAAAAATACATAAATACATATGTACAATCAGGTAGTGAAAAAGCTGGCAGGCTTAAAAGTCGATTTGATTCTTTGAGTATAAATTATGTTGCATAGTGTTCGTCAGAATAGTTTTTTCAACTACACTGCTTATCAATTTCTTAACTGAAAGTCTCATGCCCTAAATATTTTTAGCTATTGATATTTCGCCTTTACAAAATATATCTATTGTCTCCTGTTCCCGTGGTAGATAATAATTTTTGATGATATCGCTTGGAGCATTTCCCGTCTACCATGCATGGTGAATTCAACGGCATGCAAATCCTTATCAATTTAGCCATCTGGTATTTCATCACGTATCAGATCTTCGATTTGTCCTGAAGTTATTTTATTGTAGACCCAGATTAGAATATGCACATGTCCTCTTTTCTGTCAGCCAATCGGTAGATATTTTTAAGGCGGTAGAGATTCCGCAGCGTGCATTGAATTCATCTTTATCATCTCCGATTAATAAAGGAGGGCTCCTGTTGTGGACCAGGTACTAGTTGTGACTTACCCCTCAAAAACTTGGACAGCAAGCAAGGGGCTAGCCGCAAGACAAAAACTTGTCGCTTTGGTGGGACTGCGACCAGTGGTTTTGGCACCACAGGCCTAGTACCTGTGTATCCGGTAGTCCTGGACATCTATTAGCTGGTGGGAGCGAAACTGATGGGATAATTAATGAGTTGGGTGCGGACTCGACGGACACGGACGGACAGGTAGACATGTCTACCTGCATACTCTCCGAAGTGACGCATTCGGCTCCCGAATCTGCATCACCAGCAGCGATCTTTGCCCTTGGAGTAGCAAAAGTAATCAACTGCTGCACTAATGGAGTGGTGGGAGTAAGTTTTTCGGATGCCGGCTGACATGAGGCAGTGGGCACTTGCAAGTCGAGCAGAGTAGACTTCTTTCGCCTCGGAGACCCAGCCAGCAGCTGTAAAATGCTGAACTGAGTGCCCACGGCCAAGAGCCGATCATATTGCTGTTTAAAGCCCACGATCAGCTCTTTAAAGCCACTCTGCGTCTGCCTCATGAACAAACGCATGTCGTTTTCGACAGCACGGAATTCCTCAAAACTATAATGCAGGCCGTTTTGGGAAATGGCATCATCTACACGACCCGAGATTCTCACACATTTTGCGTGCACTACGCTTTTGCAAGGCCAGCAAGAGATATTGGGATGGTCATGGGTGATTTGCTTCTTGCAGTTTTTTTTTGGCACAGACGACAGAAAATTCCATAATGTCTTTTATTTTTTTAAATCGAGGAAAAAAAGTTCAAAACAAATAGCAATCAGACCAATGTGTAGAGAATATGCTTAAAGCAATGCTTAAAGAAAAATCGATAGAAATAAGATGAGAGAGTGGTTGCAGCAACAGCTTATAAGTGAGAGCGTTACTACACAGAATGTTACAAGAGCAAGAGAACAGTTATTGAGAGTGAGGTGATAGAGAGATAGTGATGGACGGCAAAAGCTACGAAAAAGAGCGGCTAAATGTAATAAGAGGGCGTACTTACGAAAAGCAACAACACAAACACACGACTAACCGACAGACAAAATTAATCAAATAAGTTGTATTTTTCACACAATTATTAAGCATGCACCCGTCTCCCCGACTCAATTTGACACCATTTGTTCTGCCAAGTTTTGTCCGGAGTATTTGTTGGTTAAGGAGTTTAAGGCTATGAAAAAAAATAGGTCCCCCATGACTCTTCCTAGTACTCAGACCAGTGCTCCATCTTTACCTTCATCTTCCACTTCAACTTTTACCCATCAAAAAAACAAACTTCCTCCCTTTTAGTTACCTACCAGAATGCTAGAGGCTTGCGTAGTAAGCTCAGTACCTTTTTTCTTGAGAGTCTCGCATTCTCGTCCCATGTTATTGTGTTTACCGATACCTGGTTAAAGCCGGACATCTCGCGATCAGATAAAGACGATATGATAGTTCTTGGTGATTTCAATTTGCCAGGTACTGTTTGGTCTTCGGTAAACGAGTCTAATAACCTTGTGCCCATGTCACGGCATGACTTTATGGACGGCTTGCTAGACCTATCGCTGTCTCAAGTCAACCATGTGAAAAATTCCTTGGGTCGATTGCTTGATCTGTGTTTTGTCACGGATCCGACAATAGCGTTGCTAACCCGAGCCCTTCCGCTCACTATACCTGAAGCCTCCTACCATCCTACATTCGAAGTGTCAGTCGATATTGGGCCTACTGACTTGGATCGAACGAGTATGAACCCGTCTCCCCGACTCAATTTGACACCATTTGTTCTGCCAAGTTTTGTCCGGAGTATTTGTTGGTTAAGGAGTTTAAGGCTATGAAAAAAAATAGGTCCCCCATGACTCTTCCTAGTACTCAGACCAGTGCTCCATCTTTACCTTCATCTTCCACTTCAACTTTTACCCATCAAAAAAACAAACTTCCTCCCTTTTAGTTACCTACCAGAATGCTAGAGGCTTGCGTAGTAAGCTCAGTACCTTTTTTCTTAAGAGTCTCGCATTCTCGTCCCATGTTATTGTGTTTACCGATACCTGGTTAAAGCCGGACATCTCGCGATCAGATAAAGACGATATGATAGTTCTTGGTGATTTCAATTTGCCAGGTACTGTTTGGTCTTCGGTAAACGAGTCTAATAACCTTGTGCCCATGTCACGGCATGACTTTATGGACGGCTTGCTAGACCTATCGCTGTCTCAAGTCAACCATGTGAAAAATTCCTTGGGTCGATTGCTTGATCTGTGTTTTGTCACGGATCCGACAATAGCGTTGCTAACCCGAGCCCTTCCGCTCACTATACCTGAAGCCTCCTACCATCCTACATTCGAAGTGTCAGTCGATATTGGGCCTACTGACTTGGATCGAACGAGTATGTTCGGGCCAGCGGCTACTTAAGCGTCTACCATAATATTAAATGTAGCTGTAACTATTTGTATAAAGGGCGCTCTGCACCTGCCGCTTCGGCTCTTGCATTGATCGGCCGTCGGGGGCCAAGTAGTTCTGTGCTAATCTCTCGCCGCATAGGTTGCATACTGAACCCCCGCCTGTGAACATTTATCTGGTTGGGCAAAAGAGCGGGCAATTGGCTTCAGCTAGCCGCCAGTATAAATAAACATTATAACGTTGTAAATAAAAGTCTTTAACTGGTTTTGGATAAATTTAGGTGCCAACAAAAAATGGCATCTCAAACATTGGTGACCCCGACGTGATTTAACTACAATTTTTAATCGCGTTTCATTTAAAAACTATAAAAATCGAATAAGATATTCGTTGCTGTGCCGTTTAACGACCAACAAATACATATTTTGCAAATAAGAACAGTTAAAGTGTAAGTTCAGTGAGACTGCAGCCGTCTAATATTCCGTGGCTTAATAACTCTCTCTTGCTCTGCGTCGCTGCAGCCGCGGCCCTTTACTTTCCGTGTCTTCTATTCTCGCTCCCCTTATTTCTCCGACGCTTAAGCGGTCTTACATTTTCCGTTGTTTAGTGCATTGCACCGGTTGGCATGGACAAAGAGCCGAATACAGGTGCGGGCGGAAATATTGCGATGGAGGAAAAAAGGCTGAGGCTTTACAAGCGTTAAGTTCAGTATCTGCATGATCGGCTGCAGCGTCTTGGTCAGTCATTCTCGGGGAATAAAATCGACAATCTAAGGGCGTCTGAAATATATGTGCGCCTCGATATGTTGTCTGAAATGCGTGAGGAGTTCAACAAGTCCCATAATGAGTTGGAATCACTAGATGAAGACGAGATTGGAAGTGAGCTGCGTGAAACGTTCGATACGCTCTTCATTTCTTTGAAAGCCGAGCTGCTGGCGGCTCTCGAACTAGGACATTTACACGTAGCTGCTCATTCCACTAGCATGCCAAATAACTTTGGAGGTCATACCATCATCATGGCTCACAAGCAGCGGCTTCCCGAGCTGAAGCTACCTAGCTTCTCCGGTGGCTATGTGGAATATGCGGATTTTATTGCCATGTTCAATTCGGTCATCGAAGGGGATGCAGATCTCAGTAAAATCGAGAAGTTCCAACATCTTCGCTCATGTCTCTTGGATGCGGCCCTGGATTCGGTTCGATCGTTGGAGCTCTCCAGTGCCAATTATCATGTGGCTCTGGACATACTTAGCATACGTTTTAATAATAAACGACTTGTTTTCCAGGCACACATCAAGGAGATTCTTGGGGTCAAGAAGGTAGATTCGCATTCTGCTAAAAGGCTTCGGGAGTTTTCGGACGCAGTCAACTTGCATACGCGCGCCCTGCAGACATTAGGAAGTGCTGAGGAGATATCTGGATGCATGATAATCCACATGCTGCTGCAAAAGCTGGATGAGAAGACCCAAACCAAATGGGAAGAGACTGCGTCATCGGACAGGATACAAACAGCTGGGGAGTTCTACGATTTTCTCGAGAAGCGATGCCAGAAGATGGAGAACGTGCAATACGCTATAGCGACACACGCTGGTAGCGCTCAGGTGGGAAAAAGCCAGGCTAAACACCTAAAGAAAACCTTTGTTGCCTCTAACTCTTCCGCCGACCCGTCTGGATTCCCTTTCTGCCATTCAGCGGGCCACGGAATATACTCGTGCAGCATCTTCACAAATTGATCTCCTTTTCTGCGTCACAAGGAAGTGAAGAAGCTGTCACTTTGTTTTAACTGCCTAAAATCGGGTCATCGGACTCGTGCATGCACGGGTGGCAAGTGTAGAGTTTGCGGAAGGAGGCATCATACCTTGTTGCACTTCGACTCATCTATAGCGCAAAGCTCCCAAGCTGTTTCTCATCAAGAACGAGCAGTACAACCAGGAGCTATTACGTCGGTTCAGGATTCTGCCAGCAGTGTGCCGTCTCATGCGTTTACCTCTCTTGCAGCCCAAGGTCTCCACTCCGATATTGTGCAGCAGTACAACCAGGAGCTATTACGCCGGTTCAGGATTCTGCCAGCAGTGTGCCGTCTCATGCGTTTACCTCTCTTGCAGCCCAAGGTCTCCACTCCGATATTGTGGCCACAGCTGTTGTTTTGGTGAAGAATCGATCTGGCGTTTTGGTCCCTCGCGCGCTATTCTAGATTCAGGATCTCAGCTTCATCTCGTTACCTCCAGGTTCGCCCAGCAGCTTCAGCTTAGGAGAACTCAATCGTCTGCCCTCGTTTCTGGTCTGGGCGATACTAGCGTGACCACTGAGGGATCCACCGTCAGCATTTGTATGCAGTCTCGCACTTCGGACTATTCGACCACACTCACTGCTCTCATCGCACTCATCATCATCATCGTCTGGCAGCTAATATAGCCGATTGGAACATTCCCTCCAATATTCAGCTTGCCGACCCTGCATTTTTTAATCCTCAGCGAGTAGATCTGCTCATTGGCGCGAGCATATTCTATGACCTTCTCTGCGTAGGACAAATCAAGCTCAGAGATGGATTGCCTCTTCTGCAGAAGACCCGGCATGGGTGGATCGTATCTGGTGGTGGACAGGTTATCAAGCTCGTCGCTTTTGGCAACCCTAAATTCTCCGGATTTGGAGGATAGAATGAATGCAAGGTTGGATCGAACTCTTCGTATGTTTTGGGAAGTTGAGAGTTGTGGGGATTCTAGCTTGAGTACAAAGGAAGAAGTAGATTGTGAGGCGCATTTCGTAAACCACTTTTCACGGTTGCCATCAGGGGAGTACTCCGTTCGGCTGCCTTTAAAGCATGATGCTGATCACTTGGGAGAGTCCTATACTCAGGCGTATCGACGATTTCTCAGCTTGGAGCGAAAACTGGATCGTAATCCCGCGCTCAAGGAGCGTTACTCAGCTTTTATGAAAGAGTATACTGATTTAAAGCAGTCCAAAGTCCATCCTGACTCACGTAGCTTCTGCAAGTACTTTCTGCCTCATCACTGCGTTTTAAAGGAGGATAGTACCATGACAAAACTCCGTGTCGTTTTCTATGGCTCTGCAGCTACATCAACTGGATGCTCCTTAAATGATGTGATAATGACAGGTCCTATTATTCAGCCAGCATTGTTTAACATACTGATCCGGTTCCGCACATATCCCGTCGCTCTCACTGGTGACATTTGTAAATTGTACCGCTGCGTAAAGGTATCTCCACCCGACAATTTTCTCCAGTGCATCCTATGGCGAGATTCCATCCAGTCCGAGGTTCAGGTCTACACATTAGACACTGTCACATATGGTACGAGGGCTGCATCGTTTTTAGCGGTCCGCGCAATGCACCAGCTGGCCATTGACGAGGGTAATCCCTTCCCTCTTGGCTCAGCTGCTCTGCAACAGGAGTTCTATGTTGATGATCTCATCTCTGGCGGCAACTCGGTCGCAGAGGTCAAGGAAAAGATGCGCCAAACTTCAAGTCTGCTGTCTTGCGGTAACTTTAAGCTTAGAAAATGGTGCTCGAGTAACCAGGAGGTGCTTGATGGAATTCCAGAGGACGACGTGGAGAAATTTCTGCGGTTTCATGATGGAAGCGACATTACCAAAACTCTTGGTTTAGCTTGGGACCCTGCGTCAGATCAGCTGCTGTTTGCCTTGTCCGCGCTGGACACGAATTCAAAGCCCTCCAAGCGGTCGGTTTTGTCAACTATTGCACGTTTCTACGACCCTCTTGGATTGATTAATCCTGTTATTGTGAAGTGCAAGATCTTTCTTCAGCAGCTTTGGAGAGAACATTTGGACTGGGATGAAAGCCTATCGACAGCGCTGCACTCAACTTGGATTGACCTGAGAAGCAGTTTGGCAAGCATCTCTCGCATTTCCTTTCCTCGCGTTGTCCATTATTCTAGCACAATTTTAGAGGTTCATGGATTTTGTGATGCCAGCATGGAAGCATATGGTGCTTGCATATATGTCGTGTCCAGGAAAGGGGAGTCGTCGAGCAATGTTTTGTGCTCAAAGTCTCGAGTGGTGCCACTAAAATCATTATCGATTCCAAAGGTGGAATTGAGTGGAGCCCATTTGCTTCCGAAGGTTCCGCTTATCTTCCGCAACTTAAAGGAGACGGGAATTTTCCCAGGTCAGTTTTACTGCTGGTCGGATTCGTCTACGGCGTTATCTTGGATTCGGGATGAGCCAGCCAAATTTCAGGTTTTCATGGCAAATCGAGTGGCAACAATTCAGGAGTTGACGCAAGGCATGGAATGGCGCTATGTTCCCACATTGTTGAATCCAACTGATATCCTCTCCAGAGGCTCGCTTCCCAGCCACCTCATCCAGTCAGAGCTGTGGTTTCACGGCCCCTCGTTTTTGTTATGTTCTAAGGATGAGTGGCCTGTATCTGCCGTTTCTGAAACTCTGACCATTGAGCTTCGCAAGCGTGTATTGCTGATCGCGTCTCCACATGCCGATCTCACGTCCGGATGCAAATTTGCTAATTCTTTCTTTGGCATGCAGCGCACATTCGCCTACATGCATAAATTCTTTCATCGTCTTAGGCATCCTGGACTCACGGTTTCTGACATTCAGCAAGGAACTCATCTTCTTTTTCGACATGTTCAGCTGGCAAGTTTGTGGTCGGACATAAAGGAGATTAGACGCAATGGGCAAGTCAGGAAGTCTAGCTCCATCAGTTCGCTATCTCCGTTCATCGATCCGTCTGGTTTACTTCGAGTTGGAGGTCGTCTCGGCAACTCATCGCTCCCGTTTAATGCTCAGCACCCACTTATTTTGCCAAGGGGCAACCCGTAACATCTGCAATGATAAGCTATTATCATAAAAGGAACCTCCATGCCGGACCTCGCGCCTTGCTTGCTAAAATTCGATTAGAATATTGGCCTATTGGAGGAATCAAAGCCGTCTCGAAAGCGGTTAGCAAGTGTGTAAGATGCTTCAGGACGAGGCCGCGCATGGTTGAGCACATTATGGGAGACTTGCCTAAGGACCGTCTGGAAGGATCGCGGGCCTTCGAAGTAACTGGAGTGGACTATTGTGGACCCTTTTTCTACCGATCAGAAATCCGCACGAAGCCTCCGATCAAGTGCTACATAAGCGTGTTTATTTGCTTCACATCTAAGGCCATACACATGGAGCTTGTCAAAGATCTGACCACCGCATCGTTCCTAGGCGCATTGAAACGTTTTACGTCCACTCGAGGAAGGCCAAGTCATATTTGGTCGGACAATGCGATAAATTTCGTTGGCGCTAAGAATGAGCTTCTGGAGCTGAAGAAGCTTTTCCTGAGCGACTCCCACATGAAGGAAGTCCATGAATCCTGCTTGGCTGACACCATCGACTGGCATTTCATCCCCCCGCGCTCTACGCACTTTGACGGATTGTGGGAAGCGGCCGTGAAGTCCGCAAAGTATCACCTGTACCGCTCAGTTGGGCCATCCATCCTTAGCTTTGACGAGCTCCGCACCTTGATCTGTCAAATCGCGGCAATTGTTAATTCTCGCCCTTTGCTCCCGCTTTCAGAAAATCCTGATGACTTGGATGTGTTGACGCCTGATCATCTGCTTTGGGAGGCCCGCATCAGTTAATTCTCGAGCCTGACCTAACGAAGCTGAATTACAACCGTCTGGATGGTTGGCAGCGGGTCACTCAACTGCAGCAGACATTCTGGAGGCGTTGGCGCGAAGAGTATCTGACTCTTTTGCAAGAGCGCTCGAAGTGGCGTACGCCTGCGAAAAACCTCTGGTGAAGGATGAGAATCTTCCTCCAATGCGTTGGCCACTAGCTAGAGTGGTCGACGTCGTCAAAGGTAAGGATGGAGTGTGCCGCGTGGCTGATTTGAAGTCGGCTTCAGGAACCATCAGGAGGGCCGTTACTCGGCTGTGTTTGCTGCCCATTGAGAAGTCAGTTGAAAAGCGAGCTTCAAACGGGGGGAGTATGTTCGGGCCAGCGGCTACTTACGCGTCTACCAAAAAAAATATTAAATGTAGCTGTAACTATTTGTATAAGAGTATCGAAACCTAAGCTTAGGTATGTCCCCAGCGTTCGGCAGTGCTGCTGCGCTCTCACTGTTAAAGGGCGCTCTGCACCTGCCGCTTCGGCTCTTGCATTGATCGGCCGTCGGGGGCCAAGTAGTTCTGTGCTAATCTCTCGCCGCATAGGTTGCATACTGAACCCCCGCCTGTGAACATTTATCTGGTTGGGCAAAAGAGCGAGCAATTGGCTTCAGCTAGCCGCCGGTATAAATAAACATTATAACATTTTAAATCAAAGTCTTTAACTGATTTTGGATAAATATAGGTGCTAAAAAAGCTTGGCATCTCAAACAGGGTAGGTTATCTAAACATGTCCGCTGCTTTCGTAAAGCCTAGTTTACGAAGCTTAATAACCTCATTAGTGATTTTGATTGGTCCGCTCTGTACTTGTGCAAGTACAATGTACTTGACACATTTTTTGATTCTTGTGTCTCACTTTCTTGTCCGGTTAGATCTGGAAAGCCTCCTTGGTTTACCAAAGAGTTATCCTGTCTAAAAAACTTAAAATCAAGACTATAAAAAATTTCGAGAAGTTGGTTCTCCCTCTTCTCTTTGTCACTATGTAATATCTCGGTCAAATTTCTCCGTTCTTAATGCTCAATGCTATAAAAACTACCTATCTCGATGCAGGATACGATTTTCACAGGACAGCTTACAGCTTTACAGCTTCGTAAATAGTAAGCGTAGAACGTCCGCACATCCATCCTCGCTATCTTTTCTCAATATGTCAGCAAACAATGTTCAGGCAATTGCCGATCTTTTTGCCAAATTTTTCCAGACAACCTATTCTCATGAAAGCTACTCTGGTCAGCCGTATCCATACAGTTTACCAAGGTCGAATGGCATCTTCAGCCCCTTGTTAAATGAAAGCTCACTGCTTCATGATTGTCGTTACACCATAGAATAATAGTCAATAAGTAGAAAGCAATGAAGTTATGTATGAAGTATAATGTAGTTCGTAAGGTTACGGCATGAAGTCCCGCCACTGTAAATCCAAGCAACATGTAACTACACGCCCGCAGCATAGCCGACAAGCGATGTGTGGAAATAAAGCACTCGTAAATTGAACTTCGTTTTGCACGGTTTATTTTTTGATCGCCCTTTATCACCGCCCACAGCTTTGGTCTGTACTGCTAATTCCCGCGTCTCAAACAACGAGAAGGAACGTGTGAGTCGCTTCTGGGGACGCGACTCTACTAATACCCGTACTCAGTCAGTATTTACATTTTGAAGCATGATTTTTTAGAATTTTTGAATAAAAAAAAAAATTTCACATTTTACATTTTTTTGCTACATCTGTTATCTACATATACATCTGCAATGTATATTTTACATCTAACATGTAGATTATAGATGTACCATTTAGATTCTACATCTCCTCCGCTAGGGGTTGCTCGCGCACTGAACGCGGCAGAGTGTGCGAGCGAGTAGGAGATAGAGTAGCGTTTCTCTTGCGAGTGGTGGCAGGGGAAGCAACTGAAAATTAATTTCTTAATTCTGGCTATAATCTGATTCAGATTCGGCAATCTGGTAGGTACGGTCATTCTCTGCGATACTGCGTTTTTAGTTTTATCGTATCTTTAAAAATGTGCCTGCCACAGATTTTCGTCCTTTGTGGAGCGGAAGGGGGCGGGGCGAAATTTTGAAATACACTTGTAGCAGTGTGATATCACATGAGTCTAGAAACCAAATTTGGTTGCCCTAGCTTTTATAGTCTCTGAGATCCAGGCGTCAAACAAGACGGACAGACGGACAGACAGACATCGACTCGGCTATTGATGCTGATCAAGAATATATATAATTTATGGGGTCGGAAAATTTTCCTTCTCTGTGTTACAGACATCCACTTTTACCACAAATCTAATATACCCCTTAACTCTTTTTTGAGTACGGGTATAAAAATAGTTTCGAATTTTCTACATGGCGCCCGAACAGGGACCTTGGGATTAGTTTCGTTTTTAAATTAATCTTGTTCGACCAGAACGCTGTTCGCGGAATCCACGGAAGACCACATTGGAGACCGCCATCCACACCTACAACCGAAGCAGAACATAGACATTGAGTTGCCAACGCCCAGGGAAGTGGATTCATCCGACGACCAGGTAACAATGCCAAAGCAATGGCGGCTAAAATAATAATGTTTAATACCTATTGGCTTGGCATTGAACAGTATTGTACATGCATTCACCTACCGTTTAACTATTCGTGATAGCTGGGTAGTTCGGGAAGAGTATTAGAAGGCGCCAACGACATAGTTTACCGCTCATTTCGCATTTGGTAGCATTATTTCGCATTTCGTTTCGTTCGCTGAGAAAACATTGACCCTTGCAGCGGTAAACTAATTTTCGCGCTCCTTAATGTACAGCATACGGTTCTCTTAAGTTTACGTTCGTGCAGTACCCTCGTCGTAACTTTGCTCCCGCAGCTTCGTGGTTATCCAACTCTCTAACTGGTGTCGCCCAGCTTGTCGTTTGTGACGAGAGCTGATCATCCGCTCTTATATTGTGCCAATCAATTGAAACATCGTTCGCCACTTCGTTTTTGGGTCGAACGCTGTTCTAATTTAGGTATTTGTGTGCGCTTTGACATCTAATTTTCTAGCTGGTGTCGCCGAGCTTGTCGTATGCGCCAGAGAGCTGATCATCCGCTCTTATACTGCGCCACTCAATTAAACATCGTTCGCCACTTAGTTTTCGGGTCGAACGCTGTTCTAATTTGGGAGTCGAGTGCGATG
Source organism: Drosophila ambigua (assembly GCA_018150905.1). Classification (NCBI taxonomy): domain Eukaryota; kingdom Metazoa; phylum Arthropoda; class Insecta; order Diptera; family Drosophilidae; genus Drosophila; species Drosophila ambigua. The sequence goes on from JAECWS010000082.1 coordinate 186,679, forward strand.
CGCGCATCAGAATTGCGTTTGCTTATTGGTTCGAACTTGGTTCGAGCTCAGTGTGTCGAGCCAAACTTGGTGTTGGTTGCGTACTCTTAGCTTAGCGTTGCGCGCATTGGAACTCCAGACGTCCGTTTCGTAGGGGATCGAACGTGGGTCGAGTTTGCTTCGCCGTGACAGAGCTCGGTTGCGTTTGTTGCGTTTTTGTCTGTTCTAACTGTTGCAGTCGTTGTCGCATCGAACCTAATACGTTTATACGTGGGTACTTGAATACTTTTGCCGTACTGTCAAACATTGTTCTCATTGAACGCAGTTCATTTCCTCAGGTTATCGTCGCCTTCGCTTAGCAAGTTTGAAGTTTAGAAGTTAGGAACAGCCAACGTTGGTAATTTAATCAACATGTCTAAAGATCATGATGAAGAGAAGGCAACTGGGAGCGGAATGTGTGGAAGCACGAAGCACGAAGGTTGGAGAAGATAAGCGAAGATATAAATCGAATGAGGATAGCATTTGAGGAGGGTTCAATTTCGCTGGATCCATTACAAATCCAATGTCGTTTGGAAATATTGAACTCCTATATTGAAAAAGCAATGGCCCTGCAGTCCGAGATCGATGTACTAGACCCAGATAATTCAGATAGGGCGGCGTTGGAAGAAACGTGTGTGATAACACATGTCGGCAGCGACCAACAGATCCCCTCAACCATACATGAATTCAGCTCCCACACACCACCACTCCAATTTGTCAAAATTGAAGTTGCCGAAGTTCAGCGGCAAGCATGTGGATTACAAACAGTTTATTAGTCTGTTTGAAAGTTTGGTAGATTCCGACCCGTCGTTGTCCAATATAGAGAAGTTCAACCATCTCATATCGTGCTTGTCCAAAGGCGTTACAAAGTTTGAAGAGGGTGTACGATAACAAGTGCTTAATATTCTTTGAGACACTTGCCCAGTTGTTTGACATTCCTGCCGTAACCAAGCCGTCAGCGTCTGCATTGCGATCAACTATAGATACAGTGTCATTCTGGAGTCGCTTTTATCGTTAGGAGACGAGCGAGAGGTTGCTAACGCCATGATAATACATCTGGTGTTATCCAAGGTGGACCCATACACAAAAACAAAGTATGAGGAGCAGCTGAACTACGATGAGCTCCCTTGCTGGTCGGATTGTGCAAAAATGTTGAACCGCCGGTACCAACACCTTTCAGCAGAGGAGTCATCCAAAGCGAGAGGTAAACCAAAGTTTGACATGCCGTCGACCAGCAAGAGAACCAGCAGATCGTCATTTTCTTGCGCGAGGGCCGAAAAGTCGATCGACCCCAAGTGTGTATATTGCGGCGCCAACCATTCGATCGACAACTGCCAGGGATTTGGGGCAATACCCGTCTTGGAGCGTTTCGAGTTCGCAAAAGGCAAGCAATTATGCATTAATTGCCTCCAATCTGGACATAGGGTATCTCAGTGCACATCCTCTAAGTGCAGAGTTTGTTCACAGAGGCATCACAACCTCTTGCATAGATACGCAGCTCAGAGCGCAGATTCAGAAAGTCAGGCAATAGGAGTACAAGCATCGTCCCATCCTGCGCAGGTGAAGCAGGCATCCAGTGAGCCCGAGCATGTCATCCTTGCCACAGCAGTGGTAAGAGTTCGGGACAGATTTGGCCAAGTTCACTTAGCAAGAGTGTTGTTGGATTCGGGTTCACAGGTCAATTTCATGACAGAAAGTCTAGCGCAATCGCTAAGGTTGGCAAGGGTCAACCGGTGCCTGACAGTGACATCTGTAGGCAAGTCAAGCTCGGTGTCGAGGAGTGAAGTCTCGACGACAATATACTCCAGGTTAAATAACCATAGTTTCGTAGCAGATTTCTGGGTTCTTAGCAGCATTACCAATCAGCAGCCTGACAGAAGTCTGCCCATTAAGCAGTGGAAAATTCCTGCGAATGTGGAGTTGGCAGATCCAGTATTCCATCGACCTCAAAGGGTAGATATGCTGACTGGAGCAGACTCGTTCTTCGATCTGTTGTGCACAGGCCAAATAAAACTGGGTGAAGGGGCACCATTGTTGTAAAAGACCCTTTTAGGTTGGGTAGCTTCAGGTCGGTGTAGCAAGCTTCTGACTGGAGAAGCCGCTTGCTGCGTCGCAACCTACTGACCGGAAGAAGACTCTCTGTCTCAAATGGGCGAAAGACTGTGGGAGATAGATGCAACGCCAGAAGAAAAACATGCTCAAACAAATTCGGCAGAGCAGCTGGCATGTGAAGAGTTTTTCAAAGCCAATGTCTGCAATTTACCGACCGGAAGGTTTCAAATATCGTTGGGGTCGTCCTTCGAGGTCGCAAAACGTCGTTTATTATCATTAGAGCGACGAACGTTAAGAGAGAGGGAGCTGAGAGACATGTATCTCAGTTTCATGAAAGAATATATCGAGCTCGGCCATATGTCTCCGACAGACAACGCGATTCCGCCAGGACCACATTATTTTATACCACACCAGTGCGTCCTGAGGCCTGATAGCAGTTCCACCAAGCTTCGAGTCGTTTTTGACGCGTCGAGCAAGACCACAACTGGGTGGTCATCAAACGATTTACTTATGGTGGGACCGACTATTCAGAGGGAATTATTTTTATCACTCGTTCGATTTCGGGTGAATCGGTATGCTTTAACGGCAGACGTTTCGAAAATGTATAGGAAAGTGGATGTGGCCGTAAAAGACCGGAATTTCCAACTCATCGTGTGGCGAGAACATCCCACCGATCAATTGCAAATTTTTCGGTTGAACACAGTTACCTATGGTACTTCCGCAGCACCTTTCATTGCCATTCGTTGTTTGCACGAGCTCGGTGTACGCCACAGAGACACCCACAAGAAGGGTTCTGTGGTGATCTGCAGTGATTTTTATGCAGACGACATGCTGACAGGAGCCGATGACGTAGACACGCTGAAGTCGATTTGCGATCAGGTGTCTGAGATTCTTGGCTCCGGAGGAATTCAGCTTTCGAAATGGTTTTCGAACCATCCAGAACTAATGGATGGAAACAATGAGGAGAAATCCCTATCATTCAATGATGCCGATTCGACCAAAACATTGGGGATGAGGTGGAGTCCAAGAACAGATACGTTCCGGTATCACTTGGAAGATAGCTTCACAAACTTGAATCCGACTAAGCGCACCATTCTGTCAATTAGTGCTCGACTGTTTGATCCGCTTGGGCTACTAAGTCCAATCAGCATAACAGCGAAAATTTTCCTCCAGAAGCTGTGGCAGCTTCAGCTGGATTGGGATGAAGCCATCCCAATGTCACTGCATACAAGCTGGGAGAGGCTAAAGCTAAACTTGTGTGGTCTTGACAAAATAGCCGTGCCTCGTTACGTTATGGATAGTGGGTGCTCGTCGATTCAAGTGCATGGCTTCGCGGACGCGTCTAGTCAAGCGTATGGGTGCTGCATTTATGTGCGAGCGCTTTTCGAAGGTCAAACGTACGTTCGATTGATCGCTGGGAAAGCAAGAGTAGCTCCCCTAAAAACAAAGACCATCCCGAGGCTCGAATTGTGCGCCGCAGCATTATTGGCGCAATTTTGGGCCTACGTAAAGCAAGTTTTGGAAAAGTGTCGAATCGAGAGCGTATTTTTCTGGACGGATTCAGAAATAACGCTACATTGGATTAAAACCCAACCGTCGTCACTTGCAGTATTTGTCTCAAATAGAGTAGCCATGATTCAGGAGCTATGTCAGGGCATTACGTGGCGTCATGTCCCATCGCTGTCGAATCCAGCGGACTTGACGTCTCGCGGATGCGAAGTGCCTGAGCTCCTGGAGTCCATATGGCTAGAAGGTCCGAAATTTGTATGTGAGCCTGAGCATTGTTGGCCAGAGAACCCGCATTTTAACATCCCAGATGATGTGAAGAACTCCGAGGCGAAACGGTCCGCCCAGGTTCTAATTTGCGTTGCGAACTCGTTTTCAAATGAAATATTTTCTCGTGTTTCGTCGTACCCCAAATTAGTTCGAGTTTTTGCGTATGTATACCGATTTGCTAATATCGGCAAGAACAAGGAACGTTACAGGGAGCTAACTGCAAAGGAGTTGCAGCAATCGTCTCTAAAATTGATGGAGCTGGTTCAGCGAAGCGTCTTCTCTGAAGAGTTTAAGAAGCTGAAGAAAGGGCATACGCTGCAACCGAGCCTGCAGATGATGGCCCCTTTTATCCAAAAAAGATCAGAGGAGGGGCGATCGTTTACACTTATCAGGGTCGGAGGAAGGCTGTTGCATGCTCCAGTGCCAATAGAGGCTAAGTTTCCGGTTCTACTTCCCGCCAAGAGTCAATTCGTCGAACTTTATTTAAGGAACCTACATTTTAAAAATTGTCACGCCAATGCAAAGACATTAGTAAGTTTGCTGAGACAAGAGATTTGGCTAGTAAATGCACGTCGAGAATGCACTCGCATAGTGAGGAGATGCATCCACTGTTTTCGATACAAACCTAAATTGATGGGTCAGATTATGGGGAATCTTCCAGCAGACAGGTTTAGGGAAGGTCGTCCGTTCCTTTGCGGGGTAGACTCTTGTAGTCCCATCAACGTCTCGCTTCGGATTCGAGATCGTCAGCCGCTCAAAATGTACATCGCGGTATTTGTGTGTTTCGCTTCGAAGGCCGTCCATTTAGAGCTTGTCCCAGACCTGTCGACTAATTGTTTTCTTTTATCTCTAAAAAGCTTCATCGCAAGACGTGGCGTTCCGCTGAGGATGTATTCCGACAACGGGCCAAATTTTGTCGGAGCCCGGAACGAGCTGCAGAGGCTTCAGGAAGCGTTCGAGGAGCAGCAGTCCAGCCTGAGGACGTTCGCGGCGGAGCAAGGGATGGAGTGGAAGTTCATCCCCCCGCGAGCACCGCACTTCGGCGGCGACGCAGACGGACGGAGCAGCGGTACCACCTTTACCAAGAGATGGCAACTACTCTTCGTATCCAGTATAAGGCCATTTCATTTCATTCTCGCTTGCAATCCGATCTCAATAACTTTCGGTCATGGTGTTGTGCAAATATGTTACACCTAAATGCCTCGAAATGCAAAGTAATGACATTTCATCGCTCCAGCCCCTTTTTGGCTCCTCTGCGGTGGTTCTCTTGAGAGAATTACCTTGGTTGATGATCTTGGTTTTAAATTAGACCCAAAGTTGAAGTTTTCTGAACACATTTTTACCATGGTAAATAAGGCCATGGGTGTGCTTGGGTTTATAAAGAGGTGGTCAAAGGAATTTGAATACCCCTATATAACGAAGACTCTCTACATCTCGCTTGTTCGTCCGATTTTAGAGTACTGCTCTTGTCTATGGTGACCCCAGTACAAAGTACACCAGGACCGTATAGAATCAGTCCAGAAAACTTTTTTTTTTGCTCTGCGTGGCCTTAACTGGGATGCAGGTGTGAGACTACCATCTTACCCTCGTAGATTGATTTTAATAAACCTTCCAACCTTGTGCAAAAAATGCTTGGTGTAGAAAAATGCTTGGTGTAGAAAAATGCTTGGTGTGATTTTTATGCACAACCTGATCATGGGTGACGTAGATAGCCCTGACTTGTTGAGCCAACTAAATTTTACGCTTCCTGTTATATCTACTAGAAACTTTATTCCCTTGTTCCTTCCGCTTTGTAGATCAAATTATTTATTGTACGAACCATTTAGGGTCCTATGCTCGGACTTTAATTCCCTCTACCATATTATATCCACTTCTAATTCCCTTGCTCTTTTTAGATCACTAATACTAACATACATTTCCCGTAATTAGTACTATTTTTTAGCTATCTTTGCATGTTTAGCTCAAAGAGCTAATTTTCTCCGAATTTTAATCTAACACCTATCTTTCCTGCATGCTCGTGATCGGTTGGGTGGGGGGAGGAGCTGCGTTTCTGTCTGGGTTACGCGCGTAACAGGCTTTGGCTTGGTGTAGCATGGGCCACTTGATGGTGCATTCATTGCATATCAACGTCCAGACACCACAGAAGCCTTCGAATCGTGGTAGAACGCCGATGAAAATCTCAGTGCTTAATTCTCCTGAATGCATTGTTTCTTTGAGGGAAGAAGCAGCTAAGAAAGATTCGAAGGTAAAACAATTTGCAGGCATCTGTTTCTGTTCAGAAAAAGAGTGGACGGAAGGCATAATTAGCCAAGACAGCGAACCAAGTCTCTTGCGGACGATGATCAGGATTTTTGTATCATCTGTCTGCATCATCTGCCAAGAAAATTGACCGCCTACAATTCGGTCGAATGCAATAAATGTAAAGTCCGATGCATATGAAGTGCGCTAATATGCTTGCAAGTAACTTAACTTGCAAGCATTACGACTTTAATTCCGATGACTGATGTTAAAAAGTGTCATCCTTCTTATTCTTTATGTCAGTAGGCTCTTAAAATAAATAAACTTACAATTTCTCGTTATTTTTGGTGATTTTCTTTCATATTAATTTTAAACGGTTTAAGCAGAGTAGTCCACAACTAGGCCTATATTTACTTTCTGAAAAAAATTACTTCACTATATTCTTGATACAATTTTTCTGAATGAAGGGATCAATTTAGTTCTTCACTGATAGTTAGCTAATACCTCTGACTTTAAATTTCTTTACATATGTTTGTATAATATGTTGTCAGTTGGTCAAAATTTATGAGGAAAAATAACACAACCGGTCCCTCTCCCTTACATTTGGGGGAATTCATGTTGACCAAATGGGAACGTGTGCAAGAAGCCAAATACGTTTATCCTTCAATTTTAAAAGTTTACATGAATCGAAAAGTTATAATTTCCGCTCCGAATGATGTCAGGTCGAGGGCGGATTTAATTACACTACTCTACAAAATCGTACTTTTTTTTTCCTCAAGGATCCAAACCGACCTTTTCTGATAGATAACCTTCCAAAAGGTATTTTTTGTTAATTTTTTTCATTTTTTAGGTTTGGTTAACGAAATTTAGCTCCAAAGTCTCTCCATAGATTTTAATGAACGATACCTTAAACGACGCCAAATTAATGCACCCCTACACAAAAAAATAGAGAACACAGGATATAATTTTTTTTCGACTTTTCCTGAGTTTTTAAAGTCAAAATTTCGTAAATAATACCGCACAAAAATCATCATTTTTGCATTTCAATGCTTTATATTTCCAAGACGGTAAGCTGAAATCACAAAGTGTTTGGGCTTATCTTCTAGCTGTTTTAATTATCTTTTCAAAATATTAAAGTTCTTAACAACCAGATGAAAGATACTAGAGTTATGTGAAAAAAACAAGCGCTACCTCTGAAAAAAGCTTCAAAAAAAAAATACCAGACTTTAAAAATTCTTAAAAAAAAAGTTCTGCCATAGAAAAAAAACCATAATTCTTTAAAAAAAATTTTAAAGCCCCATATCTATCAGAAAAAGTCGGTTTGGATCCTTGAGGAAAAAAAAAGTTCGGTTTTGTCGAGTAGTGTAATCAATGTGGTTAATACCTCGAACATCGAACATCCAAAAATCATTCGCCGTGAATCTTTGGCTTTCTTTTGCTTAGAATCACTCTGAAGAGGGTGCGTGTTATAAAGCCCCCAACTTTTAAAAACTGGTATAGTGCATCAAGAATTAATTTGATTACCGCGGGAATTGGTATTTCAGCCTTATAAAGTATGCACTGAGTGATACAAAACTTTGGAAAGACATTCCAAAAACTCACTTTTGCTCTGCCCGCATTGCAGACAAATAGTTGAAAGTCATATACAAATTATAAATTCAATATTATTCAATCTCAACATTTATTCACAAAGGGATGCAGGCAAAAATATTTTTTATAAAAAATTGCGCTTCCAGGATGTCCGGCATCGTTTGTACTTGTACGGGCACAACGAAAGACAATAAACCACCGTATTCCCATTGAAATCGATAGAGAACAGGTCCAAGCAGATATTAAGCTTTTTCTTGGTTACAGTGATGGTTTTTTCCGTAAAAAATAATGCGAGCATGAAATTCACTTTTTTCATTTTTATACCCGTACTCAAAAAAGATATAAGGGGTATATTAGATTTGTGGTAAAAGTTGATGTGTGCAGCGCAAAGAAGGAAACGTTTCCGACCCCATAAAGTATATATATTCTTGATCTGATCCATAGCCGAGTCGATATAGCCATGTCCGTCTGTCCGTCCGTCCGTCTCGATGAGCGCCTGGATCTCAGAGACTATAAAAGCTAGGGCAACCAAATTTGGTTTCAAGATTCCCGTCACTGGACGGGAATAACTACACTCAATAAGAATAGACGTGCAAGTTACACGCTCCGTCAACTAGTGCATTTTTCGGAGAAACCAGCAAACAACAACACATCAGCTGCTGGTCAATACAAATATAAGGTGCTTAGCAACATCAGAGCACTGTCAGCAGATCACCACCGCCTGGCCCGTGGGCTTATTATTGTTTTAAAAAACTGGTCATCGAGCAACTCGAAAGTAGCTCAAACTTGGCAAAGGAAGGGACAGGAAAAAGCGGGAAACGAAATTTTTCACTTAATACTGAGTGGGAAACGTGAGTACGAACATAAGCAACGAAAACAACAGCGCTAGAGGTGACATTACACAGCTGTTAGCGATCGATCTGCCACGCATATTGCAAAAGCTCGCGCTAGAGGGCGCCCACCAATAGAGCACCAACATTCTGTATAGCCTCGCCTCTGTTAAAGCTCGAAACCAAAACGATGCAGCCTGTCTCAAAACGTCTGCGTGAAAATACTGGAACAAATTTGAAGGGGCCGCGTACATCAGAAACACCTGCCCCGGAATCGGTTCAGCCTTTGAACCAACGATTTGAGGAGCAAGTCAGTCTCATTTCAGCAAAGATGAATGCGGCAGAAGAGCGGCTGTTAAGTTTGCTAACAGGCAAGCTTAATAGCATGGCTGGCGAGATCCAGAATCTCACATAGAGAGTCCAGTTTCTAGAAAGTAGGCTGGGTGAGACTCAAAACCTTACAAAAAAGGAAGAGGATCTGGAAGCCCAGCTTTCGTCAAAACTAGATTCACAGGCTAAGGCCAATATCGCATGACGAGAGGATCCATGTCGAAGTACGTCGAAGGTGAAAAGCTGAAACATATCTTCAACAACTTGTGCCTCAGCCTAAATCACACGCCTGCGCCTGCTATTAGGGATATTTATCGAATGAGGCCGAACAAAAATCTTCCTCACTCCATCGTTGACCCCATCGTCATTGTCAAGCTGGAATGGGTGCGCGACAAAGCGGCATTACTGCGCAACATCGGTATGTACAGGCGGGAAACCAAGCAGCTCCTAACTCTGCAGTTACTCGGCCTAAACTCACCAGCCCCAGTATATGTCAACGAGCAGCTTACCAGGGAAAACTATCAGATTTTTAGAGAAGCTCTAAAAATGAAGAAGCATCGGAAGGTGCAATCCGTGTTTACGCGCAGGGGTACGGTTCACGTCAAAGTGACCCAAGAAAGTGAGATCTGGGAAGTTCTCAAAATTGAGTATCTGAGAGAGATGCAAGCTGCTACTGAGAGCCCAGCAGCTGGAGACGAGAATAGCTCGTGTCGTCAATAATATAACTATAAGCAAATTTTTCGTATTAGCTATAAGTATTACCAATCTAAACACCTTCCTGTATTTTATTTTTAAGTGGGCCCTTACCTGTACTTACTGTAATGGAATTCTTCGTTGTGTTAAAACACACCTGATATGGACGGTTCATTAGAAATAACCAATGTGAATACATCTCAGGTCCTCAGAATTCTGGTGAAGCAAAAATCGGGTCTGCAAATCTGCCATATCAATGCACAAAGCACAATTTGACGAATTCAGACATATGTTTATCGACTCTGGTAAATAAATAACAAGATATCCGCAAAACTGCTCTGTAAGTAAAGACCAGATAGTGCCATACATATTTCTAACGATCACCATCAATAGAAGAAAGATGCTTCTTGGTTACATATATAGACTATGTCGACCTGACATCGCTTATCACTGATATTTCCTTGACTTATACAGACGTAATCCTAGCAGGTGACTTTAATTATGATATTCTTAGAGAATCCTCATTAGCAGATAGCATGTTGAGCCTTGACTTAAATATAGTGAACCACCAGCTCCCCACACACTTTACAAAAACAAGAAACACACTACTAGACCTATTCTTTGTAGACAGTACTGACAAAATTATACTGTATGACCAACTCACAGCACCAGGGTATTCAAAACATGACCTTATTTTCTTGACCTATGCTTTTAATCCTGACTACGATAATTATGACACCTTTTACCGAGACTTCAAGAACATTGACCTTGAAAAACTACACACTGACATTAGCATTCTTGACTGGACATCAATACATTATATGTTGTCCGTAAATTCTCAGCTTGCCCAACTTCAATCAAACATTGACTATCATTACAGTGAACATGTACCTATTAAGAGAAAGAGAGTCAAACGAACAGATAACTCATGGTTCAACCCGGAGATAAAGCTAGGTATCATCAAACGAAATGAGGCTTTTAAAAAATTTAAAAGATATAAGACTGAAAGCCACTTTAATATGTACAAATCATTAAGATCAGACGTAACTAAACTAATATACTCTGCCAAGACCGCCTTCTAGTCGTCAAAGTTTAACAACGCTCTGTGTAGCAAGCAGAAATGGCAAGTGATTAAAAGTATAGGAATTGGCAAAAAAAAAAACAAGAAACTCACTAGTTGACATGGACGTAGATGAAGTTAGCAAAAAATTTGTGCAATTAGTTGTACCGGACCCACAACCAACCCTGAACTTGACATCAGCGCCCTATAATTATACAGTTCCTAGCTTTAGTTTCTGTTGTGTTATTCCTTGTGATGTTCAAGAATCCATTCTTAATATCAAATCAAATGCTACTGGCCGAGACGATATGAACCCGAAATTTTTAAGAATAATAATCCCTAGAATCATCATGCACGTTACTCACATTTTCAACACAGCCATTACCACATCAACGTTCCCGGAAAAGTGGAAGGAGGCTAAAATAGTCCCTATCCCAAAAGCAAACTCTGCAGAATATAGGCCAATATCCATACTCCCGATCCTGTCAAAAGCGTTCGAGACCTTGGTAGCTAAACAAATAAATTCATTTCTTACAGAGCACACATTACTAAACGACAATCAATCTGGATTCAAAACAAATAGAAGTTGCACAACTGCAATGATAAAAATTGTAGAGGATATCCGTGAAAGAAAAGACGACGGAAATGTAACGTTCCTAACTCTTCTTGACTACACTAAAGCTTTTGACTCAGTTGACCATCGCATCCCCATCGCAAAGCTTCGCGAATCCTACAACTTCTCTGACTCTGCAGTACGGTTGCTATCATCCTATCTGCTAAATAGGAGCCAGGCTATTGTTGCAGAAGGGAAAATGTCGTCCTTTGCCTATGTTAAGTGTGGTGTCCCATATATTTATGTAAATGATTTGCCATTTGTCCGACTGTAAAGTGCACATGTACGCCGATGACGTCCAATTATATGTTAGTCGACCGTTAAATCGAATAGATGAGTGTATAAATGTTACCAATAGGGAGCTTGAGAAAACTAGTGCGTTGGCAACCAAAAATCGTCTATGCCTCAATCCAACGAAGTCAAAATGCTTTATTATATACAAAAACAAGAACAAAAATAAATCAAACTATATTGAGATGTGTAGAAATATCAAACACTCCCATTAGCTACATGGAGAAGACAAATAATTTAGGCTTTATAATAAATTGTACTCTGTCGTGGGATGATCATGTGAGCAAAGCAGTTGGAAAAACATATGGGATTTTAAGGGCACTTAATATTACCAAGCAATTTATACCAGTAAGCATCCGGATGCAGATAGCAAAAGCATACGTGTACTCATTTATGGGATTGAGGCATTTGGAAACTGTGGCAACGCAAAAGTTGACCATGTGCTTTAATAATATAGTAGATACATATTTGGATTAAGGCGCAGCGACAGAATATCTGCATTCTCATATACAATTTTCGACATGACTCTTTTCAAATGGATTGACTATAAGATGCTTACGTTCCTACATAAAATAATCCTCACCAGACAATCCCTATATCTGTATGAAAAATTAAGATTTACCAATTCTGAGAGACATTTCTTTGTGAATATGTTGTGAATTGTGAATATGAATATGTGCATATGGAATAATCTTCCACATCACATGAAAACAATACGAAACCATTCACAATTCAAAACACAGTTAGGTGCCCACCTTACACTAGACTAAGATTTTAAAATCAAATTCAATTTAAAATAAAATAACACGAACATTAGCATAAGAAAACAAATCAATATATGTAACCACTTATTAGTATGTCATATTAAAAGATTCATTTAGATCTAAGTTTAATACCAAACTAATGCGAAACCTATTGTACTCTATTCTACGATTAAATTTAGGTAGATTTTGTATAATATAAAGGCGAAGAAACCTTCTTATTTTCTTGGTGATGTTGGCTTTTAAGTCAATTGATATTATTTAAATATAATTCACAAAAAATAAAGTTAGACAACGCCTTTTACATTTCGATTTCCATTGATCCACAAATCTAGTAATAGTGCCCCAAATCTAGTGCCCCTCCATAAACTGTTTATCCTGTCTCTCGAGCTCGGCGATTTTACCACTGTCTGGAAAGAGTTATATATTATTCCTATTCATAAAAAGGGGTCTAAATCGGATGTTTCTAATTACCGTGGGATCTCCAATTTATCTGCCATTCCCAAACTCTTCGAAAAAATAATCAGTTCCCAGCTCCAACACTTGTCGTTCCTTATTCTCTGAATCGCAGCATGGATTTGTAAAACGTTGGTCTATTTAGTCTAACCTCCTGGAATTCTAGTGCTCTGACTAGTGCTGTAATTATAAGCCCCTTGCTTGTAGCACTAGGAAATACAATAAACAAACAATACAATACAATACAAGTGTATTTCAAAATTTCGCCCTGCCCCCTTTCGCCATTACAAAGGACGAAAATCTGTGGCAGGCACAATTTTAAAGATACGATAACACTAAAAACGCAGTATCGTAGAAAATACCCATATCTACCAGAATCTGAATCAGAGCGGATCATAATTATAGCCAGAATGACGAAATTAATTTTTTGTTGGTTCCCCCGCCTCCTCCAGCAAGAGACACGATACTCATTCTCCTTCTCGCTCGCACACTCTGCCGAGTTCAGTGCGCAAGCAACCCCTAGCGGAGGAGATATAGAATCGAAATGGTACATCTATAATCTACATGTTAGATGTAAAATATACATTGTAGATGTAGATAACAGATGTAGCAAAAAAATTTTAAATGTAAAATTTTTTTTTTAATTCTATTTTCTAAAAAATCATATGCTCAAAAATGTTTATATTGACGGGGAGCTTGCTATCAATGGCTGTAAAACACAAATAAACTGGCGCAGCTTCTTCAAATTTTAAAAGGAATCAGTTAATAGATGCCTTTTGACAGACAAATTATTGCCGTATCAATTAAGTGGCAATAATTTCAAAAGGTCTCGGGCATATCCAGTAAGTAGAGTTGACTTTTCCGCCATCGCAAAATATCTTTGAATTTCTAAATATTCTGAATATTGCTGAGCTTCAGGGTCTCGTAGTGAGTACAATCGCCAATGACGCCAAGCTGACCTAAACGTTGAGACCGAATCGAGTTCATTTTTGCAGAACGTACATATTTGATGTGCTTCATCTCTTTGTTGGGAAGCCCGTTCTTCCTCAGTCAGATTTGTTGCTTGTGCGATTCGAGTACGGCGAATTGTAAATACAATTATTTATATATTTTGTGCGTCGGTTAGTCATGTGTTTGTTGTGGTTTGCCTTCCGTTAAAATACCGCTCTCTTGTCAAAGCTGTTCTATCACAATCTCCCTATCAACTATACATAACTAACTGTTCTGTGCGGTAGCGCTCTGGTGCAGCTGGTGCTGCAACTATTCTACTCCTCTCTAAGTCATTACCAATTTATTTTCCAGCGCTTGCTTTGTACCTTGGTCTGATAGCTATATGTTTTGAATTATTATTATTTGAATTAAAGATTACTCAGTTGTCTGTTCCGTCAAAACCTGCAAGAAGCAGATCTACCACGACCAGCCGAGCATCGCTTGCTGGCTCTGTGACAACTTGCTGCACGCAAAATTCACTGTGTTTTTGGGCATCTCTAAACGTAATTGCCTGCATAACAGTTGTGAGGCATGCTGTGTAGTTCATGCCTAATGTGTTGTTGTGTGGTGTGGTAGGTCATGTCCATGAGGCTGACGCGAACGGGCTTTACGGAGCTGACCGTCGGTGGTGCTATTTTCCTCAACAATGCACATTGAACAAGACAGCCAATAATTTGGAATAAGTTCGAAAACTTCACAGAAACAAAATCTTGTTTTAATGGTACATTTTCATAGTGATTACCTTGGCTAGAAAAAATTCATACATATTTTTGATTTTAATACTGCGCTGACATTTTTTCAGAAAATCAAAGTGAGATCTTCGGTAATTACGAGTTGGCCTACGAGAGTCGGGAATCTTTTTCTTGACTTTGTGAGCATGTAATTTATGTAAACTTTAAGTAAAGGTAAATGCATGGAACAGAAAGTCAGGGGTATGTAGAATTTGTATGTAATAAAATATTTTGTTCATATGTGCTTGTTTTTTGTGCGTATTAATTTGAGCTTTCTAAAATTAAACAAAACTTAACCAACTTGCCAGTCTATTGTGGTTAAAAACTTATCCCGAGATCAATACAACCAAAATCGATCTATGACAAAATTAATGTAGAAAGTGTATACTTACTAAAATCTATTAAATTACACTTTCAAATGCAAAAGTTTTGTGCGGTACTGTGCTCAATCTCACACGAAAAACAGAAAAAAACGAGAGGGAACGTTGTGAGGCACCTCGGTGGCCTCTAGACTACTTTTATACGCGTTCTCAATCAGTCTACATATATATATAAGTAATATTTAATAACCTTCGCACGTGATTAAGTATGTTTCTGTTGGTCTGCGACGCCTGCGCAGCGCAGCATAAAAATGCTGAATAATGCTGCTTTCCAGTGATATGAGTTCTTGGCTATCGTCTGCGGCCACGATGACAGTAGTGCCGTTGATTATTAAGACGCCCTCGTCTACCTCTACAACTGGGGGGCATGTTACGTGTCACACTGTGCCCCGGCCCCAGAGTGCAGTTATTGAGCGCAGCTGTTCGCAGGTGCGTCCTTGTAGAAGGCTAATGACGTGGCCTGGAGTATTATCCCCTTGTGGGCGACTGGAAAGATACTTATTTTCTTAGAAATAAACTTAGGTCTAGGTATTTCAATTACAAAAACTATTAGTTCTGAGTCTGTTGTAGGTCGTCAAAATCTGTTGTCCCTGCAATAACTTTCAAGGCCGTCCACAGAATATTTAAAATCCTGGCCTGCTTTGTGGTGAACTTCTAAAGCATCGGTTAGCGTCCATAGGAGGGAACAAGTCTGATATGTTTCTTGAGTGTCGTATATAGAAGTATTCCTCCCAAACTGCTGTTCGTCCGTCAATTAAAGGAATGTAGTCTGCATGTGCGTAGTATGTTAGTGTTGAGTCGGCTAGGACTGTCGTTGTTACGATCACGAAGAGGTATTCAAAGAGGGCGCTAGTAGAAATGAAAGGTAAAAACGTATTAACTAGAAAAGTTCAAAGCCCATTAAATACGCAAATTAACTTTAAATTTGTACTTCAGGTTGTCCGGTTCAGGGTGTTCGGCGCGACCCAGGCAGATGACTTTATGGTCGAACGGATCCTAGATTTAGGTTTCCCTTTTCTCAAGTGGCCTCCTTCAAGAGGACTGTATTATTTATGGGGAGGCCTGTATCGTCCCTGTTCATGTTTATGAACATCTTGCCCGCGATCCGCTAGAGTTGAGATATCTGTGGGTGTGTAGGCCTCGTTCAAGAGGACTGTATTTGTCTGCGGCGTGAACGGCTGTCGGTTCTGTTCATGTCTATGAACATCCTCTGAACATCTTGCCGGCGGTCCGCCAGGGAAATGGTGACTGTTTCATTTGATTTGCATTGCTTCCTTATGTAAATAATTAATAAAACTAGAATAATAATAATAATAATTAATAGTGTGAAAGATCCGCTGTTCTTATGTACTGGGTGGAAGTCGAATCCTCTTAGAAGGATATTCCCTTTTTCTATTTTGCTAAGCTGCTTTTGGAGGTCATTGATTTCTTTGCTGTTATCGATTACCCTTGAGCCCAGTGGCTTCAAGGTGAATTCTGATATTTCTCCGATTTCTTTTGTTCGATGTTTCACTCTTAATCTTTTTTGATGAAAACAGCGTAGTTCCTCCAGATCGAACTGTACATCCTTCTTGAAGAGAAAGTATCCCTTGAAGCTGTAGGTCGTTTATAACCTCATGGTTACCGTTACACTGTATATGGTAGTGGTTTAGCCTCCACAAATGTGCATAGGTAGGTACTTGACGGCTTCAGAGGTGCTATTTCGCACGCATCATCATTTGCATTGGCCCATGGCCAATTTCCTTTGCAGACATACACGTCGAAAGTCGTCCGTTCGCATTTATGTAAAAAGGCTTCGGACATTACATGATATGAGTCCAGCAAAAAGTAGTAACCCAGATAGGAGTCTCGTACCACTGGAATCATTATGTGGTTGTGCGTCTCAAAGGGAATGGGGACTATTTTATAAAGTCTAGACCAGGGGTCGGAAACCTTTTGAGACGGAAGAGCCAAAATTCATAAATTATAAATAATATTTATTGATACAAAAAAATACACATTTTTCGCCCAAAAGGTATTACTTTTATCTAGCTCTGATAGAATAATGAAATTAACTAGGAGAATAATTGATTAATAGGAAGCATCAATAAGAGAATTGGCCTTGCATGTCATTTGACAGTTTTTTTTAATCAGGCTCCTAGCTTGTAGTTGTAAGTTTCAAGCACGCCTCTAGATTTTTATTTGTTAGTTGACTTCTTAATTTACTTTTTATTATATTCATGGAAGAGAAGGCTTGCTCGCACGAATATGTTGACCCGAAGATCATTAAAACTCCAAATGCCAACTTCTTCACCTCTCCGAAGCATTATGTAAGACTATTCCATGTGTCAAAAATGATTGCCTCAACTCGGGGCAATTTTTTAGATCTGTCCACTTGTGCATTGTGACTAACAAGCTTTCTGTACCTCCAACTCTTCTAACTTGCTCTTGAGTTCTGTGAATTTTCAATTCCAGCAATGGCATTTGAAGCGAACCGGCATCAATTCCAAATGGCTCATTGTTTAACTCATTTGTATTGGTTTTTAGAGGATTTATTACAAAAGACATCGTACTAGCATTTGCTAAAATCTCGTAGCAAATTCATTCTTCATTTTTCTTACAGCCAGTATAAAGTAATTTGTGTTAATATTAGCATTGGTTGATCGCGATATTGCTTCAGATTTTCGAAACGAAGTAGTTTGCCGCTATTCATGTCTTCGAAAAAAAGAAGTAAAATATTCTCGAAACAAACCAATTCCTCAAGCAAGGTATAGGCTGGGTTTCCCTTCCCTTGTAGTTTAACATTGAGCTCATTTATTTTCTTTGTGATATCCACCATGAAGTTCAATTTTTGCAGCCATTCGTCTTCTGTCAATTCGGGATGAACAATTCCTTTTTGATTCAAGAATGTTTTAATTTCACTCAAGCAAGACGCAAAACGTTTCAATACATTACCCCTGGAAAGCCATCGCACTTTATTGTGCAGAAGTAAATCCGAATACTGGCCGTCTAATTCTTCAAGTAATTCCTGAAACTGGCGATGGTAGAGAGCTTTTGCCAAAATTCTGTTATTGATCTTAATTACCAAGTTCATGACCTCAACTATTTCGGATGGAAATGTTTGAGCACACAGAGCCTCCTGATGAATTATGCAGTGGAAATTTTATTTTTTCCGAAGAATCGTTATTACTCCTTTATGTATTCCTGTCATACTATTAGCTCCATCAGTTGCTATAGAAACGATTTTATTCATATCGACTTTATAGCTTTCCAAGCATTTCTGCACAGCATTTGCTATATCCTCTCCACGAGTTTGTCCTGAGAGCGGCAGAAATCCCAGCATTTCTTCTTTTGGACCATGTGATAAAATACACCTGACGAAAAGGGTAACTTGTGTAGTGTCTTTTATGTCGAAAGACCCATCTATAGCAAGTGATAAAACAGAAGCTAATTGGATATCTTCCACTTGCAAATGGGTTACATTTGAAGACATTTTAGCAGTACTATCCTGTATGGTTTTTGTAAAAAATGGCAAATCTTTGATTTTCTTCATGATTTCCCCTTTATTTTGGAAATCACAAAACAATTCTTCGCCTCCACATTCAAAGCAATCTATGATGTACTCCCCGTCTGTGAATGGTTTTCCTCTTTTTGCAATTTGTAGGGTTATTTTAAAGCTGGCCAAATTTAAATTATTTGAAGATTGCGTCCATTTACTTTACATAAATTTCGACTGTTGTTTTTGTTTTTGCAGTTCTTGAACAGCTTTTTTTCGTGCCTCACCGGTTAGATATTTAGCAGCGAATTGGAAATGGTGTGTAACAAAATGTCTCTATGTTCGATTTCTTATTATGTGCAAGCTTTTCTTCGCAAAAACCACATGTCGGAAGGCCATCTGTGTTTCATATGAATGCAAACAAATCAGTCCAATCCTGCTTAAACGCTCGATTTTCATCTTCCGTTCGTCTCTTCTTTTTTTCCGATGCCATTCTAGCGGTGGAGCTGAATTAAATACTTCATTTCGGTAATTTCTTATCTGTTTCGTTCGATTCTACCTTTTAATTTAAAAAATTTCTTCTAAATCGTCTTCTAGCGGTGATTGTCACGATTCATCGGCTGTTAAACATCGATATTTAAGGGAATAAATGGCTATAGTTGCCATTTCAGAATGGCAGTTATTTTCGAAAATGTATGGGTCAGTAATAAGACTGTATTTCTGCATTCAGTATATACTTGAATAACAAACGAATTTTTTTTTTTCGGATTTTTGAGAATATATTATAATTATTAATTCTAACTACTAATGGAACTGGAGAACCGCATCTTTACAACGAAAAAGCCGCATGTGGCTCGCAAGCCGCAGGCTGCCGACCCCTGCCCTAGCCAAGTGAAGTTTTTTTGACCCCAAGTCAATATTAGCGTCAGCTTCAGTTAACATAAAAAGTTGACAGTTCTGGCAGGATAAAGAACTGGCTTTTTACACCGAAGATGGTCAGAAAGAATTTTCGTTGTACCTTATTAAAGCCATGTAGGGACTTTACAACGAATGGGGCTTCTACCGGGAAATGAATACGCGAATTGCATCGTTCCAGTATTTATCGTTCAGGGTTTGCGCCCGTGCGATGTCTTGGGACATGATTGCTTTGTTTGTAAGAAGGGCAAGCTTCTTTTCCACCTCCTCGTGAAACTGAACGAGCTCCTGTCGGAGCGTGCCCAGTTCCTGCTCTAGCAAGTGCAATAGGCGTTTATATGAGTAGATAAAGCGATAGCATCAAAATTCAAGGGTGCATTCGGGGTCCTTTTACTTTGTTTCGAATTATGAGAACTGCTTGATAATGATTAGGCAGCCTTTGCTGCATAGCGCCAAGCATCATACTGCTCAGAGTTCCATCGAACTCCGGGACTATTTTCACCACATCGAGTGACTCGTCGCAGCTCACCGTTCTGTCCAGTGTAACGGGCGCAATTGGGTGGTTACCGCTCGTAACTTTTCTGAACTTCTAGAGTAGAGCTAACTGCTGCTGTAATGATGGCCTGCAAGTGCGAAGCGTCCATCTTGTTTGCCTAATTGTTTCTAAACGTTTTTTCGGTCGTCGTCACAAGTCAGTGGTACATTGTTGTATGTTGTGGTCTCAAGTTCTGCCGTTGTTATCACAAAAAGAGCAGAGAGAGATGTAAAAGATGGCATCATCAGCCCAACTGATCCATGCCGGACAAAGGGCCATAAATTGGCTGAAACAGATTTACGAGGGAATTTTCTCTCACGGACAAATCCCAGACACATGGCTTCAGACCAAAGTCGTTTTTATACCAACGGCAGGTAAACCCTCGCACACTGCACCCAAAGATTTCAAACCAATAAGTCTTTCATTCTTTTTTTTAAAGATGATGGAACGGCTTTTATGGCTGCATCTCAGGGCGAATATTCCGCCACATCTAATCTCTGATTCTCAACACGCCTATCGGAAAGGAAGATCCAACGAGACGGCCCTACACGCGTCCCTTAACTGTAAGGAGTACACACTGGTGGCCTTTCTTGACATAGGAGGCGCTTTTAGCAACATCATCCCGACTGCCATCACGGTGCACTGACGGACCTGGACCGATCAGATGCTTCAATGCAGGACAGTTGAGGCCTCACTGGGAACGTCAACATCCACCAGGTTTGTCAGCAGAGATACGCCGCAGGGCGGAGTCCTCTCGCCCCTCCTATGAAAAATAGAAGTTAATGAACTGCTGTGGGTGGGTGGATGTCACATGGTGCACTGGTGCAAGCAATCTCAGAAAATGGTCCCAGTGGGCAGACAAATGCGGGATAGGTGTTAATCTGTCTAAAACGGAACTAGTACTCTTCACCAGGAAGTACAAGATTCCGACACGACTCTCCCAAAACTCTGTGGGGAAGCGCTAGTTTTTAGCAATAATGCCAAGTATGTTGGTCTGATCCTCGATAGGAAGCTCGATTGGAAACTGAGAATAGAGGATAGTGTAAAGAAGGCTACTGAAAGAACCATCGGACTAAAATGGGGAATGACCCCGTATATAGTCCGGTGGCTATATACCGTCATCATACGACCAATCCAAATGTACGAAGATGTAGTATGGTAGCTAGCACTGAACAACAAAATTTGTCTTAACAGCTATGCATAACGGGCGGACTATACACAACCCCAGCCCTCCATACCTTGTATAACTCATGGGGAAAAAGGTAAAAATTCTTTCCGCTCTCAGAATGAGAGAATACAAACTTTGGAAAGCATCCGCGTTTGGACACTCGGGAATCTTGACGAGACTCCCGCACCTACCGGAGAGGACAGATTACTGCATATCGATTGATTACCTCTCACTGCCCTTCCAGATATCAATCCCACTCAGGAAGGACTGGAAGGGGGGCGAATATACACATATACACTGATGGCTCAAAGTTAGACGGCCGTTTGGGTGGTGGCGTCTACTGTAACGAGCTCAACACTAGTCATTGTTTCAGACTCCCGGACCACTGCAGTGTGTTCCCTGCGGAGGTTGAAGCAATAAACGAGGCTTCAATATTTCTATCGTCTCCAAACTTTCTTTACACAGACTCTCAGTGTGCGTCTTCTCTGATAGCCAAACAGTTCTTAGAGAACTTGGCTAAATATCGTCGAGTTCAACGACTGTTAACATATGCCGCAGGTCTCCTAATGAGACCGCAGAGCATTTAGATCTCTCCCTAGTATGGGTCCCCGGACACTGGGATATCCACCGGAATGATGCTGCCGACGAACTAGCCAGGCAAGGTACTACCACACCTCTCCTACCGGAGAAGAAGCAGGTAACTATGCCCTTGGCTACGTGTGGGCTAATAACGCACGAAGCCTTCGAGCTAATTGCCGACAGACGATGGCAGCAAAACTATCACCTGTAAAACTTCCAGGTCAACCTGGCCAAGTCGATCGAAGAAACGCTCGGAAGAGCGTCACAACGGTCCTGTAACAGAACCAAGTGAGTTGGTGTGGGGAGAATTTTCTCTCTCTCCAACTACCGCCTTAACCTAACTTAATCTGCACTTGTACATGCTTAAGTTTAGAAAAAAAACTGTGTTCAGTTGCTGTTTTTTATTTTTCTTTTTATGCTTATATTGCATGCCTCACACGAGGTTCTTTTGATGTTCTAACAATTCAACCAGCTGTTCAGAAAAACGTTCATTTGAAGGCCATAATTTGAACAAAAGTTTCACTCACATGTCTTCCTTAGGTCGATTTTACTCTAGATCTTGATGCAAGTTAACTTCTGTGGCAACGTCTTTGTCTGGTTTCCCAGCCTGAAATTCCTCAAAAATAGCCAGTGGAGCAAAATTTTGTAATTCCACCTTTGTTTGCTATTTGCATTGCCCATATTTATTCACGGCAGCGACCGTTCTTTCGCCTCTATATCTGCTTTTCATTTTCTACTGCAGCTGCATCATCTATGATATTCTCGCATTCTCTCTCTCTATCTATCGCTCGTACTCGGCTCAGCAGCAGCCCGGTCTTCTATCGTTTCTTTCGTTCTCTATCCCGCTTGCATTAGGGCACGGCAATTCCGTCCGACTGCCCTCTTTTGAGTCTTTAATTGATCGTCATCATTATCGCACTCATTTTCTTTCGTCTCGATGTATCACCCACTTCTCTCGCCTATTGAATAGACCCTGCGTTTTCATTTCAGCTGCATCATCGCATTGATTTGATCAACCGGCACATGTCCCATTTTTCTTTCGTTAAACCTACACACCCCATATTTCGCCTACTTAACAAATAACAAAAACTATATCGAATCCGCTCGAATTCTCATTTTAATCTAAACTAGCTGACCCGGCAAACTTCGTACCGCCTAACAGTCAATGAATGTCGTGTTACTTTTTAGCTGAACTAATTTAGGCTTTGATGAACGTAAAACAATGATACAAACGATTTGATTTTAAATTATAATATTGAGGTCATCTACATCTTTATTTTTAGCGGCCAAAATTGCTCGCTCACTTAACCATTTAGTATTTTTGTGGTTAGCAATGATATCCGGGAATACTTTGTTGATAAGCTCGTCTTTTGATGATACGAAATTGCAAAAATTTGGAGTAAATGAAATCAAACCGCTCGATTTGTCAACAGGAACACGGCCATTACCGATAGTCAGCAATTGCTTCGAGAAATCATCAGCAGATAGATCGTTCAACAATGCAACTCTCATATTTACAGACAGTTGAAGTTTCTTTACATATCGCCACAGATTTGATGCTTTGAGGCAAGCGTTTATTTCGTCGGCAGCAGTAGATCTTGGAATGTCTGGTAGTGTTTGTCGGAAATCGCCAGATAATAAAATCATTGCACCACCAAAACATCTTGAGTCATTTCGCAGATCTTTTAATGTTCGGTCTAGTGCTTCCAATGCGCGTTTGTGCGCCATTGTGCATTCGTCCCATGTGATGATTTTTGATGCTACTTAAACTTTGGCCATTGCGGAGAGTTTCGAAATGTTACATGTCGGTTGTTCAGTAGTTTGAAGGTTTAATGGCAATTTTAACGCTGAGTGAGCCGTACGGCATCCGTCTAACAATGTGGCCGCTATTACAGAAGAACAATTGCTACCGCAATTTCGGATCTCGCACGTACAGTGGCCAAAATCAATGACATGATGAATGTCTTCCCAGTTCCACCGGGGGCATCCAAAAAAAATAAGCCGCCATTTCCATCATCAATTGCATTAATCAGGGTATCATAGACTTCCCTCTGCTTAGGATTCAACAGAGGTACATTCGTTTGAACTGATTGGATTATTTAATGTGGATCATTTTCACGTTCACGTTCCAATTCTCTATTAAATGCGCCATTCCGCGATCTGGCGCTGGCATTCCTAACCTAACTAACAAACTACCGCACATGAGGTAACACATATCTTCGATCAAGAGCAAAGTCTGGTTACGGATCTCCTCATTCACCTCAATATCGGAATTTCTTGAGCTGACGCGAATTCGATGTAAAATATCTTCCGACATGTTATCTTTGTATTTGTTCCACATGTCATGTGGGTTCGATGGGAAGCATGTTGAAATGATGATAGCAAATAATGTGCGTATCTGACTTGGAGACGCAGAAATAATTGCTTCAGCGATTGTTGTGTCCCAATGAGTATCGTTTTTCCACTTTACCGCTAAGGCAGCACAAACCAGGCGTTTCATCAGCAAACTTCAATGCTCCACAATGCTGCCAAACAACGTCCATTGGACCAATGCAAACTAAACGATGCAAGCTGTAGTCGATTGTTCAATCATACAGAAACGCTGCTCGATTCAAATCAATACTTGAACCATTTCTTCTTGCACTGCGAAGATTGTTCCTCTGTTCATCTGTACGATAAGCTCGACGATTTCTCCTTTCTAACCTAGCCGTTTCAAGGGCTGCCTCTCTTTGCTCTTGTCTTTGAGAAGTACGAATTAAGGCCCTTCTTTGCTCCATACTAACACGTCGCTGTTCTCGTGCAATTTCTCGTTCTCCATCATATAATTGACTCACGATATTCCGTTGCCTAATTGCATAACGGCTTCGCTGGGAAAGATTAGATCTTCTAGGACGCGGCATTGTTATTAAAATGTGCACTCGCATAAAACCACCAAACTGATTTTTTATTCCCTAAATTCCGTTCCTTTCCGATGATTTTATGTAGAATACTGTAGAATAAATCTTAGGTATTGACTATTTGACAGGATTGGACAACAAATGTTTGACATGGAGAAAGAAAATCAATGAAAACTCGATATTTGTAATAAAAAAATCAATATCTATTGAAATGCATCTATTCATTGCGCATATCGAAATTTTAAGATGTATTCTGCTATTCGGGACGGAAACAAATCCAACAAATCAAAAACCATGGCAATCGGTCCAGCCGTTCTCGAGTTATAAGTGTTGTAACAGACACGACTTTCTTTTATATATATAGATTCAACAGCTGGTGAAAAAGCTCTCTAGCTCAACAGTCTTTTTATTTTTCTTCGCCGCTGCCCTGCTTTGGTGAAATTTTTAAATATTTCATCAGTTAAAATTTTTTTAGTAAATCTGTCGTCTACATATTCGGCATACATAGATTACACTAATCGACAAAATCCAACTTTTTTTCCGACTTTTTCTGATAGTTATGGGAATTTAAAATTTTTTAAAGATTTATGGTTTTTTTTTATGGCAGAACTTTTTTTTACGAATTTTTGTAAACTCGGCTTTACGAAAGCAGCGGACACGTTCAGATAGCCTACACATTCGATTCCATACAATTGGGCCAATATCGACTGACACTTCGAATGTAGGATGGTAGGAGTCTTCAGGTATAGTGAGCGGAAGGGCTCGGGTTAACAACGCTATGGTCGGATCCGAGACAAAGCACAGATCAAGCAATCGACCCAAGGATTTTTTCACATGGTTGACTTGAGACAGGGATAGGTCTAGCAAGCCGTCGATAAAGTCAAGTCGTGACATGGGCACAAGGTTATTAGACTCGTTTACCGAAGACCACACAGAACGTGGCAAATTGAAATCACCAAGAACTATCATATGGTATTTATCTGATAGCGAGGAAGAAACAGTTTTTAAAGCGGACAGGTGATGCTCGGATATTAAGATATCCGAGGAAGGTGGAATATACGAGCAAGTAAAGAAGATAGAAAAACCTGGGAGAATCAGTTTTACGCACAGGAATTCCAGGTCTTGTTGAACCTGGACCATGAAATGTTCCGACGTGAAGTTTCGGTCCACGGCAATGAGAACCCCACCTCCACGCCGAGATGAACGGTCATTTCTAAAAATTGTGTACCGACCTGCCAAAACTTCGGAACTAAGAATATCCGGCTTTAACCAGGTCTCAGTGAACACAATAACGTGGGATGAAAATGCGAGACTCTCAAGAAAAAGAGTGCTGAGCTTACTACGCAAGCCTCTAGCATTCTGGTAGGTAACTAAAAATGAGGAAGTTAGTTTTTTGGATGGGTAGAAGTTGAGGTGGAAGATGAGGGTAAAGATGAAGCACTGGTCTGACTAATAGGAAGAGTTATGGGGGGCCTATTCTTTTTCTTAGCCTTGAACTCTTTAACCACCAAATACTCCGGCCAAAACTTGGCGGAAAAAATGGCGGAAGTGTCAAATTGAGACAACTATACAACTATACCTCACAACTATAATGCAGGCCGTTTTTTTGTGAAATGGCGTCTCCTACACGGCCCGAGATCCCTAAACATTTTGCGTACACTACGCTTTCGCAAAGCCAGCAAGGAATATTGGGCTGGTCATGGGTGATCTGCTTCTTGCAGGTTTTTTTGGCACAGAAGACAGAAAATTCCATATTTATGTCTTTTATTTATTTTTACTTCGGGAGTAATATGCTTAAAAAGCAAATGCTTAGAGCAATGATTAAAGCGAAATCGGTAAAAAATGAGAGAAGAGAGTGGTTGCAGCAACAGCGTTACTGCACAAAAAGTTACAAGAGCGAGAGCGAAAGAACAGTTATTGAGAGTTAGGTGATATAGAGAGTGATAGACGGCAACAACTACGACAAAAGAGCGGCTAAATGTAATGAGAGGGCGTACTTACGAAAAGCAACAACACAAACACACGAATAACCGACGCACAAAATGAATTAAATAAGTTGTATTTTTACACAATTATCAGGCATGCACCCGCGGTAAAAGTTGATTTTAGTGTAAGTAAGTTAGAGAGTTAAATTATAGATCAAAAACACCGGCTGTTTAAGTTAAACAAAAGGAAAATGCGGAGCGCTAAACAAAAACACGTCTGGTCACTACGAAAGAGAACAAACGTCGTGAATTCTGGTTTTTATTGTTTAAGTTTTTTTTAGATGTAGCGCTACTTTTTTTCACATAACTCTAGTATCTGACGTCTTAAAGCAGCTAAAAGCAGCTAAAAAAGTTTTTTACGAAGTTTTGACTTGAAAAACTCAGGATAAGTCGAAAAGTATAGCCTGTGTCGTTTATTATACCCGTACTCAAAAAAGAGCTAAGGGCTTTATTAAATTTGTGGTAAAAGTGGATGTGTGTAACGCAGAGAAGGAAAATTTTCCGACCCCATAAAGTA
The DNA here is from genome assembly GCA_018150905.1 of Drosophila ambigua. Classification (NCBI taxonomy): domain Eukaryota; kingdom Metazoa; phylum Arthropoda; class Insecta; order Diptera; family Drosophilidae; genus Drosophila; species Drosophila ambigua. Next base: position 213,559 of record JAECWS010000082.1, read on the forward strand.
TATATATACTTGATCAGCATCAATAGCCGAGTCGATATAGCCATGTCTGTCTGTCCGTCCGTCCGTCTTGTTGAGCGCCTGGATCTCAGAGACTATAAGAGTTAGGGTAACCAAATTTGGATTCCAGACTCATGTGATATCACACTACTACATGTGTATTTCAATTTCGCCAGCGCCCTTCCGCCTCCACAAAGGACGAAAATCTGTGGCAGGCACAATTTTGAAGATACGATAAAACTACAGTATTGTAGAGAATGCCCATATCTACCAGATTGCCGAATCTGAATCAGATCGGATCATAATTATAGCCAGAATGAAGAAATTAATTTTCAGTTCGTTCCCCCGCCCCATCCCATAAGAGAAACGCTACTCTATCTCCTTCTCGCTCGCACACTCTGCCGCGTTCAGTGCGCGAGCAACCGCTACCGGAGGTGATGTAGAATATGAATGGTACATCTATAATCTACATTTTATATGTAAAATATACATTGTAGATGTAGATGTGGATAACAGATGTAGCAAAAAAATGTAAAATGTAAAATTTTTTTTTTAAATTCGAATATTCTAAAAATGTATATACTGACTGAGTACGGGTATAAGTAGAGTCGCGTCCCCAGAAGCGACTCACACGTTCCTTCTCGTTTTTTTTGTATATAAGTGCATTAATTACGCGGCGTTTAAGGTATTGCTCATTAAAATCTATGGAGAAACTTCGGAGCTAAAACTCGTTAACCAAACCTCTAAAGTGAAAAAATAGACAAAAAATACTTTTTGGAAGGTTGCGGGCCCAACTGCCAATTGGAAACAAAGCAAACGAAAGAGGGTTGTACATTTGGTACCTGTTCACGTTAATTTGGTATTAAATGTTGCCGACAGTTACTTTTTTCGTTATATGAGGTAGGATACCTATTCAGGGCAAATGTTTCCTCTATATTTTCACAAGTGCAGGTCCACAGACATTTACCGCTTCTACCTATTCATATTTCAATAAAATTAAAGTAGATACCAGATATATAGAATTTGATTCCCTAACCCATACAACAATCAGTAATTTTTAGTATTTTCAATGAATTTTAAGGATATTCCAATTTTTTTTTGTGTTATGTTGCTACCAGTTTTTAAACGTATGTGATAAATTTGGTTTTCTACTGCTTGCTACTGTTCTTAAAATAATTTAAGTTTTGTGGATGTCTTCCTTTGTCATTCGAATCAGATTCCCTTATGAGAGTCGCCCAACATATTCTCATTCCAAACACCTTGATACCGTCGTTCCACAGGTTTGAATTGTTTGTGAAATCTCTCTCCGTGTTCATCACAGGTTTGTCCCCTAGGTTTGTCGGAAAAAAGTCTAAGTGGGAGTGCAGGAAATTAATTTTTATTGCCATGTTGGCTCCAGTTTTTTCATAATTCTCAATTAGTCCTTGAACGATATTAACGTAATAATCACTCTTGTTGTTACCAAGAAAATTGGTTGTAACTAGTCGGAATGAGTTCCAGACTGCTTTTATATTCGTAGATAAAATATTTTCAAATCCATCATCTTTTAGTAGTTTTTCAATTTGGGGTCCATCACGTACGCCTTCTCTAACTTTTGCCAGCGTGGAACGTGGAAAGACAGTTTTAAGTAACTCATCGATTCACCTTCCTTATCCAGTGCATGTAACGTCCAAACCTTTGTTGGCCTGAAACGCAACGATTGGGATTCGCCTTCTTGCCGCTCTCAAGTCACTCAAAAGCTGGTTCGCGTGATGTTTCATAGAAAGAAACACCACACCAAACACTACAATACTGTAGTTACCCCTTTTTTTAACCCATACAGGCACACCTAACACTCTGGCTTACTCCATTCTTAAGATATACATTTTTCCATAACAAACATTTTTCCATAATTCGTCCTCCTTCTTAAACATAAGTACTATTCATATGCACATGATAGTAATCTACATAAGTACAAGATTAGAAAGAACGATCAAAACAAAACGAAATGAAATGCTTGCTTCTGCTTGTGCTGGTCATAATTATAATATTCTTCCTCATACTAATATGCGAACAAAACAAACTTGTATAACGTTATTGCATCGTGGTGCTCTGCTATTTCACAGTTTATTTCTTGCCAATAATTTTGTTTTCTTTTTCACTCATTTCCTTAATTTTTAACTTTACTTTCAGATTTCGCAATATTTTGGTGTGGTATAACATACAAATATACAATTTACATACTCCACATTTGTCTGTCGACACTTCACTCACCCTTCATGTCCGCCGAAGGCCTTCGTCGTTGCGACGGGGTTTAGTTTTCTCCTGTATCACTAATAAAAGGAATTGTTATTTATATGTTGCACCACTAAATCTAGAAAATTTATCAACTTGCGCGTTTGCAGTTTAGCTTGTTCTATTTGTTTGCATTTTCTTTTCGCTTTTGGATTCTTTTGCTTTTCGTTTTCTGCTTCGGTTAGGTTAGGTTGTCCCGGACGGCCCTCACGGGGCCACGCATAGGCCAATATGGCCCTTAGTTGTCCGGATTGGTGCGTATGGACCTTCTGAGTGTTATTACGCGGTTTTGAAATCCGTGAGGATCGAGGAGAGTATGTGCAGTAGGTATTGGCTGAGTTTACCATTGCTCTCCTTGCACATGGTTTTCGCGATCTTGTAGTTGGTGGTTCTCCTCCACCTCCTCCACCGATCTTGTAGTTGGTGGTTCTCCTCCACCTGCTGCTGGCCTGTATGTGTGCCCTCCTCTCTAGATCGCTTTGAAGCGTTCTGGGGGAACAGGCACGTTCTCAGTCCTGTCTTTCACCAGCCCGACGCCTTCCTTAGCCTGCACGTCTGCTGTCTCGTTGCGTTCGATGCCCTGGTGGCTGGGAACCCAATATATCCGCACTGACTTTGTCGTGCTTAGGATATCTAGTGCCTCCCTGCTTGCCAAGACATTTCTGGAACTGACCGCCGACGACTGCATGGATCTTATCGCCGCCTGGCTGTCCACGAACAGGTTGATCACGTCGTGTGGACGATCCGTAGACTGAGCAGCCTCTGCCGCTTTCCGTATGGCAAGCGTATGCCCTGTAATGCAGAGCAGTGTCTGCCGCTGGGTCCTTTCCATAAGCTTATTGTACGTCTTCTTTTCTGTCGCTTGCTACCACACTAAGACTCCGTACAGTAGAGTCGGTCGCACCACCGATATGAAGATCCAGTGCATTAAAGCAGGTGACAGGCCCCATGTGCTGCTGAGCATCTACATTGGGTCTCCACGCCAGCTTGCTGTCCAGTACTATGCCGAGGTATTTGACTTGTGTTTTTGGGGTCAGACTGGTTTTTTCAATTTTCGGGGGGATCCATGCCGGTACCTTGTATCTCTTGGTAAAGAGAATGAGGTCCGTCTTGTCCGCGTTGATACTGAGTCCTACTTTTCCTGCCCACTCACATATCTCCCTGAGTGTTGATTCCATTATGGAGCTGAGGGTCGATGGACATACACCCGTAATAATTATGCTTATGTCATCTGCATAGGCTGTTATTTTTGCGGCTCTCCTCTCGAATCTCTTTATTAAGTCGTCGACCACCAGGTTCCACAGGAGGGGCGACAGGACCCCACCTTGTGGTGTGCCTCTATGCGCCCCCCTCACCATGGAAGCGGTGCCCCACTCTGATTGCACCCGTCTACAACTTAGAAGGTTCTTTATCCAGAGGTTGATTGCGGGATGTGTATTGGTCGCTTCTAGGCGGTCCATAATAGCGTTCGTAGTGACGTTGTTGAATGCTCCGGATATGTCTACGAACACTCCTAGAGCATACTTTGTATTATGGAGGGCTCTCTCGATGGTGGCTACTAGCGAGTGCAGTGTCGTCTCTACCGATTTCCCCTTGGTGTAGGCATTGGTTGACATCAGTCTCCCTACATCGTTCCTGATGTGTAGATCCAGCAGCTTTTCTAGTGTTTTAAGTCTATAATCCTTGGGGCTCATATGGCTGCACTTGCCTGCCTTTGGAAGGAAGACAATCCTCGAGGTCCTCCATTCGATAGGGATATAGCCTGTGCTCAGGCAAGCTGAGTATATTGCCATGGGGTGATCACGTCTTTGGTCACCTGTAGCATGGCTGGAAATATACCGTCTCGTCCAGGTGCTTTTGTACCCACAAAGGAGTCTTCGACGATATGAGACCTGTTGCGGGATGCTCTTCCTCAGTTACTAGGTCCTGATGTGTTGTAGCGTCAGCAACCTCGGTGCATCCTGGGAAGTGAGCTTCCATTGGTGCTGTTAGGGCTTCTTCACTGCCCTCAGTCCACTGTCCATCTTCTCGCTTCAGCTGACTCTGTATGGTAGGTTGCTTTGATCAGGTAGCAGCTTCCGAAGTCTAGCCGTTTCTGGGACTTTCTCGATATTGGAGCAGAAGTTCCTCCACTAGTTTCTTTGTGCCCTGCGTACTTCCTCCCTGAGTAGGGTTTTGTATTCCTCATTGATTATCTCCTCGTTCGCCTGTTTGGCGATTTTGAAGAATTCTTTGAGGTTGTTTCTTTGAAGCGATAAGTCCCGGTTCCACCAGAGTGGTTTGGTCCTCTTTTTCGTTCTCGATGGTGGGCATGATGCGTGGTACGCATCCAGTAGTTCCTTGGACAGGGTCTCTAGGGACGTTTCTATGTCTTCTGTGCTATTTCACTGTGCCCGGGCGATTCGCGAGTTTCGAAGTAACTGTTTTTTTTTAACTTTTCCCAGTTTGTGTTCCGGGGGTTTCTATAAACAGTTATCTTCGGAGAGTGTTTAAATTCGCACTTGAATTGAATGTACTTGTGGTCTGAGAAGGATGGTCTTTCAAGGACTTGATGTCGGGGCTTCCCCACACGCTATGATTGGCATTGGCGTCCGTACCAACCAGAAGTTGCTGGTCTTTCGGGCTGGCATCCGCCACCAGACTCCATAGCTCTTCCGGTGGAGCTGGCCTGTGGTGTGCCATATAGCAGGAAGCTACCACAAGGTGCTTTTCCTTGCTTTCTAGCATCACAGCAGTCAGGTCATCAGTGCTATAATGAGACAAAAGGTAAGCATGGATGCCCTCTGGGATCGCACTCTGGGCCCCGTTGGGTAGTGGGCTCCCAATGTGCAGGATTCTCCAGTTCGCCGTTGGCACGTCTGGGTTCTGCCGCTGTAGCAGCCTCAGCGCACGGTATCCTTGGATTGCGATGGGGAAGAGTACCTTCGCCTTTGGTATGGACGGGATTAGCTCCCTGTCCACAACCTCCAGTCTGGCCCCCTCCCACAACGCCTCCATTTGGCAGACCGTTTGCGTCAGCCACTTGAGTGTGGGGTCGTCCATACATTTCAGTATTTTGACCCCGTTAAGCCACCCAGCACCATCGAACGTGGGCATGGGGGCCGTTGGGTCCTCCTCCATTCTGGCGAACAGCGCATCCACGAGCCGCGCGTGCACCATCTTCCACCGCGCCGCCGTTATTTTGCCATTCTCTTCGCTCCGGTCAATGAGTGCCACGATTAAATGTCGTTTGGTCACCTCACTGACCTACGCTATTTGGGGACGCTTCGCAAATCCCTCCGTCGATGCCTTCATCTGCGGCATCTGCGAGAAGTGCAGCCGTCCCTCCTTTATCCGTTCTTCGGCCCAGGTCATTTTGGCCTTCTCCTCCTCAGAGAGGTCCTTCCTGCCCTGGAGCCGTCCCATGATCTTGAGGGCCGCTTTGTAATGCGCCTTCGCCTTCAACACCTCCTTGGAACGCTTCGGCCCTTCCCTACGCAGGGAGCTGGAACCTGGTTCCGGGGAGCGGAGAAGGCTGTCTTCCTCCGTCTTGGTTACCGAGAGCACGCTCTCTAGGTCCGAGTCTGTATCGACCACGGCACCTGTGCGGCTCAATTTGGAGTGCGTTTTTGTGGCAGTGACATTGCAACTGATATGACCTGCTCCCGTCCTATCAGAGGTGTGGCCGCTGGCGACACTCAGAGAGGATTGCTCCTCCCCGTGCCCGCCGGTGGTAGCAGCCACGCTTTCCACCGACGTTTGGGTTGACATCCCAACCCTTGCTTCATCTTTCGTCCGCTCCATTGTTGGCCCAGAGGGTCCATGCTGGTTAATATTTTTCGGGGGGACCACCCCCTATCGTTTTATGCCTACCCGCCAGGCACATCCAGCCATGGCCATGGTTCAGTTCCCCCAAATTGTTGGTCGGGAAGACCTGGACCTGGCCTTGGCTAGACACTGCATTACCCCGGACAAAGCAAGCGGCAATGCATTACCCGATTCGGGATAATCCTCTGGGAGGGTTCAGCTGGAGGATTTTCGCCGGCCTGCTTCGGTTACATTACGTAAAATTTTTTCTTCTCTGTACAATAGATCAGACACTCAAAGAGAAGAGCAAAACCATAAGAGACCAGAACAGGCTTCCGTGCGCCGAGTCGACTGCTGAATACTCTGACATGATTTCAATTTCCGAATAGCGAAATATGCACTACGTAAAGTAGCTTTGCTGGCTGCTGCAACTGCTCCAAGGGTGTGAAATTAATACTCTCTTCAACGATTGTGCTGAATTTGTGGTGTAGTATGAAACTGGAGTTTACACCGCTGCTACTGACGCCTTGACGGAAACTCGCCGTTATCTCCCGAGGTTCATTGACCTGTCGTTTCGCCTTTTCTGATTTCTGCACACTCAACCAGGGGACTCTCGCGTCGAAGATGCACCCTCTAGACGCGAGTGCCTAGGCTAGGGAAATATAAAATTTTAACTGCCTAGTTTTTCCACCAAATTAACACTCATCATAAAAATATCTATTTGCACTGATTTTAATTGTTTTCCCTCTTCGATTTATTAGTTTAATTAAATAAACTGCCAGCGGATGTTTCGGGATTTCTTGGATTAAAATTTGTTTGGAATGCACGTTGTCTCTCTTTCCCTTGATATGCACAATGCCACTGATACGTCTGTACCGTAGAGTGAATGGAAGTAAAAAGAACTACTGTCAGCTTACTGCGCTGCTCAATGCCCCCAACTAGATCTCACAAGAGAAGAGAGATGTCAGCTTAGACACTTCGTCGTTCTCGCTCCTCTCTTGCCTCTCATACATTATGCGTTATTGCCAAATTAATGCCATTTTACCTCTGTAAACTCCCAGCTATATTTGAAATTTTACCTCTGTAAACTCCCAACTACCTTTGACATTTTACCTCCCGCAAAACTGTCCATTACATGCTTTAACAAAATTGTTCATTAGTCCCAGCATAATGTGTAATGGTGGTAAAACTACGTGTTTACACCTTACGATAGCTGCATTCTGTATATTGTAATTTTTCAAAGTATGTTCCTCCCGTTTTGGCCAGAGTTTTCTTGAGTAATGCTCTTCTCTAGATCTACTATCCCATAGACACAGGAAGCAGCAGTATTTTGTGTAACCACCTTGCAATCCAGTTAACATGGCTACGACTTTTAAGTCACATGCGACCTTCCACTGTTCTTTATATTTAATATTTTCAAACAATTTAGCCATTATTTGATATGTTTCCTTCATATTAACAGCATGTGCGATGGGAACAAAACAGCCTTTAAACTTTTCTTGCTGCTGTCAACAAATAACCTCAAATTTTTTGGGTCGTAGGCCACCCAGTTTACCCAGTTCCTTGAATAAACCAAAAATGTCGTTGCAAATGCACATATCATCTTTCGTCGTGTGAAATTGTGCGTGAGCCAAATGACGCGTCCGGTAATGGGTTATGTTGACGTTTTCCTTTAATAAGCCGGAATCCTTTAAAAAAGATCCAAGAAACTCGGCTATCGGGGCGGTATTTCCTCAGAAGGACGAGTAGGAAGGGTAAAGCCGAAACCAGATTGTTTCGGGTAAACTATTTTTCATGTGTTTCCCAATTCCAGTTTTCTTTAATGAACAAAAGAAACATTCGGGCCGTATTTTTTTTCCGGTATTTCCTCAGAAGGACGAGTAGGAAGGGTAAAGCCGAAACCAGATTGTTTCGGGTAAACTATTTTCATGTGTTTCCCAATTCCAGTTTTCTTTAATGAACAAAAGAAACATTCGGCGCCGTGAATTTTTTTTTTCCACATCATTAAACTACCAAATTTTAATTGTTTTCTAAAAAAAATTGTAAGAAAAAAAATAATGTTTAGTATTTTGGGTAAAGTTCAATCTACACATTTGACATATACAGCTTGGTGCCCACTCTTCAACAAAACTTTCGGGTTTGATTTTAAAGTTTTCTTCATACTGTTTTTGGAGAGTTTCGGTAAAAGCGATTTTTATTTCGTTGATAATCATGTACTTACCACATATGTAGCAAAATGAGTCTGCTTGAAAAGCACATGAAAATGATCGGCCAGAGGTATCCATGACAATTGATTTTAATTAATTGTAAGATGTTTTGGTAAACACACGATCGTATTCTGAGGAAAGTCAGAACTACACTAAGGCACAGTGACTATAGGCACAGAGTTATATATCCTTGACTATGATTAGGTAGACGCGACGAGATCCAACTTGTGTGGACCTGCACTTGTGAGAATATAGAAATCACAAAGTGTTTGGGCTTAACTTCTAGCTGTTTTAATTATCTTTTCAAAATAGCAAAGTACTTTACAACTAGACGTAAGATACTAGAGTTATGAAAAAAACAAGCGCTACCTCTGAAAAAAGCTTTAAAAAAAATACCAGACTTCAAAAATTCTTCAAAAAAAAGTTCTGCCATAGAAAAAACAAAAATATCATCAAACCATTTCTAAGCCCCAAATCTTTTATAACGAGCTCGTTCTGTTCCTTGAGAAAAAATCATGTTTACTAGTGTTATCAAGGTCGTCTTGCTGCCTATGGAGTCGGAGACACTTACTCCCGCGTAGGATCCGATCCATAAGCATCCGTCCCGCCATCATCACTCAATCCCGAAGACAATACATCAGCCGAAGCCAAAAGCTTATGGAGATAAGCTTCAAGCTTCATAACCGAGGTCTCGAGATGAAGAACTCGAGAATCAGATGACAATTCCGTTTGAGACTTTCTAAAATATATTTGGGGAATTCGCCTCCTATATTCTACTATAAGTTCGTTTATTCGGGAATTATTATTATATATTACACTAGTCAACACTAGAATTAGGCTGTTGCCCAAAATAACTTTTTCTTATAGATTTCGGTATGAGGTAGTTTTTAAAAATTTTTGAATCACATAATGAAATTTCAATTTGAAAGCTTAATATCTTCCAGGCTTTAAGCTGCAGATAGAAAGTGTCTGGGTACGATTTATAGTTGCATTTGTCAGATTTTCAGAACTGCACAGTTCTATGCAACCAGATATAAAAACTTAACTTATGTGAAAAATAGAAGCACTACCTCTGAAAAAAGCTTGCAAAAAATACCAGATTTAAAAAATTAAAAAAACTATAAAAATTAAAATTCCCGAAATCTATCAGAAAATTTAACATTATCTCCATTATCTCCTGCGTAATCCTTTTTTGCGTCTTGCCGGAGACGCAGTTGTTTTTACATAGGCTAAGATTAGGGCCATAGTGGTGGCAAAAAGTTGTGTCGTGTAGAGGAATCGTACGCTCTAACACGATGATCAATGCATTCCAAAGAAATGGACGGTATATAGCAGTTGGGTTCTAGAGGAATCGTGCGCTCTATGAACCACAGCAATCAATGCTTACCAAAAGCATTGGGAGCAAACCAACCCTTGGCAGTCCAAGAATGGAATGGTGCTGATGGCTCTAGCGTTGCTGCTTTTATTGCCAAAAGTCAGCTGTTGGCTCCCTTCTTTAGCACTAGCGCGTTGAGACGATCAGCTGCTAGTGTGGCCGTTTGATTCTGAGGGCTGGGCACACTGTTGGCGCGTGGATTTGAATATTGGAGTGTGGCCGTTTGTTGTGATCGCTGGTCACATTGTTGGGGCGTAGATTTAAAAGTCGGGGAATCTGGTTGTTTTTTTTTATGTTTAATTAACTAAATCTTCATTGGTGCTCTCTTATATATTTAGGTAAATATAATGTATGTAATGGAATAACGGGAGTACTGGACTAATAACGTAATGAATGTACTATAATGTAATTTCTTTGTGACGCTGTTGCTGGGTGTCACAATTATCATATGACATTTTTAAGTAAGCCAAGAACCTGTTTCGTGGTAAGGAACGAGCTTAATGTTCTGTTTTCTTCCAAGTACACCACTCCGGACCTAACGGTGGCACTATGAGAGGGAAAGGACGGGAAAAACCAATACCTGGCATCTGCATACTCGCCGTATGAAGAAGACGACCCACCCTCGGAGAATTTCAGGGCCCTGATCCACCAAGCGCGGAGGAAGGGACTCGACATTGTCTTAGGCTGTGACGCGAATGCCCATCATTCTCTCTGGGGAAGTTTGGGCACAAATTCTAGAGGAGAGTCGTTGTTCGAGTATATTCTGTACACAAATCTTGTTGTGTGCAACCAACCCACCTCCCGCAACAGGAACCGTGCAGAGGTTATAGATATAACACTAGCATCGAAAAGCGACTCCTTTAACATCGATGACTGATACGTGTCCAATGAGTGTTCCTTTTCGAACCACTACAGGATAGTGTACAGCATCAAATGCTGTATGCTCCCGTGGTCGAAACGGGAGCTGAGCGAAGTCAGAAAGGAATCGAGGAAACACTTCAACAAAGCAAAAGTGACAAACACACAGGAAAGTTGAGACGATTATCGCCGCAGCTTTATACCTACAAGAACACCTGTAGGAGGGCAAAAGGGAGTCACGGCCAGCCTTCTGCAATGCCATAGATGATACCACTGACGCCTCAAGGCTTCGACGTGTACTGTCTTCGTCAAGAAAGACGGTTACACGAGTCACTCTGCAGGGAGGAGTTGTATCCCACCTCCTGTGGAACCTGGTACTCAACGACATTTTTCTTCACATGGGGAGAAGCGGATATAAGGTTACGACCAATCCGGATGATCTAGTAATACTGGTAACGGGTAAATGTCTACCCACAATCAGTGACCTTCTGGAATCTGCACTGGGCACGACCGCCAGCTGGGCACGCCAGAACGGTTTGGGGCTCAATTCTCAAAAAATAACTGGTTCTGGATACCGAGAAGGAATACTTTGCGACGAACATGGGGCTTATAGCCGCACATCATCCATTGGATGTACACAGCTGTAAGCGGTTAACCCCTAATCCCACCTGGAGAAGCTCCGTAGATTCCAACGGACGGCATACGTGGGGTCGCCAGATCCCTCAAATCCACACCACAGGAAGTTCTGGACACCATGGTAGACCAGGAACCGATAGACCTCCATCTTAAGTCCAAAGCCGAGACAAGTGCCACTAGGCTATTAGCCGTACAGTTCTTCTGACTTCTGTTTTTCGGAGCTTTCATGGAAAATATCGGACAGGGAGGAATGGAACGAGCTCTCCATTTTCACCGACGGGTCAAAGACAGCCGAAGGGAGAGGAGCTGGAATCTCCAGTGTGTTTCTGACATAATCTCGATCAGTGAAAAATACCAGCAAGTCGCAAGGATGCCCAGTTGCTCCGTCGAACAAATAATGCAACATTCATGCGACATAGTAGAGCAGAAAGAGCAGTCGAACGAATCGAAGAATTGGACATGTCGCAATATCATGAATCCAATCACAAGAAGTACGAAATGAGCAAAGACAATTGGAGCCGAGACTTGGGCGCCGCTACACAATTGACAATATCAGAGAAAATTACCGACACCGCCAACAAGTACATAGAGCATTTACATCCCCTTCGTTCCTTCGTCACGCATTCGCATACGAGCAAGATATTCCGAAAATCAGAAAGTGTTGATTGGTGCTATGGACAAGGAATGTCCCCATTTTCAAGCGCTCATGTGTAAACATTAAAAATCTGCGTAGCTCCATTCAAAAAAAAAATCCAACAGAATCCATTCGTATTGAATTGAGTTGAGTGAGTGACACACACACACAATGAATTGAGTTTGTACGAATGGGAGTGTGTGTGTGCCTCACATTTTAACATTCGGTTGTATGAGTTAGAATTAAGGAGCGCACAAAACGAAATGACAGAAATGGCAGAGACAGAGAAATTCGAATAGCTCGAATTTTTGCCGTGTACTCTATGACTGTAAACAAATTATGACCTCATTTTTTATAGACACTGTGTTAGAAGCGTATGAAAAGCCTGCAACGGAAGATGAATTTTCATAATATATTGAAGTATGCCAAGTAGACAGCTACAAAGACCAAGCAGAACAGGAAATAATAGGATATAGCAACATTAACGTGATATACACACCCAAATTTGACTATTTAACGTGGTGGAATTTTCACAAAGATGTTTTACATACCAGCGAGTAGTGCGACTTCTGAAAGAGCTTTTTCAGATGCCAGAAACTTAATCACCGAAAAGCGTTGCCTATTACACTAGTCAACAACAGAATTAGGCTGTGGGCCAAAATAACTTTTTCTTAGAGATTTCGGGATTTAAAAATTTTTAACGAATTATGGTTTTTTTTATGGTGCAGTTTTTTTTGTTAAGAATTTTTTTTAATCTGTTATTTTTTTAATGTTTTTTTTTCAGAGGTAGTGCTTCTATTTTTTACATAACTCAAGTATCTTATATCTGGTTTACAGTTCTGACAAATGCAGCTATAAATCCGACCCAGACCTTTTGTATCTGCAGCTTAGCGCCTGAAAGATATTAAGCTTTCAAATTCAAATTGCATCATTTTTTGCGGAAAAAAAAATTGGTTTTGGATAGACGAATGTATTAGGCGTCGTTTAAGGTATTCAAACAAAAAGTTAAGTCTTTATTAGGTTAGGTTAGGTTGAGGCGGCTGTCGGGATCGTCAGAGACCCGACACACCTAGGCCGGTTTCGGCCCATTGTGATACCGCATAGATCGTTCCCTCTTCCCTCGTGAGACACTATGTTATCCATTGTCCCATCCGGATGCCCTTATGAAGCCTGCGATCCGTCTGGGACTGATTGTAGACATGTCCGAAACGTCAATTAGAAAAGGTGCGCCCAAGTATTGAAGTCTCCTTCTACTGAGATCCGGACAGGAGCAGAACAGATGTTCCACAGTCTCCTCCTCGTCCTCATCTCTACAGCTCCGACAGAAGTCGTTATAGGGGGCACCCAGCCTGTTTGCATGGGTGCCTATTAGCCAATGTCCCGTAAGGGAGCGGATGACTGAGCTGCACCTGCTCCTACTGAGTTTGCAAAGCTCATCGGTGCGCTTCCTAGTAATAGTAGGCCATGTTTGCCGAGTTATGCGACACAGTGGCACTGTTTGCCATCTGTCATTTATTAGTCGCTTAAAATGTTCTTTTATTTTGAGCTTGCAGGTGGCCATTTGCATACGAATATCCTCCTTATCATGAAGAAGGGGGATTGTTGTACCAGCTCTGGCCAGCTCGTCTGCTATGCAGTTGCCTTCAATGTCCTGGTGGCCCGGGACCCATATAAGGCTGATGACGAAATGATAAGCCATCTCATGAAGAGATTTGCGACAGTTTGCCACGGTAGCCGAGCTTGTTGTTATCGCATTCAGCGAGTTGATTGCAGCTTGGCTATCACTATAGATATTTATATGAGTTGCCGCAGGGGCTAGTTCCTGAAGATAGCTCAAAGCTTCCTTGATCGCTATGACTTCCGCTTGGAAGACATTGCAGTGATCCGGGAGCCTGAAGGAGTGTCTTATGTTCAGCTGTTCGGAGTAGATTCCTCCTCCGACCTTGTTGTCCAGCTTTGAGCCATCAGTAAAGATTCGAATGGCTCCCTTTGGACCAGGTGGTCCCTCAAGCCAGTTGTTTCTGTGAGGGATGATTGTTTCGAAGGGGGTATCTGTATACTCCCTCGGAACGCAGTAGTCCGTTTTTGTGGGGACGATTATGTTTCCATTTAGGATGGACACATGACCGGTGTGATGTGACACCCATTGGTCAGAGTCTCTAAGACGGATTGCTGCCATTTCTGCCTGCTCCTTACCTGCAAGGTCAAGGCTCTGCAGGCAGAGGATAGCATTTAGCACATCCGTTGGTGTGGTACTCAGAGCTCCACTGATGCATAGGGCTGCAGTGCCCTGCACCTTGACCAGTTTTAGAGCGACTAGCGACTCCGTAGAGCAGTATTGGTCTTACTATTGCTAGGTATATCCATTCGACTATTCTTGGGTTCATGCCCCATTTTAACCCAATAGCCTACTTGCAAGTGTAGAGGGCTATCGTGGCCCTTTTCACTCTGTCTTTGATGCCCAGGTTCCAGCTAAGCTTTTTGTCAATTACCAACCCTAAGTAACTGGCACTGTCGCTGAAGGAGAGCCTGCATCCGTTTAGTATTGGGGGGTTGAGAGACGGGATTTTGTATTTGGTTGTAAACAAATCAAGTTCCGTTTTAGAGGGATTAACTCCCAGTCCATGCGACTCTGTCCATTCTGACAGTCGCGCGAGCTTTGCGGTCATTAGATCGCAAAGTGTTTGAGGGAATTTTCCCGAGAAGATAATGGCAACGTCGTCCGCATATGACTGACTGCTATGTTCCATAGAAGGGGAGACAGGACACCACCTTGCGGGGTGCCTCTGTTGACATACCTTGACTGAGTGGACGATCCCATTGATGATGTCACCGTCCTGCATGTGAGCAATTTATCTATGAGCATCACCAAGTGACGATCCACTCCCAGGTCAGTCATGGCCTCCGTGAGGGCTCCCGGTATGACGTTGTTAAAAGCTCCCTCGATGTCGAGGAAGGCTATTAGAGAGTATTCTTTGACGTTTATGGTCTTCTCCACCGCCGAGATTACTTCATGGAGTGCCGTTTCCGTAGATTTACATTTCCGGTAGGCATGTTGTTCGCCTGACAGCCACTGCGGATTTATGGTTGTTCTCAGCTGCAGCCCGACTAGTCTCTCAAAGGTTTTGAGAAGAAAGGACGATAGATCGATAGGACGAAGATCGTCTTGTGTGTCCGGGCATTTTGGTGCTAGGGGGGAGAGTAATTCCTCCATTTTTGCACTATATATATCCCAGTTGGCTTTCCTGGGGTTAATATAGTTAGTATGTTTAGTGCTTTCGAGAGATAGGACTGTCTCGATATACGTGTGGTCAGAGAAGGATTGGTCCTCTAGGACTCTCCAACTCTTCATTATGTCTGACAGTTTCTGAGACAATAGAGTGAGGTCAATAACCTCTTAACGGTTTTTTATAATGAATGAGCCTATTATTAGGCCTGTATCCGACCTTTCCCTGTCGCTGGCCATCTTGCGAACGTGGTCAGTGCGAGGATCACTTTCCTCGTGAGCCATGTAGGAGGACACCAGGCTCAGGGGCCCTGATCCACCAAGCGCGGAGGAAGGGACTCGACATTGTCTTAGGCTGTGACGCGAATGCCCATCATTCTCTCTGGGGAAGTACGGGCACAAATTCTAGAGGAGAGTCGTTGTTCGAGTATATTCTGTACACAAATCTTGTTGTGTGCAACCAACCCACCTCCCGCAACAGGAACCGTGCAGAGGTTATAGATATAACACTAGCATCGAAAAGCGACTCCTTTAACATCGATGACTGATACGTGTCCAATGAGTGTTCCTTTTCGAACCACTACAGGATAGTGTACAGCATCAAATGCTGTATGCTCCCGTGGTCGAAACGGGAGCTGAGCGAAGTCAGAAAGGAATCGAGGAAACACTTCAACAAAGCAAAAGTGACAAACACACAGGAAAGTTGAGACGATTATCGCCGCAGCTTTATACCTACAAGAACACCTGTAGGAGGGCAAAAAGGGAGTCACGGCCAGCCTTCTGCAATGCCATAGATGATACCACTGACGCCTCAAGGCTTCGACGTGTACTGTCTTCGTCAAGAAAGACGGTTACACGAGTCACTCTGCAGGGAGGAGTTGTATCCCACCTCCTGTGGAACCTGGTACTCAACGACATTTTTCTTCACATGGGGAGAAGCGGATATAAGGTTACGACCAATCCGGATGATCTAGTAATACTGGTAACGGGTAAATGTCTACCCACAATCAGTGACCTTCTGGAATCTGCACTGGGCACGACCGCCAGCTGGGCACGCCAGAACGGTTTGGGGCTCAATTCTCAAAAAATAACTGGTTCTGCTCCCACGAAGATATAAGATACCGAGAAGGAATACTTTGCGACGAACATGGGGCTTATAGCCGCACATCATCCATTGGATGTACACAGCTGTAAGCGGTTAACCCCTAGTCCCACCTGGAGAAGCTCCGTAGATTCCAACGGACGGCATACGTGGGGTCGCCAGATCTCTCAAATCCACACCACAGGAAGTTCTGGACACCATGGTAGACCAGGAACCGATAGACCTCCATCTTAAGTCCAAAGCCGAGACAAGTGCCACTAGGCTATTAGCCGTACAGTTCTTCTGACTTCTGTTTTTCGGAGTTTTCATGGAAAATATCGGACAGGGAGGAATGGAACGAGCTCTCCATTTTCACCGACGGGTCAAAGACAGCCGAAGGGAGAGGAGCTGGAATCTCCAGTGTGTTTCTGACATAATCTCGATCAGTGAAAAATGCCAGCAAGTCGCAAGGATGCCCAGTTGCTCCGTCGAACAAAAAATGCAACATTCATGCGACATAGTAGAGCAGAAAGAGCAATCGAACGAATCGAAGAATTGGACATGTCGCAATATCATGAATCCAATCACAAGAAGTACGAAATGAGCAAAGACAATTGGAGCCGAGACTTGGGCGCCGCTACACAATTGACAATATCAGAGAAAATTACCGACACCGCCAACAAGTACATAGAGCATTTACATCCCCTTCGTTCCTTCGTCACGCATTCGCATACGAGCAAGATATTCCGAAAATCAAAAAGTGTTGATTGGTGCTATGGACAAGGAATGTCCCCATTCAAAAAAAAAATCCAACAGAATCCATTCGTATTGAATTGAGTTGAGTGAGTGACACACACACACAATGAATTGAGTTTATACGAATGGGAGTGTGTGTGTGCCTCACATTTTAACATTCGGTTGTATGAGTTAGAATTAAGGAGCGCACAAAACGAAATGACAGAAATGGCAGAGACAGAGAAATTCGAATAGCTCGAATTTTTGCCGTGTACTCTATGACTGTAAACAAATTATGACCTCATTTTTTATAGACACTGTGTTAGAAGCGTATGAAAAGCCTGCAACGGAAGATGAATTTTCATAATATATTGAAGTATGCCAAGTAGACAGCTACAAAGACCAAGCAGAACAGGAAATAATAGGATATAGCAACATTAACGTGATATACACACCCAAATTTGACTATTTAACGTGGTGGAATTTTCACAAAGATGTTTTACATACCAGCGAGTAGTGCGACTTCTGAAAGAGCTTTTTCAGATGCCAGAAACTTAATCACCGAAAAGCGTTGCCTATTACACTAGTCAACAACAGAATTAGGCTGTGGGCCAAAATAACTTTTTCTTAGAGATTTCGGGATTTAAAAATTTTTAACGAATTATGGTTTTTTTTATGGGGCAGTTTTTTTTGTTAAGAATTTTTTTTAATCTGTTATTTTTTTAATGTTTTTTTTTTCAGAGGTAGTGCTTCTATTTTTTACATAACTCAAGTATCTTATATCTGGTTTACAGTTCTGACAAATGCAGCTATAAATCCGACCCAGACCTTTTGTATCTGCAGCTTAGCGCCTGAAAGATATTAAGCTTTCAAATTCAAATTGGATCATTTTTTGCGGAAAAAAAAATTCTTGGCCAACATTTTTGGTTTTGGATAGACGAATGTATTAGGCGTCGTTTAAGGTATTCAAACAAAAAGTTAAGTCTTTATTAGGTTAGGTTAGGTTGAGGCGGCTGTCGGGATCGTCAGAGACCCGACACACCTAGGCCGGTTTCGGCCCATTGTGATACCGCATAGATCGTTCCCTCTTCCCTCGTGAGACACTATGTTATCCATTGTCCCATCCGGATGCCCTTATGAAGCCTGCGATCCGTCTGGGACTGATTGTAGACATGTCCGAAACGTCAATTAGAAAAGGTGCGCCCAAGTATTGAAGTCTCCTTCTACTGAGATCCGGACAGGAGCAGAACAGATGTTCCACAGCCTGTTTGCATGGGTGCCTATTAGCCAATGTCCCGTAAGGGAGCGTATGACTGAGCTGCACCTGCTCCTACTGAGTTTGCAAAGCTCATCGGTGCGCTTCCTAGTAATATTAGGCCATGTATGCAGAGTTATGCGACACAGTGGCACTGTTTGCCATCTGTCATTTATTAGTCGCTTAAAATGTTCTTTTATTTTGAGCTTGCAGGTGGCCATTTGCATACGAATATCCTCCTTATCATGAAGAAGGGGGATTGTTGTACCAGCTCTGGCCAGCTCGTCTGCTATGCAGTTGCCTTCAATGTCCTGGTGGCCCGGGACCCATATAAGGCTGATGACGAAAAGATAAGCCATCTCATGAAGAGATTTGCGACAGTTTGCCACGGTAGCCGAGCTTGTTGTTATCGCATTCAGCGATTTGATTGCAGCTTGGCTATCACTATAGATATTTATATGAGTTGCCGCAGGGGCTAGTTCCTGAAGATAGCTCAAAGCTTCCTTGATCGCTATGACTTCCGCTTGGAAGACACTGCAGTGATCCGGGAGCCTGAAGGAGTGTCTTATGTTCAGCTGTTCGGAGTAGATTCCTCCTCCGACCTTGTTGTCCAGCTTTGAGCCATCAGTAAAGATTCGAATGGCTCCCTTTGGACCAGGTGGTCCCTCAAGCCAGTTGTTTCTGTGAGGGATGATTGTTTCGAAGGGGGTATCTGTATACTCCCTCGGAACGCAGTAGTCCGTTTTTGTGGGGACGATTATGTTTCCATTTAGGATGGACGCATGACCGGTGTGATGTGACACCCATTGGTCAGAGTCTCTAAGACGGATTGCTGCCATTTCTGCCTGCTCCTTACCTGCAAGGTCAAGGCTCTGCAGGCAGAGCATAGCATTTAGCACATCCGTTGGTGTGGTACTCAGAGCTCCACTGATGCATAGGGCTGCAGTGCGCTGCACCTTGCCCAGTTGTAGAGCGACTTGCGACTCCGTAGAGCAGTATTGGTCTTACTATTGCTAGGTATATCCATTCGACTATTCTTGGGTTCATGCCCCATTTTAACCCAATAGCCTACTTGCAAGTGTAGAGGGCTATCGTGGCCCTTTTCACTCTGTCTTTGATGCCCAGGTTCCAGCTAAGCTTTTTGTCAATTACCAACCCTAAGTAACTGGCACTGTCGCTGAAGGAGAGCCTGCATCCGTTTAGTATTGGGGGGTTGAGAGACGGGATTTTGTCCAGTCCATGCGACTCTGTCCATTCTGACAGTCGCGCGAGCTTTGCGGTCATTAGATCGCAAAGTGTTTGAGGGAATTTTCCCGAGAAGATAATGGCAACGTCGTCCGCATATGACTGACTGCTATGTTCCATAGAAGGGGAGACAGGACACCACCTTGCGGGGTGCCTCTGTTGACATACCTTGACTGAGTGGACGATCCCATTGATGATGTCACCGTCCTGCATGTGAGCAATTTATCTATGAGCATCACCAAGTGACGATCCACTCCCAGGTCAGTCATGGCCTCCGTGAGGGCTCCCGGTATGACGTTGTTAAAAGCTCCCTCGATGTCGAGGAAGGCTATTAGAGAGTATTCTTTGACGTTTATGGTCTTCTCCACCGCCGAGATTACTTCATGGAGTGCCGTTTCCGTAGATTTACATTTCCGGTAGGCATGTTGTTCGCCTGACAGCCACTGCGGATTTATGGTTGTTCTCAGCTGCAGCCCGACTAGTCTCTCAAAGGTTTTGAGAAGAAAGGACGATAGATCGATAGGACGAAGATCGTCTTGTGTGTCCGGGCAGTTTGGTGCTAGGGGCAGAGTAATTCCTCCATTTTTGCACTATATATATCCCAGTTGGCTTTCCTGGGGTTAATATAGTTAGTATGTTTAGTGCTTTCGAGAGATAGGACTGTCTCGATATACGTGTGGTCAGAGAAGGATTGGTCCTCTAGGACTCTCCAACTCTTCATTATGTCTGACAGTTTCTGAGACAATAGAGTGAGGTCAATAACCTCTTAACGGTTTTTTATAATGAATGTGGGGTCGTTACCCCGATTTCCAATAACTAGGTTGGAGTTTAGGATGAAGCTGAAAAGTTACTACCCCCCTTACATTTGTATCCGAGCTCCCCCATTGGGTGTGGTGAGCGTTGGCATCACAGCCTATTATTAGGCCTGTATCCGACCTTTCCCTGTCGCTGGCCATCTTGCGAACGAGGTCACTGGGAGGATCACTTTCCTCGTGAGCCATGTAGGACGACACCAGGCTCAGGCGTGTCCCCTATAGCTCTAGGTTAGCCGCCGTGTTGTCGCCATTGCTAAAACTGTGGAGCAGAAAGATATTTAGGTGCTTTCTTCCTAGAATGCAGGTTCTAATTTTACCTTCAGTTTGGGCTACATTCAGCTTGTAGTCCTTCGTCGCTAATCCACAGACCTTGCCTCCTACAACCCAAGGCTCTTGGATTGGGACTATGTCCCCTCCGCTCGCGTCTAAGCGGAGTATTTGGGCAGCGGATGCTGCTTTACAGTGGTGGAGATTTATCTGCAGAAGCCTCAGAGACTTCATTAGAGTCGTTCTCCACCACTGTTATGTCGGCGTCAGAGTCGTCGAGGATCTCGTCCCGACACAACGCCTCAAAATCGAGCATCAGCTCCGTCTCCGAGGAGTAGCTCTCCAGGGCCGGCTCCGGCTCCGGGTCTACTTCGGGTGCCTCGATCTCCGAGGCGACGTCCTGCTCAACTGCGTTGTTGACAGAACGCGCCTCGGCCGCTGCATCCGACTTGTAGACCTTCATGGTCACCGAGCTGAACCAGAAGTTAAGCTCTCCCCTGGCTGCCTCGATCGGGGCTAGCGATTCCTTGTTCAGCACAACCACCGCCTGATTTGTGGGGCCCTTTGATGCCTCCACTTTTACCACCTTCCAATCTGAGGTTGGCAGTGTGGGGTTGCATCTCTGCAACATCCTGAAGATCCGCTCGTGCTCCTTAAAAGTGGTCGGCACCCATATACGGGCCCTTGGTCTACTGGGCACCTCGCTCCAGTCCACAGCGACGAGCTTCGCCCCAGCGTAGACTTCTCCGATTTGCGCCACCGCAGCTTTGTATAGCTTCACGGAGCGCTCATCTTCGCAGGCTACCACCTTGATGCTTCCTTGGAACCATCCCATGTCTTTGCAGACTGGAGGTGGCCCGGGATCCTTTTCGAGAAGTTCGAAGCAGCGGTCGGCCAGTGCCGCTTCCACACACTTCCATTGGCTTCTAGGAATTTTTCCCTCCGCTCTGCCGCTGTCGAGAACGCCTATCAGCGTCCTCTTCTTGGCAATCTGCATGAAGGATACGTTCTGAAGCACTCTGGAGCGCTTCGCGGCAGGTCCGGGTGTCTCTTGCGAGCGTTGCCTCTTCGGTTGTGCGGCCACCTTCTGTGGCTCCACACTGAAGTTGGGCAGCACCGCCGAGGCCCATTCCACCTTTTTCACCCAGTCTGCTGTTGGACTGACTTCTTGGCTGGCGTTGTACCGACGGAGTATGTGCCCAGCACTCCTCTTTTCGGCATAGCTGAATTTTTTGGTTTGGACACTGGTTGATGGCAAGCCATCACTCGCAGCTTCACCGGAAGGTTGGGCAGCCGCAATATTGCTTAGCTGCCCTACCATGGTATCAGTTTTGGGTGTTGGCTTTCCACCCATCCGAGATTTGGGATGGGAACCACCCGGGTTCACACCCGCGTCTTCCACCGTGCAGGTCTTTTCTGAATCTGAGCGGATCGGGCCAGGCCTTTGTGCCGCTGCCTTCTCCCGCTTGGGATTTCTCCCAGCCGGCAATTGGGGAGTGCCTTTCT
The DNA here is from genome assembly GCA_018150905.1 of Drosophila ambigua. Taxonomy (NCBI): domain Eukaryota; kingdom Metazoa; phylum Arthropoda; class Insecta; order Diptera; family Drosophilidae; genus Drosophila; species Drosophila ambigua. The sequence goes on from JAECWS010000082.1 coordinate 235,456, forward strand.
CGTTTTTGTTTTTGTATTTTGTGTATTTATCCATATCGATTCCCACGAACTGCAGAGAAGGGGAACGGTCCACCTCGGCAGAGCTCTACTTTAACCGGGTAAGGCATAATTAGAAAAGGGGGCTGCCAAGTCCCTGAGCTCTCCGTTCACGACTGGGCTAGTTTTTATACCGGGCCCCCAGCCAGGCTGACGGGTCGAGTGACACCTTAGTCCGGCCCGGTGTGAGGTGAGTGTTGGGGCTGGGATGTGGGTAGGTAATGTGTAGGGATGGGAGTGTGTGAGCTACTTAATGAGAGGCGGCACCACAAGCACATCGTCAGTGTTGCTGCATCGCGAACACCCGCTGGCTGCCCGGGACTGCTTTTTTCGGTACTTTCCCTCAGAGCCAACTTAGTTGATGCTCTTTAAGATGCCCGCTTATTCGCAGCTGACCTACCCACTGGGGTAGGCCGTTCGCTATCCGCAACCTGCGACCCGTCTGGTGGCCTCAGCTAGGCCCCCTCTGAGCCACCACAAAGCCCAATATGATCATCGGAAAGCCTTTATTAAGATTCATTAAAAAAATTACACGATACTCTGGGTGTATTCAGTTGAATTTCCAAACCAAGGATTACCGCATGAACACATTTTAATTCGGTTAGTCGACAAAATACGGCCCGAGGAAATAGATAGTTTAATTTCCGCGGAAATTCAAATTCCGTGTACTGATCAACTACTTTTTGATATAACTGCCAAAAACATTATTCATGGCCCATGCGGGGACATGAATAGCTTATCGCCTTGCAAGAAATATGGAAAAAGATTTCCCCAATGAGACGATCACAAACGTCGATGGATATCCAATATATTGAAGAAGAAATGTTGAAAATGTTGGACAATCATTCATGATATAATCAACAAAGTAGATTTTGACATTGACAAATACTATATTCTCCTCTGCTAAGCAAAACATTCAAATTAATGTTTCGTTCTGCAGTTCAGTAAAATCTATCAAATAAATTTGCAAGTATGGCAGCAAATATATATATATATTTATTTCTTTTTTAAAAACAACAATGTGCAGTTGAACTAAGGGATGAACGAATTAAATGAATAAAAATATGACTATGGATATTACCCTGACCTCATGGGACTGATTTATTGGCTCCAGTGGTGCAACTCACAGCCAAGAAGAGGTCAGAGAATAGCCAATAAAATGAAGAATAAATTAATTTAAATTATTCATTAACATGGACTTTACCTTAATAGTACAAGTATCAAAGGAAAACAGATGGAAGAAAGGAAACGACGCTAAAAATCAATTTTTCTACTTTTCCTGAGTTTTTAAAGCAAACATTTCGTAAAATATAGCACACAAAAATCATAATTTTTTGCATTTGAAAGCTTAATATTTTCCAAACAGCAAGCTGAAATCGCAAAGTGTTTGGGTCTAATATATATCTGCATGTCTTAACTTTTCAGAATGGTTTATTGCAATCAAATTTAAGATATTTTAGTTATGTAAAGAAAGAAAGCAATAAATCTAAAAAAAAAGGTTTAATCAAATTACAGACTTAAAAAATTATTTAAAACCATAATACTTTAAACCAATTTAAAGCAAACAAATCTATAAGAAAATGCCGGTTTTTTTCCTTGAGAAATAAAACGTTCCATTTTGTCGAGTAGTGCTATTGAAGGCATCCAAATCGGTCAGGAGGAATAACGGGGATACGGGATCACTTTAGGAAAAACATAACTTAACATCATCAGCATACACAAATACTCGAGAATGAATTAATACTTGGAGAAGATCATTAATAAACAAATTAAAAACCAGTTCACCAAGATGGCTTCCTTAAGGTAAACCAAACGATGCAAAGACAGGGTTCGAAAGAGAGGTATTACAGCAAACACGCTGAGAACGGTTGCATAGAAAAGAACTTTAAGCGGAAACCCAGGGAGTGATAGTTTGTGGAAGAGGAGATTATGGTTAACTGAGTCAAAGGCTTTACTAAAGTCGGTATAAACTACATCGGTTTGGCACTGATTCGCAAAAACCGCAGGTGGAGGTGGAGAACTGGAGGTTAGAAGAAATTGAGCAATGTTTCACAAATCTGTGCTGAGAATCAGAAAACAAGGAGCTACAAAAGTGTTTTAGCAGGGAAGTAATAATTTTTTTCAAAGAGTTTAGGAATTGTAGATTAGTTGGAAATTGCCAATAAGGAATGGCAGATAAATTTTAAAAACCTCGGTAATTCGAAATATTTTATTAAAATCCCTATTTATGGATTGGAATAATGTACGACTCTTTCCAGACGGTGGGAAAATCAACGAGCTCTAGATATAGGTAAACAGTTTAAGGAGGGGCGCACCAAGAGAATGTGCAAAAAGTTTAAGAATAGCACTGGGAACCTTATCAGGGCCAGAAGAAAATGAAGATTTCAAAGATGTTAAATTAGTTAAGAGACCACTAAAATCGATGAAGGGGGGATAGATATAATTCAAACTGTTCAGGGGGATGCTCGTTCTCGTGACGTGACGAAGTTTATTAGGTGAAGAAAGAATAGTGGGATAGTTATTAGTAGGAACAGAGTAGCAAAGTTTAAAAAATGAAGCGATAGATTAGCAATGTCACAATCGTTATCGGCCATGCTGTCATTAAAGGCAAAATATTAAGGAAATTGAGAAAAGTTACGTTTTTAGGTAACAAATCTAAAAAAAAATTTTTGGATCACGTTTGAAGTTAAGCTTACATTTGGACCACTAGTTGTTCTAATATGTCGTATTTACTAAAGAAAATTTACTCTTTGCGTTTGTGAAGTAACTTATTAATAAAGATCTATAAAATTATATAGAAGACTTGGGGGTTGGCGATTCTTGAGAAAAGTTATTTCACAAAATCTTTTCTTTTTAGATAGTTGAATATGTTAACTATCGAAACAAAATACGAGAAAAATCGCGGCAAACAGTATATTTTTAAATGTTATAAACCTAGAATTTTTGTGCCGACATGTCCAGTTCCGAAAAGGTTTTTATTCAATTTTAAAAGCTACGAATCATATTTGCGTAAAATTCTAACCATTTTAAAGACAAATCAATGTACACCATGGACAGAAATATGCATCAATATATTGCACCAATTTTCGCTGAAATCTGAGTTTGAATTGATCCTCGCGAAAACAACTTCCAAATTGGTCGCGTTCGAATGGCAGATTTATTTCAAAAATCTCGAAAACGAACAGTTCATCAAAATTGATCATCAGCTAGTCAAAAGGTGTGTCATAGAGGTAAAAACATTTTGAACATCCGTTTTTATTTTTACCTTTCTACCACTTAAAATTTCCCATTCACCTTCAGAGAAATGCCCAGGTGCAGAATTTCCGATTGACTTGGTTGGAAAATGTATGTGCCTTTAATAAGGCTTGAGACACAGGTGACTCGCGGGGTGATGCAGAGATGTGGGCGGCGATAAGAGTAGCCAGAACGAACCGTTCTAATTAATTTTAGCTGTGACGACTGTATTTTTATTAGGTCTGTGAAGAGGATATAGACAATGTGACGATCGTGAAATTTTTTAGTTCGTTTCGATTGTTAAGTCTGTATTATTCTCAGTTATTTGTTCAATATCAGTTTAAACGAGAAGGAACGTGTGAGTCGCTTCTGGGGACGCGACTCTACTTATACCCGTACTCAGTCAGTATATACATTTTTGAGCATAATTTTTTAGATTTTAGAATTAAAAAAAAAATTTTTACATTTTACATTTTTTTGCTACATTTGATATCTACATCTACATCTACAATGTATATTATACATCTAACATGTAGATTATAGATGTACCATTCATATTCTACATCTCCTCCGCTAGGGGTTGCTCGCGCACTGAACGTGGCAGAGTGTGCGAGCGAGAAGGAGATATAGTATCATGTCTCTGGCTGGTGGAGGCGGGGGAACCAACAGAAAATTATCTACCAATCTGGTAGATATGGTCATTCTCTACGATACTGCGTTTTTAGTTTTATCGTATCTTTAAAAATGTGCCTGCCACAGATTTTCGTCCTTTGTGGGGGCGGAAGGGGGCGAAATTTTGAAATACACTTGTAGCAGTGTGATATCACATGAGTCTAGAAACCAAATTTGGTTGCCCTAGCTTTTATAGTCTCTGAGATCCAGGCGTCAAACAAGACGGACAGACGGACAGACGGACAGACAGACAGACAGACAGAGACTCGGCTATTGATGCTGATCAAGAATATATATACTTTATGGGGTCGGAAAATTTTCCTTCTCTGTGTTACACACATCCACTTTTAGCACAAATCTAATATACCCCTTAACTCTTTTTTGAGTACGGGTATAAAAATTATCTGGACAGTGAAACATTGAAATAAATCTTCTAAAAATACTAATTTATCGGAAAGTGATTTTTAAAATATTATTTATAGGACAACAAATTTCTCCAGAACATTCTAAAGTCGATTAAAAACACTACTCAACAAAATTGAAATTTTTCTTTCGGCTATGGAACATAATTACCTTTTCTGATACCTTTTCTGATCGGGATTTACAAACTTTTTAATTTTTTTTATGGTTTAATTTTTTTTTAAGATTTTTTAAAATATTGTATTATTTCATGGTTCTTTTTTCAGAGCAAGTGCTTCTATTTTTCACATAACTTCATAACACAGTTTTGAAAAGCTGACAAATGCAGATATAAGTCGACCTAGACACTTTGTATCTGCAGCATAACGCCTGGAAGATATTAAGCTTTCAATTTCAAATTTCATAATTTTTTGCGGTATTCTTGGCGAATTAATTAGGCGTCGTTTAAGGTAAAGGCCCCATAAAGTATATATATTCTTGATCAGCATCAATAACCGAGTCGATATAGCCATGTCTGTCTGTCCGTCCGTCCGTCTTGTTGAGCGCCTGGATCTCAGAGACTATAAGAGTTAGGGTAACGCAGTATCGTAGAGAATGCCCATATCTACCAGATTGCCGAAGCGGATCATAATTATAGCCAGAATGAAGAAATTAATTTTCAGTTGCTTCCCCCGCCTCCCCCATCCAAAGACATAAGACTCCTTTTCCTTCTCGCTCGCACACTCTGCCGCGTTCAGTGCCCTAGCAACCCCTAGCGAAGGAGATGTAGAATCTAAATGGTACATGTATAATCTACATGTTAGATGTAAAATATACATTGTAGATGTAGATAACAAATGTAGCAAAAAAATTAATGTACAATTTTTTTTTTAATTCTAAAAAATCATAACCTGAAAAATGTATATACTGACTGAGTAAGGGTATAAGTAGAGTCGCGTCCCCAGAAGCGACTCACACGTTCCTTCTCGTTAATTTTAACAAGTGCCGCACATTTTTTCTTTTCTTAGCGTTGGTCTTAGTTTAATAATGTTAGAGTTTACTAGAGTTTTTATAGCAAGGTAGCTTTCGGAAGGCCAGGCAAAAATCCTGCAGCTGAACCCTCCCCACCCTGCCACCAAAACTCCTCTCTGCAAGCTAAGCCGCACGGGTGCCGTGGTCGAAACAGACTCGGACTTGGAGAGCGTGCTCAGCGTAAGCAGAATGGAGGAAGAGAGCCTTCTCCGCTCGCCTGAACCAGGTACCAGCTACCTTCGTAGGGAAGGGCCGAAGCGTTCTAGAGAGGGGATGAAGGCTAAGGCCCAATACAAGGCGGCCCTCAAAATCCAAAGCCGGCTACAAGGCAAAGAGGACATCTCCCAAAAGGAGAAGTCCAAACTAGTCTGGGCTGAGCAAAAGGTAGAAGAGGGGCGTCTTTACTACGCGCAGCTGCCTCAGATGAAGGCGATGAAGGGCGAATTCGCCAATAGGGTTGAGGAGATGATGGCCACCAAAAGGCAACGCTAGACCGAGAGTGCCAAGGACAGTCCGGCGGGCAAGCGGCAACGCGGGTCCAAGATGGTTATCCCTCAACCTACGAAGACGAAGAAGCCCAAGCAGAAGGCCAAGGTGAGCGACGTGTCCAAGAGGCACCTCATCGTGGCCCTGATCGACCGCAGCGATGAAAATGGGAAGATGACGGCGGCGCAGTGGAAACAGGTCCCCGCCCAGCTGGTAGACTGCCTTTTCGTGCGAATGGAGGACGCGCCGGACGCTGCCATGCCCACCTTCGACGGTGCGGGATGGCTGAACGGGGTGAAGATCCTCAAATGTAATGATGGCCCGACGAGGAAGTGGCTGTTGCAAGTGGTGCCCAAATTGGAAGCTCTGTGTGAGAGGGCCAAGCTGGAGGTAGTGGACAGGGAGATGATCCCTTCCATCCCAAAGGCGAAGGTGCTCTTCCCCATTGTAGTCCAGGGAGACCGAGTACTGACACTCCTCCAGAGGCAGAATACAGAGGTGCCAACGGCTGACTGGGGCACTGCTTCCATGGTGAAAGGGCACACAGAGGCACACCTCAGGGTGGGGTCCTGTCGCCCGTCCTATGGAATCTGGTGGTCGACGACCTGATAAAGAGATTCGAGAGGAGAGCCCCAAAAATAACAGCCTATGCGGACGACATAAGCATAATTATTACGGGAGTATGCCCATCGAGCCTCAGCTCTATAATGGAATCAACACTCAAGGAGATATGTGAGTGGGCGGGAATAGTAGGACTCAGTATCAACGCGGACAAGACGGACCTCATCCTCTTCACCAAGAGGTACAAGGTACCGGCATGGATCCCCCCGAAAATTGACAGAACCAGGCTTACCCCAAAAACACAAGTCAAATACATCGGCATAGTACTGGAAAGCAAGCTGAAAGGGAGACATAATGTATTGGAAAGGGTGAAGAAGACCACCATTGCGCTATATGCATCCGAGAAGTGCTGGAGCTATCACCTGCACTAATGCACTGGATCTACATTTCGGTAGTGCGACCGACTCTGCTATATGGAGTCTTAGTGTGGTGGTAGGCTATAGAAATGAAAACATACAACAAGTTGATGGATAGAACTCAACGGCAGGCACTGCTCTGCATCCCTGGGGCGCTGAGGTCAACCCCAACAAAAGCACTCGAAATAATACTCGGAATCGACCCCCTGGACATCCGACCCTGAAATAAGGCTGTCCTATAAGCTACCGGACCAATGCAGCATATTCCAGGCAGAAGTCTTTGCCATACGGAAAACGGCGGAGGTTGCTCGATGTACGGAACGCCCACATAATGTGGTCAACCTGTTCATGGACAGCCAGGCAGCGATAAGATCCATGCAGTCGTCAGCGGTCATCTGCAAAAATGGCCTGGCAAGCAGGGAGGCATTAGATTTTATAAGCACGACAAAGTCAGTGCGGATATATTGGGTTCCCAGCCACCAGGGCATCGAAGGCAACGAGACAGCAGACGTGCAGGCTAAGGAAGGCGTCGGGCTGAGAACGTGCGTGTTCCCCCAGAACGCTTCAAAGCGATCTAGAGAGGAGGGCACACATACAGCAGCAGGTGGAGGAGAATCACAAACTGCAAGATCGCGAAAACCATGTGCAAGGAGAGCAATGGTAAACTCAGCCAATACCTACTACACCTAGCACGGAAGGACAGTAGGATGCTAATAGGTATACTCACAGGTCATTGCCTGGCTGCAGCACATGCTGTCAAACTAGGCATACCCAACAGTGACAAGTGCAGGAAATGTGATGAATCTGGGGCTATCGAAACCCTGGAACATCTAATCTCCCAATGCCTGGCCCTCTCTAGGGCAAGAAACAAATACCTTGGCAGCCCGGTACTGGCATCGCTGGAAGATGCATCCAAGAGGACGCCAGTGGAACTCCTTGCCTTTGCGAAATTCTCCTCGATCCTCACGGATTTCGAAACCGCGTAAAACACTCAGAAAGTCCATACGCACCAATCCGGACAACTAAGGGCCATACTGGCCTATGCGTGGCCCCGTGAGGGCCGTCCGGGACAACCTAACCTAACCACCTTTCGGAAGCATCGAGCCCCTGTCATCGCCCTCCCCTCCTCGCATAAAACCTTGTCTTATATAGCAAGGACGTTAGCGACAAATCGATAGAATAGCGTAAAACCTTGGACTGAGTGCCAAGGTCGTTATCAATGACCAAAAAGTCGATACTAAAACTCTGATCCCTCCCAAAAGGGACGAGTATATAAAATCGCACAAACACCTGAGCCTAAATTAACACATCAACTTTTAGTCGTGACACAATGTGGTCAACAAGGCGACAACATTAAAAACAGCCCAACGGTTCACTTAGGACTAAAGGTTTAAAACAAGCCTTTAAAATGGGCACGATCCAGAAAACATTGGTAGAGGAGCAGAATAAATTAGAAGCGAACTTGATGCTGCTACAAAAGAGTTCATTAAGCAAACCATTTTCCCTGAGAAGAACGGAATATAATCTGATCTATTTAGCAAGAATCAGAAAGGCCATCGAGAAAAACCGTTCGAAAATGTTAAACGATGGTTATGGAGAGGAGGAATATTTCGAAAGGAATATATTTTATTATTTAATGGAAAAAGCTAAATATCTCGAAAACGCAACTCATATGGTATACAACTTAATAAGTATATAAGCGATAAAGCCTTTAGGATATAACTGACACAATATGCGGAGGATAGATCGTTGATTTTCCAAAATATCAGAGCTATTTCATGGGCTTCATTTATCGCATCTCACAAAGACCTCATCGAGAAGAAACGTGAAACTTTCAAGGAATGTGGGCCAAAAGCAGCATTTTTAAGAAGCAGGTGCAATATGGATCTAACACCGGCAAAATACTTCGTATCACTATGGACCATCCGAAGACCACACGTTTTCCACGTGTGGCATCAACTGCTAATATTCTCGTTAGAATAGCCCTCGTCAAGACGGACAAGTATAAGCCAATACTGTGCAACCGCTATTCGATGAGCCAGAAGCTCAAGAGTTTGGACATAAATGTTCCATCCATGAGTCTGAACAATACAAAACAGGCGGAGAACGGAGAATGTCGGGTCAAGCAGCCTAAATATTATTTAAATTTGTTCATTATTTGCACTAAATCACGATTTTTCCTCAAGGAACAAACCCAACTTTTTCTTAAAGATTTGGGGCTTAGAAATGGTTTGATGATATTTTTTTTGTTTTCTATGTCAGAACTTTTTTTGAAGAATTTTTGAAGTCTGGTATTTTTTTTAAAGCTTTTTTCAGAGGTAGCTCTTTTTTTTACACATAACTCTAGTATCTTACGTCTGGTTGTAAAGAACTTTGCTATTTTGAAAAGATAATTAAAACAGCTAGAAGTAAAGATGAAACACTTTGTGGTTTCAGCTTTCCGTCTGAGCGATACCTTAAACGAAGCCAAATTAATGCACCTATACACAAAAAATAGAGGACACAGGATATAATTGTTTTTCGTCTTTTCCTGAGTTTTTAAAGTCAAAATTTCGTAAATAATATCGCCCAAAAATCATCATTTTTGCATTTCAATGCTTTATATTTCCCAGACGATAAGCTGAAATCACAAAGTGTTTTGTTGAGGAACAAAAAAGTTCGGTTTTGTTGAGTAGTGTTATCAACGAAATAAAAATCGCTTTTACCGAAACTCTCCAAAAACAGTAGGAAGAAAATTTTAAAATCAATATGGGATAGTAGATCTAGAGCAGCATTACTCAACAAATATCTGGCCAAAACGGGAGGAACATACTTTGAAAAATTAAAATATACAGAATGCAGCTATCGTGAGGTGTAAACACGTAGTTTTACCACCATTACACATTATGCTGGCACTAATGAACAATTTTGTTAAAGCATGTAATGGACAGTTTTGCGGGAGGTAAAATGTCAAAGGTAGTTGGGAGTTTACAGAGGTAAAATGTCAAATATAGCTGGGAGTTTACAGAGGTAAAATGGCATTAATTTGGCAATAACGCATAATGTATGAGAGGCAAGAGAGGAGCGAGAACGACGAAATGTCTAAGCTGACATCTCTCTTCTCTTGTGAGATCTACCTGGGGGCATTGAGCAGCGCAGTAAGCTGACAGTAGTTCTTTTTACTTCCATTCACTCTACGGTACAGACGTATCAGTGGCATTGTGCATATCAAGGGAAAGAGAGACAACGTGCATACCAAACAAATTTAAATACAAGAAATCCCGAAACATCCGCTGGCAGTTTATTTAATTAAACTAATACATCGAAGAGGGAAAACAATTCAAATCAGTGCAAATAGATATGTTTATGATGAGTGTTAATTTGGTGGAAAAACTAGGCAGTTAAAATTGTATATTTCCCTAGCCTAGGCACTCGCGTAATGTAACCGAAGCAGAAAACGAAAAGCAAAAGAATACAAAAACGAAAAGAAAATGCAAACAAATAGAACAAGCTAAACTGCAAACGCGCAAGTTGATAAATTTTGTAGATTTAGTGGTGCAACATATAAATAACCTTCTGGACGTTGATATGCAATGACTGCACCATCAAGTGGCCCATGCGACACCAAGCCGAAGCCTGTTACGCGCGGAACCCAGGCAGAAACGCAGCCCTCCTCCCGCCCAACCGACCGAGGGGCGCTGCCGCATGACGCGCGACGCGTGTTACCGAACCGATCGCGAGCATGCAGGAAAGATAAGTGTTAGACTAAAAATTCGAGGAAAATTAGAGGTAAACACAACTCAAAGAGCTAAACATGCAAAGATAGCTAGGAAATATAACTAATTACGGAAAAGGTATGTTAGTATTAGTGATTTAAGAAGAGGAAGGGAATTAGTAGTTGATATTATGTGGTAGAGGGAATTAAAGTCCGAGCAAAGTACCCTAAATGGTTCGTGCAAGGAATAATTCGATCTACAAAGCGGAAGGAACAAAGGAATGAAGTTTCTAGTAGATCTAATAGGAATCGTAAAGTTTATGCGGCTCAACAAGTCAGGGCTATCTACGTCACCCTTGATCAGGTTGTGCATAAAAATCACACCAAGCATTTTTCTACGACTAACTAAGGTTGGAAGGTTTATTAAAAGCAATCTACGAGGATAAGATGGCAGTCTCACACCTGCATCCCAGTTAAGGCCACGCAGAGCAAAAAGTAAAAAGTTTTTCTGGACTGATTCTATACGGTCCTGGTGTACTTTGTACTGGGGGCACCATACACAAGAGCCGTACTCTAAAATCGGACGAACAAGCGAGATGTAGAGAGTCTTCGTTATATAGGGGTCGTCAAATTCCTTTGACCACCTCTTTATAAACCCAAGCACACCCATGGCCTTATTTACCATGGTAGAAATGTGTTCAGAAAACTTTTACTTTGGGTCTAATTTAACACCAAGATCATCAACCAAGGTAATTCTCTCAAGAGAACCACACCGCAGAGGCTATAAGGAGCCAAAAGGGGGCTGGAGCGATGAAATGTCATTACTTTGCATTTCGAGGCATTTAGGTGTAACATATTTGCACAACACCAAGATTGAAAGTTATTGAGATCGGATTGCAAGCGAGAGTGAAATGAAATGTCCTTATACTGGACACAAAGTTTAACATCATCCGCATACATGAGTACTAAAGAGTTTGTTAATACTGAAGGCAGATCATTAATAAAGAGTGTGAATAGTAGGGGGCCTAGATGGCTGCCCTGTGGTACTCCAGAAGTAACCTTAACAGGTGAAGAGAAGGAGTTTTTGAAGAGGACTCTTTGAGACCTAGAACGAAGGTAGCTAGAAATCCATCTCAAAAGATTAGCTGGAAACCCTAAAAGGTCAAGTTTTTGTGCTAAAAGGGAATGGTTTACAGAATCGAATGCTTTACTAAAATCAGTGTAAGTGACATCCGTCTGCAAGTTACCTTGAAAGCCTTTGATGATAAAAGAGGTAAACTCTAATAAATTCGTGGTTGTTGATCGTCGCCTTATAAATCCGTGCTGGGACGGAGATAAAAGTGATTTGCAGAGATGTTGCAAGTGCGGAGTTAAAATTTTTTCAAACATTTTAGGAATAGCGGATAACTTAGATATACCTCTATAATTATTTGCATCAGACTTGCTGCCTTTCTTATGGAGCGGAATAATAAAAGATTCCTTCCAGATGGGGGGGAAGCATGAAGAGTTAATGGATAGGGTGAATAGTTTAAGCAAGGGTCCACACAGAGCATCGGCACAGTACCTAAGTACACAGCCGGGAACTCCGTCGGGACCTGGTGAAAACACCGGCTTAACTAGTCGAAGATCATGAAGCAGTGAGCTTTCATTTAACAAGGGGCTGAAGATGCCATTCGACCTTGGTAAACTGTATGGATACGGTTGACCAGAGTAGCTTTCATGAGAATAGGTTGTTTGGAAAAATTTGGCAAAAAGATCGGCAATTGCCTGATCATTGTTTGCTGACATATTGAGAAAAGATAACGAGGATGGATGTGCGGACGTTCTACGCTTACTATTTACGAAGCTGTAAAACTGTTTAGGGTCCTGTGAAAATCGTATCCTGCATCGAGATAGGTAGTTTTTATAGCATTGAGCGTTAAGAACGGAGAAATTTGACCGAGCTATTACATAGTGAGAAAGAGAAGAGGGAGAACCAACTTCTCGAAATTTTTTATAAAGTCTTGATTTTAAATTTTTTAGACTGGATAACTCTTTGGTAAACCAAGGAGGCTTTCCAGATCTAACCGGACAAGAAAGTGGGACACAAGAATCAAAAAATGTGTCAAGTACATTGTAAAAAATGTTTCTGCCTTTCATAACGTCAGTGCACAAATACAGAGCGGACCAATCAAAATCCCTAATAAGGTTATTAAGCTTCGTAAACTCGGCTTTACGAAAGCAGCGGACACGTTCAGATAGCCTACCCATTCGATCCAATACAGTAGGGCCAATATCGACTGACACTTCGAATGTAGGATGGTAGGAGTCTTCAGGTATACTGAGCGGAAGGGCTCGGGTTAACAACGCTATGGTCGGATCCGAGACAAAGCACAGATCAAGCAATCGACCCAAGGAATTTTTCACATGGTTGACTTGAGACAGGGATAGGTCTAGCAAGCCGTCGATAAAGTCATGTCGTGACATGGGCAGAAGGTTATTAGACTCGTTTACCGAAGACCAAACAGTACCTGGCAAATTGAAATCACCAAGTACTATCATATGGTCTTTATCTGATAGCGAGGAAGAAACAGTTTTTTAAGCGGACAGGTGATGCTCGTATATTAAGTTATCCGAGGAAGGTGGAATATACGAGCAAGTAATGAAGATGGAAAAGCCTGGGAGAATCAGTTTTACGCACAGGAATTCCAGGTCTTGTTGAACCTGGACCATGAAATGTTCCGACGTGAAGTTTGAGTCCACTGCAATAAGGACCCCACCTCCCCGTCGAGACAAACGGTCATTTCTAAAAATTGTGTACCGACCTGCCAAAACTTCGGAACTAAGGATGTCCGGCTTTAACCAGGTCTCGGTGAACACAATAACGTGGGATGAGAATGCGAGACTCTCAAGGAAAAGAGTGCTGAGCTTACTACGCAAGCCTCTAGCATTCTGGTAGGTAACTACAAGAGAGGAAGTTAGTTTTTTGGATGGGTGGAAGTAGAGGTGGAAGATGAGGATGGAGATGGAGCACTGGTCTGAATGCTAGGAAGAGTAATGGGGGCCTATTCTTTTTCTTAGCCTTAAACTCTTTAACCACCAAATGCTCTGGCCAAAACTTGGCGGAACAAATGGTTTCAAATTGAGTTGGGGAGACGCTTATCTTGAAGGAAGATATCTCCCTGGCGTAAGAAAAGTTAAATTTTTCCACCTTTAAGCCGACGGCTTTTATTTTGCTTTGTATAAAAGCGGTCACATCATGGGATGTGAGGTCAGGGGCTAGCCGCGAGACAAAAACTTGTCGCTTCGGTGGGACTCCTACCAGTGGTTTTGGCACCATAGGCCTAGTACTTGTGATGTCAGTATCCGGTGGTCCTGGACATCTATTAGCTGGTGGGAGCGAAACTGATGGTATAATTAAGGAGTTGGGTGCGGACTCGACAGACACGGACTCTACAGACATTTCTAACTGCATACTCTCCGAAGTGACGCAGGCAGTCGGCACTTGCAAGTCCCGCGGAGTAGACTTCTTGCGCCTCGGAGACTCAGCCAGCTGTAAACTGCTGAACTGAGTGTCCATGGCCAAGAGCCGATCATATTGCTGTTTAAAGCCTACGATCAGCTCTTTGAAGCCACTCCGCGTCTGCCTCATGAACGAACGCATGTCGTTTTCCACAGCACGGCATTCCTCACAACTATAATGCAGGCCGTTTTTTTGTGAAATGGCGTCTCCTACACGGCCCGAGATCCCTACACATTTTGCGTGCACTACGCTTTCGCAAAGCCAGCAGGGGATATTGGGCTGGTCATGGGTGATCTGCTTCTTGCAGGTTTTTTTGGCACAGACAACAGAATATTCCATATTTATGTCTTTTATTTTTTTTACTTTGGAAAAAAGTTCAAAACAAATAGCAATCAGACCACTGTGCAGAGCAAATGCTTAGAGCAATGCTTAAAGTGATTCCTTTTATTAGTGAAACAGGAGAAAACTAAACCCCGTCGCAACGACGAAGGCCTTCGGCGGACATGAAGGGTGAGTGAAGTGTCGACAGACAAATGTGGAGTATGTAAATTGTATATTTGTATGTTACACCACACCAAAATATTGCGAAATCTGAAAGTAAAGTTAAAAATTAAGGAAATGAGTGAAAAAGAAAACAAAATTATTGGCAAGAAATAAACTGTGAATAGAAGAGCACCACGATGTAATAACGTTATACAAGTTTGTTTTGTTCGCATATTCGTATGAGGAAGAATATTATAATTATGACCTGCACAAGCAGAAGCAAGCATTTCATTTCGTTTTGTTTTGATCGTTCTTTCTAATCTTGTACTTATGTAGATTACTATCATGTGCATATGAATAGTACTTATGTTTAAGAAGGAGGATGAATTATGGAAAAATGTTTTTTTTTAAATAAATATATATTAAGAATGGAGTAAGCCAGAGTGTTAGGTTTGCCTGAATGGGTTAAAAAAAGGGATAACTACAGTATTGTAACCGGAAAGGGATCTTCCAAATATCATTGCCATTGGAAGATCATTGGTAGGGTGGGTAGAGAGGCAGAAGCATTACCATAACAGCTTGGTAATTGCAATCGGATAGGTTTGAGTCCCCATGTATTTGAATTCTTCTCTTTTGCTTGTGTTATGTTAGTGCTGCGTGTAAGGTCATCCGTCTTGACTGGACTCTTGATAATATGTGCTGTATGTGTGTTGAGTGGAGGTGAAAGCAGCAGAAAAACCACCTACATTCTGATCTAATGCAACCGATTTTAGAAGATAGTGTAGCCATTTTATCCGGTAACAGGGGACTACTAAAGGGTTGTATCGAGTCAGAGGAACTCTGTTGGCCGAGAGGTACAATAGGGGGTGGTGTTTCTTTCTATGAAACATCGCGTGAACCAGCTTTTGAGTGACTTGAGAGCGGCAAGAAGGCGAATCCCAATCGTTGCGTTTCAGGCCAACAAAAGTTTGAACGTATGCACTGGATAAGGAAGGCGAATCAATGCGCTACCTTAATGCTGTTTTTCCACGTCTTTCGCTGGCAAAAGTTAGAGAAGGAGTATTTGATGATCCCCAAATAAAAAAACTACTAAAAGAGGATGGATTTCCAAATATGTTATCTTAGAATGAAAAAGCAGCTTGGAACTCATTCCGAATGATAGTAACAAACTTTCTTGGAAATATCAAGTCTGATGATTATGTTAATATCGTCCAACGGCTAATTAAGAATTATAAAAAATCGGGGAAAATATGTCACTAAAAGTCCATTTCCTGCACTCCCACTTGGACTTTTCTCCGACAAACCTAGGCGACGTTAGTGATGAACACGGAGAGAGATTTCATCAACAATTTAAATCTATGGAACAACGTTATCAAGGTGTTTGGAATGAGAACATGTGGGGCGACTATGTGTGTAATCGCATAAAAGAATCTTGTTCGAATACAAAAGGAAGACAGCCAGAAAACTTAAATTATTTTAAAAAATGTTAGCAAGCATTAGCAAACCAAATATATCACTTATGTTTAAAAACTTGTAGCAACATAACACCAAATAAAAAAGTTTGTATATGCTTAGACTTGACTAAAAAGACTAAAAATTACTGATTGTTGTATGGGTTAAGGAATGAAATCCCATATCTCAGGTATTTCTACTTTGGTTTTATTGAAATATGATTAGGTAGACGCGACGAGATACAATTTGTGTGGACCTGCACTTGTGAGAATATAAAGGAAACATTTGACCTGAACAGGTATCCTACCTCAGATAACGAAAAAAGGAACTGTCAACAACACTTCATACCAAAGGAACGCGATCAGCTACCAAATGTACAACCATATTTAGTTTGATTTGTTCCCAATTGGCAATTGCGGGCCAACTTTCCAAAAGATATTTCTTGTTAAATTTTTTCATTTTTTAGGTTTGGTTAACGAATTTTAGCTCCAAAGTCTCTCCATAGATTTTAATGAGCGATACCTTAAACGACGCCAAATTAATGCACCTATACACAAAAAAATAGATGACACAGGATATAATATTTTTTCGACTTTTCCTGAGTTTTTAAAGTAAAAATTTATATTTCCCAGGCGGTAAGCTGAAATCACAAAGTGTTTGGGCTTAACTTCTAGCTGTTTTAATTATCTTTTCAAAATAGCAAAGTTCTTTACAACCAGACGTAAGATACTAGAGTTATGCGAAAAAACAAGAGCTACCTCTGAAAAAATCTTTAAAAAAATACCAGACTTAAAAAATTCTTAAAAAAAAAAATTCTTCTGCCATAGAAAAAAAAAAAAAATCCTCAAACCATTTCTAAGCCCCAAATCTTTAAGAAAAAATTCGTTTTGTTCCTTGAGGAAAAATCGTGTTGACTAGTGTAATTGGTCCAGTGGACACGGCCACTGTGACTGCGGAAGGCGCGGCCAGGCAGGACCATGCCACATGTCGTTCCCCGCGAGGTCGATGGGTCCTATACCTCAGCTGGCTAGGTCGGCAGGATTTCTTCCGATCGAACATGACTCCATAGCTCGCTGGAGTTACAGCGCGCTATCTTGGCGACTGAATTGCCAATGAACGTGGTCCATTCGCACGCTGGCTTGTGCAGCCAGGCCAGCACAATGGTAGAGTCGGTCCAGAATGATAACTGGCTAGTGTCTAGCGGCAGCTGTGGAAGGATGGCAGCGGACAATTCTGCCAGAAGGACCGCTCCGCACAGCTCAAGTCGAGACAAGGAAATCGTCTTTCCGGGGGCCACGCGAGTCTTAGCTGTCAGGAGAGAGCAGAATATGCCATGCGGCCGCTCCACTCGGACGTAGATCGCCGCACCATAGGCACGCTGAGACGCGTCGCAGAAGCCATGAATCTGCACCTTGGCAGTCGGACAGACGAGGATCCACCTTGGTATGTGGATCTGCTGGATGGCCGGAAAACTCTGCAGGAAGGTCTCCCACGTTTGACGCAGATCGCCAGGAAGGTCATCGTCCCAACCTAACTCTCGTAACCACACTTCCTGCATGAACATCTTAGCTTGGATGACAAAGGGGGCAAGCCATCCCGCTGGATCAAACAGCTTCGCAATCTGGGACAGCACATTGCGTTTCGTGCAGGACTCCCGATAGATTAATTCGGGAGGGACAAAGAAAAACTCGTCGGCACTAGCTTGCCATCGGATACCCAAGGTCTTTGCGACCTTGCACATTGAGACGCGTCGCAGAAGCCATGAATCTGCACCTTGGCAGTCGGACAGACGAGGATCCACCTTGGTATGTGGATCTGCTGGATGGCCGGAAAACTCTGCAGGAAGGTCTCCCACGTTTGACGCAGATCGCCAGGAAGGTCATCGTCCCAACCTAACTCTCGTAACCACACTTCCTGCATGAACATCTTAGCTTGGATGACAAAGGGGGCAAGCCATCCCGCTGGATCAAACAGCTTCGCAATCTGGGACAGCACATTGCGTTTCGTGCAGGACTCCCAATAGATTAATTCGGGAGGGACAAAAAAAAACTCGTCGGCACTAGCTTGCCATCGAATACCCAAGGTCTTTGCGACCTTGCACATTGAGACGCGTCGCAGAAGCCATGAATCTGCACCTTGGCAGTCGGACAGACGAGGATCCACCTTGGTATGTGGATCTGCTGGATGGCCGGAAAACTCTGCAGGAAGGTCTCCCACGTTTGACGCAGATCGCCAGGAAGGTCATCGTCCCAACCTAACACTCGTAACCACACTTCTTGCATGAACATCTTAGCTTGGATGACAAAGGGGGCAAGCCATCCCGCTGGATCAAATAGCTTCGCAATCTGGGACAGCACATTGCGTTTCGTGCAGGACTCCCGATGGATTAATTCGGGAGGGACAAAGAAAAACTCGTCGGCACTAGCTTGCCATCGGATACCCAAGGTCTTTGCGACCTTGCACATTGAGACGCGTCGCAGAAGCCATGAATCTGCACCTTGGCAGTCGGACAGACGAGGATCCACCTTGGTATGTGGATCTGCTGGATGGCCGGAAAACTCTGCAGGAAGGTCTCCCACGTTTGACGCAGATCGCCAGGAAGGTCATCGTCCCAACCTAACTCTCGTAACCACACTTCCTGCATGAACATCTTAGCTTGGATGACAAAGGGGGCAAGCCATCCCGCTGGATCAAACAGCTTCGCAATCTGGGACAGAACATTGCGTTTCGTGCAGGACTCCCGATAGATTAATTCGGGAGGGACAAAAAAAAACTCGTCGGCACTAGCTTGCCATCGGATACCCAAGGTCTTTGCGATACTGCTTTCTTCGAGCTCGAGGAAATCAGCTCGCAGTAAGTGGTCGAAAGGTATGTCGCTCAGCACGCCCTTCTGATTTGCGGTCCATTTTCGGAGTGGAAAGCCGGCGGAATCGAGTGCTTCTCGCAACTCGGCGATGGCGAAAATTTCCTGAGGCAGGGTATGTGCACCAGCTCGAACGTCGTCTACGTATATGTAATTGGCCAGGATGTCGCTTGCCATTGGGAACCGAGGATGCACTTCATGTGCGAGTTGCCTTAGGACTCGAATGGCGAGAAATTGTGCGCAGTTGACTCCGAAGGTGAGTTCATAGTCGCACACGTCCCCGCAAGGATTGCGAAAGATTATCCGTTGGTATGGAGTGTGTTGTGGCGCCACGAGGATCTGCCGATACATCTTATTGATGTCGACGTTGAAAACATTTCGGAAGACGCGTCACTTCAGTATTTTCGTGGTCAAGTCGGACTGAAGGACTGGCCCTGAATGCAATATGTCACTAAGGCTTCTTCCGTTCGAAGACGGGCTGGACGCGTTGAAGACCACGCGCACCTTTGTCGTTGTGCTTTCTGGCTTGAAAACAGCATGGTGTGGAAGATAGAAGTGGCCGGAGTCATGACTTGGTGGAACCTGTTTCATGTGGCCAGCTCTAAATACTCGTGAATGAAGGCGTCGTACTGCTCCTTGAGAGGCAAGTTTCGCTGCAGACGCCGCTCGTTTCTCAGAAACTGGGCGTGAGCCGAAGGCCTGGAGTAGCCCAAGTCTATATTTTCTGGACATTTGAATGGAAGAGTGACGATGTATCTCCCGTCGGGAGCTCGCTGCGTGGTCTGGAGAAAATTGTCCTCTCAAATGGAGTCTGACTCACTCGTAGGTCTCCCTGGAAGGTCCTCCACCTCCCTAACCTTGTGAGAAGTTTCTCGAGTCGGACGTCAGAGCTGACCGAGATCTTCTTGGTGAAGGAAGAGATCATTCGAGGCGAGTCAGCTGCGATAGCACCCATCCGAAGATAGTCTCTTGTCCCAAGAGCGAGCGACAAATGTTGGACCGGAAGCCGCTTAAAAGGATGGATGGAAGGATATCAGCGCCTATAAGCACGTCTATTTGCGAGCTGCGATGAAATGAGGGGTCCGCTAAATGGAGTTTAGGAAGGTCTGTCATGTAGTTCAGCGGTACAGAGTATGACGGGAGGTCACCTGCCAATTGCGGAAGAACGTACGCCGTGGTCTCGACCTGGAAGCTGGGCCTTAAGGCGGAAAGTGGCAGACTTTCCTACCGTTTGACTCAAACCGGAGACTTGAGCTTGGACGGCTTGGAAAGGGGGCCGAATGATTTTGAACATCCTCTCAGTAAAAAAGGTGTATTCAGATCCGGAGTCGATCAGGGCTCTAGCCTTGTATCTTGTGCCGGCATGACAAATGTCCACTATTGCTGTGCGCAGTAGCACCTGGTGAACATTGAACAATAGCTCTGGACATGGGTCCTGCAGATGGGGAAGCACGGGGACGGCGCCATTGCAAAACTACTCAAGGCAGTCCAGACGAAGGTGGGCAATATTGCTGAGGTCAAGGTTATCTCCGAGAAGGTTCTGATTGAGGTCAGGGACATATCGGAGTGGACAACGCCGGAATAAGTGCTCGAAGCCATCTTCGCTAAGATAGGCGGAGACTTGCCGACCGAGTCAGTCCCGAAACCCCGGAAAGCATACCGTGGAACGCTGATGGTGAACATCCTTCTACCCAGAGAAACAGCGGACAAGCTGCTTCATGAGGGAAAAGTTCGTATTGAACTGAACGAACCCAGGATGTGCTTCAAGTGCCTAGCATTTGGACATATCGCGGCAAGATGCAGGAGTAGCCACGACCAAACAAGCATTATTAAATAGGGCATGCCCTATATATGTCAAGGCAGCAAATACACACACTAATGGGCAAAATTAAGTTCCTGCAGCTTAATTTGAACCACTGCAGAGCGGCATAGGACCTGCTCATGCAGACAGTGAGAGAAGAGGACGTCGACGTCGCCATCTTAAGTGAGCCACACCTAGCGATGCAACCAGACGTATGGATACAGAATACAAACTCAAATTATGGAGAAGCTATCTGGAGCTGTGGAACCTCGCCACATGGCTTAAGCGCCCGTCTTACGTCAGTGGGGTACGTCAGAGCAAAGATTGCCGTCATCCACATATACAGCTGCTACATTGCCCCGAGCATACAACTGGAAGAGTTCGCCAACATACTCGAAGACCTAGCGGAAGATTCACGCAGTCGTTCCCCAGTGATCATTGCTGGCGATTTCAACGCATGGGCGACCGAGTGGGGAAGCCAGTGCAGTGGTGGTCGTAGGAAATAGCGGATCTGCGGAGAGGGAGCCACGCAGCAAGACGCTGCTACCAGAGGACCATGAAAAGGGCAAGGCGGAGACCACAAGACCCCCAAGCAGCCCAGGAAGCGGCAGAAGCGCACTCCATCACCAAGGAGATCAAACGCAGCAAAGCAAACTGCTGGAAGGACCTCTGCAAGGAGGCAGACCTGCAACCTTTTGGCCTAGCCTACAAGATGGTGATGGGCAAGCTGGCGCGCAAGGTAATGCCCACCTGTCCGGAATTATTGTCCAGAATTGTGGATGCACTGTTCCCCACTCAACAGGAACTAGACTACGTGCCCAGACACCGGGAGATCCCCAAACCTCCACAGATTGCGGAAGATCTTCTAAATGCGGCTAAGAGCATGAAGACCGGCAAAGCGCCAGGGCCCGACGGTATACCCGCCATAGCAGTCCGGACGATAGCCACAACATACCCGGAAGCGATAGCGAAGACTTTTAACCAATGTCTGCAGGAGCAAGTATTCCCCACGGGCTGGAAGCTCCAGAGGCTCGTGTTTCTACCAAAGACTGTGAAGGACCCTGAAGACCCGGCTGGATACAGGCCTCTGTGCATGATCAGCGTAACGGGGAAGCTGTTCGAGCGAATCATCGCAAATCGGATAGAAGCGGAAATTGACAGCCTATAGGGACTATCTGAGCACCAATTCGGCTTTAGGAAGAGGAGAAGCACCACCGACGCGATCAGAGCAGTGGTGGGTAAAGCCCGCGAAGCCATAGCTGGGAAGAGATGGCACGGTGGCACCAAGAAGTACTGCCTGATAACTACACTAGATGTAAAAAATGCCTTTAACTCTGCAAGGTGGCCAAGCATCATCGCCGCCCTCTCCAGAATTGGTGTATCTGAGTACCTGGTGAGCATAGTAGTTAGCTATTTTAAAAAAGAGTGTTGCTGTTCGACACCTCGAAGGGACAAATACGACGGCAAGTTACAGGAGGCATTCCACAGGGGTCTGTTCTCGGCCCGCTTCTTAGGAACGTCATGTACGATGGCATCCTACGACTGGACACACCAGCCGGCTGCAACATCGTTGGCTTCGCAGACGACATCGCGGTAGTAGCGGTACATAAAACCCTGACAGAAGTAGAGCAGAACACGAACGAGACAGTCAGACGAGTGATGTGCTGGCTCCAGGAAAACGGCCTCAGCCTAGCAGCGCACAAAACCGAATCAGTCCTGAGTAGCACCAGGAAAAAGGTAGAGAAAGCCAGAGTGTTTATTGGAACAGACGAAATCGAGTCGTCCCCGGCTATCAAGTACCTGGGAGTCCTTCTGGACCACAGGCTTAGCTTCAAGCAGCACCTGGAAGCAACCGGAGTCAAAGTCGGCAGGGCAGCAAGCGTGCTATCCGGCATGATGGCCAACATCGGCGGTCCAAGACAGAGGAGCAGACTGCTCATCTGCTCTGTACGCTGCTCAAATATGGGCACCAGCTATCGAGCTCCCAACGTACAGCCGCACCTGCAAAGCGGCCTACCGAAGATGTGCACTGAGAGTCCTTAGTGCTTACCGTACCATCTCCGAAGATGCGGCCCTAGTATTGGCCGACATGGCACCAATTGACCTTCTCGCCGCTGGAACCACCATCGAAGACGAGGCAATCCGCGAGGCGGAGGCCCCAATGTAGATGGCAAGAGCGATGGCGTAACACACCCGACGGCAAATGGACTAGACGCATAGTCCCGGACATAGGGCCCTGGGTGAGTAGAACTTTTGGGGAGACTAACTTTTATCTAACGCAGCTTTTAACAGGACATGGGTGATCCGTTTTGCACGCACTGTGCACGGACCATAGAAGACGCTGAACATGTACTTTTTGTCTGTCCAAGATTCTCTGCTGACCGGGAAGAGCTAAGTCTAGACATTGGGAGGCCATTTATAGTCAATGACTTAATGGATATCCTACTTAGCTCGGAAAACAATTGGGATCCCGTGAGCACCTACGCTGCAGAGATCATCCAATCCTTGCGTCGCGCTGAAAGACAGCGCAATCGAAATTCAAATCCTAGATAGGATCTAATGACGGCTTTCATGGCATCTCCCCCTCGCGAAGTAATACTTAACGGTCGTACCGCGAGAGGGATACGGAGAGTAGGGGGGTTTTTCAGTGGGTGAGGTAATTCCAAATCCCACACTTATCGGCTTTCAATGCTTTTCCCTCCTATACATAAAAAAAAAAAAACAAAAAGCTCTGGACGTGGGCCCAGTTGTTTGACGAAGGAAGAGAAGAGTGTGGTGTGAGGATTGGAAGCACAGTTGGATCCACTCGGAGTCTGCTCGCCCCGAATTGAATTAGTTATTGTGAATTCATTTAATTGTACTGAACAATTGTAAATCTTAATTATGTTATTTCCTTCGATTGTTATTTCTTTGTCTAAACAATTTTGGTTTAATTTGAATTTGGGAAGGTTCCATGTTAACAATATATTTGGTTCAACGTAATTAATTTGGAAATTCTTAAATGTTTTTGTGTATGGACATTTAGTGGGTTTTTGTGTTAAAATCCCTTTTATGCAATTGTCTTCTATTATTTGCTTAGTTTCTTTGCTATATATCTTGTCTTCGTAACTATGATATTTACCTTCCGTTTCGATGGGCGGTCTGGAATTATTATATTTGCTTATGTTAATTTTCTTTTTATACCCGTACTCAAAAAAGAGTTAAGGGGTATATTAGATTTGTGGTAAAAGTGGATGTGTGTAACGCAGAGAAGGAACATTTTCCGACCCCATAAAGTTTATATATTCTTGATCAGCATCAATAGCCGAGTCGATTAAGCCATGTCCGTCCGTCCGTCCGTCTGTCCGTCTTGATGAGCGCCTGGATCTCAGACACTATAAGAGTTAGGATAACCAAATTTGGTTTCCAGACTCATGTGATATCACACTACTACAGGTGTATTTCAAAATTTCGCCCCGCCCCCTTTCGCCTTTACAACGAACGAAAATCTGTGGCATACACAATTTTAAAGATACGATAAAACTAAAAGATCAGTATCGTAGAGAATGCCCATACCTACCAGATTGCCGAATCTGAATCAGATCGGATCATAATTATAGCCAGAATGACGAAATTAATTTTCAGTTGGTTCCCCGCCTCATCCCGTATGAGATCAGATACTCTATCTCTTTCTCGCTCTCACACTCTGCCGCGTTCAGTGCGCGAGCAACCCCTAGCGGAGGAGATGTAGAATATGAATGGTACATCTATAATCTACATGTTAGATGTAAAATATACATTGTAGATGTAGATGTAGATAACAGATGTAGCAAAAAAAATGAAAATGTAAAATTTTTTTTTATTCTTAAAATCTAAAAAATTATATGCTCAAAAATGTGTACACTGAGTAAGGGTTCACACGTTCCTTCTGGTTTTTCTTGGTTTTTTTCAGTGGTAGTGCTTCTATTTTTCACATAACTTATTTATCTTATATCTGGTTGCATAGAACAATCTATAGATTTTAATGAGCAATACCTCAAACGACGCATAATTACTTTTCCCGAGTTTTTAAAGTCAAAATTTCAAAAAACATAAAATACCGCAGAAAAGGTGAAATTTGAATTTTTGTCTGGACGTTGATATGCAATGACTGCACCATCAAGTGGCCCATGCGACACCAAGCCGAAGCCTGTTACGCGCGGAACCCAGGCAGAAACGCAGCCCTCCTTCCGCCCAACCGACCGAGGGGCGCTGCCGCATGACGCGACGCGTGTTACCGAACCGATCGCGAGCATGCAGGAAAGATAGGTGTTAGACTAAAATTCGAGGAAAATTAGAACTAAACACAACACATGCACAGATAGCTAAAGAATAGTACTAATTACGGGAGAGGTATGTTAGTATTAGTAATTTAAGAAGAGGAAGGGAATTAGTAGTGGATATTATGTGGTAGAAGAATTGAAGTCCGAGCAAAGGGCCCTAAATGGTTCGTGCAAGGAATAATTCGATCTACAAAGCGGAAGGAGCAAAGGAATGAAGTTTCTAGTAGATCTAATAGGAATAGTAAAGTTTATGCGGCTAAATAAGTCAGGGCTCTCTACGTCACCGCTGATCAGGTTGTGCATAAAAATCACACCAAGCATTTTTTACAAATAAGGTTGGAAGGTTTATTAAAAGCAATCTACGAGGTCAAGTTTTTGTACTAAAAGGGAATGGTTTACAGAATCGAATGCTTTACTGAAATCAGTGTAAATGACATTCGTCTGCAAGTTACCTTGAAAGCCTTTAATGATAAAAGAGGTAAACTCTAATAAATTTGGTTATAAATCCATGCTGAGACGGAGATATAAGAGATGTTGCAAATGCGGAGTTACAATTTTTGAATAGTTTAAACAAGGATCCACACAGATCGTCGGCACAGTACCTAAGTAAACAGCCGGGAACTCCGTCGGGACCTGGTGAAAACACCGGCTTAACTAGTCGAAGATCATGAAGCAGTGAGCTTTCATTTAACAAGGGGCTGAAGATGCCATTCGACCTTGTTAAACTGTATGGATACGGCTAACCAGAGTAGCTTTCATGAGAATAGGAAAAATTTGGCAAAAAGATCGGCAATTGACTGAACATTGTTTGCTGACATATTGAGAAAAGATAGCGAGGATGCGTTCTACGCTTACTATTTACGAAGCTGTAAAACTGTTTCGGGTCCTGTGAAAATCGTATCCTGCATCGAGATAGGTAGTTTTTATAGCATTGAGTATTAAGAACGGAGAAATTTGACCGAGCTATTACATAGTGAGAGAGGGAGAACCAACTTCTCGAAATTTTTTATAAAGTCTTAATTTTAAGTTTTTTAGACAGGATAACTCTTTGGTAAACCAAGGAGGCTTTCCAGATCTAACCGGACAAGAAAGTGGGACACAAGAATCAAAAAATGTGTCAAATACATTTTAAAAAATGTTTGTGCCTTTTATAATGTCAGTGCACAAATACTGAACGGACCCATCAAAATCACTGATGATGTTATTAAGCTTCGTAAACTCGGCCTTACGAAAGCAGCGGACACGTTTAGATAACCTGCCCGTTCGATCCAATACAGTAGGACCAATATCGACCAACACTTCGAATGTAGGATGCACTGAGCGCAAGGGCACGGGTTAGCAACGCTATGGTCGGCACAGATCAAGCAATCGACCTAAGGAATTTTTTACATGGTTGACTTGAGACAGGGATAGGTCTAGCAAGCCGTCGATAAAGTCATGTCGGCACAAGATTATTAGACTCGTTTACCGAAGACTAAACAGTACCTGGCAAATTGAAATCACCGTGAAATATCTTAAGGTCTTTATCTGATAGGACAGGTGATGATCGTATATTAAGATATCCGAGGAAGGTGGAACATACGAGCTAGTAATAAAAATGGAAAAACCTGGGAGAATCAGTTTTACGCACAAGAATTCCAGGTCTTGTTGAACCTGGACCATGAAATGTTCCGACGTGAAGTTTCAGTCCACTGCAAGGAGAACCACACCTCCACGCCGAGACGAACGGTCATTTCTAAAAATTGTGTACCGACTTGCCAAAACTTCGGAGCTAAGAATGTCCGGCTTTAACCAAGTCTCAGTAAACACAATAACATGGGACGAAAATGCGAGACTCTCCAGAAAAAGAGTGCTGAGTTTACTATGCAAGCCTCTAGCATTCTGGTAGGTAACTAAAAGAGAGGAAGTTAGTTTTCTGGATGGCTAGAAGTTGAGGTGGAAGATGAGGGTTAAGATGGAGCACTGGTCTGACTACTAGGAAGAGTTATGGGGGGCCCCATCTTTTTCTTAGCCTTAAACTCTTTAACCACCAAATACTCCGGCCAAAACTTGGCGGAACAAATGGTGTCAAAATGAGTCGGGGAGACGCTTATCTTAAAGGAAGATATCTCCCTGACGTAAGAATAGTTAAACTTTCCCACCTTTAAGCCAACGGCTTTTATTTTGCTTTGTATAAAAGCAGTTACATCATTGGATGTGAGGTCAGGGGTTAGCCGCAAGACAAAAACTTGTCGCTTTGGTGGGACTCCAACCAGTGGTTTTGGCACCACAGTTGGGAATACTTTGTTGATAAGCTCGTCTTTTGATGATACGAAATTGAAAAATTTGGAGGAAATGAAATCAAACCGCTCGATTTGTCAACAGGAACACGGCCATTACCGATAATCAGCAATTGCTTCGAGAAATCATCAGCAGATAGATCGTTCAACAATGCAACTCTCATATTTACAGACAGTTGAAGTTTCTTTACATATCGCCACAGATTTGATGCTTTGAGGATAGCGTTTATTTCGTCGGCAGCAGTAGATCTTGGAATGTCTGGTAGTGTTTGTCGGAAATCGCCAGATAATAAAATCATTGCACCACCAAAACATCTTGAGTCATTTCGCAGATCTTTTAATGTTCGGTCTAGTGCTTCCAATGCGCGTTTGTGCGCCATTGTGCATTCGTCCCATGTGATGATTTTTGATGCTACTTAAACTTTGGCCATTGCGGAGAGTTTCGAAATGTTACATGTCGGTTGTTCAGTAGTTTGAAGGTTTAATGGCAATTTTAACGCTGAGTGAGCCGTACGGCATCCGTCTAACAATGTGGCCGTTATTCCAGAAGAAGCAATTGCTACCGCAATTTCGGATCTCGCACGTACAGTGGCCAAAATCAATGACATGAGGAATGTCTTCCCAGTTCCACCGGGGGCATCCAAAAAAAATAAGCCGCCATTTCCATCATCAATTGCATTAATCAGTGTATTATAGACTTCCCTCTGCTTAGGATTCAACAGAGGTACATTCGTTTGAACTGATTGGATTAGTTCATGTGGATCATATTCACGTTCACGTTCCAATTCTCTATTAAATGCGTCATTCATTCCGCGATCTGGCGCTGGCATTCCTAACCTATCTAACAAACTGCCGCACATGAGGTAACACATATCTTCGATCAAGAGCAAAGTCTGGTTATGGATCTCCTCATTCACCTCAAGATCAGAATTTCTTGAGATGACGCGAATTCGATGTAAAAATCTTCTGATATGTTATCTTTGTATTTGTTCCACAGGTCACGTGGGTTCGATAGGAAGCATGTTGAAATGTTGATAGCAAATAATGCGCGTATCTTACTTGGAGACGCAGAAATAATTGCTTCAGCGATTGTCGTGTCCCAATGAGTATCGTTTTTCCACTTTACCACTAAGGCAGCACAAACCAGGCGTTTCACCAGCAAACTTCAATGCTCCATAATGCTGGCAAACAACGTCCATTGGACCAATGCAAAATAAACGATGCAAGCTGTAGTCGATGGTGCAATCATACAGAAACGCTGCTCGATTCAAATCAATACTTGAACCATTTCTTCTTGCACTTCGAAGATTATTCCTCTGTTCATCTGTACGATAAGCTCGACAATTTCTCCTTTCTAACCTAGCCGTTTCACGGGCTGCCTCTCTTTGCTCTTGTCTTTGAGAAGCACGAATTAAGGCCCTTCTTTGCTCCATACTAACACGGCGCTGTTCTCGTGCAATTTCTCGTTCTTCATCAGATAATTGACTCGCGATATTCCGTTGCCTAATTGCATTAATGCTTCGCTGGGAAAGATTAGATCTTCTAGGGCGCGGCATTGTTATGAAAATGTGCACTCGCATAAAACCACCAAACTGATTTTTTATTCCCTAAATTCCATTCCTTTCCGATGATTTTATGTTTTTACTGTAGAATAAATACCTAATATTTTCGGGAATTTGACTATTTGACAGGATTGGACAACAAATGTTTGACATGAAGAAAGAAAAACAATGAAAACTCGATATGTGTAATAAACAAATCAGCATCTATTGAAATGCATCTATTCATTACGCATATCGAGTTTTCATTGTTTTTAAGATGTATTCTGCTATTCGGGACGGAAAAAAATCCAACAAATCAAAAACCATGGCAATCGGTCCAGCCGTTCTCGAGTTATAAGTGTTGTAACAGACACGACTTTCTTTTATATATATAGATAAACTTCTATTTATATAAAATAGAGAAGAGGTGTTACCTCTATGCAGGTGACTCACCGCTCCGGTCTGCACTATGACGGGTCCAATTTCGGCCAACGACGGTAGCCGTTGGAAAAAGTAAGCGAGATCAATAAATTAACTAATGTATACGATTGGCATCATTGCGAAGGCAAGTGCAATCCAGCGGATTTTTTGACCCGAGGAATATCAGCTAAGAAGCTTCTGACCTCAGAGCTGTGGAGACATGGACCACCATGGCTATCGGATTGTAGCAGTACTTGGCCAGCAACGAGGATAACAGGCACGGACGGACAAGTAACGTTATCGATTCAAGACCAGATTGAATCTATATTTCCTATTCAACGGTTCGGACAGCTAAAGAAGTTGTTACGAGTAACAGGATTTGTCTTTCGTTTAATAAAATGCCTTAAAAAAAAATTGAAGCATTTGACTTCAACTTCAAACAAGGAAATCATTGAGCTATCATCTGATGAAATTGAAGAAGCATTATTGGATCAGATTTATACATCATCAAGAATTTGGAACAGAGATGACAGTACTAAAGAAGGGTAACGGCATTCCGAGAAATTCCAAGCTAATTTGTCTAAGCCCTACATTGGACGACGGACTCCTAAAACTATCTTGTCGTTTGTTGAAAAGCGAATTTGAGGAAATATGTACAGGTATACAGGCATTCACTTCCGCGGCAATTCGCGCAGTGCACCTCGAACTGGTTTAGGACTTGAGAGTAGAGACCTCCATGAATGCTAAGGCGATTTATCGCTCGTCGTGGAGAAGTCAAAATCATCATATCGGACAAGAAGAACTTCAAA
This sequence comes from Drosophila ambigua, assembly GCA_018150905.1. Taxonomy (NCBI): domain Eukaryota; kingdom Metazoa; phylum Arthropoda; class Insecta; order Diptera; family Drosophilidae; genus Drosophila; species Drosophila ambigua. The sequence continues at coordinate 265,437 of JAECWS010000082.1, forward strand.
CCAAAGGCAGCTTACATACGTAAGCAGCGACTCACAAGATTTGGAACCTCTTACACTTGCCCACTTCTTGGGCTTCTTCTTCCCGAGTGCTAAACTGCGAAAACTTCAAATCCGATGGGAGTAACTGTAACGGGCGCCTGGCGGTCCGTTTTTAGTTTTAAAAAAATAACGTTTAATTTCCATCGCATTTCGGTGGCGATATTTTTGTCAGAAAAATGAAGAAAATTAAGAAAAAAATCAAAAATCAACAAAAAGTAAATGTTAACATAGCTAATGCATAAAATCAATTTTTTTGCACATTTATAACGCTTTTTGCCCATGTTTAGCCGCTACATCAACACCGTTGGAAGGCCTTTCACCGGAGAGTTTTGTGCGTGAGTTGATGCATTTGCCTTAGCCGAGATAGAACAAAATACAAAAAAAAAAAACACTGGTAATTTCGACCGATCTTATAAAAATGATCCGGGAAATGCCCATACTTCGTGATTATTGATCGGGAAATTCTTTCGTTTTGTTGCCCGAAGTTTGTTTAGGCTTTCTTCGTCGAATCAGATTATTTTTTTTTTGGAGTAAAGCTCCTTTGTTAGTTTCAGTAGGGATCCTTAAATAAGATTATGTAGGCGAAAGAGCTAACGGAAACATAGGGTCCCGCCCCGCTCCGATACCTTCGACTCGCTTGAGGAATATGGGTGAAGGCCTGAGTGCAAGAGCACTAGCCTCAAGAATCGACCCCTTATTCTCCCTAGATGGTTACAAAACATAGCAAACATGTGGAAGGCCAGAACAGCTTTTATTCAGCGCTATCTAAAGAGATGGCGTGAAGAGTATCTAACACCATTGCATTCTATCCATTTTAACAGGTCTCAATCAGCGACATATTTAAACGAAGGCGTCGTAGCTCTTGTGCAAGATGATCATCAACCTCGGCTACTCTGGAAATAGGGAGTGATAACTGCGAGGTACATCGGACGAGATGGGCGAGCTAGAGTATGCGACGTGAGATTGAAGAATTAACAAATTTTGCGACGACCGATTCAACAGTTGTATCCGCTAGAGATAAAATCAGTCTTTGGCGTGGCCGAGGATGTAGAAAATTAAGTAGAGTTTAATTAATGAATATCTATATAAACCATGTTCCTATACCATATTCTGCGACCCCTATTCATTTTCTTTGCTTTCTTGTAGCGCAAGGTAGGTGCAAAATTAAAAAAAATGCTGCATTTGGTTAGGATGTGGTCCTTTCCGTCACAAAACAGGCATTCAGAGTTCTAAGAGTTAGTAGACGAGAAAATAAGGACATTTTGGTCAGGATTTTACTTGCTTTTTCCCAACTGATGGCTTGATATTTGGGTTACCAACGCATTTCACACATTCTCCATCATCTGGCAGCGCCTTTTCAGAAATTAAGTCATGGTGTTCCAATTCGACAGCTTGTTGATCCGCAAGTCTTCTTTCCATTTTTGCCGGTCTTGGCATCCATCATCTGTGCAACGATGTGAATGAGAAATCCATCTAAAATTTCATCTGTTGATGCCAACGACCGAATTGCACACAGATGAGCATTGATCTTATCGCTGAGCTCCCGAAGACTCCTAGCAGATGCCATCTCAACAGCATGTAGCCCAAATATCGCCGTTACGTGTGCCTGGAAAGGAAGGAGCTTGTTGACAAAACGATTAGTAAGTAATTGTAAAGCATTTGCATAGTTCGCATCGGATATTTCGAGCGAATGTATGGATTGTAGTGCTATCCCGTCTAGGCTAGCACGTAGATACTGGAATTTTTCCAAATTACTTAGCTCGTGCTCATTGTCTACCACAGTTGAAAACATCGAGAAGAAATCTGGCCAGTCTGCGTAGTCTCCACTGAAGCGCGTTACTACCAGATGCGGCAGCCTTGACCTTCGAAATGAAGTGTTGGAAGGAGCATCTCCGGAAAAATGATGAGGCATGGCCATTGAGTTTTGCCTTGCCCAACTGCTTTTGCTGTCCAGCCATCACGCGATTTAGTTTGGCATCCATCTCCAAATAAACCGCCGTGAAATCGGACCGCGCGTCGACGTTGAGCACCATTAGATCGAGCCTTTTTAAGCTGGTCTGTGCAAAGTTGAAATCAGCGTACATTGTTTCATTATGCTTTATTCGCGCGCGTAGATCAGCCTCGTCAAACTGAATTATAGTGTCATCGGTAATAAATGTGTTCATAGCCACGAGTTGGATCGACTTTGCCTTGGCTCTGTAAAAATCTACCTCAATAGGGGCAGCAGACAAAGCATGACCAATATTATTGTCGGATCCATTGTGCAGGAGCTCTTCCCGCACATTGTGGACCACATCGAGATGACACATAGCTTAAGGGAAACGCCTAAACAGGTTCCATTTGAAGAGGTGACGCTCGATGAGGTGAAAACCGCAGCCAGGAGCATTAGCCCAAAAAAAGCACCAGGGCCAGACTATATACCAAATTGAGCGCTCATTCTCGCCCTTTCCCTGCGCCCGGACATCTTTGTCGTGCTAATAAACCAGTTTCTTCGAGAGGGAGTTTTTCCGGAGCAGTGCAAGAAGCAGAAGCTAGTGCATATCCCCAAACCAGGCAAACCACCAGGAGCAGCGTCATCGTACAGGCCAATCTGCCTGATCGACACGGCAGGAAAGCTGCTCGAGAAGGTGATTTTCTCCCGTTTGGACCAAGCTATCAAGGTGGCGGGAGACCTCTCGCCGCACCAGTACGGGTTTCGCAAGGCCAAATCGACCATTAGCGCCATCAATCGAGTGGTAGGTATTGCATCGTCTGCAATTGTCGGAACTCGATGGAAGGGGGTGAAGTACTGCCTAATAGTCACTCTAGACATCAGGAATGCCTTCAACACAGCCAGGTGGAGCTGCATCCTGCAGGCCCTGGAGGGTTTTGATACGCCAAGATACCTGCTAAGGATCGTACGAAGCTACTTCGAGAGGATGGTACTTCTGTGTGACACGCAGACCGGCACGAAGCAGCACGCGGTGACAGGTGGCGTTCCGTAGGGTTCGGTGCTGGGCCCCCTACTCTGGAAAGCGATGTACGACGGCATCCTGAGACTGAGCCTACCCCTCGGAGTTCACGTGCTGGGCTTCGCGGACGACGTAGCCATATTGGTGGTTGCGAAAGAGTTGTCGGTGGTAGAGGCGACCTGCAACCAGGCGATCGCGTACATCCAGCAATGGCTGGAACAAGTGGGACTGGAGCTTGCGCCCCACAAGACCGAGGCAGTGCTGGTGTCCAGCCGTAAGAAGGTAGAGATGGCAAGCATCACGGTCGCAAATACAACAGTATGGTCCAAGAGAGCGGTGAAGTACCTGGGCGTCATGATTGACACACGGCTCTGCTTCCACCTACTATGTGGAGACGCATGGCAGGGGCATCGCAGAGGCGGCGAAGATAAGTTTGCGCACGGCATGGCAAAACTGATGGAATACGGCCACCAAGGGACGGTGGACCCACCAGCTTATCCCGACCATCGAGCCGTGGCTAGCAAGGAAACACGGGCAAGTTCATTTCCACCTGACGCAGCTCCTCAGTAGCAACGGCTGCTTTCGCAGCTGCCTGCACCGCTTTGGGCATGACCAGTCTGCGGAGTGCTCATGGTGCGGACAAGGAGTGGAGGAAGACGCCGAACATGTGATCTTTTCGTGTGGAAGATTTGGCGAACAAAGGCATCTGCTGGAAGTCGCCCTGGGTGGTGCCATTACTACCCGGAATCTGGTGCCGTTTATGCTCCAGTCTCCGGAGCACTGGGAAGCGACAAGCAACTTCGCAGCGACCATCATGTCGGAACTCCGCGCTGTTGAGCGAGAGAGAAGGGAGCGGATAGGCTAGGCGGCGCCTCCGCATGTGTGAAGCAATGCTTCACGGCCGAACCACTCATGAAGGGCTCGCCCAGCCATTTACCTAAATTATTTAAGTTTGTACATACTGTAACAAAATTGTGCTACGCGGCGGGCCGAGCGGATTTTCCTTTCAGGTTGGGGGGCTGACTTTAACAAAGGCAGCAGCCTAAACTCGGTAGCCGTCCTATTCCGTGAAATTATAAGACACCTTCTCCTTATTTCTTCAGTTTATTCTTATCGATAGCCCGGGTCAAGGGCTCTAAAGGCGCTACAATTTGAATTTGATATTTCGTTACATTGTTGAGTTGAGCCTCCTGGCCGACTTATTCAGGAACAGGTTCCTTCTAACTTGCTAGTCTCGTAGACTAGGGCGGAAGAACTGCGGATCACGGTGGCGGGGCCAATCCAGTCTGATTGGAGCTTCGGACATCGTCCCACTTTCCGAACGGGTGCATACAGCCATACGAGATCACCCGGCTCGAACTGGACGGTGTGGGAGCGTAGGTCGTAACGGTCCTTTTGCTGGCCTGCCGCGGCCTTCAGGTGTTCCCTTGCAGAATGATGTGTTTCTCGCAAATGAGATTGTAGTTTACCTACAAAGGCCGGGTAGCTCTCTGCGTCGGGTGTTGGTCGGCCATACAGCAGCTCACCCGGCAATCGCATCTCCCGGCCGAAGGTTAACTTCGCGGGTGAGAATCCAGTAGCCTCGTGAACTGCTGCTCGGTAGGCCCACAGCGCCCACGGCAACCGATCATCCCAGTTCCGTTGATGGTCATCTACGAATTTAGCCAGATAGCTGAGCAGCGTGCGGTTGAAACGTTCAACCATCCCGTCTGATTGGTGGTGGAGGGGGGTGGTGCGGGTTTTCACGATGTCCATTAATCGTAGGCAGGCTCGAAAAACTTCCGATTCAAAGTTCCTTCCTTGATCCGAATGAAGCACAAAGGGGACTCCATACCGGCAGAACACCTCTTCCGTTAGGGCGCATTCCGGCCACTTGGTAAAGAGGCACATGTCGACAGCTTTGTATCGGTTGCCCCTTGTGGTGGTGGGTAAGGGGCCCAGTACGTCTATGGCGATTCGTTCAAATGGGGCACCTATGGCGCTGGGCTGGAGCCTGCCAACCGTTCGTCTGGCCGGACCGCTTCTGGCTTGACACGCCAAACAACGAGCGCAGTATATTGCTACGTCCGCGCTTAGCCCGATCCAGTAAAACCGTTTCTTAGCCTAGGCCAGAGTTTTCCTTATACCGAAGTGGCCTCCGGTGGAAGATTGGTGGACGGCTTGCAGGATTTGCGGCTGTACTGCGATCGGGATGACAGGGACCTGTTCACCATCTCGGTTGGTGACCATAAGCACTAGCTCCTTCAGCTGTAAACGAGAAAATAGGTGCCAATAAGCTTTCACGTCTGGACTCTCACCCCAAATTGTACTCTTTGGCGGCCTCTCTGCTCGCACAACCCATTCATAGACGACTGCTAGCTCCGTGTCGTTCTTCTGGTGTTCGCTTAAAGGTTCTGGTACTGCTTCTAGGAAAAGTACTCGACCCGCCTTTTCTTCTGCTTTCTCGCAAACTCGACAATCGTTGCAGGGACGGCGAGATAGTCCGTCTGCATTACCGTGGCGTTTCCCAGGGCATTGCTGTATCTCCATATCGTACTGTTGCAGTCTCTCGATCCATCTTGCTACTTGGCCTTCCGGCTCCCGGAACGTGAGGAGCTATTTAAGTGACGCGTGGTCCGTCCGTACGATAAATTTCTGTCCGTAGAGATAATGGTGAAAATGTTTGGTGGCCTTAACTACGGCCAACAGTTCTCTTCGAGTTACGCAATAATTGCGCTCTGCAGGACTGAAAGTTTTGCTGTAATATTCGATGACCACCTCTTGACCGTTCTGCATCTGGCTCAGTACGGCGCCTACCCCATGGTCAGAGGCATCCGTGTCCAACACGAAAAGCTCTTTTGGTTCTGGAAAGGTTAGGATCGGAGCTGTAGTTAGCTTAGTCTTCAGAGTGTCGAAAGATTTCTCCGTAGCTGTGGTCCAGGTAAAGGTGCGCCGAGCCTCCGTCAATTCGTGGAGGGGTTTGGCAATCGTTCCGAAGTCGTTGATAAATTTCCGGTAATAAGAGCAGAGCCCTACAAATGAGCGCAACTCCTTTTGGTTTTGCGGTCTTGGCCAGTCAGTGACTTTAGTTATATTTTCCGGGCAAGTCCGCAGACCTTGACTGCCCATCACGTGTCCTAGAAAGTTGACCTCGTTCTTCAAAAATTGACATTTCTTTGGGCTCAGTCTTAATCCCGCTGCTGCCTCTGCTCCTCTGCCGTCCTCGAATGCACGATGATGTCGTCTAAGTATACCAGCGTTGATCTCCAGGTGGGGCCAGCAAACAATCCGTCCATCAGCCTCTCGAACGTTGCCGCGGCATTGGTCAATCCGAACGGCATTACGTTGAACTCGAACAAAACGGCGCCACAGGCAAAGGCAATCTTTGGCCTGGAAAGTTCGTCCATTTCCACCTGCCAGTAGCCGCTCTGCAGATCCATTGTAGAGAACCAATTGGAACCATGCAGGGTCGTCAGTATGTCCTCCGTTCTCAGCAGGGGATACGAGTCTTTAATCGTGACATCATTGAACCGTCGGTAGTCTACGCAGAACCTGGTCGCACCATCCTTCTTACGGACTAATACTACAGGTGAGGACCAGAGGCTGTTGGAAGGACGTATCACTCTGTTGGCGCTCCACTTCTTCTCTCTTCGCTAGCGCCAACCACCGGGGTGGTTGCTTATGGGGCCGTGCTTGCCCCGTGTTAATGACATGGTGCGTGATGTCGGTCTTGCCCGTCTCGTCGTCGTTTCTGGCAAATGATTTGCGATAACGACAGAGCAACTTTACCAGCGGCTTCCGGACGCCAAGCTCGACGTAATCCGCCCTCTTATGCACTTCGTCTACCGCTTTCAATTCGCCCAACACCGCTAGCGGTGGCAGGCTCACTTCTTGGTCGTTGAAATTCAGGATCCGTACCACTAGGGTGTCACCGGTAGCATCTACGATGGCGCTACCCAGAGCCGTGCCCGGGGGTAGATCCGATACTTCTCCATGTTCTAGGACCACTTGTTTCTGCGGCGTCACCAGGGCGCAGCTCAGGTTAAATTGCGTGTCGCTCCGGGCTGGTATGCACGCTCTTTCCGTTAAATAGAGCACGTTCCCTTGTATAGAACTCGTAACGTGCAATGGCACCGTACCCCAGGAAAACTTAAGGAGCATTGCGCTTAGGTCCACCGTCGCTTCGTTCTGGAGGAGAAAGTCGACTCCCAGCAGGCTGGGCGGGGTGCCGTCCAGCAGCAGAAAGTCTCGCAGCACCGCGCGGTGGACGATCCGTATAGTTGCGGAGACGCCCTGAGTCGCAGCAAACGTCTCGGAGGATGGCCCCCGCAGGACCACATGGCAAGCGGTGGTACGCAGTGCGTCCCTCACGTCCCGCCTGTTGAGCAGGGATACTTAGGCCCCTGTATCTACTACCATCCGTACCGGGCGTTTCTGAAATAGAATTACACAATGTAAGCTTTTGTCACTTAATGTGTTACGGGAGTACGTAGCTGTCGGTGCACCGCTGGGGATCCCGCGGTGGGCACGCCTACCTTGACTGGCCTCTTCCGCCTCTCCATCTGTTGTGGGCATCGATTCTTTGAAGGGCAACTCTAGTACGCTGCCCGCTTCGTTTTTGGGTTTGTCTGCTTGTGTCGACGCTGCCGGCTCCGACGCGGAATACCCAGTGAGGTTGTTGAGCTCCCATATCCGAAGTACTTCTTCCTCTTCTGGCACCCTTTGCTCGTCGTTGGCGGCTTCTGCTGTCCGCGACACCTGTTGTGGCGGCGCCTGGACGTTTTTTTTTTTTATTGGGGGCTACGTAGGTGGCAGTCAACTCAGTGCTATTCCCAGGCAGCGCTCAGCGTCGCTCTACTGTTGATTCTCCGCCACCATTTCCAGAATTCACTCGTAGTCAGACCATGATGTCGAGCCGTCGTACGAAGGCAGTGTCCCAGGTTGAAAGGCAGTTACTCGGCAGCTTGAAGGTCGCAGGGTAGAGGCGGCCTGTGGACTCTCTGGGCACCCAGTCACCGCATCGTTTTCCCTTGCATCCGTTGCGAACGTCCATGCGGCGGGAGGTCTGGCCAGTGTTTCTGGGGAAGGGACCGACGAATTTCGTGGGGGGCCTCCATTGTACGTTGCATCGTTCGTTGAAACGAATCGAACATCTTCTCTATTTTGAGATCCATCTGGTGCTGGGAAGCGGTTAAAATCGCCGTAAATGAAGCTGGCGTCATTACCTCGGACTCCGGGTTCACGGAACGGTCACGTTGTTTTACTCCTCATTTTGGCATTATGGATTTAGATCGTTGCAGATCTGATCGCTGACCCCACATCTGACACCAATGTAACAAAATTGTGCTACGCGGCGGCCCGAGCGGATTTTCCTTTCAGGTTGCGGGGCTGACTTTAACAAAGGCAGCAGCCTAAACTCGGTAGCCGTCCTATTCCGTGAAATTATAAGACACCTTCTCCTTATTTCTTCAGTTTATTCTTAGCGCATAACCTTCACACTTGATCTTTTCTTCCTACATGTGCTTTTTCTTCTTCTTTTCTGCCCTACGTCTGCCCGTTCGAGATAACCGCTAACTATCGATAGCCCGGGTCAAGGGCTCTAAGGGCGCTACAATTTGAATTTGATATTTCGTTACAATACATAGATATACACTTGAGTAAATAAAAAATAATATATATATATTATGGTTTTCTGCCATTTTATTACTGTTTTCTAGCGAGCAGAGGTCATATATTTTTCGAGCGACCAGTGGTGTGACATTTTATTGGCAAAGTAATGTGTCTGACTATCAGCAGCAGCATATGGCGACGCCTCCTGTTCCGACCACCGTGTAGATAACATGTTTTGCAAACAATATTTGTTTTATATTCATGAAAATTAATAGAAATAATAAATTATAATATCCATATAATTGTCATTCAAATTATACTGCATTAACTAGATTCTTTTTTTCTTCATTATTAATAACTTTCATTTGGTTTTTTGTTCCCTCATTTCAATGTTTGCTTCGTGTTTGTTTGCAAAAGATATCAAATTGATATCTATTTCGAGGTGGGTCGAAGCATACCAAAAAAACAATCAAATACTTTTCCAGTATATACCGACCTTTTTGTTTTTTGATCTGAGTACTGCCTTCCGTACAGAGCCTAGAAAACAGTTTTTGCCGTAAAACATTTCTTATCAGTTTCATACGAATATCAACCCTGATTCTGTTCGCGAGGTGTTTTTTTCGATCTGAGTACTAGGCTATTAGCGTCACAAGACGTTCACACAAGAATCAAAGGCACTACTTCAGTTTTCAAAGGCAAAATATAACACTCTGTATGCGCGGGCCAGCTGAAGATCAAGCGACGAATAACCAACGGTTCGATTTTAGTTCTTCTTTTGCCTTAGCTTCTCAGGGCTTTGCACTGCGCTTGAACTACTAACACACGACCAAAAAAACCCGTTTCTGGGCGGGGTGCTTGCAATCATGTTATGAGACCGATGCCCATATATATATATAGATATATAGAAACGTATATATGCTTTTCACTTTACGAACTACAGCCAACTGATGGTAGTTGCACGATATAGCAATCACTGCTTTGTATTTGCTTAAATGTGTGTGTTTTGTGGACCGCAAATAATCAATTTCCTAAACGATATAGGCAATTTGAATATTATAGACCGTGGTACAGGTTCCGATCACGTCGGGGTTACCAAAACGTTTTCAGGAGGATATCGAAGTAATATATAAAATAAAATATATATAAAAACGAGAAATTTACTTTCTATATATATTGTAAGTTTTAATTATGTTTGTGGTCGGAGCTTCACTACTTCCATCTACGCTCAGAAACTTCAGCAACAGCTAAAAGCTCAGCAAGAGCGCAAGCTTTAGCGCGAGAGAGCTAACAGAGCGATAGACAATAACAAAACGTAGTACAAAAAACATTTATGCTCGGTGGCATTTACTTAATGCTATGTATAAGTATAGGCCGGTCTGCTCCGAACAGTATTGTTCATTAAAATCGATGGATAAACGCTGGAGCTAAAATTCATTAACCAAACCACAAAAGCGAAAAAATAGAAAAAAATACTTTTTGGAAGGTTGCGGGCCAAAGTCGTTTTGAGTTGTTTTGGTCAAGTTGACCGTTTATCCATCGATTGCTGAGTACCTTAAACGACGCTTAATTAATGTGTCTATGCTGGAGAAGAAATTTTTTTTTTCGACTTTTCCCTTATTTTTTAATGTCAACATTTTGAAAAGAAATAACTTAAAAAATGATTAAATTTGAATTTGAAAGCTTAACATCTTACAGGCATTAAGCTGCAGATACAAAGTGTCTGGCTCGGATTTTAAGCTGCATTTATCAGATTTTCAGAACTGCACAGTTATATGCAACCAGATAAGTTTTGTGAAAAAGAGAAGCACTACATCTAAAAAAAACATGAAAACAATCCCAGATTTTACAAAATTCTTTAAAAAAAAACTACACCATAAAAGAAAAGTATTAAACAAATTTTTAAGTCCCGAAATCTATCAGAAAAAGTCATTTTGGTCCACAATCTAAAGAAGTTCAATTTTGTTAAATAGTGTTATCCGTAGTTTTTTCACTAATTTTTGCTTTTGCTAATTCATTTTGTGCCGTAAATAAAAAAAAACGAGAAGGAACGTGTGAGTCGCTCTGGGGATGCGACTCTACTTATACCCGTACTCAGTCAGTATATACATTTGTGAGCATATCATTTTTTAGAATTTAAGAATAAAAAAAAAATTTTTACATCTTATATTTTTTTGCTACATCTGTTATCTGCATAAACAATTTATATTTTACATCTAACATGTAGATTATAGATGTACCATTCATATTCTACATCTCCTCCGCTAGGGGTTGCTCGCGCACTGAACGCGGCAGAGTGTGAGAGCGAGAAAGAGATAGAGTAGCGGATCTCATGCAGGAGGAGGCGGGGGAACCAACAGAAAATAATTTCGTCATTCTGGCTATAATTATGATCGGATCTGATTCAGATTCGGCAGTCTGGTAGATAAGGTCGTTTTCTACGATACTGCGTTTTAAGTTTTATCGCATCTTTAAAATTGTGCCTGCCACAGATTTTCGTCTTTTGTGGGGTCGGAAGGGGGCGGGGCGAAATTTGGAAATACACTTGTAGCAGTGTGATATCACATGAGTCTGGAAACCAAATTTGGTTGCCCTAGCTCTTATGGTCTCTGAGATCCAGGCGCTCATGAAGACGGACAGACGGGCGGACAGACGGACATGGCTATATCGACTCGGCTATTGATGCTGATCAAGAATATATATACTTTATTGGGTCGGAAACGTTTCCTTCTCTGCGTTGCACACATCCACTTTTACCACAAATCTAATATACCCCTTAACTCTTTTTTGAGTACGGGTATGAAAATTTGTTATTGGATTTGTTGACTTAAATTCAGTATTTTCTTGCTGATTTAGGAGCCTGCCCGAGGCCATTTATGTTGAAGGTTTATACATGAAAAACGGAATGTTCTTTTGGTGAACCACTTCACCCCACCATTTTTCAAATCCCGAAAATCGAGCACATTCGAAATACCCCCATAATTTGTTGTCGATATGGAAAATGCTCAAATTCAAATGTATATAAATAAAGAAAAACCATTCAAAAATTTTCATTTTTGTCGGTGCTGTATGCCTTTAAAAAAAAGCGAACCGTTTCTGCAAAGCAACAAACCGGGAGAGATCAATTTTCAATATAGTCCTCTTTTAATTATAGTAATATAGCATATATATGTTTAATCTGTTTGTATCCAGCAACTTAACTTTATCAAGGAACTTTTTTTTTAATTATTATTATTATATCATATACATGCACAAGTCCATCAACTCTTAATACAGAGATTTGATACATTCTACATGGTTAAAAAAAAGGTTTTTCGCAATTATTTTTTAATAAAGATTGTAATTAAATTCTGTAATAACATTAATAATATCATCCACACAACAGATGGTGCACAATGAAATTTCAATCGGAATTGAAAACACAAAAACTATCGGTTTTTTAATTTTACCGAAACTAATTTTTAAAAGTTTTTGAAATTGAGAACAATTTAATATGGTTTTTACAAACCCACGTGATTTCTTTTGAAGATCGTGTTCATTTAAATCATATAAGGAACGAACGCATCAAGAAACGTGTCTATTTCCTTTCAGTCTGTAATTATGAGTTTTAAAATTCAGCCAACTGGGTTTGATACAAAAGCTATTCACGCAGGACAAAGTCCTGAACAATGGAAAAGCGCTTGCGTAATACCCCCAATATCATTAAGTACTACTTTCAAACAAGATGCGCCGGGTGAACACAGGGTAAGAAGGAAATGTGATTACTATTATTAACATAATTGTGGTAATTATTCAATAAGTACATACATAGGCATATAAGTATGAACATTGTCGTAAATATGTATGAACAGATAAATTTATATTAGTATATTTATATACGTACGTATACATATGTACATGTGAAATTTTTTATAGCTAAATAGCAAGGTCAATACGTGTATAGCAATGTCGAAGTGGTAGGATGAAAAGTTCCTGATTGTTTTAGGGTCTATACGGTATGATTTACCTGTATGACATAGGCTGGGTGGGTAAAGAAGAGAGATTCTCGACGACACCTGAATTTCCCGTGCTTTGAATAGAGTAGTTGAGATCACCATTCTTTTTTTTTAACAACAAATACTTGATCCATTTTCCCTACCTTCAGTCCAGTTTAACCTGTGTTCTGCTTTTGTTTTTTGATTCTTTTTAAATGTGCACCTAAAATATTATGCGAGTGTGTGTCAGTACTTAACATAGGAGAGAGTAGAACGAACCCCGACAATCCGGCGAGCTTAGCTAGAGCATAGCTAGAGGTGCACACGAAATCTCCTGGTACTAGTTTGGGTAAAAATACATCTATCCCACACCTGCACGCTACATAATTCAATACATACAATATATGTACATTTGAATTTCAATAAAAGTTATTTAAAAAGATATCGATCTATCTGTGTATATATGTATATATGTATGTTCTATGTCACGATCGCAAAAATTTCATATACAAGTTTGTAGAAAAAAAGACATCTATGTATATATGTACATATTTGTGTAGGGCTGTTTTTTGAATCATCAACCCACAATATAATATATAGATGCGTAACATACATTTCAATTGCCATATGCAAGCAATTTTAAGGCAAGCGACGAAATTCGCACCATCTCGCTCGCACAAATGCGCTTGCATATTTTTTTGAATCTTCGAAAATCTTTCTGTTATTGACTGATTGGAAAATAAACGAGAAGGAACGTGTGAGTCGCTTCTGGGGACGCGACTCTACTTATACCCGTACTCAGTCAGTAATTTTTAAGAATTTTAGAATTAAAAAAAAATTTTACATTTTACATTTTTTTGCTACATTTGCTATCTACATCTACAATGTATACTTCTCTTATCCTTCTCTGTGTTACACACATCCACTTTTACCACAAATCTAATATACCCCTTAACTCTTTTTTGAGTACGCAGTATCGTAGAGAATGCTCATATCTACCAGATTGCCGAATCTGAATCAGATCAGATAATAATTATAGCCACAATGAAGAAATTAATTTTCAATTGCTTCCCCCGCCCACTTCAGCCAGAGACACGCTACTCTATCAACTTCTCGCTCGCACACTCTGCCGCGTTCAGTGCGCGAGCAACCCCTATCGGAGGAGATGTAGAATTTAAATGGTACATCTGTAATCTACATGTTAGATGTAAAATATTCATTGTAGATGTAGATGTAGATAACAGATGTAGCAGAAAATGTAGAATGTAAAATTTTTTTTTTCTCTAAAACTTTAAAAAATTAAAAAAAAAAATGTACAAACTGACTGAGTACGGGTATAAGTAGAGTCGCGTCCCCAGAAGCGACTCACACGTTCCTTCTCGTTTTAATTATTATTATTATATCATATACATGCACAAGTCCATCAACTCTTAATACAGAGATTTGATACATTCTACATGGTTAAAAAAAGGTTTTTCGCAATTATTTTTTAATAAAGATTGTAATTAAATTCTGTAATAACATTAATAATATCATCCACACAACAGATGGTGCACAATGAAATTTCAATCGGAATTGAAAACACAAAAACTATCGGTTTTTTAATTTTACCGAAACTAATTTTTAAAAGTTTTTGAAATTGAGAACAATTTAATATGGTTTTTACAAACCCACGTGATTTCTTTTGAAGATCGTGTTCATTTAAATCATATAAGGAACGAACGCATCAAGAAACGTGTCTATTTCCTTTCAGTCTGTAATTATGTGTTTTAAAATTCAGCCAACTGGGTTTGATACAAAAGCTATTCACGCAGGACAAAGTCCTGAACAATGGAAAAGCGCTTGCGTAATACCCCCAATATCATTAAGTACTACTTTCAAACAAGATGCGCCGGGTGAACACAGGGTAAGAAGGAAATGTGATTACTATTATTAACATAATTGTGGTAATTATTCAATAAGTACATACATAGGCATATAAGTATGAACATTGTCGTAAATATGTATGAACAGATAAATTTATATTAGTACGTATACATATGTACATGTGAAATTTTGTAGCTATACAAAATAGAATTTCAATACATACAATATATGTACATTTGAATTTCAATAAAAGTTATTTAAAAAGATATCGAACTATCTGTGTACATATGTATATATGTATGTTCTATGTCACGATCGCAAAAATTTCATATACAAGTTTGTAGAAAAAAATTCATCTATGTATATATGTACATATTTGTGTAGGGCTGTTTTTTGAATCAACAACCCACAATATAATATATAGATGCGTAACGCTCATACATTTCAATTACCATATGCAAGCAATTTTAAGGCAAGCGACGAAATTCGCACCATCTCGCTCGCACAAATGCGTTTGCATATTTTTTCGAATCTTCGAAAATCTTTCTGTTATTGACTGATTGGAAAATAAAAAATAATATTCTCTGTATTCATATTTAATATCTTAATATTATGTATTTATTTATATCTTAATTAACTACATAAGGTCGTAAAATGATTTTCGTGCACCAACCTAAATTTCGGTAAATAAATTTCAGGCAGATCAGAAATTTTGACAAAACCAGACTTCACGAAAATTTTCTTATTGACACGACGCACATCGATTATGTGGATTCATGTATGAAATATTTAATGTCATTATATTCATACATTCTATATTTTTAAAATAAACGACATAAAATATTTACAAACAATATTCCGGGGTTTTTTTTATTGGACGGCAAGCGTCTATGAAAAACGTCATACCAACATGCAAAAATTCTTAAGTAGAGGGTATATTTCGACAGTGCTGTAAAAAACCATATTCATGCAGGCAGATAACGAGTGCTTGAGAATATGTGTGCACACATACAGTCGACGGCTGCCGCTGTATGCATACAGTAGAGCGACTGGCTCTAGAGCGCTCACTCTCTGGCATTTGAACAAAATTTCAAGAGATCCTGGAGCCATCTCTAGAACCAGCCTGTAAAGTACGAGTGCCAGAATTTCGTATGGCGTTACGCATCTTATTGTTATATTGTCTTTGCCACAGCCTATACCGTTGGCTCCAGCGACCTGATTTTTTTTTAGATTGTTCCTTTTCGGCCAATTATTTACGCTAATGAACCGTTATTTGATCCTCCCACCAGATGTATGGAAAATTACATCTGACAATAGGCAAGAGGGGAAGAGGGTAAAGGCAAAAATCAAAATGCAAAACTCAAAAGCACAAAGCAAGAGTCAAGAGGAAAAAATGCTAAATTATTCCTACAGTACTCAGATCGCTCTGTGGTCTGGTGGGATAAGTCAAGTCTTCCTTTCCGGGGTCCCTCGGTATAAATTGTGGGCTGTATTATTTTTCTTTGTTTTTTAAACAAACTCTTTTTCTTAAGCAAATTTTCTTTTTACGCACACGAACGCTTTGCTTTGCTATCCACACACCAGAAAGATCCATGGCTCATCGGAGTGTTAGTGCATCCACGCTGTTTTCGAACCATAATCAAACTGATGTACACAGAGCCAAGAAGCGGTTAAACAAACAACTCCCAACTCTACAGAACAAAAAAAAAAAAAAAACACCTTTCGCAATCAACGAAGACAGCACTAAATTCTCGGTCACCCACTTCTTTGCGCTTTTTCGCAACCATTCACGTCAGCCTCAAATTATCGACCTACCGACCCAAATTCAGCTATCACCTTCCGCGATGCAGATTTAGCAAAAATCAATCCAAAATCCAATCCCCAACTGCATCCAGCACCTGCTGCGATGCAGTCACAGCAAAACACTTTTTGAACTCCACTCCACACACCATCCAATTGTCAAAGAAGCGCCAAGCTTTGACCTACTTGCCACGCCCCACAATTATTGTTACCCAATAATCATAAGTTAGCAATAATTAATTATTTCCGGGTCAAAGACACATCGTGGAAAATCACTGTCTCAGTTGCGATCGCCAGCTTCTTAAAAAGCCCAACCTCGACCAAAGAAACAGGCAGTCCACCAGCCCACACCGCAAGTAGCAACACCAGCCAAGCAAATAAAATAATTAAATAATCAACAAATATATAGGTTTAACCCATAGCTATGAGTTAAATGAACAAAAAAATGCGCAGTTTATCTTGCGGTTAATTAAACACAATAACTAGGCTAGAGGAAAAATTGTGCCACAGATTTTCGTCCTTTGAAGGGGCGGGGCAAAATTTTGAAATACACTTGATATCAGTGATATCATATGAGTCTGGAAACAAAGTTTGTTTGCTCTAGCTCTTATAGTCTCTGAGAACTAGGCGCTCATCTGAACGGACAGACAGATACGGCTATATCGACTCGGCTGTTGATGCTGATCAAGAATATATATACTTTATGACAGCGGTGCCCAGGCCCATTGCCCGGCGAGCTCGTTTGGTTTTGTAATTGCCCCTAGCATAGGAAATCAATTCTTGTATGCATACACAGTTTGTGCTATGTACCAGCATACCGAAAGCCCCATTAATTCAAACAACTTTGTGTGTATGCGACGCGTCCAGCAAAAACCGGGTTTGTCTCTTCTCTGATTGGTGTTAACCCGACTTGTTATGATTTTGATGTTGTCTTTTCTTCGAGTTTGCACTGGTCCCTTAATCGTATTTGTGTTTTTGTTTGGGAGTATTGGTGAGTGCTCTCCCGTAAGATCATTTTGGGCACCCCTGCACTATATACTTTATTCCTTTGTTCCTTGAAATCTGTAGATCTAATTATTTCTTACTTTAACCGTTTATGGTGTAATGCTCGGACTATAAAAATTTAGTCAGCGGATTGGATAGTGATTTATTAAAATGTTTATTTTATTAACTCAACATGTATAAAGTTCAAATATTTCGATGAGGGTTAATTACCGATTGAACAACCTTTATAGTAAAGTAAGATTGTTTTATATTTTGTTTGGATCAATAGTGCGCGATTTCGAATCAGCGTAAAAAGCCTTGTGTGACACCGCGGAATGGAATTGAGGAGAAATTCAAGAGGACGAAATTTCTGTGGCATATTAGTATAATTATACTAAATAAAAAAAATATTTCATAAAACCAAGCATAACCACAGACGAAATACTTCATTAGTCTTCATTAATTCAATTTTTAGGGATATGAGTATTCGAGAAGTGGTAATCCTACAAGGAACGTTTTGGAAACCTGTTTGGCTGCTCTTGACAATGCAAAGTATGGCCTAACATTTTCTTCTGGACTTGGAGCGACAACTGCTGTGCTGACAATGCTAAAAAGTGGAGATCACATTATTGTCGGCGATGATGTGTATGGTGGAACAAATAGACTTGTGAGGTAACAAAACATTTAAATATATCTATATATGTATTAACGTGTACGTAGTGGTTCAGATTCTTTATCTGTGTTTTATTCCGTTGGATAACACTGTGTAGCAAAATCAAACTTTCTTAGTACTCATCGAACCAAACCCACTTGTCTGTTAGATTTGGGGCTTTAAATTTTTTATGAATTATGGGTTGTTTTCAACGCAGGATTTTTATACCCTTCCTCAAAAAAGAGTTAAGGGGTATATTAGATTTGTGGTAAAAGTGGATGTGTGTAACGCAGATAAGGAAACATTTCCGACCCCATAAAGTGTATATATTCATGATCAGCATCGTCCCTCTGTCCGTCTTGTTTTAGGCCTAGTTCTCAGAGACTATAAGAGCTAGAGCAACCAAATTTGGTTTTGAGGCTGTGTTATCGCACTGAGTCAAGTTTGTTTACAACTTTTTGCCAGAGTCTGTGGCATCCACAATCCACAAGATACGAGAAAAGTATCGTACAGAATGACCATATCTACAATATTGCCGAATCTGAATCATATCGGATCATCATTAAAGCCAGAATAAAGAAATTTATTTTCAGCTCCATCCCTAACCTCCTCCGGCGCTGCAGACGCTACTTATTCTCTCTCTCCCTCGCACACACTCTGTCCTGTGCAGTGCGCGACGTTTGCGGAGAAGATGTAGAATCTAAATTGCAGATGTATAATATCAGAGCTCGCAAGAAGTAGTCCCTTTTTGGAAGCAGTCATAAAAAAATGTTTGTTCGTCGACACGATTAAAAACGGAATCGAAAAGACCCTTCCACTTCATGTTTTCGCTGTTCGCTCTTTGCTCAACCAACGAGAGTGTCTTGTCGCTCTCCTTATGCATTCGTTTACTTGAGTCACTTCGTTAAGCCGAAAGTGTTTTCGAATGCATGTGTGTGTGTCTATTGCGTCCGTGCCTCAATTACGATGAGCCCTCTTTCAAGCTTTGGCTGCGAGGAAATGTAAAAACAAAAACCTAACGCAACTACAACAAACAGACACTTCGTACCGAAAACACGAGATCAATAAAAATACGTGTTCTGTTCAGAGAGAGAGAGAGCACGTCTGTTTCATTTTTCTCTCTCTTTTCCCTGAGCTGACAGCATAATAAAAATTGGTTTTCGAGCTCTGTATAATATGCATTTTTTATATGTAATCGACATTGTAGATGTAGATAACATATGTAGCAAAAAAATTTAAAATATTTTAAAATTCTACATAAAGCTTAGTGATGAGTACGGGTATAAGTAGAGTCGCGTCCCCAGTAGCGACTCACACGTTCCTTCTCGTTTTTTTTAAATTCTTTAAAACAATTTCTGACATAGAAAAAAAAAAACGTTTTCTATCAGAAGAAGTTGGTTTGGTTCAAAGCTTAAATTGAAAGCTAAATTTTGTCTAGTAGTAATCATTGTAAACCGCATATTCTTAGCCACTGCATCGACCGTTCTCTCGGTTTTTTATTTCATCTTTTTCGTTTCTGCAGTTGCAGCATCTCACCCTCATCTGTTTCTCTCGGCTTAGCAGAATCCCAAACCTACTCTAATTTAAATTAAAAAAAACCGAAATCTATAAGAAAAAGTAATTTTGGGCATTTGACTATAGCTCCGCCATTTCCGAAATTTTGAAGATATGGGACTCAAACTTTTCAAAATAACATATTCTTATATTTCCATCATATTACACCTTAAATGCGCCGTAATGCAAAATTTATGTTAAGCTTATTTTTCACAATATCATATCTTATTGTTAGAATTAATGACTGAAATCTTGAATAAGCAATATATATATATATAAAAAACATTTTAGACACGTAGCCTCACGCTTGGGAATATCTGCTACCTTTGTGGATCCAACAAACTTGGAAAGGGTTAAAGCTGCAATTCAACCTGATACAAAGGTATGTATATACACTAGGCTGGGCCAAAAATTGATCAAAATATTTTTTTTGTTCAATCGGACACATTACTCTGTTTTTTGTTAGTAATGTTTGTTTTAGTAAAATGTTTGGCGGTTGCTACTGCTAAAAGAAAATACACTTTATTGGTTAAATATACTTTTAAGAAAATTGAATTCATCGGTTTTTTTGCAAATAATATTGAAACTTAGAAACTAGTTTTTGCTATGGTTGGGCAACTATTCGTTTTCAAGATTTTGTCAAATTTCTGTACATGTTGTGCATTGATGTCTCTTAAAAATGGTTATAATTATACGCAAATATGATTCGTTGTTTTTTTAAAATTGAATTAAGACCATATTCGATCGGGACTTAAATTCCTGGTTAATAACATTTATAAAAATATATTATGCTTTAAGCATTTTCTCGTATTTTTTTATAATAGTAAAGAAAATATGGCTAAAGAAAAAAAAAAAATTTGAATTTTCGCTTTTTTTAATAGGTCTTTCACATCAAAGTTATTGAAATTATATGTCAATTGGGTAAATTTTGGTCGTTCGATTAATTAGGACTATAATATCGCAAATGTGTTTTTATAGACATTCGATTTTTTAGTCTCGGTGGACCTCTTCAAAGTAATGGCCATTTGCAATAGATTGTTTTCCATCACTTTTTCGATATTGAAAAAGGTCTGAAGAACGGTAACTGGTTTCAACCAAACGGTGCGCCATGCCACACTGCAAATCAAAACATGCAGATTTTACAAAAAAAAATTCGGTACGGTTTACTTTGTCCAAATTAGTCTATATAAATTCTAAAGGACCAAATTAAATAAAAATACCAACACCAATATCAAAAATATTCCAATCGGTTCACAAATATCAAAGTTATACATGGTTTACATGCAGCACTACATGTTGGCTTATAATTTATATACTCTTCCTAACTACTATCCCTAGGTACGCTAAGGATTCAAACCAGTTTCGAATAAGCAGTTTGACTACGGACGCTGAGAATATGAGTATAGACTGGTATAGACCAACGGTAATTTTACCAATCCTATCAAAAGCATTTTTAATTTATATAACGAAGCAGATAAACCACTTCAGGATAGCAAATCGTCTTTAATAGCCTTTTCCCACAGCACATCTATCAGGTAAGGTGGGAATTTTTGACTGATGTGATGCATAAAATTTGGCGTGGCGGAAAACTAGTTTACTTGTGATAATTAAAACGAATATTTATAATTTATAAATTGTTTTGACTGTGATTCAACAGCCAAATATTTTCATGCAAAAGCTAATGATGTTGCTCGACATGAACATTGACGAGGAGGAGATATTAAAATGGAGAGGTTCTGCTTTTCGCTTTTGGTTAATCGCTTGGAAGTGTTACGGAAGAAGGAAGTACTACGAACTGCCGAGCCGAAATTCCTCTGGAAAAGCGCATCGCCATTGCATTGTCTACCTTGGGCTCCTCTTATGAGTACCGAACAGTTGGTAGGGTTTTCGGCGAGTCAGCCAACAGCGTGTGCAATATCCTGCATAAGTTTTGCAGAGCATTCATAAATGAATTCTCAGAGGAATACATGTCCACAAACTATCTCACTTTTGAGTTGTGCGCGACACAATTTAATGTTTTTTGTTGTTGTTTTTTTCTCCATTTCCCTGTCAGTTATTGTTTACATTTTCGCAGTGAATTTTACTTTTTCCTTGTAAATGTAAATTACTTATTGTTGCATTTGAAGATTATCAAAACGTTCTATCCGCCTCTCAGTCTTCGTCGCTTTAATCATTTAAACATAAAGTTGTCCAGGCCTCCGTAGTCCCGTAAATGGCCCTCTTCTGTTTTCAATTTATGTAACTGATCTACCAAATGTTGTTTTTTTAATGTTCAGTCCATTTTATTCTGATGATGTTCAAATGTACGTAAGTCGTCCACTATGCAGAGTTCATGAATGTATTGATGAGAGTAATAATGAGCTAATTCCATAAATGAATGGGCACTAAAAATCGGTCTGATAAGATAGGCTTCCTTTTTTTATACCCGTACTCAAAAAAGAGTTAAGGGGTATATTAGATTTGTGGTAAAAGTGGATGTGTGTAACACAGAGAAGGAAAATTTGCCGACCCCATAAAGTATATATATTCTTGATCAGCATCAATAGCCGAGTCGATAGAGCCATGTCTGTCTGTCCGTCCGTTCGTCCGTCTGTCTGTCTCGATGAGCGCCTAGATCTCAGAGACTATGAGAACTAGGGCAACCAAATATGGTTTCCAGACTCATGTGATATCACACTGCTACAAGTGTATTTCAAAATTTCGCCCCACCCCCTTCCGATCCCACAAAGAAGGAAAATCTGTGGCAGGCACAATTTTAAAGATACGATAAAACGAAAAACGCAGTATCGTAGAGAATGCACATATCTACCAGATTGCCGAATCTGAATCAGATCGGATCATAATTATAGCCAGAATGAAGGAGTTAATTTTCACTTGCTTCCCTTTCCCCCTTCTGCACACGACAACGCTACTCATTCTCTTTCTCGCTCGCACACTCTGCCGCGTTCAGTGCGCGAGCAACCCCTGTAGAATATGAATGGTACATCTATAATCTACATGTTAGATGTAAAATATACATTGTAGATGTAGATAACAGATGTAGCTAAAAAATGTAAAATGTAAAATTTTTTTTTTAATTCTAAAATTCTAAAAAAATTATGCTCAAAAATGTATATACTGACTGAGTACGGGTATAAGTAGAGTCGCGTCCCCAGAAGCGACTCAAACGTTCCTTCTCGTTAACAGTACGTTGAGGAGGAATGACCATATCCACAAGGCGATAGGGAAAGCTTATTGTTACTTAGTTAATTATACCACCCGGCGAACGATAAACTCCACATTGCGATTTGCGATTTATTATATGAATGCAGCTCTCCACCGATTTGATCTTGAATAATGAAATTCAAGGTATCGACATGCTTCGTCTCGACCAGTCTGTCGATTTTCCGACAGTAAACTAATTTTTCAGCTGCGCCTTTTATTCGTTTGTTTCACATGAAAATCATTTCTACCGGATCCGCAAGACGTTATGCTGTCTTAACTATAAATATTGATTTCGAATTGGCATAATTAACTAAAAAATATTTCAGAAAGAAAGTGTTTATTATTGTAATGCTTTCTGATAAACAAATTCTTTGTTTTTTTCTCTGGCGCGTATATAAATAGTTTGGTTGGTACTCCGCCTCGTGAACAGGCGACAAATAACTGGCCATGCGAAAAACATTGATTTTTAAGATTAATGCCACAAACAAATAGCGACTGCCCTTGAGATTTATTTATCGACATTGCAAATGCTAGCCTCACTGGAAACTGCAACCGTTTAAAGTCGAATGGCATGTACTTCGAAATCAAAGGAATCCGTGGAATCAAAACGTCTTCTCCTTTATGTCCCTTTCAAAATTGTGGCTTCGTGTCGTTCGATTACAAAGAAGTGGCTAATGATTAATTTAATCAAAAATAAAACTCAAGTTGTAATTTCGACTTTTCCTTAAGGACTTTTCCTGAAGAATTTTTTTTATAAACAAATTAGTTGTTATATTTTGTATTTTCTTACTGAGTACGAATAAATATAATATTTTTATTTATTCCCTAAGGAAAAGTCGAAATTACAACTTGAGTTTTATTTTTGAGCAAAAAATAAAACTCAAAGAGTAATGATTATTTTTTGAGTTATAAAGTATAGCTCAAAACTAATAATTATGTTGTGAGTGAGTCAATAATACTTGAAAATTTTTAAATCATGGTGGAAATGCATAGATTATCATTGAAGATGAATATTGGTATAAATCTCGCCGTCTTAAAGTGTTTTTAAGTGAATGATTTTTTGTAATAATAAAAAACAAATAATCATTATTTGCAGTCCCTGTTTGTATGTTATTAATTCGCCAGCCATAATATTTTGAATATGGAAATTCATTTCGTTGACATCAACGTTTTTTGCAGCCCATATAACTCTTTCGCTCAATCATACATGATTTTTACAATTTTGAGCAATGTCTGGGAAAACCTTCTCGATGAGTCGTGTTTTTGTTTCAGTAAAGTTACAAAAATTGGTAGGAAATGTGATGTATCCAGACAATGAGCCAACAGCAGTGGCGTAGCTACGTACGTGCAAGACAGTGCGGCGCACCGGGGCCCTTGAGCTTAAGGGGCCCCCAAGCTCAAGGGCCAAGACTCTGAAAGTCACTAAAATGCACACAATTTGGTGCGGTGGAAAATTTGTTTCTTTTATAATTTGAAATGAATATTAATAGTATTGCAATGATTGTGAATTTGATTCAGCACCAAAATATATTCTTGCCCAATCTAATCATGTTGCTGGACATGGATGATGATAATAATGTGGTCAACATTGACAAGGAGAATTTATTGGAATGGATATCTGTTTTGAAAGCGTGGTCATTTGTGACTGCTTCTACAAAATTCAATCAATGTTTAAATACAATTATATATTCTTTAATTTTTGAGAAGCGGTTTGGGACATTTTAGGGGAAAATGAACCCGAAAACAACTAGGCATTTTTAAGGAAAGTTTTCGATAACCATAGCATTGCATACTTTGGGTTCTTTTTGTCAGTACAAAATAGTCGGAGAGGCTGTCAGCAAAAAGCGAGTGCAATATCCTGCATGAATTTTTCAGAGAATTCAAAAAAGGATTCGCAGGATAGTCCACAAACCGAGTTTTTGTGCCTGAGACAATTCTGACATATCAGATGTTTTGTGGTTGTGTTTTACCATTTTCCTGTCTGTTATTGCTTACATTTTCGTAGTGAATTCCGATTTTTTTGTTGTGTTTTACCATTTTCCTGTCTGTTATTGCTTACATTTTCGTAGTGAATTCCGATTTTATGTTGTGAATGTCAAATACTTATGGTTGCATTTGACAATTATCGAAAATATACCGCACAGAAACGTGCGAACAGGAAAATCCCAGATGGATGGTAGAATAACTGGGGAATTTTCGGAACGGCAAAACCTTACGGACCATCCTCGAAATGGATAGTGGGTGGTGGCCTGTGGGAATAGGCTGTTAGATTTATATAATATATATATATATAACGCTCACATATATATATATATATATATATTTCCTATATATTGCACTGTTAATGGTGTCAAATTCATGTCAATGAATCATTAAGTCGTCTATTTTTTTTCTTTTGCAATTAAGATTTGGAGTGTTGCATAAAAATATGTTTACTTTCCATTTTGGCGTGGAAAATGTTGCCGTTGTGGCAACGGAAAAGTTTTGCGGGAGCTCTAACTTTCCGTTTCCTGATTGAATGCAATGATTCTATAACACAACAAAATGCGTAACGAGGAAGAAAAGATATATGACTTCAGAAATTTTGTTTAATGAAATCTAAGTATACACTTGCGTATGGGTGCGTGCGCTACACACAATGTATTATATTTTTAGAATTTCGTTTTTGCTCGGGACTCCGCTCGGCTCGATTTCACACACTCCACACTCTGCAATTTTTGCAGTCTGAACGCAAATTTCGTATTTTGTCAAAGCTGCACAAATCTTAATGATGAACACGAAATTAAGCTATTGCAACTGCTTACGAAAACAAATACGGAAGGCAAATTCGCTTGCCTACGGAAAGTGTGGGCCGAGTTCAATTCTCATCGAAGGTGATGATGAGTTTTTTATTTTGGCGAGATCTTTATTTTAAAATCAAACATACTTAATAATGAATACCTTGAATAAAATCACTGAGCACCATTGACAGAAATGTGGGTGACTATTAATAGAGTTTGTTAAAGTAAAAAAAAAAAAAAAATAAATAAAATAAAAATAAATTTAAACCAACCTGCACCCAGTGAGGCTTGAAACTCGCTTAACATCGCTTAGCAGTCGGCCACTTAGTACCCTTCGCCACGGGCTTAGGAGACAAAAAATCGTTAACTTTGACTCCTTTGTAATATAAAAACACAACCAAGCGCTCAAGAACGGACGACACAACGCACATATAAAAAAAAAACGATAATCCACATAAAAAAAAAACGCTAAACGCTATTTCGGGTGCTTTTGGGTAGTGTATGGTCGTTATGCATCTTGTTGTGTTATATAATCTTTGCTGAATGTATATCAGAGCTTGGCAAGGTCCTATCTAATGAGCATAGTCAAAGGCGCTGCTGCTGCTGCACTGCCGGTACACGTACAGTATAAAAAAGCAGCAAGCGTTCGTGTGGCTTCGGCAATGAGACTTCGGCTCATGTTGTCTCGATTTTTTCACAAAGCGAGAACGAAAATGAAATCAGTTGTGTTCAGCCGTCGACAAATGCAAGACCACGCTGCGCAACTTTTTGATGCGACACTGAGAGAAAACATGTTTAATGAAAAATGGGAACACAACTTTTTCTTCATCCAAAATATGGATTATGGACTATTTGGTTGTGAAAAAGTATAAGACTAAGAAGAAGAATAGGCTCCCCCCCATACCACTCACTAATCAAAGGCAACCATACCTATTAAAATGCTAAAAGCTTACGTAGTAAGCTCAGCACTCTCTTGATGTAGAGTTTCACATTTTCGTCCTAGATTATTGTGTTTACAGAGACCTAGTTAAAAAGTACATCCTTAGTTCCGAAATTTTGACATCACCGTTCGTCTCGACGTGTTGGAGGGGTTCTGATTACAGTGGACTCAAACTTCAAGTCGGAACATTTCACAGTCCAGGTATCACAAGACCTCGAATTCCTGTAAGTAGGACTAGTCATTACTTGCTCGTATATTCCTCCGTTATTGTATATCTTAATATACGAACCGCACCTGTCTGCTTCAAAAATAATCGTCGGTATAGATGTTTTAAAGCAAAAAAAACCCGGATAAAGGCCTGTTTAAAAACTGTTGTGAAAATAGGTTCAAATGTTTCAAAAAAGCTTTTCTATTCCTGAAGAATGTTGTTCAAAATAATAAAACCAGTTTCTGACGCCTAATTTGTGTTTTTCATAGTTAGGCCAGAAATAGCAGCCTGCGTAAAGCAGAGTTTATGAAGCTTAATAAAATCATTGGGGCTTTTGATTGTTCCGCACTGTACTTGTGCATTTACATAATGAAAAGAAAAAATAAACTTGACGCAATTTTTGATACATGTGTTCCGCTTTCTCCTCCGATGAGATATACAAAACCTCCTTGGTCCACCAAACGTGGTCCAGTCTAAAACATCTTTGCAAATCACTTATATGCCCAGCTCAGCATGGATTTAAAAGGCAACGATCGACCACCAAAAACATATTAGAATTCAATTTTTGTATCATTAAAGGATATATCAAAGGTTACTTGCAGACGGATATTATTTACACCGCTGGAAAGGAATTTAAGTCTGTTATTATGATACATCAATGGAATTCAAATTTTTTGGTAACGTCCGTTGCTGTTCGCAATTATCACTTACTCTCGACTCAAAAGTATTCAATGTGCACGGATCAGTGAACAACTATTTATTATCCTTGATATTTAAGCTTGCTTGAATGTTGATCAATTTTAGAATGTTTAATGAATTAAATGGCCTTAATTATACTTTTATGTGAGACTTTTTGGGATATTACATTCACCTGTTTTGATAATTCGTCCCTGTTTTTTTTTTAAGCTGATATGGATCGAATCTCCGACTAATCCTTTAATTAAAGTTGCGGATATAAAGGAAATAGCAACTATATGCCATGAAATCAGAGATGATTTAATTTTAGCAGTGGACAATACGTTCTTGACTTCTTATTTCCAAAGGCCTCTTGAATTAGGTGCTGATTTGGTTTGTTATTCACTTACCAAATACATGAATGGGCATACTGATGTGGTAATGGGTGGAATCACCATGAATTGTGATAAGCTTTATGGTAGCTTGAAGTTTTTGCAAAATGGTATGTCAAAAATTCATATACAAATTTTTGTTTAATACATATAATATAATCTTATTTTCAGCTGTTGGTATAGTTCCTTCGCCATTCGACTGTTACCAAGTGAATCGTAGTCTTAAAACTCTTTCACTCCGAATGAAACAACATCAACACAATGCCATTAGAATAGCAAAATTTCTGGAAGCACATGACTTTGTAGATAAAGTACTGCACCCTGCTTTACCTTCACACCCGCAGCACCACGTCGCGCTGAAACAGACCTATGGGTACAGCGGAGTGTTTTCTTTTTATATAAAAGGAGAACTAAAGCACTCAACTGCATTTTTAAAAGCTCTAAAGCTGTTTACATTAGCTGAGAGTCTCGGAGGATACGAAAGCTTGGCCGAATTACCGTAAGTAGTACGAACGAAGTACAAATAATAATATTGTAGCATAATTACGATAAATAGGCGAAGTACAAAACAATTAACGAAATTGACATTTATAAGTCATCCGGTAGCTCCAATCAGTCGTTTTTATACCTGTACTCGAAAAGCTAAGGGTATATTAGATTAATCGTAAAGGATGATGTGTGTAACGTACAGAAGGAAACATTTCCGACCCCATAAAGTGAAAATATTCTTGATCAGCATCAATTGCCGAGACGATATAGCCGTCCATCTGATGCTTAATTCTCAAAGACAATAAGAGATAAAGCAACTAAATTTTTTTTACAGACTCATGTCACAATACGCGACACAATTTTTCCGCTTCGAACCAAACGAACTTTTACTGAAAGATAAAAGTTCGTTAAACATTTATTATCTTTTTCGCGGGCACAAACTTTGCACGGATAGTGCAAATAGTTTTGGATAGTTTTATCTAAAAAGTCCACTCAAATCATAACCTTAAATATAGTATGTATACTGACTGAGTACGGGTATAAAGGTAGAGTCGCGGCAACAGAAGCGACTCACAGCGTCCCCTCTCGTTTGTACTACCTATGCGGAATGAAATACGAACAACTGTTGTAATACAAAAAAAAATGTATTCCAAGTCTGCTCAACTCTAATTTGTCATATGTTTTTGATTAGACTACACTAGTCGACACGAGTTTTCCTCAAGGAACAAAACCAACTTTTTCTCAAAGATATGGGGCTTAGAAATGGTTTGATGATATATTTTTTTTTATGGTAGATTTTTTTTTTAATTTTTTTGAAAACCGGTATTTTTTAAAGCTTTTTTCAGAGGTAGCGCTTCTCTTTTTTCAGTATTCCCCAGTATTTAGTCAAAATTTTGTAAAAAAAAAAATACCGCACAAAAATCCTAATTTTTCATTTCAATGCTTTAGATTTTCTAGACGGTAAGCTGAATTCACAAAGTGTTTGGGCTTAACTTATAGCTGTTTTAATAATCTTTTCAAAATAGTAAATTGCTTTAAACCCAAACGTAAGATACTACAGTGTTGCATTTCAGGGTAATCGATGGAAATAATTTGCATGGTAGAGAGGAAGATCTCCAGACAAGGTGGCAAGGCCGAGGTTGAAGGGGTAGTGGTGAGCGGATAGTGGCGCCCCCTAGTCGGGCGATCTTAAAACTATGAGATCCGCGCGCTCTTGAATTCCCTTGTGGAGAGAGGAGAGCCGGTGTCCCGGAGCCAATTCACCCACACACGCTTAAGGGGAGAGAGCGGTTACAGGAAGAGTAGGCCATGCCCTTGAACCTGGTTCAAGGGCAATAGAAGAGATCGACGGGGCTTGGCAACCAACGAGATGGGTATGGGAAGCTTAGGCTTAGGCTTGGACAGATCGAAAAAATCGTTGGCGGAAAAGAGTACAAAAAAAAATCGTTAAACGGATCGGGTCTCAAAAAAAAAAAAATAAATAAAATAATTATAAAGTGAGTGAAATGAGGATAGGTAGTGGTCATCACTCAAAGTGAATTTTTATGTCTTACGTTTCCTCGAATAGCAAGGAGGAAGTAGAGCTGCCTAGCGGGACCGCTGCGGATAGACTAGCAAAGCTGGGAAAAAAAGGAACAAAGTGAGTCCGCTCCAATGGGGGAGAAAAATCCCAATTTACACTCCACTTTTTTTTATAAATTTACTAAGAACTGTGCCCAATTCCGCCGTCCTGTCCACAGCGGCATGGTCCTTCGCGCGGCCTGGAAGTGGACCCCAGAATATCGTCCCGTCCTCCAGAAAAGATTTTATTAAATCCCATTTAAATACATACATATAATTTAGAACCCACTAGTCCGTCGCATATCTGTTTATACATTTATTTATTTATTTACCTTTAATTATTTATTTATTTATTTGTTATTATATATGTAATTGTCACTATTTATAATTATTTATTTATTTAATCATATATAATATAATACGCCCATGCCCATAATTTAGGTCGCAAAAAGGAAGAGATTAGGATGGGGATTAGGAGGTCGACCTAAACCAGATAGGTGCTATTAGAAGATAAAAAGAATGTATGTAGAATCTGATTTAAGGTGAAAATATAGAAAAAAGATGAAGTGCTAAAGTTTAAAAATGGGGGGGAAAGCGAACTGAAACTACGGGAGGATGAAGAAGATGCTGCACATGGCAGGGAGACCCGAGAAATTCGGATCCGGATCTCTGGTAGGGTGGGTACGTCGGAGGTACAAGACCAACACCTCAACCTGGTCCACGTAGCGGTAGGAGATTGTTTGTCGAGTAGCGTCTGTATGGTCTATTTTTGATGTGTCGTTACGTTAATTTCCGTTTTTGTTGTAGCCGTTTCAAATATTGTCTGAGATGCTCGATTTGTTTGGTTTGTTGTGCGAACGGAGGGCTTGGGAAGTATCCAGCCCTGGGATGACTGGCTAGCCGGCCTTGCCCCACCACCAAGAAGTTCGTAACAATAATGGCGCCCAATTTAGTAGAAAGTATAAATGTCCAGCGGAGAGAAGCTATCTCGGGTGGTAATTTACAATCTAGGTCCGTCGGTGTTCCGGTGGCCTGTGAGGGACTGAATTGTTGGCTCACAGATGCACGGCGCGGGGGGACCTGGGAAATGTTGCTTCCCCTACTTACCACTGGATGGGATCGGGAGGGTAGTATCTCGAAGAGATGTTAGCTCCGAGTGGCCCGTGGGGACATGAGTCGGCCACGCGTAGCACTCGGAGCAGCTACAATATCCCATGCAGAACGTCCAGGAGGGTAGTGGGCATGAAGCAGCGAGGTAGGAAAGTGAGCGCCCTTGACTCTCAATCGTCTGAAGAAGATGGGACGTCAACAGCGCTCGCGAAACGTATAGACAGTGGACGAGGAAAGACGTAGAAAGTCCGGTGCAGAGTATTTCTTGTAGTTATGTGGTTCCTTACCCCCTTTAGTGTTTTTTTTTCGTATTTTGAATTGTGTAGAAAAAGGTTGTGTGTAAAAGGTTGCTTGTAAAAATTTGCTAGAAATAAAAATATTGATTAATAATTACATAGGATAGGTCGTTAGAGTTAGCTAGGGATAGGTTGATGAGCAGTTACAACTTGCGGTCTAAGCGGAAAATGACTCGTAGGACTCCGCCGCCAGGTACCGTCCGCGAACAAATGCAAAACGACGATAGCCGAGGTGCCGAGGGCGGTGAGGACAGCTAGAACTTGCCAGGAAATCCGATCGCACTGCCCTCAGAAATAGTGTCCGGCATAAACGTCGCCATCGCGCAATCTCAGGAGACACAAAGAGGAGCCATGGCAGAAAACATCAGTAGGACGCTGCAAGAGGAGATACGGCGCGGCTTTATGGAACTGATGGGTGCCATAACGGAGGCGATGACACCCCTACGGCAAAACGTGGAGATGATCCAGGATATGGGAACAGGTAGAGGCCAGACCGGAGGTGTTGGCAACATACAAGATGCCGACTATCATAAAGGTCCAGAGGAGTACACTCAGAGAGCTAGCACCGGGACCAGGCCCAAAGTGTCCAGGGATGAGGGGGTACGAAATCCTCCGCAGCCTCCAAGGAAGCCGGAGCGGTTAAGCCAAGACTGGTTCCGGAGAATGGACATCGAGGATCCTGTTCCAAGCGCTGGAAGGCAGAACAGCGACCAAGCAAATCAGAGGTTTGCATCGCCAGAGGAAAGGAGAGAAGACTGGAGAGGCTCCAGATGGGGACGTGTGGACAAGTGGGCCATCCACTTCGACGGTGATCCAGATCCCAACAAGATGACGGTAGAAGATTTTGTGTTCCGGGTCGAGTTCCTACGCAGGCAGAACCGACGCTCGTGGGATGAAGTCCTGGATAATTTCCATCACCTTGTCAAAGGCCAGGCAGCCGAATGGTATTGGCAATTCATCCGAGAGCGCCCTCCGGAGATCTGGGAAGATTTGAAGGACGAGTAAGTGTCCCGGTTCCGAGCCGTAGGTGGCGAATTTGAGCGGTTACGCGCCTTGCACGAGCGGCGACAGCAATCTGGAGAATCCGTGAAGGACTATTTTAGAGCGATGCGCAGACTGGCAGCAAGACTCACCACGTCCATGGCCGAGTCCGATATGGTGCAAGTCGTGAAGAAGGGACTTGATGATGAGATCGCCAGATATGTCTACGCAATCCGGGTCCGTAATCTGGAGCAGCTGAGAGAAGAGTTCGTGGAGGTGGAGCATCACTTTCGCAGGCGGGAGCAGAGGACAGTTTATCGCTCGGGGCCGAAGTTCCAGTCATCCGGAAAGCGAGTGGAGGAGATAGAGCCAGAGTTGGAACTGTTGGAGGAGGAGGAAGAGGTTATTGTTGAGGAAACCCACCTGACGAGCAAGCCCAAGCTGTGCTGCTGGAACTGTGGCCAAGGTGACCACGGATTCCGGGATTGTGTGGCGAAAGAGCGGAAAATATTTTGCTACCGTTGTGGGGAGCCAGATATGTTCACGCCAACATGTCCCAAGTGTTCGGGAAACGCTCGAGTGGGCGTGATGAAGGCGGGAGATCATCGCCCAAGAACGAAGCCCGCGAGGAGATGAACAACCCTCTTCCTAATAAGATCACACAAAATATTTATAATAATAATCAAAATAATATAGTAAATAAAAATAGTTTAATATTCTTACCGGCCGAAGAGAAGATGAGGAGGTACATGGAAGTCCGAAACCGGATCTTTGACGATCGGCAGCTGGAAGGGATGCGCAGAGTCAGTCGTAGACTCCAAAAGGCTCGATCACGGTTCCGGAAAAGGCGGCAGACTCGCAAGGAGGTAGCCGAAGCAGTCAGGCGTGGAACAGGACGCGATCCCAGAGTTTTTGCCGAGGTACAGATCCGAGGAAAGCGGATTGCTGGACTCCTGGACACGGGGGCATCCGTAAGCGTACTAGGTAAGGGCAGTCGAGAGCTCCTGATCGACCTCGGAGTGGATATGGAGAAGTATGTCTCAATTGTAAAAACAGCTTCCGGGGAAGATAAGTCTATTATCGGGAGGATAATGATTTCTGTGGAGTATAATGGAGAGAGCAAAGAGATCTTGTTTTATGTCTGCCCGTACCTTGAACAGGCTATGTATTTGGGAGTTGACTTCTGGAGGTCCTTCGCTTTAGCTCCAACAGTCTTGGGAGAAAAGCCAAGCACATCCAGCGAGGCACAAGTATCCGAAGTGCAGATGTCGCAAATTAGCCAATATGCCGAAGATAGCCAGGAAGACGTGGATGTGGATGCCTGGGATCTGGAAAAAGGGGAATCGGAAGAGCTGGAAAAGGTTAAGAAGGAGTTCCTGACGTACGAAGACGCCGGATTGGGAATAACGACGGTGGAGGAGCATCGGATCCAGTTGGTGGAGGGCGCTGAACCCTTTAAGGATCGGCACTATCCTCAATCTCCGGCGATTCAGGAAGTAGTCTGGGCCGAGGTGGACAAAATGCTGGAATTAGGAGTTATAGAGGTCAGCGATAGTCCATGGAGCAATCGGACGACGGTGGTGCGGAAACCAAACAAAAACCGATTCTGTTTGGACGCCCGAAAGCTAAATCAGCTTACCGTTAAAGATGCTTACCCTCTTCCGAGCATCGAAGGCATACTGTCCAGGATTGACCAGACGTATTACATCTCAAGTGTCGACCTCAAATTCGCGTTCTGGCAAATCAAGCTGGATCAAGAAAGCCGGAAGTGCACTGCATTTACCGTGGCGGGGCGTCCGCTGTATCAGTTTGTGATGATGCCTTTCGGTCTGTGCAACGCTGCCCAGCGGTTGTGTCGGGTCATGGACAAGGTGATCCCGACTCAGATCCAACGTATTCGTGTATCTGGATGACCTCCTAGTGATAGCCCCGGATTTCCAAACGCATCTCCGTTATTTGAGATTGGTAGCACAATACCTGAAAAGAGCCAATCTAACAATAGGTTTAAAAAAGTCGAAATTCTGCTTCAGGTCATTGAAATACCTGGGGTTTATCATTGGAGGCGGCACGCTGCAGATGGATCCGGAGAGGATTTTGGCCATCCAGAGAATTCCCAATCCAAATTCCGTGAAGGAGCTACGAAGTTTCCTAGGAACCGCAGGATCGTATAGGCGCTTCATCAAGGATTTCGCCACCATCGCAGTACCACTAACAGATGCACTGAAGAAGCATCCGCGTGGGAAGTTTTCATTGTCAAAGGAGGCAGAGACGGCGATAGAATCCCTTAAGAAGGCACTAACCACGGCCCCGGTACTGGTGCATGCTTATTTCAGACGTCCCTTTTTCATCCAATGCGACGCCTCGAATTATAGAGTGGGAGCAGTACTGTTTCAGCTGGATGACGATAAAGCGGAGCGTCCAGTAGCATTCTTCTCGTCCAAGCTGAACAAGCACCAGCTGAACTATTCCGTAACGGAGAAGGAGTGCCTAGCTGCGGTGTTAGCAATCGAGAAATTCAGGCCGTATGTGGAATTAATGGCGTTCACCGTGATCACTGATCACGCAAGCTTGAAATGGCTAATGTCGCTAAAGGACTTGAACGGGCGTTTGGCGAGATGGTCCTTGCGGCTTCAGAGGTTCGACTTTGAGATCCAACACAGAAAAGGAGTCGAAAACATCGTGGCGTTGCTCTAGATCCCACGGAGATCCTCGGATTCGAGACCACGGAATTCGAAGCGGACGAGTATAAGGAGATGCGAGAAGAAATCTGCAAAAACAAAGAATTATTACCAGATCTTCGAGTAGAGGGAAACCTTATATTCAAGCGAACGGCCTTTGAGCAAATGGACGACCAAGTGGAAGGTTCCATTTGGAAGTTATGGATTCCCGCGTCGGTGACAGCAACTCTCGTCGCCAAGGCCCATGAAGACCACAAAGCTGGACACGGTGGCATGAAGAAGACCCTGCATCGGTTGAAAAGGCACTATTACTGGCCAGCGATGACGACACAAGTGCGGGAATATGTCCGAAACTGCGACACCTGTAAGGAGTCCAAAGCACCGAATTATCGCAGCCAAGTAGAAATCGGTCAGGAAGTGGTTACGGAGAGGCCATTCCAGAAAATCTACATAGACTTCCTGGGGAAGTATCCCAGGTCGAAAAGGGGACAGGCCTGGATTTTCGTCGTCGTGGACCATTTCTCAAAGTTCACCTTTCTGAAAGCGATGAGAGAGGCCACCGCGGCAAATGTGGTAGAATTCCTTGTGCAGGAGGTATTCTACAAGTTCGGAGTGCCAGAGGTGATCCACTCCGACAACGGAAAGCAGTTCGTCTCAAAGGTGTTCCAGGACACGATGGGCACCTTCGGAATACGACACATGCGCACAGCCGTATACTCGCCGCAAAGTAATGCAGCCGAGAGGGTGAACCGGACGATATTGGCTGCAATAAGGACGTACTTGGAAAAGGATCACCGAGACTGGGATATGTATTTACCGGAGATTGAAGTGTCGATCCGGGACTCAGTGCACGAAGCCACAGGCGTAACGCCGTTCTTCGCAGTGTTCGGACAGCAAATGTTCCTGAATGGCAGCTGCTACAAGCTGGCGAGGAAGTTGAAATCGTTGACGGAGCATGAGGTGCACGCCCTGGATCCCACGGATAAGCGTCAGATCATCCGCGAACATATAAAGAAAAATTTACACCAAGCATACGAGCGAAGCAGCCAACGCTACAACAAACGGGCCCGAGTATTTCACGCCAGACCTGGTCAAGAAGTCTTCCGTCGTAACTTCACACTCAGCGACTTTGGCAAGAGCTACAACGCCAAGTTCGCAAGGAAATTCCTAAAGTGCCGAGTCGTACGCCCAGTAGGCAACAATGCCTATGAGTTGGAGGATCTATCGGGGAGGCCTGTGGGGATTTTTCACGCGAAAGACCTAAAAGTGTAGGAGCAAAAATAACACTAAGATAGCAAAAGGGAAATGTACTCACGTATTAACTGGTAGAAGCGTGGGTGTAAGCCTACGTTGGGGCGCTGTAGGCAAGGCCGACGCAAACTTATATGTAGGTCCTTCAATGTTTGTGAATAATTCTTCGCGTCTATGGTCCCCCGAATTTTCACTAGGTGTTGCATTTCAGGGTAATCGATGGAAATAATTTGCATGGTAGAGAGGAAGATCTCCAGACAAGGTGGCAAGGCCGAGGTTGAAGGGGTAGTGGTGAGCGGATAG
This sequence comes from Drosophila ambigua, assembly GCA_018150905.1. NCBI lineage: Eukaryota > Metazoa > Arthropoda > Insecta > Diptera > Drosophilidae > Drosophila > Drosophila ambigua. Next base: position 301,710 of record JAECWS010000082.1, read on the forward strand.
TGGCGCCCCCTAGTCGGGCGATCTTAAAACTATGAGATCCGCGCGCTCTTGAATTCCCTTGTGGAGAGAGGAGAGCCGGTGTCCCGGAGCCAATTCACCCACACACGCTTAAGGGGAGAGAGCGGTTACAGGAAGAGTAGGCCATGCCCTTGAACCTGGTTCAAGGGCAATAGAAGAGATCGACGGGGCTTGGCAACCAACGAGATGGGTATGGGAAGCTTAGGCTTAGGCTTGGACAGATCGAAAAAATCGTTGGCGGAAGAGAGTACAAAAAAAATCGTTAAACGGATCGGGTCTCAAAAAAAAAAAAAAAAAAAAAATAATTATAAAGTGAGTGAAATGAGGATGGGTAGTGGTCATCACTCAAAGTGAATTTTTATGTCTTACGTTTCCTCGAATAGCAAGGAGGAAGTAGAGCTGCCTATCGGGACCGATGCGGATAGACTAGCAAAGCTGGGAAAAAAAGGAACAAAGTGAGTCCGCTCCAATGGGGGAGAAAAATCCCAATTTACACTCCACTTTTTTTTATAAATTTACTAAGAACTGTGCCCAGTTCCGCCGTCCTGTCCACAGCGGCATGGTCCTTCGCGCGGCCTGGAAGTGGACCCCAGAATATCGTCCCGTCCTCCAGCAAAGATTTTATTAAATCCCATTTAAATACATACATATAATTTAGAACCCACTAGTCCGTCGCATATCTGTTTATACATTTATTTATTTATTTACCTTTAATTATATTTATTTATTTATTTATTTGTTATTATATATGTAATTGTCACTATTTATAATTATTTATTTATTTAATCATATTTAATATAATACGCCCATGCCCATAATTTAGGTCGCAAAAAGGAAGAGATTAGGATGGGGATTAGGAGGTCGACCTAAACCAGATAGGAGCTATTAGAAGATAAAGAGAATGTATGTAGAATCTGATTTAAGGTGAAAATATAGAAAAAAGATGAAGTGCTAAAGTTTAAAAATGGGGGGAAAAGCGAACTGAGACTACGGGAGGATGAAGAAGATGCTGCACATGGCAGGGAGACCCGAGAAATTCGGATCCGGATCTCTGGTAGGGTGGGTACGTCGGAGGTACAAGACCAACACCTCAACCTGGTCCACGTAGCGGTAGGAGATTGTTTGTCGAGTAGCGTCTGTATGGTCTATTTTTGATGTGTCGTTACGTTAATTTCCGTTTTTGTTGTAGCCGTTTCAAATATTGTCTGAGATGCTCGATTTGTTTGGTTTGTTGTGCGAACGGAGGGCTTGGGAAGTATCCAGCCCTGGGATGACTGGCTAGCCGGCCTTGCCCCACCACCAAGAAGTTCGTAACAACAGTTACTACCAAGCGCTACCTCTGAAAATAGCTTCATAAAAAATACCAGACTTCACAAATTCTTCGAAAAAAAGTTCTGCCATAGAAACTAAAACCATAATTCTTTAAAAAATTTTAGAGTCCCATATCTGTCAGAAAAAGGCGGTTTGGATCCTTAAGGAAAAAAAAGTTCGATTTAGTCGAGTAGTTCTATGCTATTTTCACAAAAAAACATTCATGACCATAGCCTTCCTTGTTTTTTTCAAGTACCTTGCCTCCAGAATTCCCTTTGTGTCCATTTCAGCAAGCTATCTCTTGATTTTTAAAATAAATCAGTCGAATTTTTTAGAATTAATGATCAAGCGGTCAAGAGCCTCCAGAGCTGTCCTGGCGCATTGAGTAGACGCTAAACTCAGGAAATAGCTTCACTGTGAAATAGTCGAATCATTTCTTATGAAAACCTTTGAACAGCTTGCAGAAAACAAATTTCTAGAAAACGCAGGCAGCCGAAGTTTTATTGTCTCTCGCTGTACTTCGGTGACTTTAGACTATTTTACAGTTTTGTCGCTCACATTGTATTTTTTGACAACCTCACGAAACGATTTAGCAGTTCGACCCGAAATTTCAGCCTTTACTTTGCCTCTAATTTGAAACGGCTGTAATGCACATTTTTTCCGGACCCAGGGGCTCTTTTTTTCAATCTGAACATCCAAAATTACTTTATAAATAAAATTTTCTCTTAAAGCCCATTCTAGAAAACTAATGAAAAATTTATTTTTCGGCTGAGATGGGTTATTGGCGCATTATGTTTAAGTACATTTTTGAGGGTCTGCTGCTCAGAGACGTACCGCGACCACGCATTATTAAAAGGCTCATATTTGTTCCCATGCATGATAGAATAGAACCCTTCATTACAGTGTGTTTTGTTTTGCGCTCTTGATTACACTCCCCCACGATTTCGCAGCTTCGATCCAGACCATCTTTTCTCGATATATTTCAGGCTTTAAACATGCTCAGTGATAATTTGTATACCCGTACTCAAAAAAGAGTTAAAAGTGGATGTGTGTAACGCAGAGGAGGAAACGTTTCCGACCCTATAAAGTATATATATTCTTGATCAGCATCAAAAGCCGAATCGATAGAGCCATGTCTGTCTGTCCGTCCGTCTTATTTGTCGGCTGGATCTCAGAGTTTCCACACTCATGTGATATCACACTGCTACAAGTGTGTTTCAAAATTTCGCCACGCCCCCTTCCGCCACCACAAAGGACGAAAATCTGTGGCAGGCACAATTTTAAAGATAACATAAAACTAAAAACGCAGTATCGTGGAGAATGCCCATATCCACCAGTTTGCCGAATCTGATCGGATCAGATCGGATCATAATTATAGCCAGAATGAAGAAATTAATTTTCATATGCTTCCCCCGCCTTATCCAGCAAGATACCCGCTACTCATTCTCTTTCTCGCTCGCACACTCTGCCGCGTTCAGTGGAATGTAGAATATAAATGGTACATCTATAATCTACATGTTAGATGTAAAATATACATTGTTGATGTAGATAGCAGATATTAAATTATATATTATTATATTATATTATATTAAATTCTAAAATTCTAAAAAATCATATTCTAAAAATGTATATACTGACTGAGTACGGGTATAAGCCTATTTCAGTGGTAGCATTTCTTTTTGTCACATAACACTACTCGACAAAATTGAACTTTTGATTTAGGCTGTGAACCAAAATTACTTTTTCTGATCTGGTTTGGTTAACGAATTTTAGCTCAGCCGTTTATCAATAGATTTTAATGAACAATACCTTAAACGACGCCTAATTAATGCGTTTATCTTAAACCAAAAATGTTGGCCAAGAATTATTTTTTTTTTTCGACTTTTCCCGATTTTTAAAAATCAAAATCAAAAAAAAATAACGAAAAAAATTATGAAATTTAAATTTGAAAGCTTAATAAAATCTTTAGGGCATTAGCTGCAGATACAAAGGGTCTGGATCGGATTTATAGCTGCGTTTATCAGCTTTTTAGCACTGCAAAGTTCAATGCAACAAGATATAAGATACTAAAGTTATGTGAAAAAAAAGAGACCACTACCTCTAAACAAAAACAAAATACCAGATTTTAAAAAATTCTTTAAAAAAAAACTTCACTATGAAAAAAAACCATAATTCGTTAAAAAAATTTTAAACCCTGAAATCTATAAGAAAAAGGTTTGTTTGGCAACAGACTAATTCTAGTGTTGATTAGTGTAATTTAAGTAACATTTAGTTGTAATGAACTTTGCCATTACAAAATTTTAAACCCCGAAATCAATAAGAAAAAGGTTTTTTTGGCAACAGACTAATTCTAGAGTTGATTAGTGTAATTTAAGTAACATTTAGTTGTAATGAACTTTGCTATTCTGAAAAGCTAATTGCTGCAGCTATAAACTAGATTTTCGCAGGGTTGGTCAGCCAATTTTAGATCCGCCGTCTGTCCATAGATTTTAATGAGCAATACCTTACACGACGCCAAATTAATGCACCTATACACAACAAAATTAAGTATCCAAGATATATTTTCCTGAATTTGTGATGTCAAAATTGTCCTTATTGTATCGTCGCTGCGAGTTGATACCTTAAATAATCTTTGTTAATTTTTTATATATTTTTTTTTAGATCCATAATGACGCATGCTTCCGTTCCAATTGAAGACAGGGAATCCTTAGGAATCTCTGATGCCCTTATACGACTTTCTGTTGGTCTTGAGGATTCCGATGATTTGATAAATGATTTGAATCTTGCCCTCGAAATTGCATCCAAAATCTAATATGCATTTATTTGTTTCATTTGTGTACAATTGGCATAAAACTATTCTTTTGTTCCCGGCATTTAAAACAAAAATTTAAATTTTTCTGTATAAATAATTATCAATAAAATGCTGTAATGAATAAAATAGTAATTTGTACAAAGGCGTATAATGCAAGCTATTTGCATTTTTACGACGGCATAAACTTTACTCAAAGAGTACAGGCAAGATAATGTATCGAAGGACACCACAATTTTTTAGACTCATTTCAGCGTACAAAAAAATGCATAATAAATAAGCGGGCCGTGCCATGGAAAATTTAAGCCCGGGGCGAAGATGTAAAACTGCGCCTCATGCACGCTTTATCTCCCCCTACAGGAGTGTTGGGTCTGGTCTGGTCTGGATCTGACGGTAAATGTTCAATAAATGGCCTTATGCTCCAAAAAGAAAACACTACTCGACAAAATCGATTTTATTTTCCCTCAAGGATCTAAACCTACTTTTGCAGATAGATATTGGACTTTAAATTTTTTTTTAAAAATTATGGTTTTTTTCTATGGCAGATCTTTTTTTAAAGATTTTTTGAAGTTTGTATTTTTATTTTTTTAAAAAAGCTCTAGTATCTTACGTCTGGTTGTAAAGTACTTTGCTAGAACTTTGCCCAGCTGCCAATTGGGAACAAAGCAAACGAAAAAGGGTTGTACATTTGGTACCTGATCGCGTTCCTTTGTTCCCAATTGGCAGTTGGCCCGCAACCTTCCAAAAGGTATTTTTTGTTAATTTTTTTCATTTTTGTATTTTTGGTTAACGAATTTAAGCTCCACCGTCCCTGCGTAGATATTGATGAACAATACCTTAAACGACGCCTAATTAATGCACCCATACAGAAAAAATAGAGAACACAAGATATAATTTTTTTCGACTTTTCCTGAGTTTTTAAAGTCACAATTTCGTAAAAAATGCCGCACAAAAATCATAATTTTTTCGTTTCAATTTAACTGTTTCTTAACAATTTGAGGCTTAGAAATGGTTTGATGACTTTTTTTGCTATGGCAGAACTATTTTTGAAGAATTTTTGTAAACTTGTACTTTTTTAAAGCTTTTTCCAGGGTTAGCGCTTTTTTTTTATCACGTAACTTTAGTATCTTACGTGTGGGGCGATCTTTGATATTTTTAAAAAGATAATTAAAACAGATAGAAGCCTAAACACTGTGATTTCAGCTTACCGTCTGGGAAATATAAAGCATTGAAATTCAAAAATGATGATTTGTGTGCGGTATTTTTTACGACACAAAATTTACCGCACGGTTTTGCCCGTGCCCTACGCGATGCTACGAATAGAAAGCGAGAGATTGGTAGCAAAAGCGAAAGAAAGAAAGGTGCGAGACAAACAGACGAAAGAACGATTGAAACGACTAATACACTGAGGGGCGTGTATATACATGTACATTACAATTAGGTACAGTGGGCAATGCACCACTGACTATAAATAGCGGGATAATGAACCGTCGTTCCAACCGAATTTATTTGTGAAAGAGTTGATGATTGTTTTGATTTGATTTCTTATGTTTAATCACGTCGTGGTCACAAAAATGTTTAGAGAAGGATACCAAATGAATCACCTTGATTTATACCGAAACTTCACGAATATATTAAAGTACATATGTGTTCTTTTATTCTCAATAAGCCGAATTGATTAGGCAATGATGCATAAGGTGCGAATGCTACGTCAAGACTGAACGACAGAACGAGAGAACGACCCTGGTATGGTAAATGTGGTCTTGTCCCTTTCTGCCTCCTCTAAAATTATTTGCAAAGATGCATCTAGTTATGGCTAGTTATGTATTCTGTCTTTGGTAATCTACGGCAACGGGTACGCATCTTATTCGGTCACAGCATTGACCTTCCGACTGCCTAGGCTTTTCCTGGTTTCCAGAACCACAGGAGAAGACCAAGCACTTTCTGACTCCTCAATCACTCCTAAGTTTAGCATCCTATCGACTTCGCCGTATACCAATTTCTCGACAGCCGGTGAGACTGGGAAATGTCTCTGTTTTATGGGCTTAGCAGGACCGAAACAGAGAAGGATGGAAAACGTGAAATACGTTAAGCCAACTAACGCCGATTCCTGAGCAGAAGTAAGAGTATGAATATCAAAAACCTCGCTTATTTCTGAAATCTTGAATTCGGATGGTAATTAATTAAAAAGTGACCAAAAGTCAATGCCTTAAATTTGGAATTATAAATAGCTCTATTATCTTAGCTTCCCCCCTGAAACTCTATTTTTGTTGTTCATTTTCCTAATATTTCTTGTGTTGCAGCCAATATGTATGTACTAATCACCTATAAATTGTTTTAAGAAACTCTAAAATATCTTTAAAATACGTTTCTCTAATAGCCATATGACATTAGACTTTGCTAACTGCCTAGCTGGAAAAATAAAGATGGCCTTATGGGAAATGCCTGCAGTCAGAGCGAGAGAACTATATTGCGTCAAGCTGGCTGACCAGTTGAGCTGGGAGCAGCGCTGCGGCAGAATTTATCGAACATTTTATTGTGCGGATACAATTTAGCTGGCTTGGTCTGTGTTCTGCTGGAAAACATCATTGTGTGCCAACTAGTGCCTCAGTTGTTTTACTAAAAGACATTAGACTCTCTCTCTACGTAGTCAAATTGTCTAAGTCTATAGCCATATGGCTATAAAATACGAATGGTCAAAATTATTTTCTATCGATAACCAATAGACATAAATCAATTGGGTAATAAGAAGATAGAGGGAACAAAACGAATTTTTTTAAGCTGATCTGTCGTTCAGTGTGACGAGTGCCAAAAATGCTTTCATTTTGAGTGCGTTGGACATCAAAACTGGATATGAAGCAATTGCAACGAAAAGGACGCTTTGTATAGCTTAGTTAGCAAGGTTACACAATCACCGCCTTCAAAAGTGTCCACAATGAATAAAACGCTACAAGCACCATTGATACCAGAACTAAAAATTACCACCGGAATTCAACGAGAGTCACCACCACTGGACAAATGTGAAAATTAACCCTAACAGGAGCCGCCCAGCGCAATAAATCAAAAATAAATGTTGGCGTGGTTGGAGGAGAAACGAGCCGCAGAGGAGCCAAAGCTTACCCGTTTCTGTTAATATATCCGTACCTCTAGCGACAGAACCCAATGGACCATTAAATTCTCAACTGGCCGCACGACAAGCGATACCCAAGGACTGGCCGAAATTCAATGAGGATCCCGATAAATGGCCGATGTTTATCAGCACGTATGACCACAACACTTCTGTAGCAGGATTTTCAAACGTAGAAAATGCTGCGCTTGCAGAAGTGCCTTTGAGGCAAGGCCGAAGAGGACAAGCTTCTTCTTCCTCAAATGGTTCCTGACGTCGATAAAACACTAAAAATGTTCTTTGGTAGACAGGAGCACATTTTGGAGAGGAAGATTGAAAAGGTGAGAAAAAGACAGGGTTGAATCGTTGATAGAATTCGCTTTGGCTGTGAGTAATATATGCGCAACAATGGAGGCTTACCTCAAAAATCCCATGTTGGTCGAATAGGCAAAAGCTGTAGTAGGCGATGCATCCGAAGGGTTCCAGGCCACCTGTTCAAGAGTTCAGAGACTGGCTTTACAACATAGCCGAGGTGGCTTCAACTATGCTTTGTCCTTCTACATACAAGTCAAGTCCGTAAATACTCAATACGAAGATATTAACTCCCAGTCTCAAAAGCAATATGCAACCTAATGCAAGGCATGTGGGACATCTGAGCACAACGTGGCTCAGTGTAGTCAATTAACTCAGCTGTCAATAGATAGAGATAGGCATACGGCACAAGCTGGAAAAGTCTGTTAACGCTGTTTTACATATCATCGCAAGGGCTGTTTCATAAAGAAGCCATGTGGCGTCAATAGGTGCATCAAAAAGCGCCACCCTTTTCTTCATAAAGATGCACTCGAGATTTTTAACATAGATGAAGATAATGCGGATCAGGCCATTGAGAGCACGCAAAACAGTACAAACAAAAATAACTATTTTCGTATATTTCCGGTGAACCTCCATGCTGCTGATAGAACTTTTCAGGTGTACGGAGGAGATGGGCGCGCTTAACCAACGTATCTGGTATTTTCCAATATTCATCGTACTTAATCCAAGCAAACCTAACAAAATCAGGCTCGTCTGGGATGCAGCCGCCAAAGCTGATGGAGCAGCACTTCATTCTCACAGGACCAGATCTACTGACACCACTTTTGGAAGTCCTTCTGGCATTTAGAGTTGACGGTTTCGCAGCTGAGATGCTTCATCAAATCAACATTCGGGCAGAGGATATACAGGCACAGAGAATTTTGTGGTACAACAGAGATAGCGGAGAAACCATCACATATGTTATGAAAGCAATGACTTTCGCTATTTGCAGCGTTTCATGCAGAAGTACTCACGAGTATACGAAGCTATTCACAAGTCACATTATGTTGATGACTATATCGACACTATGGAAAACGAACAAGAGGCTCAGGAAATATCAAATCTCGTTCGCAGAGTACATCAGGCTGGCAGCTTCGGAATTCCAAACTGGGCATCAAACTTTGACAAGGTCATAGCCAACTCGTTGATGTTGACTCTGCAGTGCATTCGAAAGTCCAATTCGGTGACAAAGAGAAGATCCTCGGTAGGTATTGGGAACCCCGTTCTGACCGTTATAAGTATATTCTCAGGGTTGCAAGCCTTCGACGACACATTTTGGCTGAAAGTATCACTCCCACTAAAGGGAAGTACTGCAGGTACTCATATCTGTCTTCGACCCAATTGGGTCTGGTATCTGTTACACCATTGGTCTGAAGATACTTTTGCAGAATGTATGGCGAATCAACGTTGGGTGGGACGAAGAGCTACCTCAAGCTCTGTACGATAGCTGGCGACAGTGGAAACGCCTCTTACCAAAGTCTTTTACCAAGTCTTTTTTGTTCAATTTTGTTGAGTAGTGGCCAAAATATAGCAATAGCAACCAGCAATAGCTGGTCGTTGTTGGAGCACCATTTGCGAAGTTTAAGGCCGAACGGTAGCAATATTTTATTAAGTTCTTGTTGAACTTGTATGGCTTCCTGAATGGTATCCGCGCCAGTGAGACAGTCGTCCACATAGAAATCGTTCTTCAATGCAGCAGATCCAATAGGTAATCTGTTTTAGCTCCGGGTTGCCAAATGATCTAGACGTTTCGTTGCCAGGAATGGAGCAGATGTGGTCCCATATGTGACTGTTTTTAAGCGATAGTACTTGATATCTTCAGATGGATTGTTTCTCCAGACTATCATCTGATGAAATTGATCCTCGGGATTTATCCACACTTGTCGGTACATTTTCTCGATGTCCGATGTACTTATGTGTACGAAAACGTAGTAGAATGGACATAAGTTCACTCTGAACTGTGGGCCCGGCATGCAGAATGTCGTTTAGAGACTTTCCGCTTGTTGATTTGCATGATGCATCAAAAACGACCTGTAACTTTGTGCTGGTGCTCTCATGTTTGAGTACACACTGGAGTGGTATGAAGTAATGTCTCTCCGGCACTTGTGTTGCTGGGACCATCTTCATGTGTCCAAGTCCTTCATATTCATTCATGAATTCCACATAGCCTTTCCAGGTTTCTGGTGAAATCCGTCGCTCGAATGTCAGGAATCTTTTCGTTGCAGTTTCCAAAGACCCCCCAGGGCTGAATGGTAGTTTTACTATAAACCTGCCATCCGATGCTGTTTGTAAGTTCTCTATGAAGTGAGCTTCGCAATGTGCTTCGATTGGCGTGCGTGGTTTTTCTTCCGTCTCTAAGTTGCCCAGGGTCCAGAATTTTTCCATTAGCTCGTTTAGTCCTATTGCACAAATGTTTGAGGAGTTGTGTGCAGATCTGATATTTCCTGCAACAATTCATCCCAATTTTGTATTTTGCAGCAACGGGCCTCCTGAGTTTGACTGTTTTTGATCTGGGAGTAGTAGCGAATAATTGTGCTCTGCTCCGATGAGCATGTCGACTTTTCCCGGTTTATAGAAATACGGATCTGCCAATGGACAATTGTTTGGTATGTTCAAGTTCTTTTCATCGAGTGCCTGCGCTGGTTGATCAGCAATTATCTGAGGTAGTACGAATGCTTCAATTCTTTGCGTAAATCCGCCGTGAAGGGATTTTATTAGAACATTTACTCGTGCTCTGCTGGTCTTTGACTGACCTCCAATTCCTTCGATGCGTAATGTTGTATCATTCAGTTTTACTGACAACGTTGATGCCATTCGTTCAGAGATCAGGTTGATCTTTAATCCTGAATCCAGCAAGGCTCTGAAATTGGCTCTCTGTCCATTGTTTGCTTCTACTGCTACTTTTTCTGTAGCTAGCAGGTTGTAATTATTGTTACTTGCTGCGCCAACCGTCGGTGCTCTTGGTTCTGTACTTGCGTCCGATGGTATGTCCAAGTGCAGCAGTGTATTGTGTTTTTTGTCGCACTTGAAACATGTCAGACCTGGGCCTGCATTTGTTTTGTGGCTTGTTTTCAAACAGTTGACACACAATTTCTGCTTTTGTACCCAATTTAGTCGTTCTGATGGTGATTTGGATGGTGATTCCGTAGAGCCAATGGCTTGCCTTTTTGCAGAATGAGCAGAGCGGCGTTTTCGATTTTCCAGTGTTTACTGTTGCACATATTGTGCCCTTTGGTTCATTCCTTGACATTTGTGTCTTTTTGCCTGTTCCTAGAACTCGAAATCTTTGTTCTAGGAACTGAAGCATTGTGTCGAAGGCCTGTATATGTAGTGATATCCAGCTTATTTTTGATGACGGCAATCAATATTGGATCCCAGGAACGCCTGCCTCTCATCTACATAATTCGGAATTCTTTGCTACTCCGAGCGGTCATGCCTCGCCGTTAGTCCATCCGCCTTCAGTCGCTCCGGTGTTTCTCACACCGAATAGCAATGAAGCAGTTACTACGTCCATCATTGTCGGCTCCGCTGTGATTGCTCCCTGTGTGGACTTGCTGGCCGCTGATGATGTCCCCACCGTTCCTGTCACTGTTCCTGTTCCTTCCATTGCTACCGACGCTGCCATCGTTTCTGCCACGAGATCTCTTGTGGGAGTGGCTCCACCTTCTCTCTCTCGCTCGGGACTTCAGCTAAGAGCAGTGGTACCTCGAAAGGCTATCTTTGTCTCCCGTCTTATACCGGAGGCTACAACAGAAGATGTCAAACAACATCTTTGCTCTAGACTTAACGCCTCGCTTAATGATATAATTGTGACCAAATTCATTTTTAGACATTAGGGCAATATTTCCTCCTTTAAAATTCTTCTTCCCGATTCTTTACTATCCAGATCACTCGACCCGTCTATTTGGCCTGAGCATACAATTATGCATGAGTTCCTACATAAAGACTCTATCCAGAGTCCCAACATTACTGGACCTGGTAGTTCAAAAAACTAAATAACCTTTTTATTATTCATTACCAGAACGTACGCAGTCTGTTAGGCAAATTGTGTGAAATACATACGAATAGTGCCTCTTTTGACTTTGACGCTGTCGCTTTAACTGAAACCTGGCTTAACTCCTCCGTCTATGATCATGAAATTTTCGTTCCAAAGTTTATCGCATATAGAATGGACCGTCCATCTTTTGCTGGTGGGGTTCTGATTGCTGTGAAAACGGATTTCTCATCTCAGTTGTTCCCATTCAACAATATCTATGGCATTGAATTCATTGCAGTCAAAGTTTGTGTTGGATCGGTATCGATCTATTTGACTTGCTCTTACATTCCTCCCAAATCTGATGCTGAGGTTTACTTTTATCACCTTTCTGCAATTCAGTCTATTGTATCTACTTTAGGATGCAACGATCATATTATTGTCATGGGCGATTTTAACTTACCACTTCTGTCTTGGCTGCCTAATGATGAGTGTAACCTGTTGCTACCAAATTACCACAACGATTTTATTGACGGGCTTACCGATGTCTCCCTTGTTCAAATTAATTCCATAAGAAATAGTAGGGACAGACTCTTTGACCTTATGTTTGTTTGTGATGCTGCTCTTGCTACGGTCTCCAGAGTAAGTCCAGTATCACTTCCTGAAGACCCCTATCATCCAACCTTAGCCATATCCCTTGATTGTGTCCGATCCAGTTGCGCTGTCAATCCCATGGCACCCAGCCGCATATAGTGTTTTCGGAAAACTAATTTTGCTGAGTTAAATATTCACCTCTCGCACATTAACTGGTCTTTTCTACACGTGCTCCCGAACATTGACGAAACAGTCTAATCGTTCTATGATATTATTAACGATGCCCTTAATATATATGTGCCTCTCGTCAAATCTGTGTCGTCAAAACCTCCTTGTTCTCCAAGAATTTGTCTTATTTAAAGAATAGAAAAACTAGGCTCTACAAAAAGTATCAGAATACTGGATCTATGATTGTCTTCGCCCAATATTCCTCCGCTCGTTCTCAATTCCTCACTGTTAATAGTCTTTGTTATAATCAATACCTTTCCCGATGTATTAATAATTTTCGTAGTGTTCCAAAAAAATTCTATTCGTTCGTTAATTCTAAACGTAAGTCCAATGCATTTCCTTCATCCCTCCATTATCAAAACAAATCTGAATCTTCTGCTGCTGGTATTGCAAATTTATTTGCCACCTTCTTTCAATCAACGTACTCGTCACATATCTACCACGAATGCTGCCAACAGCATTTTTCTTCCTTTCTTTGAGGAAAGTGATGTTATAGAAGGTTTGTCAACGATTGATATATCATTCTCGGCGGGTCCAGACAAGGTACCAAGTTGTATTTTAAAACACTGTGCCCAGTCCTTATGCAAACCGTTGACATATCTTTTCAAGCTATCATTGGAACGGTCTTGTCTTCAAGTGATTTGGAACGAATCCTACATCATTCCGCTTCACAAAAAGGGTTCAAGATCTCACATTGAAAACTCCCGAGGTATTGCTAAGCTTTCCGCCATTCCAAAGCTGCTTGAGTTCCTTATTACCAGGCAATTGCAACACCTATGTAGTAGTCTGATATCTCCATCGCAACACGGTTTTTTTAAACATCGATCAACATTGACAAACCTTCTCGAGTTCTCTTCTGCAATTAACCGAGGATTTCAAAGCTCACTGCAAACAGACGTAATTTTCACGGATTTTAGCAAGGCTTTCGACTCTGTGAACCATTCTTTGCTCATTCACAAGCTTTCTTTAATTGGTTTGCCCACTAATCTTCTAAACTGGATTTCGTCTTATCTTTCTAACCGCACACAACGTGTTTTGTTTACTAATGTGTTGTCGAATGTCGTAAATGTTACATCAGGAGTGCCACAAGGTAGTCATTTAGGTCCACTTCTGTTTATTTTATTTGTGAATGACCTTCCTCAAGTTGTAACATACTCCTATACACTAATGTACGCTGACGATGTTAAAATCTATCTCTCCTACTCTGATTGGTACCTGCACAAACGCCTTCAAGTCCACCTAGACGAGTTGCAAATTTGGTGCTCAACAAATCTCCTCTTTCTGAACCTTTTTAAGTGCAAACTTATGACTTTTTACCGTCGCGCACCACACGCTCTAGGAATTCATCCCCTTGAACGAATTTCGAGTTCAAATGACCTTGGAGTTCTTTTCGATCATAGACTGTGTTTTAATAGCCATATAGCTGCAACTGTAAACAAGGCTAAGGGTGTTCTATCGTTTATAAAGCGTTGGTCCAAGGAGTTTGATGACCCGTATGTCACCAAAACATTGTACGTCTCCTTGGTTCGTCCGATTCTGGAATATTGTTCTTGTGTGTGGAGTCCACAGTACAAGGAGCAACAGTCCATTCTCGAGTCGGTCCAAAAACAATTTTTAATTTTTGCCTTACGAAATTTTAACTGGGACTCGGACAGAATTTTGCCACCGTATCAATCGAGGCTTCAACTTATAGACCTCCCTTCATTGCGCCATCGCAGAATCTGTAACGGCGTTATTTTTGTACACAAGCTCCTATTAGGGCTTGTTGACTCAGAAGCTCTTCTTGGCCAGCTTGACTTTTCTGTTCCCCTAAGACCTACCCGCACCTTTCATCCGTTTCGTTTACCCTTCTGTAGGTCTAATTACGCTCGACACGATCCTTTTCGAATCTTATGCTCTAATTATAATAATCTTTATCATACCCTATCCGCTGAATTATCCCTTAAAATTATAGCCAGTAAGATATACCTCTTCTTACAATCCTCTAATTATACCCGTACTCAAAAAAGAGTTAAGGGGTATATTAGATTTGTGGTAAAAGTGGATGTGTGTAACACAGAGAAGGAAAATTTTCCGACCCCATAAAGTATATATATTCATGATCAGCATCAATAGCCGAGTCGATCAAGCCATGTCCGTCTGTCCGTCTGTCTGTCTGTCCGTCTGTCCGTCTTGTTTGACGCCTGGATCTCAGAGACTATAAAAGCTAGGGCATTCAAATTTGGTTTCCAGACTCATGTGATATCACACTGCTACAAGTGTATTTCAAAATTTCGCCCCGCCCCCTTCCGCCCACACAAAGGACGAAAATCTGTGGCAGGCACAATTTTAAAGATACGATAAAACTAAAAACGCATTATCGTAGAGAATGACCATATATACCAGACTGCCGAATCTGAATCAGATCCGATCATAATTATAGCCAGAATGAAGATATTATTTGTCAGTTGCTTCCCCCGCCCCCTTCCGCAAGGGATACGCTACTCATTCTTTTCTCGCTCGCACACTCTGCCGCGTTCAGTGCGCGAGCAACCCCTAGCGGAGGAGATGTAGAATCTAAATGGTACATCTATAATCTACATGTTAGATGTAGAATATACATTGTAGATGTAGATGTAGATAGCAAATGTAGCAAAAAAATGTAAAATGTAAAATAATTTTTTTTAATTCTAAAATTCTTAAAATTATGCTGACTGAGTACGGGTATAAGTAGAGTCGCGTCCCCAAAAGCGACTCACACGTTCCTTCTCGTTTTAATCTTAATTTATGTTAGCAGAAAGTTGCTAATCTTCAATAAATAAATAAATAAAAAAACTCTTTTAATGAATTGGAGTCGTCTTTATTTGTGTTATAATTTAGGAAGCGGTTCGATACCGTGCTAGCGACGTCTCTAGGATTGTTGTATGTATCAATCAGAATTTCCCAGGCGCTCATATAATTTTCTTCCTTTAGATCGATATGTCGTATCAATCTTTCTGCCTCTCCAGTTACTCCAGTCCTTCTACATACAATTCAAGTCCGTAAATACTCAATACGAAGATATTAACTCCCAGTCTCAAAAGCAATATGCAACCTAATGCAAGGCATGTGGGACATCTGAGCACAACGTGGCTCAGTGTAGTCAATTCACTCAGCTGTCAATAGATAGAGATAGGCAACCTAATGCAAGGCATGTGGGACATCTGAGCACAACGTGGCTCATTGTAGTCAATTCACTCAGCTGTCAATATCAATATCAATGTCAATAGGCATACGGCAAAAGCTGGAAAAGTCTGTTAACGCTGTTTTACATATCATCGCAAGGGCTGTTTCATAAAGAAGCCATGTGGCGTCAATAGGTGCATCAAAAAGCGCCACCCTTTTCTTCATAAAGATGCACTCGAGATTTTTAACATAGATGAAGATAATGCGGATCAGGCCATTGAGAGCACGCAAAACAGTACAAACAAAAATAACTATTTTCGTATATTTCCGGTGAACCTCCATGCTGCTGATAGAACTTTTCAGGTGTACGGAGGAGATGGGCGCGCTTAACCAACGTATCTGGTATTTTCCAATATTCATCGTACTTAATCCAAGCAAACCTAACAAAATCAGGCTCGTCTGGGATGCAGCCGCCAAAGCTGATGGAGCAGCACTTCATTCTCACAGGACCAGATCTACTGACACCACTTTTGGAAGTCCTTCTGGCATTTAGAGTTGACGGTTTCGCAGCTGAGATGCTTCATCAAATCAACATTCGGGCAGAGGATAGACAGGCACAGAGAATTTTGTGGTACAACAGAGATAGCGGAGAAACCATCACATATGTTATGAAAGCAATGACTTTCGCTATTTGCAGCGTTTCATGCAGAAGTACTCACGAGTATACGAAGCTATTCACAAGGCACATTATGTTGATGACTATATCGACACTATGGAAAACGAACAAGAGGCTCAGGAAATAGCAAATCTCGTTCGCAGAGTACATCAGGCTGGCAGCTTCGGAATTCCAAACTGGGCATCAAACTTTGACAAGGTCTTAGCCAACTCTTTGATGTTGACTCTGCAGTGCATTCGAAAGTCCAATTCGGTGACAAAGAGAAGATCCTCGGTAGGTATTGGGAACCCCGTTCTGACCGTTATAAGTATATTCTCAGGGTTGCAAGCCTTCGACGACACATTTTGGCTGAAAGTATCACTCCCACTAAAGAGAAGTACTGCATGTGCGAAGTTTAAGGCCGAACAGTAGCAATATTTTATTAAGTTCTTGTTGAACTTGTATGGCTTCCTGAATGGTATCCGCGCCAGTGAGACAGTCGTCCACATAGAAATCGTTCTTCAACGCAGCAGATCCAATAGGTAATCTGTTTTAGCTCCGGGTTGCCAAATGATCTAGACGTATCGTTGCCAGGAATGAAGCAGATGTGGTCCTATATGTGACTGTTTTTAAGCGATAGTACTTGATATCTTCAGATGGATTGTTTCTCCAGACTATCATCTGATGAAATTGATCCTCGGGATTTATCCACACTTGTCGGTACATTTTCTCGATGTCCGATGTACTTATGTGTACGAAAACGTAGTAGAATGGACATAAGTTCACTCTGAACTGTGGGCCCGGCATGCAGAATGTCGTTTAGAGACTTTCCGCTTGTTGATTTGCATGATGCATCAAAAACGACCTGTAACTTTGTGCTGGTGCTCTCATGTTTGAGTACACACTGGAGTGGTATGAAGTAATGTCTCTCCGGCACTTGTGTTGCTGGGACCATCTTCATGTGTCCAAGTCCTTCATATTCATTCATGAATTCCACATAGCCTTTCCAGGTTTCTGGTGAAATCCGTCGCTCGAATGTCAGGAATCTTTTCGTTGCAGTTTCCAAAGACCCCCCCAGGGCTGAATGGTAGTTTTACTATCAACCTGCCATCCGATGCTGTTTGTAAGTTCTCTATGAAGTGAGCTTCGCAATGTGCTTCGATTGGCGTGCGTGGTTTTTCTTCCGTCTCTAAGTTGCCCAGGGTCCAGAATTTTTCCATTAGCTCGTTTAGTCCTATTGCACAAATGTTTGAGGAGTTGTGTGCAGATCTGATATTTCCTGCAACAATTCATCCCAATTTTGTATTTTGCAGCAACGGGCCTCCTGAGTTTGACTGTTTTTGATCTGGGAGTAGTAGCGAATAATTGTGCTCTGCTCCGATGAGCATGTCGACTTTTCCCGGTTTATAGAAATACGGATCTGCCAATGGACAATTGTTTGGTATGTTCAAGTTCTTTTCATCGAGTGCCTGCGCTGGTTGATCAGCAATTATCTGAGGTAGTACGAATGCTTCAATTCTTTGCGTAAATCCGCCGTGAAGGGATTTTATTAGAACATTTACTCGTGCTCTGCTGGTCTTTGACTGACCTCCAATTCCTTCGATGCGTAATGTTGTATCATTCAGTTTTACTGACAACGTTGATGCCATTCGTTCAGAGATCAGGTTGATCTTTAATCCTGAATCCAGCAAGGCTCTGAAATTGGCTCTCTGTCCATTGTTTGCTTCTACTGCTACTTTTTCTGTAGCTAGCAGGTTGTAATTATTGTTACTTGCTGCGCCAACCGTCGGTGCTCTTGGTTCTGTACTTGCGTCCGATGGTATGTCCAAGTGCAGCAGTGTATTGTGTTTTTTGTCGCACTTGAAACATGTCAGACCTGGGCCTGCATTTGTTTTGTGGCTTGTTTTCAAACAGTTGACACACAATTTCTGCTTTTGTACCCAATTTAGTCGTTCTGATGGTGATTTGGATGGTGATTCCGTAGAGCCAATGGCTTGCCTTTTTGCAGAATGAGCAGAGCGGCGTTTTCGATTTTCCAGTGTTTACTGTTGCACATATTGTGCCCTTTGGTTCATTCCTTGACATTTGTGTCTTTTTGCCTGTTCCTAGAACTCGAAATCTTTGTTCTAGGAACTGAAGCATTGTGTCGAAGGCCTGTATATGTAGTGATATCCAGCTTATTTTTGATGACGGCAATCAATATTGGATCCCAGGAACGCCTGCCTCTCATCTACATAATTCGGAATTCTTTGCTACTCCGAGCGGTCATGCCTCGCCGTTAGTCCATCCGCCTTCAGTCGCTCCGGTGTTTCTCACACCGAATAGCAATGAAGCAGTTACTACGTCCATCATTGTCGGCTCCGCTGTGATTGCTCCCTGTGTGGACTTGCTGGCCGCTGATGATGTCCCCACCGTTCCTGTCACTGTTCCTGTTCCTTCCATTGCTACCGACGCTGCCATCGTTTCTGCCACGAGATCTCTTGTGGGAGTGGCTCCACCTTCTCTCTCTCGCTCGGGACTTCAGCTAAGAGCAGTGGTACCTCGAAAGGCTATCTTTGTCTCCCGTCTTATACCGGAGGCTACAACAGAAGATGTCAAACAACATCTTTGCTCTAGACTTAACGCCTCGCTTAATGATATAATTGTGACCAAATTCATTTTTAGACATTAGGGCAATATTTCCTCCTTTAAAATTCTTCTTCCCGATTCTTTACTATCCAGATCACTCGACCCGTCTATTTGGCCTGAGCATACAATTATGCATGAGTTCCTACATAAAGACTCTATCCAGAGTCCCAACATTACTGGACCTGGTAGTTCAAAAAACTAAATAACCTTTTTATTATTCATTACCAGAACGTACGCAGTCTGTTAGGCAAATTGTGTGAAATACATACGAATAGTGCCTCTTTTGACTTTGACGCTGTCGCTTTAACTGAAACCTGGCTTAACTCCTCCGTCTATGATCATGAAATTTTCGTTCCAAAGTTTATCGCATATAGAATGGACCGTCCATCTTTTGCTGGTGGGGTTCTGATTGCTGTGAAAACGGATTTCTCATCTCAGTTGTTCCCATTCAACAATATCTATGGCATTGAATTCATTGCAGTCAAAGTTTGTGTTGGATCGGTATCGATCTATTTGACTTGCTCTTACATTCCTCCCAAATCTGATGCTGAGGTTTACTTTTATCACCTTTCTGCAATTCAGTCTATTGTATCTACTTTAGGATGCAACGATCATATTATTGTCATGGGCGATTTTAACTTACCACTTCTGTCTTGGCTGCCTAATGATGAGTGTAACCTGTTGCTACCAAATTACCACAACGATTTTATTGACGGGCTTACCGATGTCTCCCTTGTTCAAATTAATTCCATAAGAAATAGTAGGGACAGACTCTTTGACCTTATGTTTGTTTGTGATGCTGCTCTTGCTACGGTCTCCAGAGTAAGTCCAGTATCACTTCCTGAAGACCCCTATCATCCAACCTTAGCCATATCCCTTGATTGTGTCCGATCCAGTTGCGCTGTCAATCCCATGGCACCCAGCCGCATATAGTGTTTTCGGAAAACTAATTTTGCTGAGTTAAATCTTCACCTCTCGCACATTGGTCTTTTCTACACGTGCTCCCGAACATTGACGAAACAGTCAAATCGTTCTATGATATTATTAACGATGCCCTTAATATATATGTGCCTCTCGTCAAATCTGTGTCGTCAAAACCTCCTTGGTTCTCCAAGAATTTGTCTTATTTAAAGAATAGAAAAACTAGGCTCTACAAAAAGTATCAGAATACTGGATCTATGATTGTCTTCGCCCAATATTCTTCCGCTCGTTCTCAATTCCTCACTGTTAATAGTCTTTGTTATAATCAATACCTTTCCCGATGTAGTAATAATTTTCGTAGTGTTCCAAAAAAATGCTATTCGTTCGTTAATTCTAAACGTAAGTCCAATGCATTTCCTTCATCCCTCCATTATCAAAACAAATCTGAATCTTCTGCTGCTGGTATTGCCAATTTATTTGCCACCTTCTTTCAATCAACGTACTCGTCACATATCTACCTCGAATCTACTCCGTATCCCTACCAATTACCTTATGCCAACAGCATTTTTATACCCGTACTCAAAAAAGAGTTAAGGGGTATATTAGATTTGTGGTAAAAGTGGATGTGTGTAACACAGAGAAGGAAAATTTTCCGACCCCATAAAGTATATATATTCTTGATCAGCATCAATAGCCGAGTCGATAGAGCCATGTCTGTCTGTCCGTCTGACCGTCTGTCCGTCTTGTTTGACGCCTGGATCTCAGAGACTATAGGAGCTAGGGCAACCAAATTTGGTTTCCAGACTCATGTGATATCACACTGCTACAAGTGTATTTCAAAATTTCGCCAAGCCCCCTTCCGCCATTCCGCTTCACAAAAAGGGTTCAAGATCTCACATTGAAAACTCCCGAGGTATTGCTAAGCTTTCCGCCATTCCAAAGCTGCTTGAGTTCCTTATTACCAGGCAATTGCAACACCTATGTGGTAGTCTGATATCTCCATCGCAACACGGTTTTTTTAAACATCGATCAACATTGACAAACCTTCTCGAGTTCTCTTCTGCAATTAACCGAGGATTTCAAAGCTCACTGCAAACAGACGTAATTTTCACGGATTTTAGCAAGGCTTTCGACTCTGTGAACCATTCTTTGCTCATTCACAAGCTTTCTTTAATTGGTTTGCCCACTAATCTTCTAAACTGGATTTCGTCTTATCTTTCTAACCGCACACAACGTGTTTTGTTTACTAATGTGTTGTCGAATGCCGTAAATGTTACATCAGGAGTGCCACAAGGTAGTCATTTAGGTCCACTTCTGTTTATTTTATTTGTGAATGACCTTCCTCAAGTTGTAACATACTTCTATACACTAAAATCTATCTCTCCTACTCTGATTGGTACCTGCACAAACGCCTTCAAGTCCACCTAGACGAGTTGCAAATTTGGTGCTCAACAAATCTGCTCTTTCTGAACCTTTTTAAGTGCAAACTTATGACTTTTTACCGTCGCGCACCACACGCTCTAGGAATTCATCCCCTTGAACGAATTTCGAGTTCAAATGACCTTGGAGTTCTTTTCGATCATAGACTGTGTTTTAATAGCCATATAGCTGCAACTGTAAACAAGGCTAAGGGTGTTCTATCGTTTATAAAGCGTTGGTCCAAGGAGTTTGATGACCCGTATGTCACCAAAACATTGTACGTCTCCTTGGTTCGTCCGATTCTGGAATATTGTTCTTGTGTGTGGAGTCCACAGTACAAGGAGCAACAGTCCATTCTCGAGTCGGTCCAAAAACAATTTTTAATTTTTGCCTTACGAAATTTTAACTGGGACTCGGACAGAATTTTGCCACCGTATCAATCGAGGCTTCAACTTATAGACCTCCCTTCATTGCGCCATCGCAGAATCTGTAACGGCGTTATTTTTGTACACAAGCTCCTATTAGGGCTTGTTGACTCAGAAGCTCTTCTTGGCCAGCTTGACTTTTGACTTTTCCCCTAAGACCTACCCGCACCTTTCATCCGTTTCGTTTACCCTTCTGTAGGTCTAATTACGCTCGACACGATCCTTTTCGAATCTTATGCTCTAATTATAATAATCTTTATCATACCCTATCCGCTGAATTATCCCTTAAAATTATAGCCAGTAAGATATACATCTTCTTACAATCCTCTAATTATACCCGTACCCAAAAAAGAGTTAAGGGGTATATTAGATTTGTGGTAAAAGTGGATGTGTGTAACACAGAGAAGGAAAATTTTCCGACCCCATAAAGTATATATATTCATGATCAGCATCAATAGCCGAGTCGATCAAGCCATGTCCGTCTGTCCGTCTGTCTGTCTGTCCGTCTGTCCGTCTTGTTTGACGCCTGGATCTCAGAGACTATAAAAGCTAGGGCATTCAAATTTGGTTTCCAGACTCATGTGATATCACACTGCTACAAGTGTATTTCAAAATTTCGCCCCGCCCCCTTCCGCCCACACAAAGGACGAAAATCTGTGGCAGGCACAATTTTAAAGATACGATAAAACTAAAAACGCATTATCGTAGAGAATGACCATATATACCAGACTGCCGAATCTGAATCAGATCCGATCATAATTATAGCCAGAATGAAGATATTATTTGTCAGTTGCTTCCCCCGCCCCCTTCCGCAAGGGATACGCTACTCATTCTCTTTCTCGCTCGCACACTCTGCCGCGTTCAGTGCGCGAGCAACCCCTAGCGGAGGAGATGTAGAATCTAAATGGTACATCTATAATCTACATGTTAGATGTAGAATATACATTGTAGATGTAGATGTAGATAGCAAATGTAGCAAAAAAATGTAAAATGTAAAATAATTTTTTTTAATTCTAAAATTCTTAAAATTATGCTGACTGAGTACGGGTATAAGTAGAGTCGCGTCCCCAAAAGCGACTCACACGTTCCTTCTCGTTTTAATCTTAATTTATGTTAGCAGAAAGTTGCTAATCTTCAATAAATAAATAAATAAAAAAACTCTTTTAATGAATTGGAGTCGTCTTTATATGTGTTATAATTTAGGAAGCGGTTCGATACCGTGCTAGCGACGTCTCTAGGATTGTTGTATGTATCAATCAGAATTTCCCAGGCGCTCATATAATTTTCTTCCTTTAGATCGATATGTCGTATCAATCTTTCTGCCTCTCCAGTTACGGTTGTTTTTAGATACCACATCTTCCGCACTGTGAGCATGTTTCTTTCATGTATCATACATGAGAACAGGTCATAGAACTGGGACCATTTTAGTATGTCCCCATCAAACTTAGGAATGTTGACGCGTGGAAGCTGCACGTCGTTATAGTTTGATGTGGCTAGTTTTGCCAATGCTCTTTGTACCTCTTTTTCCTCGGTCAGGTAGGCTTCCATGTTGTATCCTCCTTTTTCTGGGTTGTCATATTCCTCGTGGATAGTAAAATGGACTTCTTGTGCTTGAGTCCATAGTGATCTTATCAAATCACTTGATGTATGTCCTCCCGCCTCTGAGAATTGTCTCAGAATGCTTTTCATGGACTCTACTTTCGGCGACATAGTGACGGCAATTTGCTGTAAGCATCCGTGAATTGCTGGCTCCGATAATTTGATTCTGGTTTGAAATTTTGACCCACATGAGCACTTGATGCCTGATTTAGCTTGTCCATGCTTTCAGTAAAGATCGCAACGTATGTTTTTAGTGTTTTACGTAACTCTTCACGAAATTTGGTGTAATGATCGGTTTTGTATGCCTTTGATATTTTTGTTTCGATTTCGTTAAATCGATTCCATGCATCCTCGAGAGCCGCCTTTTTGTTTGGAAGTACGTTATATTTTGCTTCCTTTCTGGGGAGTCTTTTTTGAAGTTCCTAATTATCTTTGAAATTTCATCTCCAATTTCTTGCTGCTCATTTAATGCCTCTGTGGTGGCAGCGTGTTCCTCCTTGTGTGAATCCATTTGCCTCTTACTTTTTACTTTGACCCGTTGGGAGTACTTTATTTGCTTTGCAGCTGGATACGTTCCTATTCGCAACCACTGTTGGTCAAAGTAAAAGTACAGACGACGTACTGGATGAAGGACTGTGCTGTTTCAATGGTGAAACACACTTGTGATCTTGATATTGTTGATCGTTGATCTTGTTGGCTAATGATCTGAAAGTGACAGATCTGCCAAATTGTTCTACTTATTGGTAGGAGATTTGGATTCAATATGATATTGTGTTATTTGGCAATTGTGACAGTCAGCCATTGCACCAGTGAGTTTGCCCTCTGAAGAGCGATCGCATCGTTGGCAGAAATTGCTGGAGAAGCAGTTATTGGTGACTCAGCTACAATGCTTTGTCGTTTGTTATTATGTCTTCCGTTACATGGGTCGACCTGACTTATTCGATAAGTGTTTATTATGTAACATTAATTAATGCATAAATATGCGACTGAACAACGTCCGATAAGCTGTTTTTTGTTTTTTATTGAAGTCCTCATATATTTTAACTTATATTTCTAAGTTGCATATGGAAAAATTATATATAAACTACAAATCTATGTATACAAATTCGACAATATTACACCTTAACCAGATAACACTGAAAATAATTATGGTTTACTGCCGACATTAAAAAAACTAATTAGTTGAAAATATACCTTTGCTTGTTTGTGCTTTTTTCACATATTTTCACATTTTTACAACATCTGGGTGCAATGAACTTTGCGATTCTTCGGGAGCGGGAACTCTTCACTTTTATACCCAGTACTCAGTAAGTAAATATGTGAGCTTATTATTTATGTAACCTATACAATCAGGCAGGCCCGGCTTACACTTACTTTTGCGTTTTACGTTTTCAGACAAAAGTAATATTTTTCATTTCAAAGAGCTCCGACATTCGCAAAAGTATGATTTATTTATTCTTTTTCTGCGAAATACACTGCTGGTCTACCCACCCGTTAGTGCCAGCTCATATAAGAAGGCAACAGGTGCTTAACGGAGATTTATCGATAACCAAATCGGGCAGCAACAGCTTTTCGCACGAATTCACTTTTTGTTGTTGCACAGACCAACTTTTATCAACTGCTCGGGCGAGGAAGCCAGGTTGTATGACCTTAGGATAAAGGTCTGCTCCCAAAACGAGCGAGATGGTCGGCTGGTGGAAGCGGTCGTTCGCTAGCTTAAGGTCGTCGAAGCGAGCCCGCACGGTGCTGCTCAGTGCACGGATCGGAGTGCGGACGCTTAGCGAGGGTTCGATTTTGAACGCCTCCAGCTGGAAATTTCCAGTTTTAACACGGATAACGGCGGCGCAGACCTTCTCGTCCCCGATACAGATTGTTGGCAGTTGGAACTGCTTGCACGTCGTCGATGCAGCTGTCCGGCGTGCAGGGGTCAATCAGTTCACCCGTCTCATACGTCTTTTGGTGCAATGCGAGGACTACCTGTGCCGTCGGAAGAACATTGATGCTCCGGTGTTGGAGCAATGGGTATGCTGTTGGAGTCGGGATTCCTACGACGGGGCGGCTCACACGAAAACGAGGGCGCCGTTCGGCGCGGGAAGCTGAGGATTTGGCCATGGGGCGGCTCAGGACGAGAGGGGCCAGGGTAGCGGCGAGTGCCAGGCAGGTGGAGTAGCGTGTGGTGGTTACGGTTGCACACCTTGCACAGGTCCCCACTGCGACAGTCTTTGCCCGAGTGCTCGTGCGCCAGGCAATTCGAGTAGTATTTGTGTAGGAGTACGGATCGGAGCCTCTTTTCAACGCCCAAGCGGATGAATTTTCGGCAATTCCTCAAGGGATGGGATCCTGAGCACAAACACAGTCCGTCTTCCAACGGGATAAGCCTTAGCGACACCTTGCATGCTGGGCCAGTCCTTCACTCTGACTTGACCATGCAAATCCATAGGTGGCGCGTCTTCCGTTGCATCTTTAATGCCGACATCAACAAGATGTATCGCCAGATCCAAGTGGCCACCCAACACACGCCCTACCAGCGAATACTCTTTCGCGAACGTAACAGGGGTGACGTGGGTGACTATATGCGCACCGTTCCTCGCCCTTCGCGTCTACAAGCAACTTGCACAAGAGGTGCGGCCCCAGTTGCCAATGGCCAGCGACATCCTGGAAAGCTCCATGTATGTGGACGACGTGCTAGCTGGTGCTTACACTCAGTCGCAGGCGATTTCCGCCATTTCCGAATTACGCAAAGCACTCGACTCCGCAGGTTTTCCACTCCGAAAATGGACAGCAAACCATAAGGGCGTACTGCGTGACATTCCGGTCGACCACCTACTTCGAGCTGACTTCCTAGAGATTGAAGAAAGTAGCATCGCTAAGACTTTGGGCGTCCGATGGCAAGCCAGTGCCGATGAGTGCCGTTGGAACAGAGCCTTGAAGCTCTTCACGCCCGCTTCCCAAAAGCCCCCAAATGTGGGGCTCCTGGAGGGATGAACCGCCACGACAACCCCTGCTGGCTGTCGTTATCGGATTGAAGATCGTGAGGAAAACCTCGTCCCGCGACAAAACGAGCGAAAGCGGCTAGGAAGGTAACGGTGGATAAGTCGGACGTGGCCTCTAGGTGGATGGCTCGGTCACACACTCCCTCGAGATGCTCGTTCCTGGGACCAACCCTGTGGGACGTTATGTACGACACCATCCTTAAGCTCCAACTACCAATAGACGCCCGCACAGTAGGATTCGCAGACGACGTCGCATTGGTGGTAGTAGCCAAGCACCTCGGCGACGTGGTGACCCGCTGTAACCAAGCGGGGGCCACAATCCAGGAGTGGTTTAACT
This sequence comes from Drosophila ambigua, assembly GCA_018150905.1. Classification (NCBI taxonomy): domain Eukaryota; kingdom Metazoa; phylum Arthropoda; class Insecta; order Diptera; family Drosophilidae; genus Drosophila; species Drosophila ambigua. The sequence continues at coordinate 328,221 of JAECWS010000082.1, forward strand.
CAGTGGGCCTTAAACTGCCTGAGCAAAAGACGGAGGGTGTGCTTATATCCAGCCGCAAAAAAGTCGAGGCTGCGACCGTCCGTGTCGGCTCTGTAGACATAATAGCCGCAAGAGCAATCCGATATCTCGGTGTATCATCGCCTCTCATTTCGAGAGCACCTCCAGACAGTCAGCAAAAAGGCAGCCGACGTAGGAAGAGCACTCTCGCGCATGATGCTGAACACGAGGGGACCCAAGCAAGGCCGCCGACTTCTTCTTTAGTCTGTCCTCAAATCGGTCATGATGTACGCAGCACCAATCTGGGCAGAGGCGGCAAGGACAAAGTCCCACAGGAGAGGGCTAGTCGCAACTCACCGACTTGGAGCTCTGCGAGTCTGCTGCAGTTTCCGAACTCGTTCGGGTGATGCGGCCTTGGTCATAGCAGGAATGCTCCCAGTGACGGACCTCGCCGAGGAAGCAAAGGAAATCTCCTTAGAAATCGATGCAGCACCACAGAACCGATCTCCGATCTCCGAACGAATAAAGTCGGCTGCGAGGAAAAGGAGCTTAATCAGATGGCAGGAACGATGGGCCACCTCAGCGACGGACATTCCGCCGAACATCGCTAAGTGGGTAAACCGGAAGCAAGGGGACACGCTGAACGCCGAGAACCTGATCAACAGGATGGTTTCGATTGAACAGTACTGGTCAATGGTATGCAGATTCGCGTCAGAGTTTATGCGGAAGCTGAGAGAGCTGGAGCGGAGTCGCAACGGCATAGACGGAGGGGTCAACCCGCCCGTACCTGCGAAGCAAAGCTTCGCGGCATACCCGCAGGAACTCGAGCTTTATTTATATTCTCTTTTCTTGTTCTTCTATACACTTCCTTATCTAATAAATTGATTAAAAAAAAAAAACCCTCGAGATACGACATGCGAGCCCTTGAAGCTTTTGACATCGACGGAACCGGCGAAGTCGACTCCGCTGTATGTGAACGGCCCGGAGAATGTGACTCCTGAGGCAGGAAGTCGCCCATTAGTTGGGTTTGGATGACGCAAACCTTACAGGAGTGGATCACAGCCCTCACTACGTGACGTAGTCCAGGGATCCAGTAAGTTGCCAGGAGAAGGCGGATGACCATCTGGTTCCCACCATTTAGAGCTATGTGGTGGGTGAATCGAATCAGCAGGCGAACCAAGAGACATGCGCAAGACAGCAGGATCGTATGCCGTTCGTTGTAGGACATAGACGCCGAGGCTTGGACTCGCTTGCTCGCAGGACTCCGTTCTGGTCAAGGAACGGATTAAGATTCTGGAGAGAACTCGTGACCGGGAGTGGCTGCTTGTTTACGAGGCACCGATGTTCCTCCGCATAATGGAAGCGTTGTGGTGTTTGGGTGTCAGCTTGGAGATCGGCAGCGACCTCTTTTCCGTTTAGCTCCTCGGAGACATGGGTTGACTGCTCTATAACCCGCTGGGTGAACCGACGAATGTAGGCGATCACGCGTAGAGCGCACCCGAGTTCGAAGAAACGGCTGATGATATCTGAGGCGCTGCGGGTGGCATGGTGCACCTTGACGGCTCGCTTCTCCAGGTCAGTCTCAAGGACTGAGTCCCGTGGACATGGCCACTCCCACTGCAGACCATGCAACCAAGAAGGGCCATGCCACCACATGTCACTCACGACCAGGTCAGTGGGTCCTAGCCCTCGGCTGGCCAGGTCGGTCGAATTGTCCTCGGATCGGACGTGGCTCCATCACATGTTTCCTGCATGAAAATGTTTGCTTGGATGACAGCAAACCATCCCGCTGGATCGAACAGCTGCGCAATCTGGGACAGGTTAGTAAAGGCCGTTACTGGAACATTAACCGGTAACATTTCATTTTCATACGATTTTCATATTTACGATCATCAGAACCAAGTGAATCTACATCAACAGATTCATTTGATTCATTCAGAAATATATCTATCTGCATTGCAGATAAAGATGTAGGTGACAGATGTAGTAAACCAAAAACGATTGGAATCTTACTTTCCCATAAAGGTTATTTAATTGGTGATTAACCCTCATCCAAATAATTTAACATTAAACATGTTAAGTTAATGAAATAAGCATTTTAGTAAATCACTATTCAATCCGCTGGCTAAATTTTCACTTAACGATTCCGCTCTCAATCCGCTGCAGACCGAGGTCTGGGCGATTCGGGCTTTCGAAGTTAATACAGCATCTGATAAACCACGTAATTATTCGTGGCGACATGTTAGAATACAAACCTCGCAGCGCAGACGATACGTATGTGGTTTTTGTGATTGTCTTCTCAAACTACTGCTAATTTAGTTCATTAAAATTACCAGTTTTTGGTATAATGATCGCTATGCTTCTATTTGTGCTGCCATGGGTCTGCAATTATCCGAACAGGGGTTTTTGACATAAATGCAATGGCAATAATGTGTAGAAATGGTATGTTAGTTCTGTTTTGACATTTTTAAGCGATGCCACCTGGTAGACCTACAAATGACTACAAATGTTTTCACCATTTGCACAAAAAGTATGCACACGTTTGACGTAAAGGAAGTTTTACTACAATGAGCTATTTTTTGAAATGCTTAATTAAAGAAAAACAGAATGCTTTCAATATAATTAGTATCAAATATATTGCTCCGAATTCGACTTAAAAAAGGTGGCATTACTTTATTAACTTCGAAAGTCCGAATCGCCATAGGTGGCCACCTCGGTCTGCAGGGGATTGAGAGCTGAATCGTTAAGTGAAAATTCAGTCAGCAGATTGAATAGTGATTTACTAAAATGCTTATTTCATTAACTTAACATGTATAATGTTAAATCATTTGGATGAGGGTTAATCACCAATTGAAAAATCATTATGGGAAAGTAAGATTCGAGTAAGTAAGTAAGTAAGATTTTATGGGTTTATTTAATCAAATCGCTGGATGAATTGTGAGCGATTTTGATTACACTGAAAATTCGGTATGGGGCACGGCGGAATGATGGAATAATTTTCCAGCGGAAGTGATTTCTGTGTCACCCCTGTATTTATATATTAACTACAACATTTAAAACTGACATTTCAGAAATGTCCACGATCTGTTTCAGAAAGATAGCAAACTTTATAAGCGCATCTGGATGGGATGAATGCTGACTTCGCGTATCGCCTTGCAGAAAGGGGCTGGATTCAAAGCGGTGTCACAACGAGCCGAAACCTGGCTACGTGTGTCGGGCTCATAGCAAGTCTGACAGCCGCCCAAACCCACAGACAGCCCTAGGCGGTCAGAACGATTGAACTATATTCTACTCTTGCATGATAACCACTGGTACCCGTTTGTAGAAAAACAACAACATGGGCACTTTCAAAAGTGTCCCCCCACTCGGCTTTAATATTTCACGTCCGATAAGCTGTTTTTTTATTACAAAATAAAATTGTTTTTTTGTTTTTAATTGAATTCCTCATATATTTTAACTTATATTTCTAACTTGCGTATGGAAAAATTATATATAAACTACAAATCTATGTATACATATTCGACAATATTACACCTTAACCAGATAACACTGAAAATAATCCATGGTTTACTGCCGACATTAAAAAAACTAATTAGTTGAAAATATACCTTTGCTTGTTTGTGCTTTTTTCACATATTTTCACATTTTTACAACATCTGGGTGCAATGAACTTTGCGATTCTTCGGGAGCGGGAACTCTTTACTTTTATACCCAGTACTCAGTAAGTAAATATGTGAGCTTATTATTTATGTAACCTATACAATCAGGCAGGCCCGGCTTACACTTACTTTTGCGTTTTACGTTTTCAGACAAAAGTAATATTTTTCATTTCAAAAAGCTCCGACATTCGCAAAAGTATGATTTATTTATTCTTTTTCTGCGAAATACACTGCTGGTCTACCCACCCGTTAGTGCCAGCTCATATAAGAAGGCAACAGGTGCTTAACGGAGATTTATCGATAACCAAATCGGGCAGCAACAGCTTTTCGCACGAATTCACTTTTTTGTTGTTGCACAGACCAACTTTTATCAACTGCTCGGGCGAGGAAGCCAGGTTGTATGACCTTAGGATAAAGGTCTGCTCCCAAAACGAGCGAGATGGTCGGCTGGTGGAAGCGGTCGTTCGCTAGCTTAAGGTCGTCGAAGCGAGCCCGCACGGTGCTGCTCAGTGCACGGATCGGAGTGCGGACGCTTAGCGAGGGTTCGATTTTGAACGCCTCCAGCTGGAAATTTCCAGTTTTAACACGGATAACGGCGGCGCAGACCTTCTCGTCCCCGATACAGATTGTTGGCAGTTGGAACTGCTTGCACGTCGTCGATGCAGCTGTCCGGCGTGCAGGGGTCAATCAGTTCACCCGTCTCATACGTCTTTTGGTGCAATGCGAGGACTACCTGTGCCGTCGGAAGAACATTGATGCTCCGGTGTTGGAGCAATGGGTATGCTGTTGGAGTCGGGATTCCTACGACGGGGCGGCTCACACGAAAACGAGGGCGCCGTTCGGGAAGCTGAGGATTTGGCCATGGGGCGGCTCAGGACGAGAGGGGCCAGGGTAGCGGCGAGTGCCAGGCAGGTGGAGTAGCGTGTGGTGGTTACGGTTGCACACCTTGCACAGGTCCCCACTGCGACAGTCTTTGCCCGAGTGCTCGTGCGCCAGGCAATTCGAGTAGTATTTGTGTAGGAGTACGGATCGGAGCCTCTTTTCAACGCCCAAGCGGATGAATTTTCGGCAATTCCTCAAGGGATGGGATCCTGAGCACAAACACAGTCCGTCTTCCAACGGGATAAGCCTTAGCGACACCTTGCATGCTGGGCCAGTCCTTCACTCTGACTTGACCATGCAAATCCATAGGTGGCGCGTCTTCCGTTGCATCTTTAATGCCGACATCAACAAGATGTATCGCCAGATCCAAGTGGCCACCCAACACACGCCCTACCAGCGAATACTCTTTCGCGAACGTAACAGGGGTGACGTGGGTGACTATATGCGCACCGTTCCTCGCCCTTCGCGTCTACAAGCAACTTGCACAAGAGGTGCGGCCCCAGTTGCCAATGGCCAGCGACATCCTGGAAAGCTCCATGTATGTGGACGACGTGCTAGCTGGTGCTTACACTCAGTCGCAGGCGATTTCCGCCATTTCCGAATTACGCAAAGCACTCGACTCCGCAGGTTTCCCACTCCGAAAATGGACAGCAAACCATAAGGGCGTACTGCGTGACATTCCGGTCGACCACCTACTTCGAGCTGACTTCCTAGAGATTGAAGAAAGTAGCATCGCTAAGACTTTGGGCGTCCGATGGCAAGCCAGTGCCGATGAGTGCCGTTGGAACAGAGCCTTGAAGCTCTTCACGCCCGCTTCCCACAAGCCCCCCAAATGTGGGGCTCCTGGAGGGATGAACCGCCACGACAACCCCTGCTGGCTGTCGTTATCGGATTGAAGATCGTGAGGAAAACCTCGTCCCGCGACAAAACGAGCGAAAGCGGCTAGGAAGGTAACGGTGGATAAGTCGGACGTGGCCTCTAGGTGGATGGCTCGGTCACACACTCCCTCGAGATGCTCGTTCCTGGGACCAACCCTGTGGGACGTTATGTACGACACCATCCTTAAGCTCCAACTACCAATAGACGCCCGCACAGTAGGATTCGCAGACGACGTCGCATTGGTGGTAGTAGCCAAGCACCTCGGCGACGTGGTGACCCGCTGTAATCAAGCGGGGGCCACAATCCAGGAGTGGTTTAACTCAGTGGGCCTTAAACTGCCTGAGCAAAAGACGGAGGGTGTGCTTATATCCAGCCGCAAAAAAGTCGAGGCTGCGACCGTCCGTGTCGGCTCTGTAGACATAATAGCCGCAAGAGCAATCCGATATCTCGGTGTATCATCGCCTCTCATTTCGAGAGCACCTCCAGGCAGTCAGCAAAAAGGCAGCCGACGTAGGAAGAGCACTCTCGCGCATGATGCTGAACACGAGGGGACCCAAGCAAGGCCGCCGACTTCTTCTTTAGTCTGTCCTCAAATCGGTCATGATGTACGCAGCACCAATCTGGGCAGAGGCGGCAAGGATAAAGTCCCACAGGAGAGGGCTAGTCGCAACTCACCGACTTGGAGCTCTGCGAGTCTGCTGCAGTTTCCGAACTCGTTCGGGTGATGCGGCCTTGGTCATAGCAGGAATGCTCCCAGTGACGGACCTCGCCGAGGAAGCAAAGGAAATCTCCTTAGAAATCGATGCAGCACCACAGAACCGATCTCCGAACGAATAAAGTCGGCTGCGAGGAAAAGGAGCTTAATCAGATGGCAGGAACGATGGGCCACCTCAGCGACGGACATTCCGCCGAACATCGCTAAGTGGGTAAACCGGAAGCAAGGGGACACGCTGAACGCCGAGAACCTGATCAACAGGATGGTTTCGATTGAACAGTACTGGTCAATGGTATGCAGATTCACGTCAGAGTTTATGCGGAAGCTGAGAGAGCTGGAGCGGAGTCGCAACGGCATAGACGGAGGGGTCAACCCGCCCGTACCTGCGAAGCAAAGCTTCGCGGCATACCCGCAGGAACTCGAGCTTTATTTATATTCTCTTTTCTTGTTCTTCTATACACTTCCTTATCTAATAAATTGATTCAAAAAAAAAAAACCCTCGAGATACGACATGCGAGCCCTTGAAGCTTTTGACATCGACGGAACCGGCGAAGTCGACTCCGCTGTATGTGAACGGCCCGGAGAATGTGACTCCTGAGGCAGGAAGTCGCCCATTAGTTGGGTTTGGATGACGCAAACCTTACAGGAGTGGATCACAGCCCTCACTACGTGACGTAGTCCAGGGATCCAGTAAGTTGCCAGGAGAAGGCGGATGACCATCTGGTTCCCACCATTTAGAGCTATGTGGTGGGTGAATCGAATCAGCAGGCGAACCAAGAGACATGCGCAAGACAGCAGGATCGTATGCCGTTCGTTGTAGGACATAGGCGCCGAGGCTTGGACTCGCTTGCTCGCAGGACTCCGTTCTGGTCAAGGAACGGATTAAGATTCTGGAGAGAACTCGTGACCGGGAGTGGCTGCTTGTTTACGAGGCACCGATGTTCCTCCGCATAATGGAAGCGTTGTGGTGTTTGGGTGTCAGCTTGGAGATCGGCAGCGACCTCTTTTCCGTTTAGCTCCTCGGAGACATGGGTTGACTGCTCTATAACCCGCTGGGTGAACCGACGAATGTAGGCGATCACGCGTAGAGCGCACCCGAGTTCGAAGAAACGGCTGATGATATCTGAGGCGCTGCGGGTGGCATGGTGCACCTTGACGGCTCGCTTCTCCAGGTCAGTCTCAAGGACTGAGTCCCGTGGACATGGCCACTCCGACTGCAGACCATGCAACCAAGAAGGGCCATGCCACCACATGTCACTCACGACCAGGTCAGTGGGTCCTAGCCCTCGGCTGGCCAGGTCGGTCGAATTGTCCTCGGATGCTTGGATGACAGCAAACCATCCCGCTGGATCGAACAGCTGCGCAATCTGGGACAGGTTAGTAAAGGCCGTTACTGGAACATTAACCGGTAACATTTCATTTTCATACGATTTTCATATTTACGATCATCAGAACCAAGTGAATCTACATCAACAGATTCATTTGATTCATTCAGAAATATATCTATCTGCATTGCAGATAAAGATGTAGGTGACAGATGTAGTAAACCAAAAACGATTGGAATCTTACTTTCCCATAAAGGTTATTTAATTGGTGATTAACCCTCATCCAAATAATTTAACATTAAACATGTTAAGTTAATGAAATAAGCATTTTAGTAAATCACTATTCAATCCGCTGGCTAAATTTTCACTTAACGATTCCGCTCTCAATCCGCTGCAGACCGAGGTCTGGGCGATTCGGGCTTTCGAAGTTAATACAGCATCTGATAAACCACGTAATTATTCGTGGCGACATGTTAGAATACAAACCTCGCAGCGCAGACGATACGTATGTGGTTTTTGTGATTGTCTTCTCAAACTACTGCTAATTTAGTTCATTAAAATTACCAGTTTTTGGTATAATGATCGCTATGCTTCTATTTGTGCTGCCATGGGTCTGCAATTATCCGAACAGGGGTTTTTGACATAAATGCAATGGCAATAATGTGTAGAAATGGTATGTTAGTTCTGTTTTGACATTTTTAAGCGATGCCACCTGGTAGACCTACAAATGACTACAAATGTTTTCACCATTTGCACAAAAAGTATGCACACGTTTGACGTAAAGGAAGTTTTACTAAATGAATGCTTTCAATATAATTAATATCAAATATATTGCTCCGAATTCGACTTAAAAAAGGTGGCATTACTTTATTAACTTCGAAAGTCCGAATCGCCATAGGTGGCCACCTCGGTCTGCAGGGGATTGAGAGCTGAATCGTTAAGTGAAAATTCAGTCAGCAGATTGAATAGTGATTTACTAAAATGCTTATTTCATTAACTTAACATGTATAATGTTAAATCATTTGGATGAGGGTTAATCACCAATTGAAAAATCATTATGGGAAAGTAAGATTCGAGTAAGTAAGTAAGTAAGATTTTATGGGTTTATTTAATCAAATCGCTGGATGAATTGTGAGCGATTTTGATTACACTGAAAATTCGGTATGGGGCACGGCGGAATGATGGAATAATTTTCCAGCGGAAGTGATTTCTGTGTCACCCCTGTATTTATATATTAACTACAACATTTAAAACTGACATTTCAGAAATGTCCACGATCTGTTTCAGAAAGATAGCAAACTTTATAAGCGCATCTGGATGGGATGAATGCTGACTTCGCGTATCGCCTTGCAGAAAGGGGCTGGATTCAAAGCGGTGTCACAACGAGCCGAAACCTGGCTACGTGTGTCGGGCTCATAGCAAGTCTGACAGCCGCCCAAACCCACAGACAGCCCTAGGCGGTCAGAACGATTGAACTATATTCTACTCTTGCATGATAACCACTGGTACCCGTTTGTAGAAAAACAACAACATGGGCACTTTCAAAAGTGTCCCCCCCACTCGGCTTTAATATTTCACGTCCGATAAGCTGTTTTTTTATTACAAAATAAAATTGTTTTTTTGTTTTTAATTGAATTCCTCATATATTTTAACTTATATTTCTAACTTGCGTATGGAAAAATTATATATAAACTACAAATCTATGTATACATATTCGACAATATTACACCTTAACCAGATAACACTGAAAATAATCCATGGTTTACTGCAATAAAAGTATAGTATAAAATTATAAAATTCCAGAAAGTGCTGTATCGTTTTCCGTAGGATGTTCACTTTGACGTCTGAGCCTGGCTTGATTCAACGGAGCACCTAAAAAATATGTATTTTTAATTTAAAAATTGAATTTATTTTAAGAAGTTAAAATAAGAATGTTAATTGGAGTGATCCAATAACATAGTGAAACAAAATGAAACTTTAGGAATGTACTTTGCACGAAACAAAACTTAAGTTACCGGAGATTTATCGATAATCAAATCGGGCAGCAACAGCTTTTCGCACGAATTCATTATTTGTTGTTGCACAGACCAACTTTTTCAGATATCCAATTTTCAGGGTAGGGCCAACAAAAATTATTTATTTAAAGGGCACAAGGTCTTTTTGCAATTAAGATTCGCTTTTTTGTATTAAAATTCGTTTACTTTTCATTTTCGAGATAATATAATGTCGTTTTGGAAACGGAAAAATGTTGCGATTTTCGAAGGCGGAAGCGCTTGACTTTTCGTTTTGAAGAGTAAATCAACCATTTTCTTTGTGAGAAAGTAAAAACCTAAATATATTTTATACGTAATTATGGGTCAGCCCCGGATTTGGTATCGAACTGGTGAACTGGCTCACTCCCTTTAACCTCTTGTCAACTAATAACACAAGGGAACAAGGGTTTTGTTGATTAAGAACTGAATGTTGTTTTTAAGGTAATCTAACTCTGTACTTGTTTTTTTCCTATCGGATCGAGTTTTCGCGATATAATGTTATATCCAAAATTAAGGCACTACCCTTAAATATAGTGGACTTGAACTTGAAAACGGTTAACCGTATTCAGCTAAAGAAAAAATACAAAACTCGCCAACAATACTGTCTTTAAGCCGTGCCTACATTGGTTTTGAATTTGCACAACAGATTCAGCGATATTGTTACAGTATTGAAAAAAAAGGAAAAGTATTTCTTAAAAAAAAAAAATTGTTACGAAAATCACAGTTTTGGTCTAAAAACATTTAGTTAAACATTATTTTAAATAAGATAAAATGTATATCATTCCAATCGGTAGTCCAAAAAGAAAGTTATAAGTATTATAATGTACTTGTAACTTATCCAAACATTTTCTTTTATAAGATTTTCTTAAATTAGGACTATTTTTTTTAAGATGATATGTACACAGACAGCTACTTGAATATGTTTTTTATAAAGCTAATAAAATCACAATTGCCTCCCAGCCAATAAACTTGACAAAAATACAAATTTGTAATTTTACTGAGCCATGTTTCCTAGAACTTTGTTAAAGTTTTTTTTACTAATTTGAAGTCGGTAATTTCAAATCTGATCTTCATTTTTTTTAATTGAACTTTTGTTGATGGAAAAAAGTCAATAATATTGTTAATGTGTGTTTGTGTGTGATTTGGTATGCATACGGTACATAAACCGTTTACAATTTTGTTGTCGCAACTAGAACTTGAACCATTTGGACTGCGGAGAGTGTTTCCTACGGTGAGCAAATGACGGTCTGACCGACAGCCTCTGATGATTTCAGTTGTAGAGAACGAGTGAACAGGCAGTATGGTACTGTTTCTGATTACTGAGCACCAGAGAACGGCAATGAGTATGGTCGAGCCTGTTCGATACCCCTTCAAAAAATTGTTTTCAACTCAAACGATCAGCAGAAATATGTTCCTTCGGGCTTACTCAGACGAAGTCAAGTTTTCGGGTTCGAGCAGGTTCTAACACACAATGAATTTTCGGGTATTTTCCGTTCACCTGTTCGATGTGTTTTCGTTCAAAGGCCTGAACCCAAACCTTCGGGTTTGGGACGCATGTATGAGTGTTACCGAAGTGGACGAAATCCCGAAAAGAGCAAGAACATTTTTGACTTCGTGTTTCTTGCACATGAATTTACTGGGAGTGAAGCCAAAAAACTCGAGTTGATTGAAAAACAAAATAGATTTAAAATGGGAATGAAGTTAAAAAATAAACATTTTACTTCATTTATATTATAAAACGAGAAGGAACGTGTGAGTCGCTTCTGGGGACGCGACTCTACTTATACCCGTACTCAGTCAGTACATACATTTTTGGGCATAATTTTTTAAAATTTTAGAAAAAAAAACATATGTTACATTTTAAATTTTTTTGCTACATCTGTTATCTACATCTACATCTACAATGTATATTTTACATCTAACATGTAGATTATAGATGTACCATTTAAATTCGACATCTCCTCCGCTAGGGGTTGCTCGCGCACTGAACGCGGCAGAGTGTGCGAGCGAGAAAGAGAATGAGTAGCGTGGTTGTTGGCAAGAGGGGGCAGGGGGAGCAACTGAAAATTAATTTCTTCATTCTGGCTATAAATTTGATCTGATCTGATTCAGATTCGGCAATCTGGAAGATATGGGCATTCTCTATGATACTGCGTTTTTAATTTTGTCGTATCTTTAAAAATGTGTCTGCCACAGATTTTCGTCTTTTGTGGGGGCGGAAAGGGGCGAAATTTTGAAATACACTTGTAGCAGTGTGATATCACATGAGTCTGGAAACCAAATTTGGTTGCCCTAGCTTTTATAGTCTCTGAGATCCAGGCGCTCAACAAGACAGACAGACGGACGGACAGACAGACATGGCTCTATCGACTCGGCTATTGATGCTGATCAAGAATATATATACTTTATGGGGTCGGAAAATTTTCCTTCTCTATGTTACACACATCCACTTTTACCACAAATCTAATATACCCCTTAACTCTTTTTTGAGTACGGGTATAAAAAGACAAAATTTTAGAAAATAATAGAAATTAACATATAAATATTCCTTCATTTTATGAGATCAAATATGATAGATATATATAAATGTTTAAATTATATATGTACATTTAGGTATTAAAATTTTTCAGAAAGGAATTGAAGAAAAGTAAGCTGTCAACCGAACCTGGACCTAGCCTATTTCGTTTTTCTGTTATTATGTTTCCCGGCAACACAACATCCCGGCAGCGCTCAGCCGCTGCACTGCTAACTGGTATTGAGTGAATTTCAAAAGCTAGTTTTGACAAATAGGGGTATTTCTTTTGATTATTTTGAACCACTCCATCAAATTATAATTTGCGTTCATATCAACTTTTTCCTTACAATATCTCTCTATTTCCTCTTCAGGCATTTCTATGATTTTTGAAACAGGTCAAAAGAGAAAGCATAATTTTCTTTATCAGATGATACTTGGCCGCTTAAATCAAACTTACTTTGACCGAAAAGGTCACTACTCGAATCAAAAGAAACCTGCGATGCCGCAGCAAATGAAGGTGAACCTGAAGATTCCCTTTCTTTAGTATTTGCTAAATTAACATTATCTAGAATATGAGAAATGCAAAAGTTTTTAATTTCCTCCATTACATTTGGCTGCATATTTAAAGCTGTTGGATATAAAAAAAATGCAGCTTTATGCCACAAACTTAATTTAGCTATCAATATATCCTCAATGTTTTGAATAATAGTTTCCTTTAAAATTGATATTGCACGTATATCTTCAGTGTTTGGCATACAAAGGCTTTTAATTTTTAGAATAGATGGCAAAACAAAGCACAGCGATGGCGAACTACAAAGTTGCAATTTCTTAAAAATAATTTCAAAATTCTCGCACAAATCTACAAGGGCTTTGTAACGAACCGTTCTGTCCGCCTTATGTGCGCTTGGCGTACTCAGCGGCCGGTGGGTTCGTTGCAACGAATTTGGGTGTTGCCCGGGGGACAAAGCAGAAAGACTTGGTTGGCTTCTTTATACACGAGTTCTTTATTGGTATCTTAGGAAATACGCTTAAGGACGACAACTTAGCCTATTCTTTGGTTTAGCACTATGATCACTATCACTATCGGCCCTTCTCGACCACTCGCCGTTCCTCGGAATCCCCAAGCGTGGCTCTGTCGGCTCTTAGAACTGGTACGACAACGATTCCTAGCGTTATGCCCAAACCCGCCGTACTCAGTTCGCACACGACACGTTCGCTTTCACTGGATCCTTCTGTTGAGCGAGCGGTACACCAGGTCCTTTCTCTTGACGACCTTTAGATAACTTCTCGACTCCTTGGTGTTTGTCGTTGCACGCACTTGCACTCTCCGCACTTGACTGTGTCGAGCCGCTGTCGCGCGCCTCCTTTTATTTCCTTCTTAGCGTACGGCTGCATCGTTGCTGCCTAGCAACAACGGGACTTTCCTCCAGGCGTCGGCGGTATTTTCCCATCGGCCAGTCTGATGCTCTCCACCTGCTTCGTAACGGGACCCAGCCGGCGGCGTGATCACATGGCCATAAATGGTCATGCGCTGGACCACTGCCGGCCTGATCCCATTATCCCGCCTCTCTTCCGCGCTCCTTTACTCTCTCTGGTAGCGCCCTCTGCTCGCGGCCCTCCCAGGCAATTCGCCGTTATCCGGTTATCCGGACAACCTGGATAGCCCTTAACCCCTTAGGGTCCATGGGTGTGAGGATATCATTCCTCACACTTCCCCCTTTCTTCCCTAACGGAAAACTCCCTTCTGCATCCTCTTGTATCACCGGCAGTTAAATTTTAAATTCAAACGGCCGCCCGCGCTTTCAACCGGGCGCGTTCTGGCGCCCTCTGCCGGACCGGCCGCGTTCTGGCGCCCTCTGCCGGACTTACCTGATGGAGTGCTGCCGGATCGGTGAAATGCGCACGCGCGCGCGACTATCACAGGGCTGCATATCCGCCATCGATATGATGAAGGGATGGTTTTCTGTTCTACTCGATATCGCTTTCTTGGCCGCGTGCGTACTCCACTTCCGCAAAGAGGAATTGTTAATGGACATTGACTTCATAACTATTTTACACCGACCAGCCCTCTCACATTTCTTCCTTTAGCCACCGTCTCGGCGCACTCGCCCTCACCACCGTGCGGTACCGTTCCGGTACCTTCCCCTTCCTCGGCCGCCCCATTCATCTCGACCGGGGCTCGCTGGCCTCTGCCGCCGCTCTGCTACTGCTCGCGGTGGCCTCCCCTCCTCATCCATGCACTTACAGTAAGTCTGTTTTCTGTTTTTTTTCTTTCAATATGTTCTTTATTTTATTCTTACCGAGCCCCAGCTTCGCGGAAAACCTGGTGGTCCCGGGACACGGTCACTCGGTACCGGACTCCTCCGTCATTCACCAGCCGCTTGATGCGCCTCGAGGTGAACCTCGTTCGAGCCAGGACGCGATCCACTGCCCCTGGCCACTCCTCCCGTCTCACGGGATGCCAGCGTGGGCCCTCCGCCCCTAGCTGTGCCTGCGGCCACGACGCCTGGCGCTGCATGGGCGCCCGCGGTCTCTCCCGCTCCTCCGGACACGACACCTGCCGCTCCGGCCTTGGATTTGTGCGCCTGGCTTCCGGCGCGGGCCACTACCACAGACCCCGCTCCCAGGGCTCAGGTGAGCCAACTCCCGCCGCTGCCGAGTTCGCCGTCGCTGGTTCCGCTGCCGTGTGCGCCGCAGCCGCCGACTCTGCGCCGCCGACTCTGTCGCCGCGCTCGCCGTCGCTGGCTCCGCTGCCGTCGCCGACTATGTCGCCGCGCTCGCCGTTGCTGGCTCCGCTGCCGCCGCCGCCGCGCTCGCCGTCGCTGTTTCCGCCGTGGGCTCCGCTGCCGCCTCCCACTCTGCCGCCGCGCTCGCCGTTGCTGGCTCCGCTGCCGTCGCCGACTCTGCGCCGCCGACTCGGCCGACGCGCTCGCCGTCCGCTGCCCTCGCCGACTCTGTCGCCGCGCTCGCCGTTGGTGGCTCCGCTGCCGCCGCCGCCTCTGCCGCCGCCTTTGCCGCCGCGCTCGCCGTTGCTGGTTCCGCCGTGGGCTCCGCTGCCGCCTCCGACTCTGCCGCCGCGCCCGGCGTTGCTGGTTCCGCTGCCGCCGCCGCTTCTGCCGCCGCGCTCGCCGCTGCCGGGTCCGCTGCTGGCTCCGCTGCCGCCGATCGCCCCCTTGGGTCGCGGCCATTGCTCCGTCGGGGCGTCTCCTCCCACACACGCGCTTCTTCCGGAGCCTCCGCCTCCCTCGGTGCCGGCCCTGATGCCCATGTGATGTGGAGGATTTGGTGGTGCCACACCATTCCTCCACGCACCGCCGTACGCACCTCCTGCGTTACATATGGCCCGATCACCGCACCTTGTGGTCCCTGCCACTGGTGTTGCTGCTGTTGCCACGAGGCGTCCGCTTCCGGCCGTTGTTGCTGTGACGAGGCTTGGGGCCCCTGTCCTCCTTCGGGGAACCTAGGCTCTTCCTCGGTCCGCGGCCGTCGCTGCCACAGCTCCTCCTCGTCCGGCGTGGCCTGGCCACTTTTTCCCGGCTCCGGTGTCGTAGGGGAAGGCTGCCACAGGCCCTCCTCCTCCTCTTCCGCCCGGCGTAGTCGCTCCTGCCACTCTTCCTCCTCCGGCGTGGCCTGGCCTCGGCTCTCGGGCTCCGGCGTCGGAGGGGAAGGCTGCCACCGACCCTCCTCCTCCTCTGCGCACCGCCTCGCCTCTTCCTCGCAGCGTAGTCGCTCCTGCCACACTTCTTCCTCCGGCGTGGCCTGGCCTCGTCTCTCGGGCTCCGGCGTCGGAGGGGAAGGCTGCCACAGACCCTCCTCCTCCTTGGCGCTCCGCCTCGCCTCTTCCTCACGGCTCTTCTCCTCGGCCATCTGCCGCTCCCGCTCTCGCCATTCGGCCGCAATCTTCTTCATCACCCACGTCCGGTGGTGATCCTCCCGCTCCCGCCGGGACCTTTCCTTGGCCTCTTCGGCCGCCTGCTCCGCCTCCTGCGTCGCCTTGAATTTCTTCGCCAGCGCCTGCGCGTCCTCCCAGACCTGCCGCTCCCGCAGCGCCTCCTTCGCTGCCTCCAGCCCGATCCGCCGCCGCCACTCCGCGACCCACTTCTCCTATCCCCGTCGCATCAAGCTCCGTTGTTCCGCCAAATACCTCTCCATGTGCTGCCTCATCTTAACTATTTTTTTCCTGACACGTGTGCGAAAAGAACCGAGTGACGGCCGCGCTCCCCTTTTTATATTTTTGTGTCCGTGTCCATCGTTCCGCCTAACGGGGCTTTGCCTGAGCCTCTCACTTCGCTCTCTCTCATCATTCTGTGCCTCTCTCTCTTCTACCAATGAGAGACGGCCAAGTACCGTTTATCCAAACTATTCGCCGCGTTAACCCTGTACAGCCACCTCGGGGTTGTTGGGGCCACTTATCACTGATAAGTCCACCCTTTTTTTTTTTTTTCTTCCGTCTATAGCGTGGTTCGATCATTGGACCGAGTGGATTTGCTTTTGTACACGGTAACTATCCAGATTACTGTGATCGCACATCTCACTCTCCTCTCTTTCCAGCCCGACCCTAGACTCACCCCAGGATGCCGACCATCATTCCCGCCCGCGAACAACAGGCCCTCCGACCTTTCGCCCGGGCTGCCGAATGACGCGTTTTCGTCCGGCGTGAGCGTGCCCTGGCCGTTCCCTATTGTTTCCTCATCGAACAGGGCTTTTGGCAGACGTGGTTCCCGGCCTTGGACAATAAATGCCGGAGAGTACCCCGTTGAGTCTGACACACCCGAGTTGACTGTCAACATGAGTTCTGGCCACTTCTCGTCCCAGCATCTCTGGTCTCCCTCACAGAATTGCGCAATCATGGTTTTCACCGTCCTGTTCGTGCGTTCCATGGGATTCTCCTGGGGCGTATATGGCGCCGTGAACTGGTGTCAGACCCCCATCTGTTCTAAAAACTTTTTGAAGATCCGGCTCGTAAACTGGACTCCGTTGTCCGTAATTATCACCTTCGGCACTCCGAATCGGGCCACAACGCGTTCTCGTACCGCTTTCTTGAGTGTCTCAGCCGTGGCCTTCCTTAGGGGCACCAATTCTGTCCACTTCGAGAATCGGTACACCAGCACCAGCAGCATCGAATTCCCGTGCTTAGACCTGGGCAGCGGTCCCACGAAATCCGCGCACACTGTTACCCAGGGTTCCTCGCGCACCTGGGTCAGCATCTTTCCTGCTGCTTGCTGTTGGTTCGGTTTGAACCTTAAACACACCTCGCACTTCCTCACATAGGCCCTCACGTCTGTGTGCATCCCGGGCCAGTAATAGCGTCCCGCTAGGCGCGCCATGGTTTTCCTTCCTCCGGAATGTCCCGCCTCCGGTGTGTCGTGGCTTTCCCTGATGACTCTATCCCGTAGGTCTCTCGGGACACACATCTTCCAGGCCGCGACTTCCTCGTCTCCAGCTCTGTGGGGAATATGCCTATACACTTTCCCCGCCTCCTCCACGTAGTCGGGGAACTTCTCGGGTTCTTTTTCGATTTGATCCTTCACTTTCGCTATCCACGCGCATAGGGCCACCGTTTCAGAGACCTCGACTGGTTCGTCGTCCACTCTCATACACCGCTCCACCAGTGGCTGTCGGGAGAGCGCATCGGCCACCACGTTGAGTTGTCCCTTTCTATACGCAATCTCGAAATCGTACTGTTGTAGTTCTAGGGCCCACCGGGCGACTCTTCCTGTTGGGCTTTCGATGCTGTTCAGCCACTTCAACGCCATATGGTCTGTAACCACCTTGAAGTGATATCCCTCTAAGTACGGCCTTAACTTCCTTATGGCCCATACGATGGCCAGGCACTCCTTTTCGGTCGCCGAGTAATTCCTCTCAGCACTATTGAGCGTTCTACTGGCGTACGAGATGACTCTTTCTCCCCCTCTCGGTTTCCTGGGTAAGGATCGCGCCCAGCCCGTAATAACTGGCATCCGTCTTCAGCACAAACTTCCTGCTGAAATCTGGACAGCCCAACACTGGGTCAGCCACCAGTTGACCTTTTACCGCCTCAAATGTCTGCTGCTGCGCCTCTGTCCACACCCACTTCGCCTTCTTATTCCATAGCGCGCTCAGTGGCTGTACCAATGTGGCGAAATCGGGTACAATCCTTCGATACCATGAGGCCACGAGTAGATATTGACGTAGCTCCTTGACACCTGGGGGCTATCGCTGCCACCTTCTCGGGATCCGTGCAGATGCCCAGGTGACCTAAGTATCGCAACTCTTGTCGGAAGAACTGGCACTTTCCGATGTTCAGCCTCAAATTTGCCTTCTTTAGACGCCTGAACACCTCCTTTAGATTCCGCCGGTGTTCCTCCTGGGTCTTTCCTATGACTATGATGTCGTCCTGATAGGCAAAGGCATGCGGCATCATTTCGGGTCCAATTACACTGTCCAGTGCGCGCTGGAATGTGGCAGATGCGGAGTGTAGTCCAAGCGGCATCACCTTCCACTGGAACAGCCCTTTACCTGGCACCGTGAAGGCGGTAATCGGCCTGCTGGCCGCTTCCAAGGGAACCTGCCAATACCCATCCTTCAGATTTAGGCTGCTGATAAAGCGAGACTCTCTTAACTGATCCAGGATGAAGTCTATCCTTGGCATGGCATCCTTAACCGATTTGGCGTTAATCTGTCGGAAATCGACACACAGTCTCCACTGCCCGGTTTCCATCACGATCGGCGACGGGCTCCGCGACGGCTCAATGCATCCCAGCTCGATTAGCTCGTCTACCTTTTGGTCGATTTCGGCCTGCATCTTGGGATTCTTGGGGTACTTTGCTTGATGGGCTGTGCATCCATCATTGTGATCGTGTGCACCGCCACGTTGGTCGTCCCCGTCATTTCCTTGAATTCGGCCAATTCCCGATCAAGGAATCCTTCGAACGTTTCCTTCTCTCGCGTTTCCTCACTCGACCCTTCCTCTGGGGACTCGGGCATCGTCTCTCCGTCTGTCGAGGGCGCCGCGATGGCCTCCACTACCGCCACGGATAGCCTCTCCTCCGGCCGTCCGTCCCGTCGGCCTTTCGCAGGGATCACGACCCTGTGCCCCGCACAGGTCACCTCTGCGCCGACTGCGGTCTGGAAGTCCCAACCGAGGATCAACTCGTCGATCACTCCCGGTAGCACGAGCAACGGCATCCACACCTTCTTGTCTCCGAACGCAATTTCCACTTCGAGTTGGGTATTCACCTCTTGACTGTGGCCGTCCGCCAGCCGCACGCGTTTCTTCGGCTCGTGCTCGCGTCCGACTCCCCGCAGCTGATCCGCCAATTCACAGCTAATGAAACCGTTTCCCGCGATCACCACCACAGCGGACAGCTGCACTTCCTCCTCGGCGACCCCTTCGACTATGTTGTTGGGGCCTCCTCTTGCGACCCCGGAACGGCCCTTCGTGGCTTGGGTCGCGGGGCGTTTCCCGCCCGTTTGCAGCATTGCCAGGTCAGCACGCCGACCTTGTCGCACCGCCAGCAGTATGTTAGTGGGCGCCCTGATCATACTTGCGCCCAATGTGCGTCAATGTGCGTCTTCACGAATCCCCCTTCAACGTTGGTGTCTACCTTTTCTTCTGCCTTTGGCGGCGTTGACTTCCGATCTGCTGACTTGGTGGTGTCGGTCACTGGCTCGTCCTTGCATCGTCGGCATACCTCCGTCCCGGCCGTCTTGGTGAATGGGTTATTGGCCTTCGCCCGACTCGTCGGGTCCTCTCGTTGGAACTCCACCCGATCCCTCATCCGCCAGGGTCATCAGCGTTTCCAGATCTTTGCATCTGTGTGGTCGGATGAACATCCTTAGGCCCGGCATGCTGTTCTCTCGGATTAACTCCAACTCTTCCTCTGGTGGGCACTTCAATGGCCGGACGAGCGTCTACATCTCCACCATATAATCCTTGAAGGGTTCTCCCCAACTCTGCTTCCGCGTTCTCACCTCCTGGAGCAATTTTTCAAAATAACCCCTCGGTAGGAAGAACGCCTGGAAGCTACGTGAGAACGCCGCCCAAGATTGTCAATGCTTATTGTTCGCGACAAACCACGTAAGCGCCCGCCCCTTCAGCAGCTCGGGCATCGCCCTGGGGATCATATTCAGTTCCAGCCCATACATGTCCGCTGACCACTCGACCTGTTCCAAGAATTCAAGTGGCTTTGCCGTCCCGTCGAATCGGAACGACCACTCTCTCACCTGTTTGGCCACGTGCGCATAGCTTGCACGCAGCTGCCTCTTCGTTTGTTCGTCTCCCGTCAGGTGTGGGCTCCTTGACTCCCGTTGACCTGAGGGAGCTGGGGTGGCCGTCCTTTCTTTGCTTTCTATCCGCTGCCGACTCGGAGATCGACTCTTCATCAGTACGGTCAGACTGGCGATGAGTTCCTCCGCGGCCTCTGCCGGTAGCTTCCACACTCCCGACTGTCCTGTGCCGCCGGGTACGGCCAAGCGTTCGTACGCCTCTTGCTTTTCCTCCGTCTGGGGCGTGGGTGTAGTTCTGCCTGCGCGTAACTCCCATTCTTCGATCAGATCGGCGTATTCTGGTTCCTCTTCGTGTTTCTCCACCCAGTCTTTGAATGCCCGGCGCATCTCGGACAGCGTACCTTCCAGCTGCAGTCCAAAGGCTAGGCCACATTGAATCAGGTCCTCCTTCCATTGTCGTCTCCCCATTTCTTCCTTTCGAACTCGGCACTGCCCTCCCTAAATTGATCTTACTCTGTCACCAGGCCCCACGTTGTGCGCCAGTTGTAAAGAACCGTTCTGTCCGCATTATGTGCGCTTGGCGTACTCAGCCGGTGGGTTCGTTGCAACGAATTTGGGTGTTGCCCGGGGGACAAAGCAGAAAGACTGTGTTGGCTTCTTCATACACGAGTTCTTTATTGGTATCTTAGGAAATACGCTTAAGGACGACAACTTAGCCTATTCTTTGGTTTAGCACTATGATCACTATCACTATCGGCCCTTCTCGACCACTCGCCGTTCCTCGGAATCCCCAAGCGTGGCTCTGTCGGCTCTTAGAACTGGTACGACAACGATTCCTAGCGTTATGCCCAAATCCGCCGTACTCAGTTCGCACACGACACGTTCGCTTTCACTGGATCCTTCTGTTGAGCGAGCAGTACACCAGGTCCTTTCTCTTCACGACCTTTAGATAACTTCTCGACTCCTTGGTGTTTGTCGTTGCACGCACTTGCACTCTCCGCACTTGACTGTGCCGAGCCGCTGTCGCGCGCCTCCTTTTATTTCGTTCTTAGCGTACGGCTACATCGTTGCTGCCTAGCAACAACGGGACTTTCCTCCAGGCGTCGGCGGTATTTTCCCATCGGGCAGTCTGATGCTCTCCACCTGCTTCGTAATGGGACCCAGCCGGTGGCGTGATCACAAGGCCATAAATGGTCATGCGCTGGACCACTGCCGGCCTGATCCCATTATCCCGCCTCTCTTCCGCGCTCCTTTACTCTCTCTGGTAGCGCCCTCTGCTCGCGGCCCTCTCAGGAAATTCGCCGTTATCCGGTTATCTGGACAACCCGGATGGCCCTTAACCCCTTAGGGTCCATGGGTGTGAGGATATCATTCCTCACAGCTTTGACAGTGTTTATATTTATATGTAGCAATCGTTGGCTTTGCTCATTATTTTTCAAAATATTATTAATTTCTCCCCAATTATCAATTATAGACTTTAACATTCTATATTGCGAGTTGCAGCGTGTGGGACATTCGCTTTTTAGAGAAGTTTGTAGGTGATGCTGCAAATTTGCCTTTTTAAAATATTTTACCATTTTTTTTGACGACTCTAAAACATCCGTAAGCTCTGGGGTGGTAGCAAACGATTTCGCCAAAACGTTTGAAAATAAATGGCTGCTACAGTTAAGGCGTGTGTTCAATTCTAATGCCTTAATCATATTAGTTCCCCGGTCAATTATGCATATTATGCACTCCAAACTCATTAAAAAGACTTTTGAGCTTTTCAGAAATGTTTTTACCGGCGGACCTCGTAAAATCCATTGATTTCATTCCCAAAACCATGTCAACAAATTTTGCTTCTTTTTGGTAGTGGAATGTAGAGGTGGGCGTGGGCGCGGGCCTGGCCGGACTTCGTGTCCCGCGGGCCTCGTCATGAAAACTGCGGGCTTCGTGCCTCAAATAGAGTTTGGCACGAAGTAGTGCGGGCTTCGTGCGTTAGCTAATAGGCCGCTAGGACCGAAGAGGTATATTTATAGTATATTTTGAAAAGGAGAGAAGGTATGTTTCTAATATATCTGAGGGTCGGACGGTATATTTTTGTATATTTCTGAGGATCGGACTGTATGTTTGATCGATAATTCCGCGGTCACACTACTTCTCTTCTTCGTTTCGTCCAGCAAACATATCTTCAACAATGTCGAGGGAAAAAATTCAAAACGCTGTGCACAGTAAAAATGAAACTGTGAAATTGTTGACCAAAGAAGACGGTAGAAGCGACGTTTGAAAAAATGTAAGTTGATCAAGTTCGAAAACGATATTGTTGATTTTGTTTGTTGCGTGGACTGCAAAACTGTGTTGGCGTATCAAAGCAAACAAGGAACTGGGACATTAACCCGCCACAAATGTGTGCGCCAAGCATCATTTTGATTACAAAAACCCACAATCGTGGCGTTTACGATAAAAAATATACCAAAAGATGTTATGGAAAACCTGACGCGTAAGCAGCTTGCTCTAGTGGCTAAGGATTTATAGCCATTCAGTGTGACTGATGGTAAGTTTAATATGTCTGTGTGTATATGACTCTTCATAACCTTTTTTCTCGGTATATTCGTAGGGAGAGGCTTCCGTGATTATGCCCAGGCTCTCATTAGCTTAGGTGCAGAATTTGGGAACCACAGCTACCAAGACCTGGTCGCATCGAGAAAGGTTCTTAGCACCAGAGTTATGATTGAAGAGTATAACAAAATAAAGGAGCGAATCATAACAGACGTGGCAGATCAGGACTTGGCATTCACAACAGATATGTGGACTGATGAACACACTCAAAGGAGTTTCATTTCCCTGAGCGGACATTATTTAAATGAAAGTTGCGCTTTTAGGGGTAAGAGAGTTTTTAGAAGACAAAAAGACTAGCGTCAATATTTTGAGTCACGTTAGTCATATAGTTGAAGAATTTGATGTAGCACACAAATTAACAACATCTGTGTTTGTCACAGACAACGGTGCAAACGTTGTAGCTGCTTTTAAACAATATAAAAGATTGTCCTGTTGCCATAACTTAAATTTAGTTATGGAAGACGTGATTGAAAAAAATCCACTCCCTGAAATTTCTGATTTAATAGACAGTTCAAAAAAACTTGTTAAATATTTTAGGCACTCCGAGCTTAATAACAAGATATCAAAAACCTTAAAGCAAGAAATTAAAACCCGTTGGAATTCGACGTTCATTATGCTCGATAGCATTAATGAAGTCCAAAATGGAATTAAATCGCTTTTGATAGAAAAAAACGAGCTTCACCGCATAGCTAAGCTAAATTTCGGATTACTAATCCCCTATTATGTTTTTTAAAACAATTTAAAGAATGCTCTGAAAAATTAAGCTCTGATAAGGAACCCACTATGCACCTTTTTTAATTGTGGTCCGAAAAGCTTCAGAAAATTTGCTTAACCGACGTTATTGACTCAGAGTTAATGAAAGAGTTAAAAGCTAAAACTATGCAGTCTTTGCTGAAGCGGTTCGTTCCCTCAATGGCTCACCTGGTGGGCCTATTTTTGAATTCTCCATTCAAACAAATGAATTTTTTATCGGATGAGAAAAGGGAGAACGTTTTATCCACTATAAAAACAATGCTCTCCGAGATCAATGGTGAGATTTTAGTTTCAAAATATCCCAAACAGGCTACAACCAACCAATCATGAATTTTCGGAATTTTTAGATTTAAACTATTCTAAAAAGAGAAAACTGGAAAAGAGCAACATAGATGTCGAAATAGAGCTGTAACGAACCATAGGTCTACCCATGGCTCGCCACAAATGGCGGAGAGTCAGCGCATCCACTCTGGCGGAAGACAGGAAACAAACTGATCTACACAGAGCTGACGCACTATGGCTCTAGCCACGGTTTGCCCCAAATAGCGGTGTGTCAGCACTTTAAGCAACGTACAAAATTAATTAAGAACTCTCGATAAACCACTCTACACATTTTTGTCCACACAACAATTTAAAACCACCCCACCTCTTGGGACATTTCGCAATCGACGACCTAGATAAGAAGCCTGCATAAAATTACCGACCTACTGGCCCAAACTCAGCTATCACCTTCCGTGATGCCAAATTAGCGAAACCTTCTTTTTCTCTGAACACTACTAACCCACTAGCAAACTGTCAACGAAGCACCAAGCTTCGACCCACTTGCTAGCCCCACAGTTATTGTCAGAAAAATAATCATAAGTTAGCAATAATTAATTCCGGGTCAGGTGCGATCACCAGATGCATAAAAGGGCCAAGTTCGGCCGAAGAAGTAGGCAGTCCATCAGCCCAAACACAAGACACTGCACCAGGCAGTCCACCAGCCCCAATACACGGCACCCAGTCCACCGGCTCCAAGGCCAAACAACTAGATCCGCGAGTTAAGCCATCGTAACCAAATACGTAATAAAGAAAATATAACAACGTCAACAGAACACCAACCACGCTTCTGAAATATTTTTCGTCGGCTATAACACTCCCCCTGTCGCCTACCTCTCTTACGATCAGGCCACTCCAAACCCGAAAGTCACCTGCAATCTACAAATTTTCTTGTAGCGGACCCTGGACAGACTGATGCATATCCCAGCCTGAAATAGGATCCTCACAAGTGGCGCCCGATTAGGGACTTTTTGGTGACTTTAAGGTAACTAACACCTTAATACGGAGCTTTGTGGAGTAAAGACCCACGGCCACTGAAAGAGACTAGGCTAGCGAGGATCAATAACCGCCAAGCACAAAAACCCCGCCCACACCAAATCCGGTCGCGAACAAGTAGTGCCGCAGTGAAAGTATCAAACAGAAGTGCTACCGCGCAGAAATACAACCAAATCAAAAAAACGAGAAGGAACGTGTGAGTCGCTTCTGGGGACGCGACTCTACTTATACCCGTACTCAGTCAGTATATATATTTTTGAACATGATTTTTTATAATTAAAGAAAAAAAAAAAAAATTTTACATTTTACATTTTTTTGCTACATCTGTTATCTACATCTACATCTACAATGTATATTTTACATCTAACATGTAGATTATAGATGTACCATTCATATTCTACATCTCCTCCGTTAGGGGTTGCTCGCGCACTGAACGCAGCAGAGTGTGCGAGCGAGAAGGAGATAGAGTATCGTTTCTCTTGCGGGAGGGGGCGGGGGAACCAACAGAAAATTAATTTCGTCATTCTGGCTATAATTATGATCCGATCTGATTCAGATTCGGCAATCTGGTAGATATGGCCATTCTCTATGATACTGCGTTTTTAGTTTTATCGTATCTTTAAAAATGTGTCTGCCACAGATTTTCGTCCTTTGTGGGGGCGGAAGGGGGCGGGGCGAAATTTTGAAATACACTTGTAGCAGTGTGATATCACATGAGTCTGGAAACAAAATTTGGTTTCCCTAGCTCTTATAGTCTCTGAGATCCAGGCGCTCATGAAGACGGACAGACGGACGGACAGACGGACATGGCTTAATCGACTCGGCTATTGATGCTGATCAAGAATATATATACTTTATGGGGTCGGAAACGTTTCCTTCTCTGCGTTGCACACATCCACTTTTACCACAAATCTAATATACCCCTTAACTCTTTTTTGAGTACGGGTATAAAAAAAAGTAAGTCAGTACCACTAACCGCAGAAACACACCATGGAAGCCCACGGAGACGATCAGCTCAACGAATTTTACCCGGAGGGACACCTTACCAATCCAGGAGTCACCACCGGCTGGATTTACAAACTCCGTCGAGACGAGCTGGAGGCCCTTGCCGAGGAATTCGGCTTTGGCACCGAAGGAACGGTCGAGGAACGACGAAAGAGGTTCGCCGCGTTAGTAGCCGGAACACTCATATGGGGTAGACGCGAATCAGCTGCCCCGAGCCATGACAGAACTTCTCACTGATCGGGCCAGTCGTTGGTACCGCACCAGCCAACTACAAGGCAGCTCATGGGCCTATTTCCGCCAAGAATTCTTGACTTTCTTCTTGCCGCCACGGTACTTCGAGCAATTGGAAGACCGAATCCGGGCCCGCAAGCAAGCAAGAGGAGAATTGTTCAAGGATTACCTCATCGAGATACGGCTACTCATGCACCACGCCGGGTACGACGGCGCCAAGGAGTTGAACAGGATCTACGACAACGCCTTGCCAGCATACCAGATGTATGTGCGGCGACACGAACTCCAAAGCTTGGCTCAGCTCACAATGTTGGCTACCTAGTTCGAGAGCATCCAAGACTGGACCCTCCCAGCTCCCGCACACCCGCAACACGCACCAACATACGCAAGGCCGACTATAGAACAGAGGAACGACGACTCGACCCGGACGCCATTTTGGAGACCACATTGGGAGTTGACAGACACACCAGGAAGACCGCCAGCTCATCCAAACAGTACGACGAATCCCGATGTAGCACCTCGCATGATCACGACCCCCATCGCCAGCCCACGCACAGCTTGCCGTCGGTGTGGTGAAGCGGGCCATGCGGCATACGACTGCCAAAATCCCTCGATCCTATTCTGCTGGGAATGTGGCAAACGAGGCACACGCACCGTCGATTGCTGCCGCCAGCACACGTCGGGAAACGACATGCGTCCCCATCTGACACGGGATCAGCCGGGAACGACGCCTCCTCCAACCCGCGACTAAAAAACTCTTTACACGTGAGCAACGGCCGGATAGTGGCGATGGTGACCATAGGAGGACACGCAACGGAAGCCACAATCGACACCGGGGCATCCAGAAGCTTCATCAGCGCAAACCTCGCCCGAAAACTAGACAACAACACCAACCTGCAAAATGCATGCGTCCGCATACGCCTGGCCGATGGCTCGGTCAGAGAGATCTCACAAGTTCTACTGGCGCACATCAAGCTGGACCAACGAGAGGTTCAAATTCCGCTCCTGGTCCTGCCAAACATGTTGGGACAAGTCATTGTCGGCATGGACTTCTTAGGTGCCATCGAAACGACGATCCAATGCGGCACCACGCTGCTACAGCTACGAGACCGTCGCCCCACACCCACTGAACCCATGCTTACTACCATCCACATACAAGACGCCGAACCCCGATACCAGAAACCCCAACAATTCGCAACGAACCCACGTCCACGACCTACCACAACGCACACGACACCCAATAAATCAACGCAGCACTTAACAACCAAACCAATCGCAACGAAAACGAAGCACCGGACCAGAACGGAGAACACGAATCCAAGGTCAACACCAGAAAACATCAATCAAGCAAACGGGAAAACGAGTCCCACGGTCACTACGGAGCAACCGCGTCCTAGGCCAACAACAGGGAACAAGCATCCCAAACAAACCACGAGGATCTCACACACGAGACAAACACACTTGAACCCGGAGCTCGACACAGGAAGCCCAGGTCCAAGACAAGCAACAGAGCAAGCACGCAGAGAAACCGCATTGGAAGCAGGGAACGCACGGACACCCTCAAAACCGACCGCCAGCAGCGAAAAAGGACAACGGCCACCACCATCCGACAGCCCAGCCACGCGGGAAACAGCCACGCTAACCCCACGCTGGACGGGGCCCATAATCGAACTGATCTCCACAGAGCCCCTCAACGAGGGCCCGGAAACCAGCACAATGCCCCCACGATGCCCAGACAGCCGTCCGGTCCTCCCCACGGCCGACGCTACCCCGATCATCACCCAGCACACTCGACAAACCCATCCTTCCGAAAGACCCGAATCAACCCTTTGACCACGGAGCCCCAAAAGACGACTCAGAACTGCCCCCGGATCCTTGGCCACCCGACATAGCACCGCAGATTCAAGAATACCAGAACAGCAGAAAGATCACGACCACAGCAGCAGTAGAAAAGATAACTTTACCGACGCCACGCTAAAATGACTAGATTAACACCGACGAATCCAAAGACTCGGCACAAGCCAAAGGACAGGAGAACTCGGAAAAAGCCGAACCTCATCACCCACCAAGCAACGCCGCCGACGCCACTAATCTCTACATCACCCACACGGAAGAAAGGGGGGGGTGTAACGAACCATAGGTCTACCCATGGCTCGCCACAAACGGCGGAGAGTCAGCGCATCCACTCTGGCGGAAGACAAGAAACAAACTGATCTACACAGAGCTGACGCACCATGGCTCTAGCCACGGTTTGCCCCAAATAGCGGTGTGTCATCACTTTAAGCAACGTACACAATTAATTAAGAACTCTCGATAAACCACTCTACACATTTTTGTCCACACAACAATTTAAAACCACCCCACCTCTTGGGACATTTCGCAATCGACGACCTAGATAAGAAGCCTGCATAAAATTACCGACCTACTGGCCCAAACTCAGCTATCACCTTCCGTGATGCCAAATTAGCGAAACCTTCTTTTCTCTGAACACTACTAACCCACTAGCAAACTGTCAACGAAGCACCAAGCTTCGACCCACTTGCTAGCCCCACAGTTATTGTCAGAAAAATAATCATAAGTTAGCAATAATTAATTCCGGGTCAGGTGCGATCACCAGATGCATAAAAGGGCCAAGTTCGGCCGAAGAAGTAGGCAGTCCATCAGCCCAAACACAAGACACTGCACCAGGCAGTCCACCAGCCCCAATACACGGCACCCAGTCCACCGGCTCCAAGGCCAAACAACTAGATCCGCGAGTTAAGCCATCGTAACCAAATACGTAATAAAGAAAATATAACAACGTCAACAGAACACCAACCACGCTTCTGAAATATTTTTCGTCGGCTATAACACTCCCCCTGTCGCCTACCTCTCTTACGATCAGGCCACTCCAAACCCGAAAGTCACCTGCAATCTACAAATTTTCTTGTAGCGGACCCTGGACAGACTGATGCATATCCCAGCCTGAAATAGGATCCTCACAAGTGGCGCCCGATTAGGGACTTTTTGGTGACTTTAAGGTAACTAACACCTTAATACGGAGCTTTGTGGAGTAAAGACCCACGGCCACTGAAAGAGACTAGGCTAGCGAGGATCAATAACCGCCAAGCACAAAAACCCCGCCCACACCAAATCCGGTCGCGAACAAGTAGTGCCGCAGTGAAAGTATCAAACAGAAGTGCTACCGCGCAGAAATACAACCAAATCAAAAAAAAACGAGAAGGAACGTGTGAGTCGCTTCTGGGGACGCGACTCTACTTATACCCGTACTCAGTCAGTATATATATTTTTGAACATGATTTTTTATAATTAAAGAAAAAAAAAAAAATTTTTACATTTTACATTTTTTTGCTACATCTGTTATCTACATCTACATCTACAATGTATATTTTAAATCTAACATGTAGATTATAGATGTACCATTCATATTCTACATCTCCTCCGTTAGGGGTTGCTCGCGCACTGAACGCAGCAGAGTGTGCGAGCGAGAAGGAGATAGAGTATCGTTTCTCTTGCGGGAGGGGGCGGAACCAACAGAAAATTAATTTCGTCATTCTGGCTATAATTATGATCCGATCTGATTCAGATTCGGCAATCTGGTAGATATGGCCATTCTCTATGATACTGCGTTTTTAGTTTTATCGTATCTTTAAAAATGTGTCTGCCACAGATTTTCGTCCTTTGTGGGGGCGGAAGGGGGCGGGGCGAAATTTTGAAATACACTTGTAGCAGTGTGATATCACATGAGTCTGGAAACAAAATTTGGTTTCCCTAGCTCTTATAGTCTCTGAGATCCAGGCGCTCATGAAGACGGACAGACGGACGGACAGACGGACATGGCTTAATCGACTCGGCTATTGATGCTGATCAAGAATATATATACTTTATGGGGTCGGAAACGTTTCCTTCTCTGCGTTGCACACATCCACTTTTACCACAAATCTAATATACCCCTTAACTCTTTTTTGAGTACGGGTATAAAAAAAGTAAGTCAGTACCACTAACCGCAGAAACACACCATGGAAGCCCACGGAGACGATCAGCTCAACGAATTTTACCCGGAGGGACACCTTACCAATCCAGGAGTCACCACCGGCTGGATTTACCAACTCCGTCGAGACGAGCTGGAGGCCCTTGCCGAGGAATTCGGCTTTGGCACCGAAGGAACGGTCGAGGAACGACGAAAGAGGTTCGCCGCGTTAGTAGCCGGAACACTCATATGGGGTAGACGCGAATCAGCTGCCCCGAGCCATGACAGAACTTCTCACTGATCGGGCCAGTCGTTGGTACCGCACCAGCCAACTACAAGGCAGCTCATGGGCCTATTTCCGCCAAGAATTCTTGACTTTCTTCTTGCCGCCACGGTACTTCGAGCAATTGGAAGACCGAATCCGGGCCCGCAAGCAAGCAAGAGGAGAATTGTTCAAGGATTACCTCATCGAGATACGGCTACTCATGCACCACGCCGGGTACGACGGCGCCAAGGAGTTGAACAGGATCTACGACAACGCCCTGCCAGCATACCAGATGTATGTGCGGCGACACGAACTCCAAAGCTTGGCTCAGCTCACAATGTTGGCTACCTAGTTCGAGAGCATCCAAGACTGGACCCTCCCAGCTCCCGCACACCCGCAACACGCACCAACATACGCAAGGCCGACTATAGAACAGAGGAACGACGACTCGACCCGGACGCCATTTTGGAGACCACATTGGGAGTTGACAGACACACCAGGAAGACCGCCAGCTCATCCAAACAGTACGACGAATCCCGATGTAGCACCTCGCATGATCACGACCCCCATCGCCAGCCCACGCACAGCTTGCCGTCGGTGTGGTGAAGCGGGCCATGCGGCATACGACTGCCAAAATCCCTCGATCCTATTCTGCTGGGAATGTGGCAAACGAGGCACACGCACCGTCGATTGCTGCCGCCAGCACACGTCGGGAAACGACATGCGTCCCCATCTGACACGGGATCAGCCGGGAACGACGCCTCCTCCAACCCGCGACTAAAAAACTCTTTACACGTGAGCAACGGCCGGATAGTGGCGATGGTGACCATAGGAGGACACGCAACGGAAGCCACAATCGACACCGGGGCATCCAGAAGCTTCATCAGCGCAAACCTCGCCCGAAAACTAGACAACAACACCAACCTGCAAAATGCATGCGTCCGCATACGCCTGGCCGATGGCTCGGTCAGAGAGATCTCACAAGTTCTACTGGCGCACATCAAGCTGGACCAACGAGAGGTTCAAATTCCGCTCCTGGTCCTGCCAAACATGTTGGGACAAGTCATTGTCGGCATGGACTTCTTAGGTGCCATCGAAACGACGATCCAATGCGGCACCACGCTGCTACAGCTACGAGACCGTCGCCCCACACCCACTGAACCCATGCTTACTACCATCCACATACAAGACGCCGAACCCCGATACCAGAAACCCCAACAATTCGCAACGAACCCACGTCCACGACCTACCACAACGCACACGACACCCAATAAATCAACGCAGCACTTAACACCCAAACCAATCGCAACGAAAACGAAGCACCGGACCACAACGGAGAACACGAATCCAAGGTCAACACCAGAAAACATCAATCAAGCAAACGGGAAAACGAGTCCCACGGTCACTACGGAGCAACCGCGTCCTAGGCCAACAACAGGGAACAAGCATCCCAAACAAACCACGAGGATCTCACACACGAGACAAACACACTTGAACCCGGAGCTCGACACAGGAAGCCCAGGTCCAAGACAAGCAACAGAGCAAGCACGCAGAGAAACCGCATTGGAAGCAGGGAACGCACGGACACCCTCAAAACCGACCGCCAGCAGCGAAAAAGGACAACGGCCACCACCATCCGACAGCCCAGCCACGCGGGAAACAGCCACGCTAACCCCACGCTGGACGGGGCCCATAATCGAACTGATCTCCACAGAGCCCCTCAACGAGGGCCCGGAAACCAGCACAATGCCCCCACGATGCCCAGACAGCCGTCCGGTCCTCCCCACGGCCGACGCTACCCCGATCATCACCCAGCACACTCGACAAACCCATCCTTCCGAAAGACCCGAATCAACCCTTTGACCACGGAGCCCCAAAAGACGACTCAGAACTGCCCCCGGATCCTTGGCCACCCGACATAGCACCGCAGATTCAAGAATACCAGAACAGCAGAAAGATCACGACCACAGCAGCAGTAGAAAAGATAACTTTACCGACGCCACGCTAAAATGACTAGATTAACACCGACGAATCCAAAGACTCGGCACAAGCCAAAGGACAGGAGAACTCGGAAAAAGCCGAACCTCATCACCCACCAAGCAACGCCGCCGACGCCACTAATCTCTACATCACCCACACGGAAGAAAGGGGGGGGTGTAACGAACCATAGGTCTACCCATGGCTCGCCACAAACGGCGGAGAGTCAGCGCATCCACTCTGGCGGAAGACAAGAAACAAACTGATCTACACAGAGCTGACGCACCATGGCTCTAGCCACGGTTTGCCCCAAATAGCGGTGTGTCAGCACTTTAAGCAACGTACACAATTAATTAAGAACTCTCGATAAACCACTCTACACATTTTTGTCCACACAACAATTTAAAACCACCCCACCTCTTGGGACATTTCGCAATCGACGACCTAGATAAGAAGCCTGCATAAAATTACCGACCTACTGGCCCAAACTCAGCTATCACCTTCCGTGATGCCAAATTAGCGAAACCTTCTTTTTCTCTGAACACTACTAACCCACTAGCAAACTGTCAACGAAGCACCAAGCTTCGACCCACTTGCTAGCCCCACAGTTATTGTCAGAAAAATAATCATAAGTTAGCAATAATTAATTCCGGGTCAGGTGCGATCACCAGATGCATAAAAGGGCCAAGTTCGGCCGAAGAAGTAGGCAGTCCATCAGCCCAAACACAAGGCACTGCACCAGGCAGTCCACCAGCCCCAATACACGGCACCCAGTCCACCGGCTCCAAGGCCAAACAACTAGATCCGCGAGTTAAGCCATCGTAACCAAATACGTAATAAAGAAAATATAACAACGTCAACAGAACACCAACCACGCTTCTGAAATATTTTTCGTCGGCTATAACACTCCCCCTGTCGCCTACCTCTCTTACGATCAGGCCACTCCAAACCCGAAAGTCACCTGCAATCTACAAATTTTCTTGTAGCGGACCCTGGACAGACTGATGCATATCCCAGCCTGAAATAGGATCCTCACAGAGCAATACTTGTCCACTCCTGTTTCTACCGAAAACATTTTAGATTTTTGGAAAAATGCCAACAACCTTAATTTACTACAAATTTTGGCTAAAAAAATATTAGCCATACCTGCTAGCTCAGCAACGAGTGAGCGCGTTTTTTCCACATCAGGAAATATTTTAAATGTATGTGTATTTTTATGCAGTTGATAATTTTTTGAAGTATCGGGCCGGGCCCGGGCCGGGCATTTTTCAACTGCCTCACTTTTGTCCAACGCTGAGACGGTTTTTAAATTACGTGACTGCTTGAGGTTCTTACAGCAGATGTGTCTGTTTAAATTCGATGTCTGACTTGCTGAGTATTTAAACACACACTTGGGCACGTGCGGCAGAATACGAAGCCCCGCAGTACAGAATTGTCCGGCATTAGAATTTCGGATATAATATTCCAAACAAAACTTCGGCCCTTGCGACGACCAGTCAGAGTGTAGGTGCCGGTCGCAATTTGTTCAGAAACAGTTTTTGAATTAATTTCCATTACGAATCGAATTTTTTGATAAAATCTGGCACCCAAAATTGATGCAGGTGTTGACACAAAATATTTTTACCCGTTGCAGCTCTCTGCTGAGCACCTTGAAATGAAAAAATGACTTGGTGAAAAGTAAAAAGCAAAGTGAATGTGAAAACCGGAGCCTGTTTGATTGTCGTTTTCTATCTTTCTAGCTTATCTTCAAAATTGTGGATGGGGAGTAGAGGGCTTGGAAAAATGTTGACTCAGTGTGATATCACAGGAGTCCAGATACGAAATTCGGTTACTCTAGCCACAATAGTCTTTGAGATCTAGGCGGTCATCGGGACAGCCGGACAGCCGGACAGACAGACATAATATATACAGCCCTTCTAAGATTATGATATTTGTGCTGTGGTTGTCGTAATTTTCTGATTTCGATATTTATCTTAATAAATTTTCTTAGGAAATATATGTTTTTCGTTGTGAATGTCAATTATATAAGGTTGCATTTGAAAACTATTAAACATCGCAAAGAAACATGAAGATTAAGAAGATCCCAGATGGATGGTGGAATAACTTTAAAAGTTTCAGAACGGCAAAACCTTACGGACCATCCCAGAAAGCGATGGTGGATGGTTGCTAGGTTTCTTAGTTATTCATTAATCGTTTTGGGCTGTTCCTAGTCTGTAAATTTATATGCGATAGTTAGTCCATACTCGACAATCGATATTGTCTTTTTTTTCAACTTTTTCGGAGTCCAAATTTGGAAAAAATAACCGCACAAAAATCGCCAGTTTTGCATTTAAAGCTTAATAGGTGCGTGGGTCTCACTTATAGCTTAATTTATAAGCTTTTCAGAATGACAAAGATGATTACAACCAGACGTAAGATACTAATGTTATGTGAAACATCTGAAAAAGAATACAAAATAGGCTGTTTTGTTTTCTATTATTATGATAAGAAGGCTACCTGTTAAATACGTAGCCTTCGCCATTTTTTGTATTCCTAGGTCAAAATCACCACTTTGATTTCAGCTTAAGCAGGCCCTCCACGATAGAATTAGTTGGAAAACATGTTGTTTATTATGAATTTCAATTGCCCACCAACGAGTGCGAACACTTCTCGCAAACATCATTTTCTTTACATTTTTCAACGAGTCAACATGTCAGCGGACATGTTGCCTTAATGGCAATACATATATGTTTGGAGAAAAAAAAAGAAAAAAGGCAATGCAGGCAATGTATAAATTCTTGCAAAAATTGTTTTGACATTTTAAATGAAGGTGTTCACTCAAGAAAAAATGTTTACAAATGATGTTCGTGCCAAAATTGCCATCCATTGACGAACATGTGGGCACGAACACAACGAAGAAATAATAATTTCTATTCTCTTCGAACACAACTCGAACTCGAAATTATGACCCGAACACTACCACCAACGATTCGAACACAACATGTTTTCCGAACGTCAAAATTTCGTAAAAAATACCGCACAAAAATCATCATTTTTGCATTTCAATGGTTTATATTTCCCAGACGGTAAGCTGAAATCACAAAGTGTTTGGGCTTAACTTCTATCTGTTTTAATTATCTTTTCAAGATAGCAAAGTTCTTAACAACCAGATGAAAGATGCTAGAGTTATGAGAAAAAAACAAGCGCTACCTCTGAAAAAAGCTTTAAAAAAAGACCAGTTTTCAAAAATTCTTTGAAAAAAATTCTGCCGTAGAAAAAAAAAATATATCATAAAACCATTTCTAAGCCCCAAATCTTTAAGAAAAAGTTGGTTTTGTTCCTTGAGGAAAAATCGTGTTGACCAGTGTTATCTTTTCAAAATAGCAAAGTTCTTTACAACCAGACGTAAGACACTAGAGTTGTATCTCTAAAAAAAAGGTTTAAAAATTCCTTAAAAAAAATCCGAAATAGAAAAGAAATCAAAATTCTTTAAAAAAGTCCCATATCTATCAGAAAAAGTCGGTTTGAATCCTTGAGGAAAAAAAAGTTGGATTTTGTTGAGTAGTGTAATTAATGCCGAAGGTTTGCCTACTCGCGAGCACGCTACATACAGATGACCATGTGAAAATGCCGGATGCTCTAAATTTAAACCACAAATTTACAACGACTGTCCATGTGATTTATAAATAGTTATAACAAAAGATAGACGTATCAGAAATCGTAGTCGTTTGAAATCAAATGACATGTCAGTCGGAATCATCGGAATTTTCGGAAATTAAAACGTGTTCACCACAAAATTTCCCAGTCAAAATAGTTTCTTAACTAAATTAGTCATAACTTTTTTCACAGCAAGTCTTGTACTATTGCAAAGTCGTGGTAGATTATCATTCCGCAGCATAATTATGCTGACTCCAACTTTTAGTTGTAAATAGTATAGCGACAATCCAGGTAAGTCCAATGAATATGGAAATTCGACTGGATAATTTACAACATCATCTTGATTGATAATTGTATCAATCGACCTATACGCAACCATTTCTCCTGAGATGGAATTCAAAATAGATGCGTCGATCTAATTGACATCTTTATTTGTTCTGGCCAAAATTGCTCTTTCAACCAGTCATGGTTTCTATAATTTTGTACAATAGTTGGAAAACAAAAGTGACACAAAAGTGCAAAAATTATTTGGAAGCGTTATGACGCCAGAATTGTCAACGGGAAGTATGCCATTACCAATGTCTAACAGTTGTGAGGAAAACAAATATACTGAAGCTGTAGAGATGTATATTTTATTGATTGTATGGAAGAAAGACATCCGTCTTTCTTGAATTCCATTTATTCAATGTGTACATGAAATATATCTTAGAATCTACTTGGCTAAAGCCGCGCAGCTGCGCTGCCAGGAACGCCGGCAGCGGAGCGGCCGCATTTATATATTCGTTATATATGTCCAGCGCTGCTGATAGCGGGGGCGCGAGGTGAATCGTATGCGCGTGTACTTTATGTATCGTCAAGCTATGAGAATATGCTGACGATACATTTATGTCGCTCGAGGCATTCTTGGGCGATCGTAATACGATAGCTCAAGTTATTTCTGGGACTTTTAATTACATAAACACTGCAACAAAGTGTTACACTGTGTTCCCCTTAAGTACACTTGGTACAGTGGGTATTGGATATGTGCATACTACAAAGCATTGTTTTGCAATTGAACACGTACATTTGTAGTCAATCTAAATGTTTTCACAGAGCGCCACAAATTATCATCAAATCATCATTATCATATAAATTCATCAGCAGAAGTTCCTAGTTTGACTACAGGCAATGTTTGTCTGAAATCACCTGCTAACAAAATCAATGTACCACCAAACAATCGATTATCTCCACGAATATCTTTCAACGTACGATTAAGTGCTTCCAGTGACTTCTTGTTGTACTCTGTACACTCATCCGATACAATAAGAGAGCATTGCTGCAGCACTCTCGCCATTGCAGATCTTTGTGAAATGTTGCATGTAGGATTATCGTCAGCATGCATATTCAAGGGCATCTTAAAGGCAGTGCGCGCCGTGCGATCACCATCCAATAATGTGGCAGCGATGCCAGGCGAAGCCAAAGCCAATGCGATTCTACTTTGTGCTCGAATGGTAGCCAAAATAATCGAAATGACAAACGTTTTTCCGGTACCTCCAGCTGCATCCAAAAAGAACAGTTCACCATGTTGTTCTTCGATAGCTTGCAATATTTGGTAGTAAACCGTTCTTTGGTTGATATTTAACCGTGGCTCATTCTTTTGCACAAACGCATTAAGCTCGGCACGATCATACTGCTGTTCACGCTCCAGTTCTTTGTTTAAAAGGTCGTGTATATCACTATTAGGCGCTATCATACCTAATTGAGCTAATGCTTTGCTTGCCATCATCAAGCAAAGGTCTTCAATAGCAATCAATGCTTCGTTGTAAATTTCCGGCGTATAGTCCATGTTTATATCACCCGTTTGACGGCACAATCGATGTAAAAAATCCTCTGACAAATGATTTTGATGCTTTTGCCAATTAAATTGGCTTTGCTGGACTGCACGTGGCTATAATAATTGCGAAAAGTGTCCGAATTTTATGTGGACTTGATGACAATGCTGCATCTCCAAGTGTAACATCCCAATGCATGTCATTCTCAAGCATATTCAATCGTTCGCATGCTTCGCGATACATCCCACACAATTCTTCATCAACAGTTCGCAAAGATTCATATGATGTTGGTCCACGAACATTTATTAGCAACAATCGCAATGAAACAATACTGGCTGACCATGAACGTCTTTTCCGCGTCTTCGCCTTTAAAAAACTTTTGACGAATTATTCCACGTATAATATTCGGGAACTTCTGCGTATAGTAATGTTTTCGCAAAATCATCTGCTTGACACAACGAAAAAAATGCAGTTAGAGTTATTGCTGGTGGTTGCGCAGCTCTTCGCATTGCATTTCCGGGTGTGAAAAAAAACGCGTTGACCGTTTTCAAGATGAACAGCTAAATGAACTACAGTTGGATGCCTATCATGGATCGGGAATGATAATATGCGCCATACTGCTTCATTTGAGCTGATTTATCTGCCCATTTGAAATTGAGTGATTTCATCGTTAACATTAGCAATTGCTCCAAAATTAGCCATATCACTGCCCTTGTTGATGTATTTGAAAATGTATTTAATAGATTGAACTGAATTGCAGACCTCTACGTTTATGTGCGCTTTATAAATCTTAGATAATAACGGTGAATATGGCACAACCCAACGATTATCAATCTCCAAATCTTGATTTTTAACTCTCAAAGTTACCGAATGGCCATTATCTTCAGTTGATCGTTGCCGATATTCGGGATATCCATCGTTGCCCGTCACTGTATCGGACCCAAATTTGTTGGAAAACGTTTGGAGCATTTCCCTTTAACCATACAGGGTGAATTCAAATTCAACGCACCACTTGGACCGTGAATAAAATTTTTGGTGACCACTGTAAACAATTCAGGATCCACTGTCGGATCTGGAATTTCTGCCGAAATCACATCGTCAATTTGATTCGGCCTTATTTTTTCAATCAGCCAAATTAAAATATTCGCATGAGGCAAACCTCGTTTCTGCCATTCAATTGAATACATCCAACATTGAACAGACCCAAATGCACCGTGTTTGACAATTAAATCCATGAGTGATTTCAATTTTTGTCTAAAAACACGTGCTAAAATATCATAGCGATCTTTCGATGTTTTGGCACGTGAAGGTGATGAAGAGGTCTGGTCGTGGACTTCCAACATACGATGACGGTAATATTATCATAGTTCCAACGTTTTGTGCATTACCATCGTTGTTAATGGCATCGCTGGCATGGCATCGCTAATGGCATCACGCAAATGAACATTCTCTTCGGAGCGTAATTTGGCTTGGTTGAATCGAAGAAAATTTAACAGTTCCGATTCAATTTTTGCATATGTATCAACAATATACTGGTGGAAAATTGCTCTACACCTCAATATGTGGTTGTCTTGATTTTGCCGTATCTGCAGCCTGTGCGTAATAATTCATAGCACTAACGTTCTTTGTTCCTTCTAGACCGTTTACTGAATTTATCATTTTAATGTTGAAA
Organism: Drosophila ambigua; assembly: GCA_018150905.1. Classification (NCBI taxonomy): domain Eukaryota; kingdom Metazoa; phylum Arthropoda; class Insecta; order Diptera; family Drosophilidae; genus Drosophila; species Drosophila ambigua. The sequence continues at coordinate 367,666 of JAECWS010000082.1, forward strand.
TTATAGCCATCTTGTCCGCTCCAAAACAATATGGGATATTGTAGTGCATCATAACAGCGATGAGTCTCGGATACACGTTTAAGTTGTTTATTTCTACGATGAAGCACAATATCATGATTATTAAATTGCTCACCAACTATGACTATTGTCACTTCGTCATTTGTTTGTGCATTGAAACTCCTTGCATGTTCAAGCGATGTTTTGAAAACCTGAACCAATTCGTTGTGCTCATGGAACATATTTTGCAAATCGAAAATAATTTGTCTCCGCGTGTTGGTAATAATGGCACACCGACGATCAGCTTCGTCTTCCGCGTTCCCGATAAAACATAATTGCAAAAATTGGTGGTCTGCGTTGTCGAAAGGTAACAAAGAGCCAGCTCGGTGGTATATTTGACCTTGAATCTGAATAAAATATATGATAGAATGAGAACAAACGTACAATTTGCTAATTAATTACCTTGAACGTTGTCATGAAGTTGTCTCTTATAATATTTGTGGCGCCAAAAGATTTAATTTGAAAACTCGAATTATACTTTCGTATATTGTTCAAAAAATGATTAGACTCGGTGTCAATCCATTAAGTAATGTGCTCAATGGTTGTGGAGAGCAGATTAATTCAGGAAATTTCACTTTACCACTCGCACAGCACATCCCATCTGCTTCACCTTTAAATTTTAATGCCTGACAATGGCAACAACGGTCGAACGACCGGACCAATTATAATTTGTCTATAAGAAGCGTAATCGGTGACACTATTGTACGTGAACACAACACCTTGTAGATTTTGTATATCTCGACGTTCATTTGTAGTTGTTGCTGCAACATTGTTCCGGGTATTTGAACGGGACCTGCGATGTGTAATGTCTTGGCTACTTTCACCGCTCCTTGAAGCCACAACTTCTAACGACATTTAACTTTCAAAATCACACTGGTTGGTTTAAAACGCACACATTTTTAAAAGCAACAAATATCTTTATACAAATTTCCATTTTTCAGAAAACAATTTTATTTTTCACACAAGAAGTTATAAAAACAAAATCTATTTAATGATAGATATTTTATAAAATATTTAGTTCTACGGAATGGCACAAAATGCACAAATACACATTTTTAGACCAAATTTGAGATTTTTGCTTGATTCATTTTTATTTTCTTGGAACCTATTTATAGAAAAGTAAAAGCTTTTGTATAGAAACAATGCCACATAATCTGGCTATCGTTTAAAAATAAAATCGCATGCAATTTGGTGCACGCATTGCGCACAAATGAAATGTAATATTCGTTCAAGCACACACTTAACGAAATTTAAGATTTTTTTGATTCATTTTTAATTTTTTAGGAACTTATTCATAGAAAAGTACAAATTGGTTTGTGCAAACCAGGCTATGGCTATCATTAAAAAAAAGCATGCAATTTGGTGCACGCGTTGCGGAGTTAGCTTACACACATACTTTTTTCTACAAATTTATAATATAGAAGATATACGATAATCGAAAAATTCAACTTGAGGGAAAATGAAATTAACATAGAATTCGACGTGGATGTTTAAAACACGGAAGCACCACGCATTGCCACTGTAAACGAGAAGGAACGTGTGAGTCGCTTCTGGGGACGCGACTCTACTTATACCCGTACTCAGTCAGTAATGTATATTTATGAGCATATTTTTTTTTAATTAAAAAAAAAAATTTGACATATTACATTTTTTTGCTACATCTGTTTTCTACATCTACATCTACAATGTATATTTTACATCTAACATGTAGATTGTATTTGTACCATTTATATTCTACATCTCCGTCGCTAGGGGTTGCTCGCGCACTGAACGCAGCAGAGTGTGCGAGCGAGAAGGAAAATGAGTTGCTAGGTCGTCGGCAGGAGTGGGCAGGGGAAGCAACTGAAAATTAATTTCTTCATTCTGGCTATAATTATGATCCGATCTGATCCAATCTGGTAGATATAGTCTCTACGATACTGCGATTTATCTTATCTTTAAAATTGTGCCTGCCGCAGATTTTCGTCCTATGTGGAGGAGGAAGGGGGCGTGGCGAAATTGAAATACACTTGTAGTAGTGTGATATCACATGAGTCTGGAAACCAAATTTGGTCACCCTAACTCTTATAGTCTCTGAGATCCAGGCGCTCAACAAGACGGACGGACGGACAGACAGACATGGCTATATCGACTCGGCTATTGATGCTGATCAAGAATATATGTACTTTATGGGGTCGGAAAATTTTCCTTCTCTATGTTACACACATCCACTTTTACCACAAATCTAATATACCCCTTAACTCTTTTTTGAGTACGGGTACAATAAAGGACACAGGATATACTTTTCAACTTATCCTGAGTTTTTCAAGTCAAAATTTCGTAAAAAATACCGCAAAAAATTATAATATTTCTATTTAAATGCTTTATATATCCCAGGCGGTAAGCTGAAATAACAAAGTGGTTGGGTTTGTCTTTTAGCTGCTTTAAGACGTCAGATACTAGAGTTATGTGAAAAAAGTAGCGCTACATCTAAAAAAAACTTAAACAATAAAAACCAGACGTGTTTTTGTTAAGCGCTCCGCATTTTGCTTTTGTTTAACTTAAACAGCCGGTGTTTTTGATCTATAATTTAACTCTCTAACTTACACTAAAATCAACTTTCACCGCGGGTGCATGCCTGATAATTGTGTAAAAACACAACTTATTTAATTAATTTTGTGCGTCGATTAGTCGTGTGTTTGTGTTGTTGCTTTTCGTAAGTACGCCCTCTCATTACATTTTTCCGCTCTTTGTCGTAGTTATTGCCGTCTATCTCTCTCTCTATCACCTAACTCTCAATAGCTGTTCTTTCGCTCAACCACTCTCCTCTCTAATCTTTTACCGATTTCGCTTTAAACATTGCTCTAAGCATTTGCTCTGGGCAGTGGTCTGATTGCTATTTGTCTTGAACTTTTTGGCTTTGCGAAAGCGTAGTGCAAGCAAAATGTGTAGGGATCTCGGGCCGTGTAGGAGACGCCATTTCACAAAAAAACGGCCTGCATTATAGTTGTGAGGAATGCCGTGCTGTGGAAAACGACATGCATTCGTTCAAGAGACCGATGCGGAGTGGCTTCAAAGAGCTGATCGTAGGCTTTAAACAGCAATATGATCGGCTCTTGGCCATGGACACTCAGTTCAGCATTTTACAGCTGATGGCTGGGTCTCCGAGGCGAAAGAAGTCTTCTCCGCGGGACTTGCAAGTGCCGACTGCCTCATGTCCGCCGGCATCTGAAAAACTTACTCCGACCACTCCCTTAGTGCAGCAGTTGATTACGCCTGCTACTCAAGGGGCAACGATCGCTGCTGGTGATGTAGATTCAGGAGCCGAATGTGTCACTTCGGAGAGTATGCAGTTAGAAATGTCTGTAGAGTCCGTGTCCATCGAGTCCGCACCCTTAACTATCCCCTCAGCTTCGCTTCCACCAGCTAATAGATGTCCAGGACCACCGGATACTGACATCACAGGTACTAGGCCTGTGGTGCCAAAACCACTGGTTGGAGTCCCACCAAAGCGACAAGTTTTTGTCTCGCGGCTAGCCCCTGACCACACATCCAATGATGTGACCGCTTTTATACAAAGCAAAATAAAAGCCGTTGGCTTAAAGGTAGAAAAGTTTAACTTTTCTTACGCCAGGGAGATATCTTCCTTTAAAATAAGCGTCTCCCCGACTCATTTTGACACCATTTGTTCCGCCAAGTTTTGGCCGGAGTATTTGGTGGTTAAAGAGTTCAAGGCTAAGAAAAATAATAGGTAGTCAGACCACTGCTCCATCTCTACCCTCACTTCCACCTCAACTTTACCCATCAAAAAAACAAACTTCCTCTCTTTTAGTTACCTACCAGAATGCTATAGGCTTGCGTAGTAAGCTCAGCATTCTTTTTCTTGAGAGTCTCGCATTTTCGTCCCATGTTATTGTGTTTACTGAGACTTGGTTAAGGCCGGACATTCTTAGTTCCGAAGTTTTGCCAAGTCGGTACACAATTTTTAGAAATGACCGTTCGTCTCGGCGTGGAGATGGTGTTCTCATTGCAGTGGACTCAAACTTCACGTCGAATTCCTGTGCGTAAAACTGATTCTCCCAGGTTTTTCCATCTTTATTACTTGCTCGTATAATCCACCTTCCTCGGATAACTTAATATACGAGCATCACCTGTCCGCTTTAAAAACTGTTTCTTCCTCGCTATCAGATAAAGACCATATGATAGTTCTTGGTGATTTCAATTTGCTGTGTGGTCTTCGGTAAATGAGTCTAATAAAAAACTTAAAATCAAGACTTTATAAAAAATTTCGAGAAGTTGGTTCTCCCTCTTCTCTCTCTCACTATGTAATAGCTCGGTCAAATTTCTCCATTCTTAATGCTTAATGCTTAATGTTATAAAAAGTACCTATCTCGATGCAGGATACGATTTTCGCAGGACCCTAAACAGTTTTACAGCTTCGTAAATAGTAAGCGTAGAACGTCCGCACATCCATCCTCGCTATCTTTTCTCAATATGTCAGCAAACAATGATCAGGCAATTGCCGATCTTTTTGCCAAATTTTTCCAAACAACCTATTCTCATGAAAGCTACTCTGGTCAGCCGTATCCATACAGTTTACCAAGGTCGAATGGCATCTTCAGCCCCTTGTTAAATGAAAGCTCACTGCTTCATGATCTTCGACTAGTTAAGCCGGTGTTTTCACCAGGTCCCGACGGAGTTCCCGGCTGTTTACATAGGTACTGTGCCGACGCTCTATGTGGACCCTTGCTTAAACTATTCACCCTATCCATTAACTCTTCATGCTCAGTCCAGAAAAACTTTTTACTTTTGCTCCGTGTGGCCTTAACTGGGATGCAGGTGTGAGACTGCCATCTTACCCTCGTAGATTGCTTTTAATAAACCTTCCAAAATGCTTGGTGTGATTTTTATGCACAACCTGATAAAGGGTGACGTAGATAGCCCTGACTTGTTGAGCCGCATAAACTTTACGATTGCTGTTAGATCTACTAGAAACTTCATTCCTTTGTTCCTTCCGCTTTGTAGATCGAATTATTCCTTGCACGAACCATTAAGGGTCCTTTGCTCGGACTTCAATTCCCTCTACCACATAATATCCACTACTAATTCCCTTCCTCTTCTTAAATCACTAATACTAACATACCTTTCCCGTAATTAGTACTATTTTTTAGCTATCTGTGCATGTTTAGCTCTTGAGTTGTTGTGTTTAGCTCTAATTTTCCTCGAATTTTAGTCTAACACCTATCTTTCCTGCATGCTCGCAATCGGTGCGGTAACACGCGTCATGCGGCAGCGCCCCTCGGTCGGTTGGGCGGGAGGGCTGCTTTCTGCCTGGGTTCCGCGCGTAACAGACTTGGTCGCATGTCGCATGGGCCACTTGATGGTGCAGTCATTGCATATCATTGAAGAAAATAAATTATAGTTATGTTTGAAAAAAGCATGAGTCAGATCTATGCGTAAATGACCGAAAAATTTGCTTTTAAAGTTTTTGAAATATTTTGGGGGTGTACGCAGAGATATGCGAGTGAGTACGAGAGGTTACCACGTTAATATGTACTTAATATATTTTGAGATTGATTTAAAAAATAACTTACCGATATAACTCAACAAAACCGGCAAGAAGATAAGCCCATGAGCTGCTCCAATTACAACAATTCCAAAATACATACGAAAATAGAATACTTGAAATATTTGACTTTTAGCAAACGCCAGTACTAAAATCCCTGCAAACTTGGTAAGCGTTATACCAGAAAAAATCGAACTACCCATTTTCGTTAAACTATCAGAAGCCCGATTTATTTGAGTAACATCTTTGGAAAGAGAAAAGCTGTGAACTAAGTGCGAACAGAATTCTACTGATATTCCAACTGCCATAACCAGATTAACTAATGAAACAGCATTCAGAGATATTTTCCAATAATACATTAAACCTCCTAAATCAATAACAATCATGGTTATTGTAATAATAACCACCAATGCGGAATGTATATCAAAACCCATTAATATGAATGTAACTATAAAAATTGAAAGAACAGAAATGCCCATGCTTTTTAATGTATCAGCCCACATGGTTAAATATTGTTCATAAAAAACATAAAATACTGAGTATGGAAAAACTTCGACATTGAGAGCTGATTCGATAGATACACCAAAGGATATTAATCTACCTTGCAACATTTGTGTTATATTTTTTGATATCTTTCTAGCTGACTGTAATGCTAAAAAGTAGTCTTCTGAGGTTTTAAGTATGGTATGGTAAGCCATAAAATAGGAGGCATCAACTTTTAGCATTTTATGATCAAAGGAATATCTAATGGCTCCGCTATATGCAGCATGACCAGCTTTGGCACACGAGTCGTCTGGATTGTCCTTTAAAAAAAATGGCAAGTACTCTCCAAAGTCATGTTCGTCTGGCCGTTGAAGAGAATTTTTGCTAATTTCGCAAGGTGAACACGAGGTATCTGAAATAGTACATAAATTTATAAATTTAGTTTGGTTCTAATAAGAAATTTTTAATGTTATATTTATTTTCTATCTCCTTATCTATGTTAGGTAAAATAAAACTGTGCGACAAATTGCTTACTTTTGAATTTACTTTGCACGAAAAAAAAGGGTAGGTTATAGACGTAGATGAGTAGTTTACTTTCTCAAACTTCGAATAGGCCGTACAATTCTCTTCTCAAACCATCAATTATTGTATACATATATCCGCGCTGCTGATGCCGAGTAAAGTTATGAAAGTACAAAAATTCATCGAATTGCGGTTTTTGAATTTTTAAAAAAGATTTTGGGGTTATTCTGCAAATTTTAAGTATGAGGAAGATCACTTCCTTCCTTCCACGGCCCACAATCTTAATTTAGTCCCGTGAAAAATACAAAATGGCTGCCGCACAGTGTAATTAATAAAAATATTTGCAAAAAGTCGCCAAATCGCGATTGTTTTTATTTAAATTATTAATTTACAGGAAAAAAATTAACATACTGGAAAATTTAAGTTGTTGTAAAAAGTAGTTTTTCTATTTTAATTTAATTTTATTTAGGTCTAATTTATAGCTGTATCTCTTAGCTTTTCAGAATGGCAAAGTTCATTAAACCAGATGTAAGGAAAGTAAATTATGTGAAAAAATTATAAGGAACGTGGGAACCGGCTTCGCGACTCTACTTTTATACCCGTACTCAGTCAGTACATAAATTTGTGAGGTTATGATTTATGTAGAATTTTAAAATATTTTTAATTTTATATTTTATTGCAAAATCTGTTGCATATACTGTTCAAATTGAACGCTCACGATATATAAGTTATCGATCTCAGAACAACACTGCGAATGTACACTACTGCTCCGAGGATCTATCGACTCGAGTATTAAGTGTGTCTTGTTCTTATTTACTCGTGAGCGCGTCGCCATACATTCTCTGTACACATTACCAAATAAAACATATTCCTACTCAATAAATAATTGAACAGGTTATGGGCCCAGACACCCAGATAACTAAAAAACGACATACACTCATTGGTATCTGCGTGTATGTACAGTAAAGAAACAGACATTCGCAGCGTGTTTTTTGATCCGAATTTTGGAGCGAGCCGGACCGTCCAGATCAAGAAACACAAAAGCGAACAGAGACTCAAGTGGTATACCAAGGCAGAGAAAATCATGCGTGTATGCAGTTAGTAACGAGAAGGAACGTGTGAGTCGCTTCTGGGGACGCGACTCTACTTATACACGTACTCAGTCAGTATATACATTTTTGGGCATAAGATTTATTAGAATTTTAGAATTACAAAATTAATTTTACATTTTACATTTTTTTGCTACATCTGTTATCCACATCTACATCTACAATGTATATTTTACATATAACATGTAGATTATAGATGTACCATTTATATTCTACATCTCCTCAGCTAGGGGTTGCTCGCGCACTGAACGCGGCAGAGTGTGCGAGCGAGAAGGAGATATAGTAGCGTTTCTCTTATGGGATGGGGCGGGGAAGCAACTGAAAATTAATTTCTTCATTCTGGCTATAATTATTATCTGATCTGATTCAGATTCGGCAATCTGGTAGATATGGGCATTCTCTACGATACTGCGTTTTTAGTTTTATCATATCTTCATTGTGCCTGCCACAGATTTTCGTCCTTTGAGGAGGCGGAAGGTGGCGGGGCGAAATTTTGAAATACACTTGTAGCAGTGTGATATCACATGAGTTTGGACACCAAATTTGGTTACCCTAACTCTTATAGTCTCTGAGATCCAGGCGTCAAAGACGGACAGACGGACAGACAGACATGGCTCTATCGACTCGGCTATTGATGCTGATCAAGAATATATATACTTTATGGGGTCGGAAACGTTTCCTTCTCTGCGTTGCACACATCCACTTTTACCACAAATCTAATATACCCCTTAACTCTTTTTTGAGTACGGGTATAAAAAGTACAAAAATTCAACCGTGAAAAAAAGAAAAGAAAGATCTCAATGTATTGTCGTCGTAGTTGCTTTGTGCATGAAGCAAGCGACAGATGTCAACTAATTGTTTTCAAAATGAAATAAGTCAGACAATTTCAACATTAGCATTAAAAATATAAATACAGGCATTATTTGGGAAAATTTTGTTTATTAATTATATTATATATATGTATAAGGTATAGGTATGACAAAAAAAATTACGAAATTCCAAGCAAAACGTAAAAGAAACGAAGAAAACCAAAAAATGGCATTTTTGACGCTGTCAATTAATTGTTTGCAAAATGCAAACACTGCTTGAAAGAATACCACAGAAAAACTAGCGGGTCAGAAAATTTGAAAACGACCGATCGCGGGCTCTTTTCTAGTCTTCCTTGGTTTCATTCCTGCTAAAAGTTTATTTGGTTCAAGTCACGTTTTTTTTATTCATGATTTTTGCAATGCCTGGCAAACGCACTGAAGGTTATTTGATTTAATTAGCTTATTATCGTTTTAAAAATAAAAAAATAGCAAAAGAGTTTGCTGAAACTTAATAAATTAGACTTATAACAATTTATAATATAATTAACCGTCCGGACAAGAAAAAAAGGCTGGAATTACCAATCTCTGACGGCAGACCACCAAATCTTTCTCGACGGGACTGTGCAGAAGTTTTAAAAACAATTGAAATTACACCGTAAAAAAGCCTCAGAGAATTGACGAATGACATTAAATTACTTTGCAATAAGACCATATGCCATGAGAAAATAAAAAAAGTACTGAATCGACACAAAATGAATTGAAGAGAAGTGCGCAAAAGTTTGGCTTCGTTGATCCAGGAAACAGCAGCAAAAAAAACAAATACAAGCTGTACCAAAACAATGATCCGAAGTACAAATCGCTGCTGAGTCGCACCTGGGTGCTTCATAGTTGCAGTAAAGTTATTGACACGCCCGCCCAGAGTCCAGATCTCAATCCTATCAAACATTTTTGGGCATTGCTCAAGAAAAAGATGGCCAAATGTCACCCCAAGTTCAAAACTGATTTGATAAAGTGGATAGATGAGGAGTGGGGAGAAATATCTAAATACTACAACATAGAGGCATATGTCGTCGATGTCGCGTCGCCTCAGGGCAGTTATGGATGCTAATGTTATGCATACAAAATATTAGCCAATTATATCTTGTAGTTACAAAGATATATAATTTTTGAGTATTATTGTTTGCATTTTGCAAACAATTAATTGACAGCTTCAAAAATGCCATTTTTTGGTTTTCTTCGTTTCTTTTACGTTTTGCTTGGAATTTCGTAATTTTTTTTGTTATACCTATAGCTTATACATATATATAACTAGCTGACCCGGCAAACTTCGTACCGCCTAACAGTCAATGAATGTCGTGTTACTTTTTAGCTCAACTAATTTAGGCTTTTATGAACGTAAAACAATGATACAAAATACAGATGCCATTTTTTGGTTTTCTTCGTTTCTTTTACGTTTTGCTTGGAATTTCGTAATTTTTTTTGTTATACCTATAGCTTATACATATATATAGCTAGCTGACCCGGCAAACTTCGTACCGCCTAACAGTCAATGAATGTCGTGTTACTTTTTAGCTGAACTAATTTAGGCTTTGATGAACGTAAAACAATGATACAAAATAATATATTTATATAGGAGTACCTACGATTTGATTTTGAATTATAACATTGAGGTCATCTACATCTTTATTTTTAGCGGCCAAAATTGCTCGCTCACTTAACCATTTAGTATTTTTGTGGTTAGAAATGATATCCGGGAATACTTTGTTGATAAGCTCGTCTTTTGATGATACGAAATTGCAAAAATTTGTAGGAAATGAAATCAAACCGCTCGATTTATCAACAGGAACACGGCCATTACCGATAGTCAGCAATTGCTTCGAGAAATCATCAGCAGATAGATCGTTCAACAATGCAACTCTCATATTTACAGACAGTTGAAGTTTCTTTACATATCTCCACAGATTTGATGCTTTGAGGCAAGCGTTTATTTCGTCGGCAGCAGTAGATCTTGGAATGACTGGTAGTGTTTGTCGGAAATCGCCAAATAATAAAATCATTGCACCACCAAAACATCTCGAGTCATTGTGCTGTTCTCGTGCACAGAGTTTGATGCTTGCACAGGATATTTAGAGATAATTCAATCTTGCCAATTGTTTGATATTTCCACGAAATAGCTGACCCGGCAAACTTCGTACCGCCTAATAGTCAATGAATGTCGTGTTACTTTTTAGCTGAACTAATTTAGGCTTTATTTTCATTCAAGCACTTTGTGGTAAACGACATTCTTTGTTTTTTGGTCAGATTTTTGTCAAATAAAGCGGATGGTTTGCCGACACGTAAGCATGCCACGTACAATTGACCATGAGAAAAACATGCATTTTATAGATTGAGGCCACAAATAGTCAAGGATTGGCCCTGTGATTTGTTGATCGTCATGGCGAAGGCAAGACGAATCGGGAATTGAATTCGTTTAAACTCAAAGGGCATATCCGTTGGGATCATCGGAATCCTTGGAATAAGAACTTCCTCATCTTTAAATTTTCCTTTAAGTATCGACGCGTGAATAACATTGCTCATCAGTTTTCTTATCACCAAACGCGTTCCATTACACAGTTTGGGTTGGTTTAAATTTCTAAGCATGATGATTACCGAGCCAACTTTAAGTTTTAAATTGTGCGGTGGTAAACCAGGCACATCCAAGGAGTTTAAAAATTCAGTTGGATAATTGTCCATTAGTGGCTTCTTCTTCGTTTGTTACACAGTCGATAGGTTTGAATGAATACAGAGTACCTACGATTTGATTTTGAATTATAATATTGAGGTCATCTACATCTTTATTTTTAGCGGCGATAACTTTACCACTAAGGCAGCACAAACCAGGCGTTTCACCAGCAAACTTCAATGCTGGCAAACAACGTCCATTGGACCAATGCAAACTAAACGATGCAAGCTGTAGTCGATGGTTCAATCATACAGAAACGCTGCTCGATTCAAATCAATACTTGAACCATTTCTTCTTGCCATTCGAAGATTATTCCTCTGTTCATCTGTACGATAAGCTCGACGATTTCTCTTTTCTAACCTAGCCGTTTCAAGGGCTGCCTCTCTTTGCTCTTGTGTTTGAGAAGCACGAATTAAGGCCCTTCTTTGCTCCATACTAACACGTCGCTGTTCTCGTGCAATTTCTCGTTCTCCATCATATAATTGACTCGCGATATTCCGTTGCCTAATTGCATTACGGCTTCGCTGGGAAAGATTAGATCTTCTAGGACGCGGCATTGTTATTAAAATGTGCACTCGCATAAAACCACCAAACTGATTTTTTATTCCCTAAATTCCGTTCCTTTCCGATGATTTTATGTAGAATACTGTAGAATAAATCTTAGGTATTGACTATTTGATAGGATTGGGCAACAAATGTTTGACATGGAGAAAGAAAGTCAATGAACCCCAGATATTTGTAATAAAAAAATCAGCATCTATTGAAATGCATCTATTCATTGCGCATATCGAGTTTTTAAGATGTATTCTGCTATTCGGGACGGAAACAAATCCAACAAATCAAAAACCATGGCAATCGGTCCAGCCGTTTTATAAGTGTTGTAACAGACACGACTTTCTTTTATATATATATATATAGATATAATTAATAAACCAAAATTTTCCCAAACAATGCCTGTATTTATATTTTTAATGCTAAAGTTGAAATTGTCTGACTTATTTTCCAAACAATTAGTTGACATTCTGTATACGTATGTATGTAAGCATTTTGCACAGTCGGACAATAACAATAGAAAATGAGTGGAAATATGAATTTCAGTATTGAGAAACTGGAAGAAAACAATTATAGAACATGGGAAATTTTGATGAGAAGTATTCTCATACAAAATGATTTGTGGCCAGTAGTCAGTGGTAAAATAGAAACAGTGAAAATGCAACAAATGAGCAACGCGCAGCTTTTAAGCTGAAAGATCAAAAGGCGTTGGCGTCAATATTACTTTGTGTTAAATCGACCCAACTGAACAATGTTAAAAATGCTGTATCATCTTCGCAGGCCTGGCAAAATATAAATGAAATTCACAGACCATGCGGACAAGCAAGATGTGTGCTGCTAATCAAACAGCTGTTTTCGCTGAAAATGTCGAAAGACATGAGTGCACAGGAATATTTGCACAAATTCCAGGTGGTAAATGAGACCTTAGCAGAGGTCAGCATAAGAGTTCATTAAAAGCTTTTTCTTCTGGACGTTGATATGCAATGACTGCACGATCAAGTGGCCCATGCGACACCAAGCCGAAGTCTATTACGCGCGGAACCCAGGCAGAAACGCAGCCCTCCTCCCACCAAACCGACCGAGGGGCGCTGCAGCATGACGCTCGATCGCGAGCATGCAGGAAAGATAGGTGTTAGACTAAAATTCAAAGGGAAATTAGAACTAAACACAACTCAAAGAGCTAAACATTCACAGATAGCTAAAAAATAGTACTAATTACGGGAATGGTATGTTAGTATTAGTGATTTATCTGTTGTTTTGCTAAATGGTCTGCCAAAATCTTATGAAAGTTTTGATGTAGTGTACTAAAAATTAAAATTTCTGAAGAAGCGAATCGGCAGGAAGATATCGTTAACAAGAAAATCAAGCAGCGCAGAACTACATGTTAGCTATGGCAAGAAGTGTTTTAATTGCGGAAAAGAAGGGAATTTTAAAACAGATTGTCGTGTTAAGAGAAAGCAAGAAGTTAACAATAGGGGCGCAAGCTATAAAAGTGGGGAAAAATTGGGTACATTGCTTTGTGTAACCAAAGATACCAAAGTGGAACCTGAAAAATATGTACAATTTTAAATGTTGCTAAGTATGATGACCGGATGCTAAATGCATGGTGCATAGACAACGGCCCATTTATGTTGCGACAAGCGTTCCTTGTGTCGTTCATGGAAGATAATCAAAAATTATTTTTAGCCCGCGGGAAATCACTTATTGCATGGAACTGTAAAAGTAAAGTTCGGTGATAGAGCGGAGTTGAGGAATTAATCGCTTAGTTTTAAGTCAATATTCATTCATATAATAGTTGCCCTAATCATATGCTCGCGATTGTGTTGCCCGCTGTTCTTATTGCTTATGTCCAAAAACTTAACTATAACGTTCTCACACGTATAGCCAAAACGCGCAGCTGCACACGAAGACATCGATATGCACCGTCTTGGTATTGGAGTGTCGCATCGCGTGATCTTCTAATTACCTTTTGGCTCGATTTTATTTGTGGACTTGAGTCAGTAGCAAATTATATTTGAGAGTACCCGTATTCAGTACCGCCCCGCTGTTTTCGTCCCCGCTTTGTATATAACCCGCTGTGCAAATAACATTTAAACCACTAATATTACATAAAGAATAAAATAAAAATACATTAAGATTAATACAGTCCTCTCATTCGCAACCATAAGAAATTTTTGTCCTTCGAGCCGGATCTCCGGCTAATTTTATTTGAAATATATTGAGTGATATTGCTGGTCGTCATGAAGACTCACGTACATCGCATAATTCAGCAGCGTGGTGCGTGCAAATCCCAACTAACTCGTGCATCTACGGAGGCTCAGGAGTTTGTACAGTCGTGCACGTCTGTGCAAACATTAGAACACATGTTGGACCGATTGGCTGCAACTTTCAACCGCTTTATGAAGCTCTCTGAGGACCTAGTTCAATATAATGAGGAAGACGGATTTGTGGATCCGAATTTGGATATCGCCGAATACGAGGAAAAGTTTTATAGTGCCCATGCCGTTCTCACTGGAGCCATAAGTGAGCGGAGCAGTCACGATAATGGACACGACTCGTCAAATCTACTGTTATCTAGTACTGTGGAACGCCTATTTGAGGGACAAGCACAACTTTTGGAGAAGATTCGGGAGTTAGCGCGACCCGCTGAGCTGCAGTTCGAGAAAATATCCCTTCCTACATTTTCTGGAAGATACGAAGATTGGTGTCAGTTTAGTGATCTGTTCTTAGGCTCAGTCGACAAGAAGAGTAGTCTTTCCAACTGTCAAAAGTTCCATTATTTAAGGTCGTTTTTAGATGGTGAAGCTTTGTCTCTGATTAAACATATTCCCATTACTGACGATAACTACCAGGACGCATGGGAGAGGCTAAAAAATCTTTATAATAAAAAATCACTGATTGCGCGGTCGTTCATTCAAAACTTTCTTTCGCTCCCAACTGCAAAAAGCTCAAACATAATCGAGTTGCGTAATACAGTCGATACCGCGGACGAGAGTATACGTGGTCTACACGCGCTGACATGCGACAGGCGCGATGTATGGCTTATCCATATCTTGCTCTCAAAACCAGACCCTGAATGCAAGGAAGCTTGGGCTACGTCCAGTGAATCGTGCAAGGAAAATGTGACCATAAGTCACCTGTTCGCTTTTCTCTTCGCCCGGTTTGATGCGCTTTAGTCCTGTCAAGATCTAACAGTAGTTCATGATTCTGCCAAACGTCGTGCAGTGGTTGGGTATATTGTCAGGGGCGACACAGTCTGTATGTGTGCACTCAATTTAAAGCTATGAACGTCGTGGATCGTCGCACGTTTGCAATGGAGGGTAATTTGTGCTTCAACTGCCTAAGTCGATCTCATAAATTAAAGGATTGTAATTCCACAAATACGTGCCGTCTGTGCAAGTCGAGGCACCACACTCTTGTCCATCCAGAAGAGATTCGCACCACCCTGAGTGTTGCTGTCAATACATCCGCTGACCCAAACTTGCGCTCGCCCATGCATGCTGCTAAGGCTGATCCTGCCGTGGTCAGCCATCATACATTGGAGAGAGGAGTATTAGCCACTAGTCAAGCTATATTGCCAACAATTTTAGCCACTATAGTCGACTCCTGGCGCAATGAGACAACCTGCAGGATATTGATGGATACTGGTTCGACGATAACGATGGTCTCCGAGTCGTGTATGCAACGGACAGGGTTGTCGCGCACGCATGCTCGTACACCAGTTGTTGGTCTAGGTGCAAGCCCGGCTGGGATTACTCGAGGTCACGCCACGTTCACGCTGCTCTCGCGCACAACCACAGATGGGGAAAGATTTTTGATCTACCCTTAGCAGACCCTACATTTGGGACACCCGGTGAAATCGACCTGATTTTAGGAGCTGATCAACTTTGGAACATATACACTGGAGAACGCAAAGAGTTTGGTTTCGCATCTCCTATTGCACTTCATGCTAAATTTGGTTGGGTCATTACAGGCAGCTACCATCTCGGTATTGATGATCACACCCACGCACTACCTCATCACGCTCACGAGGATCTGGATACCTTAGTCCGATCGTTCATGGACATGGACCAAGTTCAACCACGTAGCGCTACCATTGACGCTAGTGATCCCGCTGAACAACACTTCGTTCAAACGCATTCCCGCAGAGACGATGGACGTCGTCCAATATCCATTCAAGGATTCCGCTCCGCCGATGGGGTCCACATTGCCGCCAGCCGTACGCCGCTTTTCTTCACTCGAACGGAAATTTCGAAAGTTTCCGCCACTCAAACAACAATATGTCGACTTTATGGAGGATTACTTACAACGAGTACACATGGAGTTGATTCCTTCTACTACCTTAGCCGAGGATTTCGCCAGTCACAATTATTTAGCACACAACGCAGTATTTAAACCAGACAGCACCACTACAAGATGCCGAGTTGTGTTCGATGGCTCTGGGGAGGACTGCAAGGGACATTCACTCAATTCACGACTACACATTGGACCACCTATTCAAAGGGATTTACTTGGAGTCTGCTTACGGTTCCGTCAGCATCGTTATGTGTTCTGTAGGGACATTGAGAAAATGTTAAGAGGCATCCTAGTTTCAGAAGAACACACGCAGTACCAACGTATCGTCTGGCGAAAGGAGGAGACTGCTACACTTGATCATTACCGACTGCTGACCGTGACTTATGGCTTAGCTTCTTAACCGTTTCTGGCTGTTAGAGTTCTCAAGAAAATCGCTCAAGATTATGCCGAGTTTTATCCGAGGACGCGTGCGTGGATGATATTCTTACGGGCTGCGATAATATCAACGAACTCATTGCACTCAAGGATGAATTGAATTTTTTATTGTACCGAGCTCAGCTTAAACTTCGAAAATGGAGTTCAAACTATTGGCCACTACTACAATTGCTGCCAAAGGACATTTGTGAGTGCCCCCTTGAAGCTCTAGAAGGAAAGAGTCCAGATCAATATGTAAAGGCTCTTGGAATATGTTGGGACCCGGCTTCTGCAATCTTTCCTTCAAGCTGACCATTCCCGACGCCACAGCTGCTCAGACAAAATTGATTTTGCTGTCGGAGCTTGCCAAGATCTACGATCCCCTGGGTTTGCTTGCCCCCACCACTGTATTTCTAAAGGTTCTCTTTCAAGATAGTTGGCTGAGCTCGGTCGAATAGAACGAGCCACTACCGCCGCAGTTATGCTCACGTTGGCAACAGTTTGTAGCAGAAGTTCATTTATTGGAAACGTGTAGCATCAGTCGCTGTTTTATTAGCTAGACACCAGCACGTCACATCGCTACACGCTGGAGTTGAATTTATGTTCCACACTTTGAGACAGAAGTCTTGGATTCTCGGTGCCCGCAACATAATCCGGAAAATCGTATTCAACTGCAAGATTTGTTTCCTACAGCGTAAAAGTACGAACACACGACTCATGGCTGATCTTCCCGCATTTCGGGTTCAGCCCACCCGCTGTTTTCTCCATTCTGGATTGGATTACGCTGGACCAGTTACTATCAAGACATCGGTAGGTCGGACACCGAAGTTTGGCAAAGCTTGGTTTGCTATCTTTGTTTGTCTGTCCACCAAAGCAATTCATATCGAACTCGTCAGTGTTTTGGCGACTCCCGCATTTATCGCAGCTTTCAAACGATTCTGGTCTCGACGTGGCCCTATATCCGATTTATACTCAAACAATGGCACAACATTCCACGGAGCCAGACGGGAACTAACGGACATTGCAAGTTTTCTGACGAGTCAGGAAATCAACTGGCACTTCATTCCGCAGTCTGCCCCGCATTTTGGAGGTATTTGGGAGACTGGCGTACGATCAATTAAGCTTCACCTTCGCCGTGTAGCCATATATGTAAGTAAACGTCTAAATACAAAATTTGTATGTAAACACCCTAGTGATAGTGTAGTCGAATGGATATTTGTCCAAGTCTCCAGTGCAATACACTCCTCAAAAATTTTAATTGGCTGTGTGTATAGACCTCAGCGTTATATAGTACATAACAATTTTGTCTGGTTTCCCAGCCGAAAAATCCCCAACAAATACCTCAAATAATAGCCAGTGGCGCAACTAACGTAATTTCCCCTTTTGTTTGCTATTTGAATTGCCCACTGCATATAAACATTGTAACCGCTTATAATTACTCAATCTATTCGCCTATGCAACCGTTCTTTCGTCTCTTCGACTCTTGCCTTTCTCCTTTACTTTACTATCTCGCTATATCGCTCTTTCGTTCTATCGATCTCTATTCGTAGCATCGCGTAGGGCACGGGTAATTTGGTCCGTCTGCCCTAACATGCCTTCGCAAAGGCCATGATCTGGTCCAGCACTTGCATGCCTTTGCCATCTCTCGATCTTTTCTGTCGTCGCATATACATATACATACGCATATATTCCGTCAATTGGTGACACACGAATTGTGTTCTATATATGCATCTCGCTTCCAAGTTTCTTTCGCCATCGTTCTCATCATCTATGCTGCTCTCTCGCATTCTTTCTCTCTATCTATCGCTCGTACTCGGCTCAGCAGCAGCCCGAGCTTCTATCGTTTATTTGCTCTCTCTCGCTTGCATTAGGGCACGGGCAATTCGGCCCGCCTGCCCTTTCTCAGTTGAGAGATAATCTTCGTATCAATCGCATCACTTTATTATATCGCTCATACTAACGCCTACTTTAATTCCCAATAAAAATTAATTGTACATTTCTCATTGAAACGCTAGACCTTTTTCTTTAAGTCAAACGAGTTTTCAACGGCTATTAAAAACGCTTAATAGCCAAACATTTGGTGACCCCGACGTGATTGTGCATTCGTTAATATATTCGTGCAATCACAAACTACAATTAAACATTCAAACATTGCCATATATTGCCGGTTGTTCGTTATTGTCGTTGCCCGCGGCTTCAAGTGTCATCGACCACATATATATACACCAGCCGCTCTTGCATATACGTTTTGTTTGCGGTGCTCGTTCCCGTCACTTGCGCGGTACTCTTTATTGTTCATCTTCCCGCTAGAAACGTTTTTCTAACGCCGTCGCTGCTATGGAGTTGGATGGTTCAAACGGCAGTGTAACTACCGCTCCGGAAAACAGGGTGATTTTTCTAAAGCGGAAGGCATCGGAATTGTGCGAAGGCCTCAAAAGATTGAGTGCCACTTGGGAGAATGAATTGTCGGCTTGCGACTACTATATGCTCGTGGTAAGGTTGGAGGAGATCGAGGAGCTGCAGGACACTTTTAAAACCCTGCACAACGAGCTTCAGAAGTTGGACTACAACAAGACTCGCATTGGATCCTTGAACAACTTTAATTATCTGTTCAATGAGCTGGATACTTCGATTCGGCGCGAAATCGCTAATCGATTCCCCCACCTGTCTTCTCCTTCAACGGTTTCTGGAGGAACAATAATTGCTAATATTGTTGGCAGGCAGCTTCCACCACGGAGCAATCCGCCCCCGTGTCTACGCGCTATGCAATTGTCATCTTCGGATAAGAAGAAGTCTGCCTTATGCGTCTCTGAGGGTCCAATGCAGCATTTGAAGATAGATGAGCAGGCAGCGCTGTCTGCTGATACTGAAATCAATCTCCAAGACGTCCACATAGCTGAGTTGGTATCTCATTCGCAGCTGGATTCCAATATGATTTCGGAGAACCCAAGTGCACTTCCATCAATAGATTTAGCGTTGGAATCAGCTACTGATCGGTCTTCTCTCTCAATTTCGGGCTATTCATCATTATCGTGCCCCTGCAGAAGTTCAGTTGTGCCAACAGAAGCCCAGCTCTTTGACGGTTTCGGACTAGCTGCACCTGCAGCTACGTGGTCCAGACTCTTTCTCCAACGGCTGGGCAAAGATACGTTGTCTTGGCAAACAGCTCTGATTGAGATCTCTTCGCGTGGGATTTCTTTGAATGATTTGAGAGAGCCCCCTCTTTTGGCATGTGGGTCTCAATATCGTTCGCCCGTGTATTTTGCTGGCCATCATCAAATCACCTTTGGCAGGAAGCATCCAGTTCAGCGCACCACTAATTCAACAATGATCATCGCTCCTCAGCAGAATCTTCGCACTGGACTTCGAGTTGTTCTTGGACTTCTTCCATCCCAATATTTGTATATTGGGGGGAGTGGAGCTGCACTGAAGACGTACAACTACAACAATCATCGTGCCACTGACCACTCAGATTGTCGATTGGATCATCTGAGGAAGTTTTTTGGCCACATCTTGGCCATTTTTAATCCTACAACTTTAGCTTCAATTACAGAGAGCCCTGCCGATCTGGATGTGCCAGTTCGTGACCCTCCCTTTTCGTTTCTTGAGCCTAGCGTAACATGCCTGATCTTGCGACAATTTGATGTCAGGCAATGCGTTGCCTACATACTCCATATCTTCTGTACGCGATGGAAGGAAGACTACATCTCGTCACTGCAGCTGCGTTCAAAGCGTATGCAGAACCCTGGGCTATCAGACCCACAACAACTGACCAATAACGACATTGGTCAAATTCATTCCCGGATTCATTGGCGTGTCTCGAGATGTTGTGCCAAAGATGGAATTAGGATTGCTACATCAAATCAGCCACAAGCGACGGCTGTGAAACCCTTCAGCATCTGTTGAAAGTCAGGCTTTCAACGGGGGGAGTATGTCTGGTTTCCCAGCCGAAAAATCCCCAACAAATACCTCAAATAATAGCCAGTGGCGCAACTAACGTAATTTCCCCTTTTGTTTGCTATTTGAATTGCCCACTGCATATAAACATTGTAACCGCTTATAATTACTCAATCTATTCGCCTATGCAACCGTTCTTTCGTCTCTTCGACTCTTGCCTTTCTCCTTTACTTTACTATCTCGCTATATCGCTCTTTCGTTCTATCGATCTCTATTCGTAGCATCGCGTAGGGCACGGGTAATTTGGTCCGTCTGCCCTAACATGCCTTCGCAAAGGCCATGATCTGGTCCAGCACTTGCATGCCTTTGCCATCTCTCGATCTTTTCTGTCGTCGCATATACATATACATACGCATATATTCCGTCAATTGGTGACACACGAATTGTGTTCTATATATGCATCTCGCTTCCAAGTTTCTTTCGCCATCGTTCTCATCATCTATGCTGCTCTCTCGCATTCTTTCTCTCTATCTATCGCTCGTACTCGGCTCAGCAGCAGCCCGAGCTTCTATCGTTTATTTGCTCTCTCTCGCTTGCATTAGGGCACGGGCAATTCGGCCCGCCTGCCCTTTCTCAGTTGAGAGATAATCTTCGTATCAATCGCATCACTTTATTATATCGCTCATACTAACGCCTACTTTAATTCCCAATAAAAATTAATTGTACATTTCTCATTGAAACGCTAGACCTTTTTCTTTAAGTCAAACGAGTTTTCAACGGCTATTAAAAACGCTTAATAGCCAAACATTTGGTGACCCCGACGTGATTGTGCATTCGTTAATATATTCGTGCAATCACAAACTACAATTAAACATTCAAACATTGCCATATATTGCCGGTTGTTCGTTATTGTCGTTGCCCGCGGCTTAAAGTGTCATCGACCATATATATACACCAGCCGCTCTTGCATATACGTTTTGTTTGCGGTGCTCGTTCCCGTCACTTGCGCGGTACTCTTTATTGTTCATCTTCCCGCTAGAAACGTTTTTCTAACGCCGTCGCTGCTATGGAGTTGGATGGTTCAAACGGCAGTGTAACTACCGCTCCGGAAAACAGGGTGATTTTTCTAAAGCGGAAGGCATCGGAATTGTGCGAAGGCCTCAAAAGATTGAGTGCCACTTGGGAGAATGAATTGTCGGCTTGCGACTACTATATGCTCGTGGTAAGGTTGGAGGAGATCGAGGAGCTGCAGGACACTTTTAAAACCCTGCACAACGAGCTTCAGAAGTTGGACTACAACAAGACTCGCATTGGATCCTTGAACAACTTTAATTATCTGTTCAATGAGCTGGATACTTCGATTCGGCGCGAAATCGCTAATCGATTCCCCCACCTGTCTTCTCCTTCAACGGTTTCTGGAGGAACAATAATTGCTAATATTGTTGGCAGGCAGCTTCCACCACGGAGCAATCCGCCCCCGTGTCTACGCGCTATGCAATTGTCATCTTCGGATAAGAAGAAGTCTGCCTTATGCGTCTCTGAGGGTCCAATGCAGCATTTGAAGATAGATGAGCAGGCAGCGCTGTCTGCTGATACTGAAATCAATCTCCAAGACGTCCACATAGCTGAGTTGGTATCTCATTCGCAGCTGGATTCCAATATGATTTCGGAGAACCCAAGTGCACTTCCATCAATAGATTTAGCGTTGGAATCAGCTACTGATCGGTCTTCTCTCTCAATTTCGGGCTATTCATCATTATCGTGCCCCTGCAGAAGTTCAGTTGTGCCAACAGAAGCCCAGCTCTTTGACGGTTTCGGACTAGCTGCACCTGCAGCTACGTGGTCCAGACTCTTTCTCCAACGGCTGGGCAAAGATACGTTGTCTTGGCAAACAGCTCTGATTGAGATCTCTTCGCGTGGGATTTCTTTGAATGATTTGAGAGAGCCCCCTCTTTTGGCATGTGGGTCTCAATATCGTTCGCCCGTGTATTTTGCTGGCCATCATCAAATCACCTTTGGCAGGAAGCATCCAGTTCAGCGCACCACTAATTCAACAATGATCATCGCTCCTCAGCAGAATCTTCGCACTGGACTTCGAGTTGTTCTTGGACTTCTTCCATCCCAATATTTGTATATTGGGGGGAGTGGAGCTGCACTGAAGACGTACAACTACAACAATCATCGTGCCACTGACCACTCAGATTGTCGATTGGATCATCTGAGGAAGTTTTTTGGCCACATCTTGGCCATTTTTAATCCTACAACTTTAGCTTCAATTACAGAGAGCCCTGCCGATCTGGATGTGCCAGTTCGTGACCCTCTCTTTTCGTTTCTTGAGCCTAGCGTAACATGCCTGATCTTGCGACAATTTGATGTCAGGCAATGCGTTGCCTACATACTCCATATCTTCTGTACGCGATGGAAGGAAGACTACATCTCGTCACTGCAGCTGCGTTCAAAGCGTATGCAGAACCCTGGGCTATCAGACCCACAACAACTGACCAATAGCGACATTGGTCAAATTCATTCCCGGATTCATTGGCGTGTCTCGAGATGTTGTGCCAAAGATGGAATTAGGATTGCTACATCAAATCAGCCACAAGCGACGGCTGTGAAACCCTTCAGCATCTGTTGAAAGTCAGGCTTTCAACGGGGGGGAGTATGTCTGGTTTCCCAGCCGAAAAATCCCCAACAAATACCTCAAATAATAGCCAGTGGCGCAACTAACGTAATTTCCCCTTTTGTTTGCTATTTGAATTGCCCACTGCATATAAACATTGTAACCGCTTATAATTACTCAATCTATTCGCCTATGCAACCGTTCTTTCGTCTCTTCGACTCTTGCCTTTCTCCTTTACTTTACTATCTCGCTATATCGCTCTTTCGTTCTATCGATCTCTATTCGTAGCATCGCGTAGGGCACGGGTAATTTGGTCCGTCTGCCCTAACATGCCTTCGCAAAGGCCATGATCTGGTCCAGCACTTGCATGCCTTTGCCATCTCTCGATCTTTTCTGTCGTCGCATATACATATACATACGCATATATTCCGTCAATCTATATATGCATCTCGCTTCCAAGTTTCTTTCGCCATCGTTCTCATCATCTATGCTGCTCTCTCGCATTCTTTCTCTCTATCTATCGCTCGTACTCGGCTCAGCAGCAGCCCGAGCTTCTATCGTTTATTTGCTCTCTCTCGCTTGCATTAGGGCACGGGCAATTCGGCCCGCCTGCCCTTTCTCAGTTGAGAGATAATCTTCGTATCAATCGCATCACTTTATTATATCGCTCATACTAACGCCTACTTTAATTCCCAATAAAAATTAATTGTACATTTCTCATTGAAACGCTAGACCTTTTTCTTTAAGTCAAACGAGTTTTCAACGGCTATTAAAAACGCTTAATAGCCAAACAAATTTAATTGACTTATTATCGACATTGACACTTACTTATACAGATGTAATACTAGCTGGGGACTTCAACAGTAATATACTGAGGGAAAATCACTTATCGGATGACATAGAAGCTACGGGATTAAAGTTAGTAAACACATCTGAACCTACTCATTTTTCTAATTACTGTGATACTTTACTTGACTTATTTTTTGTAAACCATAGTCACAATGTTTCTACGTTCAGTCAACTGTCCATGCCAATGTTTTCGAAACATGACTTAATTTTCTTGACCTATAATTTTGAAACAGACTTAAACGAAAACATAATAGTTTATAGAGATTTTAGAAACATTGACTATGCCTTGTTAAGTGCTAACTTGAATACATGTGACTGGGAATCTATATATAACAATATTGACTCACAATTGACTGGCCTTCAAAATTATTATATTATATATAGATATATATTATATATCTATATAATAAATCAGTACCTCTAGTGGCAAAAACTGATAAGCCTCGTGGCAATCCCTGGTTCAACACGCAAATTAGAATATTAATAAAAAAACGCGAAAACAGCCGTACAACAGCAATAATAAACGTAGTGAAAGGTATCAGAGAAAAATTGGACAATGACAGTATAACGTTTTAGACTATAGTAAAGATCATTTGTTTTAAACTAAGTCATCTATGTAATTTTTCGCGTGCAGCAACAAAGCTGATCTTCTCTTATTTGAGTAATCAGAGGCAGACTGTTTCTATTAATAATGTATATTCGTCTTTCCTATGGGTCAAGCGTGGCGTTCCTTAAGGATTTGTCCTCGGTCCATTACTATTCTCTGTGTATATTAATGATCTTCAGAGTGTATTGACAAATTGTGAAGTAAATGTATGCTGATGACGTTCAAATGTATGTTAGTCGTTAGTCAGTGGGCAAAAATCAATGGGCTAGGCTTAAACCCAAATAAGTCAAATATTAGTTGGAAAAACATATGGAATCCTAAGATCGCTATGCATAACAAAAGACTTTTTACCGCTGAAAATCAAACAAACAATTGCAACAATGTACCTCACACCAGTACTACTTTATGGTATCGAAGCCTTTAGTGACTGTAACTCCGCTAGCCAACGAAAGCTGCAAATTGCTTTTAATAATATCGCGAGATATATTAATAATAGACGTAGAACTGACCATATTTCTGACGTAATGATTAAGATATTCGATATGCCACTTAAATCCTGGACAAACCATAGGGTCTTGACATTATTGCAGAAAATTATATACACCAAAGAACCTTGTTACCCATACGAAATACTTAGGTTTAGCACGTAAAGAAGGACCAGAAACATTATGCCAGTTAAATACAAGTACTCCTGCACAATGCGACAATTCTTCGTATATGCTGTCCGCCTTTGGAACCAACTTCCCCACGGCCGTAAGGCCATAATAGCCGCGAAGCAATTTAAGATCGCACTGGAGGAACATCTGCGCACTGCCTAAATCTAATTTTTTTAACTTTTTAATAGTGGGGATGGATGAAGAGTGAGCGAGACCTATATAGGTAAAATTAAACATATTCTGTCAGTAAATGTTAGTACATAAGTTCAATTATAATTCTAATTGTAATTAGTCTTAAATGTTTCTATGTATTCTGAATTTTTTTTTTTTTTAATGTTAATAACTTTTAGAATTGTTGTGACTAGCGCCTTAATTTATAAGTATTTATATGATTGCCGCGCTAGGATGGAAAATACAAAAATACAAATACAAATACGTTTCCTTCTGTGCGTTAAAAACTATAAAGCATTGAAATGCAAAAATTATAATTTTTGTGAGGTATTTACGAAATTTAATTTTTAATTATCTTTTCAAAATAGCAAAGTTCTTTAAAACCATATACTAGAGTTATGTGAAAAAGAGAAACGCTACATCTGAAAAAATCTTTAAAAAAATACCAGAATTCAAAAAATCTTTCAAAAAAAGTTCTGCCATAGAAAGAAAGCCATAATTCTTTAAACAAAATTTAAAGTCCCATATCTATCAGAAAAAGTCGGTTTGGATCCTTAAGGAAACAAAAATTGGATTTTGTCGAATAGTGTTTTTATAGCCAGAATAAAGAAATTAATTTTTAGTTGCTTCCGCAACCTCCTCTCAGCGATGCTGACGCGACTCATTCTCTTTCTCGCTCGCACACACTCTGCCCTATGTAATTCACGACTTTTGCCAAGGAGATGTTAAATCTACATTGTCTATGTATAATATACATTTCATATGTGGAATCGACATTGTAGCTGTTCAATTATGTATTGAGTAGGAATATGTTTTATGTGGTAATGTGTAAGGATAATGTATAGAGGCTCGCTCAAAATTGTGCCTGTCAAAGATTTTCGCAGTTTGTGGTGGCGAAGGGGTCGGGGCGAAATTTGGAAATACACTTGTAGCAGTGTGATATCACATGAGTCTGGAAACAAAATTTGGTTGTTCTAGAATATACATACTTTATGGGGTAGGAAACGTTTCCTTCTCTGCGTTACACACATCCACTTTTACCACAAATTTTATATATGTACATATAAAAATAAATTTAAACCAACTTTCACCGAGTCAGGCTTTAACTCGCTTTGCAGTCCACTTAGTACGCTGGGCTACGGGCTTAGGAGACATACAATCATTAATATGTAAGGTGGACTGTTTTGTTTTGACATAACATACGAAAAAATTCACTCCAAAAACCAAGCGGACCAACACGGACAACAAAACGCACACAGACAAATTGAAATCCACATCGAAAATCCATGGTCGTTACGCATCTCGTTGTGTTATAGAATCTTTGCTTCAGGAGTTTTTTAAGAGGACTCTTTGAGACATGGAGGAAAGGTGCTAGAAATCCATTTTAAAAGTTTTTGCGGAAACCCTAAACGGTACATTTTTTATGCTAGAAGGGTTAGGCTAGAAAGGTTTACAGAAATCAGTGGAAATAACATCTGTCTGCAAGTTACCGTCGAAGCCTTTAATGATAAAAGAGGTGAGCTCTTGATCGTTGCCTTATAAATCCGTCCTGAGATGGAGAAATAAATGATAACATTTTTTCAAAGTTTTTAGGAATAGCGGATAACTTAGATATACCTCTATAATTATTTGCATCAGACTTGCTACCTTTTTTATGGAGCGGAATAATAATAGATTCCTTCCAGATTGGGAAGTTTGAATAGTTTGAGCAGCGGTCTACACAGAGCGTCGGCACAGTACCTGAGTGCACCGCCAGGAACTCCGTCAGGACCTGGTGAATACACCGGCTTAACTAGTCGAAGATCATAAAGCAGTGATCTTTTATTTAACAAGGGGCTGAAAATGCCATTCGACCTTGGTAAACTGTATGTATACGGCTGACCAGAGTAGCTTTCATGAGAATAGGTTGTTTGGAAAAATTGAGCAGAAAGCTCGGTAATTGCCTGACCATTGTTTGCTGAAATATTGAGAAATGTTAGCGAGGATGGATGTGCGACCGTTCTACGCTTATTGATTACGAAGCTGTAAAACTGTTTAGGATCCTGTGAAAATCGGATCCTACATAGAGATAGGTAGGACACTTCGAATGTAGGATGGTAGGAGACTTCAGGTATAGTGTGCGGAAGGACTCGGGTTAGCAACGCTATGGTCGGATCCGAGACAATGCACAGATTAAGCAATCGACCCAAGAAATGTTTCACATAGTTGACTTGAGACAAGGATAGGTCTAGCAAACCGTCGATATAGTCATGTCGTCACATGGGCACAAGCTTATTAGACTCGTTTACCGAAGAACAAACTGTACCTGGCAGATTGATATCACCTTGAACTAGCATATGATATTTATCTTTTGCTTAATACTTGCTTAATATAAGAGCAAGTAATTAAACTAGAAAAGCCTTCGAGAATCAGTTTTACGCACAGGAATTCCAGTTCTTGTTGAACATAGACTATGAAATATTCCGACGTGAAGTTTGAGTTCACTGCAATAAGCATTACTGCACAGAAAATTACGAGAGCGAGAGAGAAAGAACAGTCATTGAGATTTGTGAGTTTGATACCTTTGCCCTCAGTAGCCTTATTAGTATCTTAAATCGATAGCGTCCAAATCAAACGAGGCACTATTCGTATGTAGTTGACACAATTTGCCCAAAGGGTACGTACATTCTGGTAGTGAACGGAAAAAACGATATCTACTTTTTT
Organism: Drosophila ambigua; assembly: GCA_018150905.1. Lineage (NCBI taxonomy): Eukaryota > Metazoa > Arthropoda > Insecta > Diptera > Drosophilidae > Drosophila > Drosophila ambigua. The sequence continues at coordinate 395,678 of JAECWS010000082.1, forward strand.
GAAGTATCAGGGCCGGTAATCTTTGAACTCTGGCTAGAAACTTTTTTTAACAACTCGTGCATAATTGTATACTCAGGCCATTTTGACGGTTTTAGATAGGAAAGAATCAGGAAGGAGTATTTCAAAAGAGAAGATTTTATCCTTATGCTTAATAGTTAATTTTGGTTACAGTCATGGCATCATATGACGCTTTAAGTTTGGAGAATAGATTTTCTTTAACGTCATCAGCAGTATCTTCAGGAATAGATCGGGAAACAAAAAAGCTTTACGATAAAAAACTGCTTTGAGTAGTAGTCTCGAAAACCGAGATCGAGATGATGGAGGAGCAACTCCCAAAAGAGATCGCCGCACGGGAGCAGAAGCGCCAGCAGCGTCAGATGGAACAGGAACAATGAGGTCATCAGCAAGCACACACAGACTGGAAGCACCGTCGTCAGAGCGTGCAACAGCAACAGCAACGGCTACTTTTCAGCCTTGCAGATTCGCTCAAGAGTTTGAAGCCAAGGAAATGGGCTGCCTCTGCCTCATATAAGTGCGCATATCTGCCTCAATCTCACGGCATGTTTGGGCACGTTCGTTTGCCGAAAAAATTATAATTTAATAAATCATTTATTGTATTTAAACACCGACACCGATATACACGTGTATTGTTAATTACAAAGTAGCGCTTAACTTGGATATATAAGAACAATTGAAATTGAATAAAATTAGTTTGGAAATTTTCGAAGAAGCAGTAAAATGCAAGAGAGGGGCAAAAACACGCCCGGCTTAAGAAAGTGCCTGATTACACTAGTCAACACGATTTTTCCTCAAGGAACAAAACCAACTTTTAATTAAAGATTTGGGGCTTAGAAATGGTTTGATGATATTTTTTTTTTTTCTATGGCAGAACTTTTTTTTGAAGAATTTTTGAAAACTGGTATTTTTTTTTAAGCTTTTTTCAGAGGTTGCGCTTGTTTTTTTCACATAACTCTAGTATCTTTCCTCTGGTTGTGAAGAACTTTAATATTTTGAAAAGATAATTAAAACAGCTAGAACATAAGCCCAAACACTTTGTGATTTCAGCTTACCGTCTGGGAAATATAAAGCATTGAAATGCAAAAATGATGATTTTTGTGCGGTATTATTTACGAAATTTTGACTTTAAAAACTCAGGAAAAGTCGAAAAAAAATTATATCCTGTGTTCAATCGGGAATTGCGAACGCGATCAGGTACCAAATGTACAACCCTTTTTCGTTTGCTTTGTTCCCAATTGGCAGTTGGGCCCGCAACCTTCAAAAAGGTATTTTTTGTTCATTTTTTCCATTTTTTAGGTTTGGTTAACGAATTTTAGCTCCAAAGTCTCTCCATAGATTTTAATGACCGATACCTTAAACGACGCCAAATTAATGCACCTCTACACAAAAAAATAGAGAACACAGGATATAATTTTTTTCGACTTTTCCTGAGTTTTTAAAGTCAAAATTTCGTAAATAATACCGCACAAAAATCATCATTTTTGCATTTCAATGCTTTATATTTCCCAGACGGTAAGCCGAAATCACAAAGTGTTTGGGCTTATCTTCTAGCTGTTTTAATTATCTTTTCAAAATATTAAAGTTCTTCACAACCAGAGGAAAGATACTAGAGTTATGTGAAAAAACAAGCGCTACCTCTGAAAAAACTTAAAAAAAAAATACCAGTTTTCAAAAATTCTTCAAAAAAGTTCTGCCATAGAAAAAAACCATAATTCTTTAAAAAATTTTAAAGCCCCATATCTATCAGAAAAGTCGGTTTGGATCCTTGAGGAAAAAAAGTTCGGTTTTGTCGAGTAGTGTTATGGAATCGTTTCTAACTTCAATGTTGTGCAAACTGCTCTGTGGAACCTTACCGCTTAATGTTGTAGTGAGAAAAGAACACGAGTGTGACTATTAAAATTAATAGCAGATAGGAAAATTTAATGTGCAGCGAGCAGCTGCTTTTCGTTCAATATGCACACGACGAAAGGCAAACCAAGACTCCGGTGAATGGCAACGATGATAGGCTCACCTAGCATAAAGCTAGACCTTGCCGAGTCGTGAGCTATCTTAAATAGAAAGAGCCTTAATATAGAGCTATCTTAGATAGAACAAGCCTTAAGATCAGAGGCCGGCAGCGTCGTATGCACTGTGCATAGGAACAAATTTCGGGCAGCGCAGTCGGCACACGTACAGCGTAAAGACTTTGTGTGGTTTCGTTATTCTGCCTGATGACGTAGCGGCAGAGAAAATTCTGATTCATATTCTGCTCGCCTGCCTCAGCGGTAGAGAAGCATTCGTGTGCCCTATGCACAATTGCTAGGCTTTCGGCAGAGAAATTAGTAACGTATTTGACTTCGTGTCTGTTGTCTTCGCACACAAACGCACCAAAAAAATGTGTGAGGGTTTGTGCCGAACCCTGCTTTATAAACAGCGATCTTAGATAGAGAGAGTTTTTACTTTCTTTCGACATTGCACCGTTGCACCGCTTTGCTGTTGGCAACCGTCAATACCGCCCGCAATGATGGGATCAGTATTAAACCAGAATATGTCACCTATGACTGCTATGTAAATAGATAAAGTGTTATCATGGGTGATAAGAACGGTGGAAAAATAATTCTGAGGACTTTGGCAACGGTAGACAACATAGCTTAGAAACAGATCGTTTCTATTCGAATAACGCAGTTATATCGGTGGCTTTGTTCCCAATTGGCAGTTGGGCCCGCAACCTTCAAAAAGGTATTTTTGTTAATTTTTTTCATTTTTTAGGTTTGCTTAACGAATTTTAGCTCCAAAGTTTCTCCATAGATTTTAATGAGCGATACCTTAAACGACGCCAAATTAATGCACCTATACACAAAAAATAGAAGACACAGGATATAATTTTTTTCGACTTTTCCTGAGTTTTTAAAATCATGAGTAAAGTAATGAGCGATACCTTAAACGACGCCAAATTAAGTTTTCCTAAGTTTTTAAAGCAAAAATTTCGTAAAAATACTGCACAAAAATCATAATTTTTGCATTTCAATGCTCAAACAAGAGCTAACTCTGAAAAAAGCTTTAACAAAAAATACCAAAAAAGTTCTGCCATAGAAAAAAACCATAATTCTTTAAAAAATTTAAATTCTATCAGAAAAAGTCGGTTTTGATCCTTGAGGAAAAAAAAGTTCGATTTTGTCGAGTAGTTAAACTTACCTTGATGAGGACAGAATTCTCCATTTTGTGGGTTATATTTGCAGCACGAAGATGATAAAGCCCAATCAAAATAATCATCAATCCAACTAGATGCAGGTCGAGCAATATAGGTTGTATTTGACTGTCTGCTCGCTAAAAAAATTTGAGTTAAAACGCTATCGTCATTGCAAAACCGACCTGAACAAACTGAATTTTGAACCAAACTTTTTGCATACGTTAAATTACCTTTAACCACAAAATACACTGGGGGACCAATGTTAAGATGCTTATTCAATGATTTAAAATAATGTAGAACAAAGCTATCTTCAGGCATGGCCAGTTCCTGATCTAACCCAATATCAATCCTAGGTGCAATGGCAAGACTAACACATAGCCATGCAAAAAATATAACCATTACAAAAACTCGAACAATCTTTTTCATTATAAATGGAACATAGACACTTTTAAAAAATTTGTACAGGAGCCCTTCGTGGTTAATAATTAGATCAGATTTTTTTCCTTTGACAAAACAACATATGTCTAGACGATTTTCTTCTTTTCGTTTAGTATCCAAAGTAAATAAACTTACAAAGCAAGTAATTTGTAATATAAAATCAATTATTAAGGCGACACCTGCATATAAAGCAAAAGCCTTTACAGCAGGCATATCAGATAGACCACCAAGAAAAAAGCAAAAGCTTTCACTTAGAGAAGTTAGAAGCATACTTGGTCCAACACGACCCAATATTCGTCCTATTTGCTGTTCATGCAGCTCATTGGGTTTTCGGTGGTCTCTTTGATGAGTTTGAACAAGAATAAAAATGTTGTCAACTCCGACCGCTAATACTAAAAATGGTATTACTTCTACAATAATAAGGGTAGCAGGAATACCCACATATCCAAATATGCCAACAGAAGAAACTACAGAAGCTAACACAATAATAACACCACCTAAACCAAGTGTAATTTTACTATCAATAAAAGTTCTATTAAATTCTTTAACATGGCCGAGCGATATGGCAATATACAAAAACATAATTAAATATGAAACTAAAATTGTTAAAACATCTGATCGGGATTCTCTATTTAACTCGTCTTCTATTGACCTCTCTGTTGTAAAAGCTATATCCATGAAGTCACTTATATTGTTTTTCTTATAGTTACTCATAAACTCAACAAAAAAAGTCTCCCACTGCAGCGCACTTTGTAAATCTGTTCTTTTGTGATGATTTTTTACTAAAAACGTCAAAATTAAAGCATTTGCTAGCTCGTATTGTGTGTTTCCGGAAAGTTGTTCTCCGGGTCTTAAAAATCCACCTAAAGCAATAGCAGGATCTACAGGTCCACCATAAGGAGCTAAGCATAAATATGGATTATTTGTGCATTGATAGATTGCATCCAAGTAAGTAACCTGTAAGTAAAAAAAAGACATATATATTAAATAAGTAAAAACCATTTCGTCGCAACAACTTTTGAGGGATTTGACTAGCTTTAAAGCTGTCTGTCAATTGCTATTTTTCCGGCTCAAATTATTGCATTATTTGTCACTTATTATGATGTAAAAAACTTTTTCTGAGTATGATTGTAAAATTTGTGAATTGTGGCTCCTGACCTCAAGTATGTACTCAAAAAGAGTTTAAAAGCTTTCGTTAACCTGTAAGATAGCAAAATCGAATTGGGGTTTTAAGGCTCTGAGTGTTACAAAAAGTCAATTACAAATTACGAAAATTTGTGTGATATACCGCTTGCACTTTGTGCATATGCATTGCGTATGCAAAGTTTTACATGACGTGCACCAACGTGCTTCCAATGTCTCGACCCAACCCATCCCGAATACGGTTTAGCTGGACAAACTGCAAGTACGAATTCAGGTGCTTAGGTGCTTAGCTGTAAAGGGAGAAAAGAGACTACATATAAACCAAGCTGCTGTGATACCACACAGTGGACAGTGCACAAGTGTATTTTGCTTATGATTTTTTAGAATTTGAGAATTAAAAAAAAATTGTTTGCTACATTTGTTATCTACAGCTACAATGTATATTATACATATAACATGTAGATTATACATGTACCATTTAGATTCTACATCTCCTCCGCTAGAGAGCGCTCGCGTACATAACGAGGCAGAGTGTGCGAGCGAGAAAGAGAATGCGTAGCGGGTCTCTTGCTGGAGAAGGCGGGGGAAGCATATGAAAATTAATTTCATTCTGGCTATAGTTATGATACGATCTGCTTCAGATTCGGGAATCTCGTAGATATGCTCATTATCTACGATACTGCTTTTTGAGTTTTATCGTATCTTTAAAATTGTGCCAGCCACAGATTTTCGTTCTTTGTGGTCGCGGAAGGAGGCGGGGCGACATTTTGAAATAAACTTGTAGCAGTGTGATATCACATGAGTCGGGAAACCAAATTTGGTTGCCCTAGCTTTATAGTCTCTGAGATCCAGCCGACAAATAAGACCGACGGACAGACATGGCTCTATCGACTCGGCTATTGATGCTGATTAAGAATATATATACTTTAGGGGTCGGAAACGTTTCCTTCTCTGCGTTACACACATCCACTTTTACCACAAATCTAATATACCCCTTAACTTCTTTTGAGTACGGGTATAAAAAGGGGGCAAAAACAGTCGTTTCCTAATTTTGCTTTTAGCAAAACTTAAAAGTTGTTTTATTTTCTTTTATTCAAGATAAAAAGCATATTTGTAATTTATCTAATTTAAATTAACATTTTTAACTAAAGATGGGTATGTATATAACGTCTGTAAAGGAAAATAGGCTTTTTAAATTGAAGGCCTGTCTCCAGCACCACGGAAAATTCCTGCCATGAATTTGCTGGTTATTCCGTGGGGGGTGTGGCTGTGTTTTTTAAACAGAGCAAACTGTAAAATTCTGCTAAAATTAAAAAAGGGGAAAAATGCACTCTGATGATGAAGTGATTGTGTTGGTGGCGGCATATATATTTTTTCAAAACAAAAAAGAATAATTTTCATCTCTCTTTTGGGTTTTGCGGACATTTTTTGCCTACATCTTGTACCATTCACTTCAGGTATATGGTATGTCTTGGTTTCAAATGTCCCAACATATTTTTTTTTTATTCATTTGTTTTATTCTGTTATGTTTTACTTTACTAACACCTAATAAAAATGTAAAATAAAGAAAAAGAAGTAACGGACAGGGGACTGATGGGACTAGGGGCTCCGCGACGTGCGGTACTGCCGCAAAGCTTCGTGGCGACGTAGACCTCCTCTCGCATCGGGAGCCTTAGTACATGGCGTTCCAGAGCACGGGTCCCAAAATGGTGCCCTGAGGGACTCCCGCTGAGACTTCGTATGCCCTGGAACCCAGACTCGTATCCATCGTAAGCACCGATGGCTAGGTCTAGGTCACTTCTACCCGTACTAGGACTAAATTATCATTTTCATAAAAAAGTTTGGACTTTTTTGGATAAAACATGCATCCAAAATTTGCATGTACGACCAAGTTTGATATCGATTATACAAGGGAACAAGGGTTTTGTTGATTAAGAACTGAATGTTGTTTTTAAGGAAATCGGGGACGCTGAATCCAACCCTGTACTTGGTTTTTTTCTCTATCCAAAATTAAGACACTTCCCTTAAATATAGTAGACTAACTTGAAAACGGCTAACCGTATACAGCTAAAAAAAAATCCATATCTCTCCACCAATACTGTCTTTAAGCCGTGCCTGCATTGGTTTTGAATTTGTCCAACCGATTCAGTCATATTGTTGCAGTTTTTGAAAAAAAAATAAACAAAAAATTATCGAAAAAAAAAAATATATGCTTGTTTAAAAATTAATATAAAAAAAAACAGCCAAACAAATCACAGTTTTGGTCTAAAAACTTTTAGTTAAACATATTTTAAATGAGATAATATTTATTTAATTCTAATCGGTAGTCCAAATAGAAAGTTATAAGTATTATAATGTACTTGTAACTAATCAAACAATTTTCTAAAATTATATTTATTTGGTTTAGGGATTAAGTTTATATAGATAGTTACTTAAATATGATTTTTCATAAAGCTAATAAAAGCACAATTGCTAATTGCCACAATCCCAGCCAATAAATTTGACGAAAAAATAAATTTGTATTTTTTTTTATTTTCTTCTTTTTTTAAACAACCATTACTAAGCCATGCTTCCTAAAACTTTGTTTTTTTTTACTAATTTGAGGTCGCTGATTTTAAATATGATTTACTTTTTTTCCATCAGATCGCGTTTTTAAGTTACAGATAATAATAATACTATACTATTAATACCTGTAACTTAAAAACGCGATCTGATGGAAAAAATTTAGATACAATTTGAAATCAGCATTTTGTAGGCGCCTCCTCAGCGATCTTCTTTGGCGCAGCTAGACGAAGCATTCCTTTTTTTGTCACAGGCGGGGAGTGCCTCTCGCTTATTGGAGCAACCTTCTGGAGCGGAGGCATGCTCTGCGGAGTTCTGCGATCTGCTCTGCAATGTACCTACATCTGCTGGTATATGTTTGACCTTTGGCATGTGTCCCACTACAACTCTGAGCGATACCTTAAACGACGCCAAATTAATGCACCTCTACACAAAAAAATAGAGAACACAGGATATAATTTTTTTTCGACTTTTCCTGAGTTTTTAAAGTCAAAATTTCGTAAATAATACCGCACAAAAATTATCATTAATGCATTTCAATGCTTTATATTTCCCAGACGGTAAGCTGAAATCAGAAATTGGTTGGGCTTAACTTCTAGCTGTTTTAATTATCTTTTCAAAATAATAAAGGTCTTTACAACCAGACGTAAGATACTAGAGTTATGTGAGAAAAACAAGCGCTACCTCTGAAAAAAGCTTAAAAAAAAATACCAGTTTTCAAAAATTCTTCAAAAAAAAGTTCTGCCATAGAAAAAAAACCATAATTCTTTAAAAAATTTTAAAGCCCCATATCTATCAGAAAAAGTTGGTTTGGATCCTAGAGGAAAAAAAAGTTCGGTTTTGTCGAGTAGTGTAATTTAACATTTTAACTAACTTACACTAAAATCAACTTTTACCACGGGTGCATGACTAATAATTCTGTAAAAACACAACTTACTTAATTAATTTTGTGCGTCGGTTATTCGTGTGTTTGTGTTGTTTCTTTTCGTAAGTACGCCCTCTCATTACATTTTTCCGCTCTTTGTCGTAGTTATTGCCGTCTATCTCTCTCTCTATCACCTAACTCTCAATAGCTGTTCTTTCGCTCAACCACTCTCCTCTCTAATCTTTTACCGATTTCGCTTTAAACATTGCTCTAAGCATTTGCTCTGCGCAGTGGTCTGATTGCTATTTGTCTTGAACTTTTTGGCTTTGCGAAAGCGTAGTGCACGCAAAATGTGTAGGGATCTCGGGCCGTGTAGGAGACGCCATTTCACAAAAAAACGGCCTGCATTATAGTTGTGAGGAATGCCGTGCTGTGGAAAACGACATGCATTCGTTCAAGAGACCGATGCGGAGTGGCTTCAAAGAGCTGATCGTAGGCTTTTAACAGCAATATGATCGGCTCTTGGCCATGGACACTCAGTTCCGCATTTTACAGCTGATGGCTGGGTCTCCGAGGCGAAAGAAGTCTACTCCGCGGGACTTGCAAGTGCCGACTGCCTCATGTCCGCCGGCATCTGAAAAACTTACTCCGACCACTCCCTTAGTGCAGCAGTTGATTACGCCTGCTACTCAAGGGGCAACGATCGCTGCTGGTGATGTAGATTCGGGAGCCGAATGTGTCACTTCGGAGAGTATGCAGTTAGAAATGTCTGTAGAGTCCGTGTCTATCGAGTCCGCACCCTTAACTATCCCCTCAGCTTCGCTTCCACCAGCTAATAGATGTCCAGGACCACCGGATACTGACATCACAGGTACTAGGCCTGTGGTGCCAAAACCACTGGTAGGAGTCCCACCGAAGCGACAAGTTTTTGTCTCGCGGCTAGCCCCTGACCTCACATCCCATGATGTGACCGCTTTTATACAAAGCAAAATAAAAGCCGTCGGCTTAAAGGTGGAAAAATTTAACTTTTCTTACGCCAGGGAGATATCTTCTTTCAAGATAAGCGTCTCCCCCACTCAATTTGAAACCATTTGTTCCGCCAAGTTTTGGCCAGAGCATTTGGTGGTTAAAGAGTTTAAGGCTAAGAAAAAGAATAGGCCCCCCATTACTCTTCCTAGCATTCAGACCAGTGCTCCATCTCCATCCTCATCTTCCACCTCTACTTCCACCCATCCAAAAAACTAACTTCCTCTCTTGTAGTTACCTACCAGAATGCTAGAGGCTTGCGTAGCAAGCTCAGCACTCTTTTCCTTGAGAGTCTCGCATTCTCATCCCACGTTATTGTGTTCACCGAGACCTGGTTACAGCCGGACATCCTTAGTTCCGAAGTTTTGGCAGGTCGGTACACAATTTTTAGAAATGACCGTTTGTCTCGACGTGGAGGTGGGGTCGGAACATTTCCTGGTCCAGGTTCAACAAGACCTGGAATTCCTGTGCGTAAAACTGATTCTCCCAGGTTTTTCGATCTTCACTACGTGCTCGTATATATCACCTTCCTCGGATAACTTAATATACGAGCATCACCAGTCCGCTTTAAAAACTGTTTCTTCCTCGCTATCAGATAAAGACCATATGATAGTTCTTGCTGATTTCAATTTGCCAGGTGCTGTGTGGTAAACGAGTCTAATAACCTTGTGCCCATGTCACGACATGACTTTATCGACGGCTTGCTAGACCTATCCCTGTCTCAAGTCAACCATATGAAAAATTCCTTGGGTCGATTGCTTGATCTGAGCTTTGTCTCGGATCCGACCATAGCGTTGTTAACCCGAGCCCTTCCGATCAGTATACCTGAAGACTCCTACCATCCTACATTCGAAGTGTCAGTCGATATTGGCCCTACTGTATTGGATCGAATGGGTAGGCTATCTGAACGTGTCCGCTGCTTTCGTAAAGCCGAGTTTACGAAGCTTAATAACCTTATTAGAGATTGGTCCGCTCTGTACCTGTGCACTGACGTTATGAAAGGCACAAACATTTTTTACAATGTACTTGACACATTTTTTGATTCTTGTGCCCCACTTTCTTGTCCGGTTAGATCTGGAAAGCCTCCTTGGTTTACCAAAGAGTTATCCAGTCTAAAAAATTTAAAATCAAGACATTTTAAAAAATAGCTCGGTTAAATTTCTTCGTTCTTAACGCTCAATGCTATAAAAACTACCCATCTCGATGCAGGACACGATTTTCACAGGATCCTTAACAGTTTTACAGCTTCGTAAATAGTAAGAGTAGAACGTCCGCACATCCATCCTCGTTATCTTTTCTCAATATGTCAGCAAACAATGATCAGGCAATTGCCGATCTTTTTCCAAATTTTTCAAAACCCCTTCTCTCTAAAAAACCCCCCTGCCCCCCCTCCACACAAAAAATCACAAAGGAAGAAAAACCCCCCCCCCCATTTAATAAAAAAAAACCCCCCCCTTTCAAAACTTTAAAAAGTAAACTTAATTTTTCCCCCCCCCCCCACGGGGGCCCCCCTTTTTGTTTATTGGGCCCCCCCCCCCCCTCTCTTGCCCCCCCCCACAACAAACCCCCCCCCCCCACCCCCCCCCCCTCCCCCCCCCCAATATAAAAAAACTTTTATTATTACCAAAAAAAAAAAAAAAAAAAAAATAAAAAAAAAAAAAAAAAAATATAAAATAAAAAAAAAATTAAAAAAAAAAAAAAAAAAACTGCAACATCTCTGCAAATCACTTATATCTCCGTCCCAGCACGGATTTATAAGGCGACGATCAACAACCACAAATTTATTAGAGTTTACCTCTTTTATAATTAAAGGCTTTCAAGGTAACTTGCAGGCGGATGTCTGGCCACATAGGCCCCCTACTATTCACACTCTTGTATTGTGTATGGTGCCCCCAGTACAAAGTACACCAGGACCGTATAGAATCAGTCCAGAAAAAACTTTTTACTTTTTGCTCTGCGTGGCCTTAACTGGGATGCAGGTGTGAGACTGCCATCTTATCCTCGTAGATTGCTTTTAATAAACCTTCCAACCTTAGTTAGTCGTAGAAAAATGCTTGGTGGGATTTTCATGCACAACCTGATCAAGGGTGACGTAGATAGCCCTGACTTGTTGAGCCGCATAAACTTTACGATTCCTATTAGATCTACTAGAAACTTCATTCCTTTGTTCCTTCCGCTTTGTAGATCGGATTATTCCTTGCACGAACCATTTAGGGTACTTTGCTCGGACTTCAATTCCCTCTACCACATAATATCAACTACTAATTCCCTTCCTCTTCTTAAATCACTAATACTAACATACCTTTCCCGTAATTAGTACTATTTCTTAGCTATCTTTGCATGTTTAGCTCTTTGAGTTGTGTTTAGCTCTAATTTTCCTCGAATTTTAGTCTAACACCTATCGTTCCTGCATGCTCGTGATCGGTAACACTCGTCGCGCTTCATGCGGCTGCGCCCCTCGGTCGGTTGGGCGGGAGGAGGACTGGTTTCTGCCTGGGTTCCGCGCGTAACAGGCTTTGGTGTCGCATGGGCCACTTGATGGTGCAGTCATTGCATATCAACGTCCAGACAATAAAAACAATTGATGAAACCAACCTTACTGCAATATCCAGATTTTAGCAAAGAATTTTGTATAACAACGGATGCAAGTAAACAAGCATGTGGTGCTGTTCTAACACAAAATTATAATGGAACTCAGCTACCAGTAGCGTATACATCAAGATCATTCCAAAGGGAGAAAGTAATAAAAACACAACAGAACAAGAATTAGCAGCAATACATTTTCGACCATACATTTATCGCAAACATTTCACTGGCAAAACTGACCATAGGCCACTTACCTATTTATTTTCTATGATTAACCCCAGCTCAAAATTAACACGTATGAGACTAGATTTGGAGGAATATGATTTTACTGTGGAGTATCAACCATATAGCAGATGCGTTATTTAAAGAATATACAAACAACCAATACAGTATTAAAAGTCACTACAAGAAATCAAAGTAGACAAAAAACCTGCGCAGGTTCAAACACAGAATTGCAAAAGCAATCGATCTCTTCAAAGCCTAATATATACAACGTCATACAAAATGATGATGTTAAAAAAGTAGTGACCTTACATTTGTCGTTGACTAAATGTTTTTTTAAACATGGGAAAAAGATATTTGTAAGAATTAAAGTTAGCGACCTTTATACTAATAGAACCTTCGACTTAGGTCAATTTTTCCAAAGGCTTGAAAAAGAAGCCGGTATAAATAACATCAGCCAACTTAAAATGGCACCGAGCGAAGAAATCTTTGAGAACATTTCAATAGATTCTTTTAAGAACAAGGGCAATAAAATATTAAAGAATTTAAGAGTAGCGCTGAGCCGGTGACCACGATAAAAGAAAATAAAGAAAAAGAAGAGATACTGTCTACATTCCATAATGATCCAATCCAAGGAGGTCACACAGGTATAGCTAAAACATTAGCGAAAATAAGAAGGCATTATTTATTATTGGAAAAACATGACACGTCAAGTTACAAGTTATGTGAGAAAGTGTCTCAAATGCCAAAAGTCCAAAACGACTAAACATACCAAGACCCCATTGACTATAACTGAAACACCACAAATGGCGTTTGATAGGGTAATTGTGGATACGATCGGTCTACTTCCTAAATCAGAACAAGGAAACGAATATGCAGTCACTTTAATCTGTGACTTGACAAAATACCTTGTAGCCATACCAATCAAGAACAAAAGTGCAAAAACAGTAGCTAAAGCTATATTTGAAGATTTTATTCTAAAGTACGGTCCAATGAAGACGTTCATTACGGATATGGGAACGGAATACACAAATTCAATAATTGAAGATTTATGTAAAAATAAATAAAATAAATATTCAAAACATAACATCCACTGCACATCATCACCAGACTGTAGGAACCGTGGAGCGAAGCCACAGAACTTTTAATGAGTTCATACGCTCATACATCTCAACTGAAAAAACAGATTGGGATGTATGGCTACAATACTTCGTATATGATACATGATTATTGTCCATATGAATTAGTTTTTGGTAAGACTTCGAACTTACCAACACATTTTAATAGCATAGATAGAATAGATCCTCTTTATAATATAGATGATTACGCTAAAGAATCAAAATTTAGACTAGAACAAGCTTTTGAAAGAACAAGATTAATGATAGAATCTAATAAACAGAAACAAAAAATTAATTATGATAAAAACTGTTTAGATTTCAAATTAAAAACAGGAGATCCGGTTTAATTGAAAAATAAAACAGGTCATAAGATAGATTTTAAATATACTGGATCATATAAGGTAGATAGTATAGGAGAAAATGATAATATAACATAATATATATATATATAATATATAATATAATATATAATAATATAACATATATTTGAAATATAAAAGACAAAAAACAAAAAGTACATAAGGATAGATTAAAACTTTTCATTTCATAAAAATTTAATTTTATCCTGTCATGGCCATGACTTAGGTAAACATACGTAAATGGCCATGACAATAAATATATAAATAAATAAAAAAAAAAAAAAAAAAAACAAAACAACAAATATTATACATAAACATACATTTTAGTTCACAAAATTCAAATATTGTTTTAAATAACTTCACATATTACGTTATTTTTTGTAGTGAACCCATGCATATACATATGTAACACTCTGTTATATATATAAATACATATATACGCGCGTACATATGAGCAGTGACATAAACAACTTATGTTTATGTTACACATTCCTTTTGCACAGCAACGATCTAAGACTTGAACGCAGATCGGTCAGCTACCAAAACTGCTGAGCAGGCATATACCCGAACTCAGGCAGAACCTAAACGCCCTAACACTGAGGCGATGGGTCTCTCTCTCAAAAGCCCCTTAACGCTGATCTTGCATTTCCATTAGACTCAGGCAGAGACCACGCGCACTAATACTTATGCGGTGGTACTCTTTTCATATAATGCATGGGAGAACTCTCGCTCTCCGTTATACATAAGAACGATTGTACCCACGGATAAGAACCAAAAGATATTCAATAAACATTCTGAATTTAGCCACCAAGCTGAGCGGTCTTGTTTCGGTAAGTATTTGCAACTTAACAAAACAGCAATCCACCTGTACTGTATCCGTTACAAATACTGAATGCAACGCCGCACAGGTTGTCCTGCTGCATAAACCCGGCAAATCCCCGGACGACCTGGCCAATTTCAGGCCAATCAGCCTACTCCCCACTTTTGGGAAGTTCCTGGAGCGCTGCATTCTTCGCAGATTACACTACTCGACAAAATCTAACTTTTTTTTCCTCAAGTATCCAAACCTTTTTGAAGGCTGCGGGCCCAACTGCCAATCGGGAATTGCGATCGCGATCAGGTACCAAATGTACAACCCTTTTTCGATTGTTTTGTTCCCAATTGGCAGTTGGGCCCGCAACCTTCCAAAAGGTATTTTTTGTTAATTTTTTTTATTTTTATTTTATAGGTTTGGTCAACGAATTTTAGCTCCAAAGTCTCTCCATAGATTTTAATGAGCGATACCTTAAACGACGCCAAATTAATGCACCTATACACAAAAAAATAGAGGACACAGGTTATAATTTTTTTTCGACTTTTCCCGAGGTTAAAAGTCAAAAGTCAAAAATCATAATTTTTGCGTTTCAATGCTTTATATTTCCCAGACACAAAGTGTTTAGGCTTAACTTCTAACTGTTCTAGCTGTTCTAGCTGTCCTTATTGCAGTGGACTCAAACTTCACGTCGGAACATTTCATGGTCCAGGTTCAACAAGACCTGGAATTCCTGTGCGTAAAACTGATTCTCCCAGGTTTTTCGATCTTCACTACGTGCTCGTATATATCACCTTCCTCGGATAACTTAATATACGAGCATCACCAGTCCGCTTTAAAAACTGTTTCTTCCTCGCTATCAAATAAAGACCATATGATAGTTCTTGGTGATTTCAATTTGCCAGGTGCTGTGTGGTAAACGAGTCTAATAACCTTGTGCCCATGTCACGACATGACTTTATCGACGGCTTGCTAGACCTATCCCTGTCTCAAGTCAACCATGTGAAAAATTCCTTGGGTCGATTGCTTGATCTGAGCTTTGTCTCGGATCCGACCATAGCGTTGTTAACCCGAGCCCTTCCGATCAGTATACCTGAAGACTCCTACCATCCTACATTCGAAGTGTCAGTCGATATTGGCCCTACTGTATTGGATCGAATGGGTAGGCTATGTGAACGTGTCCGCTGCTTTCGTAAAGCCGAGTTTACGAAGCTTAATAACCTTATTAGAGATTGGTCCGCTCTGTACCTGTGGACTGACGTTATGAAAGGCACAAACATTTTTTACAATGTACTTGACACATTTTTTGATTCTTGTGCCCCACTTTCTTGTCCGGTTAGATCTGGAAAGCCTCCTTGATTTACCAAAGAGTTATCCAGTCTAAAAAATTTAAAATCAAGACTTTATAAAAAATTTCGAGAAGTTGGTTCTCCCTCTTCTCTTTCTCACTATGTAAAAGCTCGGTAAAATTTCTCCGTTCTTAACGCTCAATGCTATAAAAACTACCTATCTCGTTGCAGGATACGATTTTCACAGGACCCTAAACAGTTTTACAGCTTCGTAAATAGTAAGCGTAGAACATCCGCACATCCATCCTCGTTATCTTTTATCAATATGTCAGCAAACAATGATCAGGCAATTGCCGATCTTTTTGCCAAATTTTTCCAAACAACCTATTCTCATGAAAGCTACTCTGGTCAGCCGTATCCATACAGTTTACCAAGTTCGAATGGCATCTTCAACCCTTTGTTAAATGAAAGCTCGCTGCTTCAAGATCTTCGACTAGTTAAGCCGGTGTTTTCACCAGGTCCCGACGGAGTTCCTGGCTGTGTACTTAGGTACTGTGCCGACGCTCTGTGTGGACCCTTGCTTAAACTATTCACCCTATCCATTAACTCTTCATGCTTCCCCCCCATCTGGAAGGAATCTTTTATTATTCCGCTCCATAAGAAAGGTAGCAAGTCTGATGCAAATAATTATAGAGGTATAGCTAAGTTATCCGCTATTCCTAAAATGTTTGAGAACATTTTAACTCCGCACTTGCAACATCTCTGCAAATCACTTATATCTCCGTCCCAGCACGGATTTATAAGGCGACGATCAACAACCACAAATTTATTAGAGTTTACCTCTTTTATCATTAAAGGCTTTCAAGGTAACTTGCAGGCGGATGTCTGGCCACATAGGCCCCCTACTATTCACACTCTTGTATTGTGTATGGTGCCCCCAGTACAAAGTACACCAGGACCGTATAGAATCAGTCCAGAAAAACTTTTTACTTTTTGCTCTGCGTGGCCTTAACTGGGATGCAGGTGTGAGACTGCCATCTTATCCTCGTAGATTGCTTTTAATAAACCTTCCAACCTTAGTTAGTCGTAGAAAAATGCTTGGTGGGATTTTCATGCACAACCTGATCAAGGGTGACGTAGATAGCCCTGACTTGTTGAGCCGCATAAACTTTACGATTCCTATTAGATCTACTAGAAACTTCATTCCTTTGTTCCTTCCGCTTTGTAGATCGAATTATTCCTTGCACGAACCATTTAGGGTACTTTGCTCGGACTTCAATTCCCTCTACCACATAATATCAACTACTAATTCCCTTCCTCTTCTTAAATCACTAATACTAACATACCTTTCCCGTAATTAGTACTATTTCTTAGCTTTCTTTGCATGTTTAGCTCTTTGAGTTGTGTTTAGCTCTAATTTTGCTCGAATTTTAGTCTAACACCTATCGTTCCTGCATGCTCGTGATCGGTAACACTCGTCGCGCTTCATGCGGCTGCGCCCCTCGGTCGGTTGGGCGGGAGGGGGGCTGGTTTCTGCCTGGGTTCCGCGCGTAACAGGCTTTGGTGTCGCATGGGCCACCTGATAGTGCAGTCATTGCATATCAACGTCCAGACAATAAAAACAATTGATGAAACCAACCTTACTGCAATATCCAGATTTTAGCAAAGAATTTTGTATAACAACGGATGCAAGTAAACAAGCATGTGGTGCTGTTCTAACACAAAATTATAATGGAACTCAGCTACCAGTAGCTTATACATCAAGATCATTCCAAAGGGAGAAAGTAATAAAAACACAACAGAACAAGAATTAGCAGCAATACATTTTCGACCATACATTTATCGCAAACATTTCACTGGCAAAACTGACCATAGGCCACTTACCTATTTATTTTCTATGATTAACCCCAGCTCAAAATTAACACGTATGAGACTAGATTTGGAGGAATATGATTTTACTGTGGAGTATCAACCATATAGCAGATGCGTTATTTAAAGAATATACAAACAACCAATACAGTATTAAAAGTCACTACAAGAAATCAAAGTAGACAAAAAACCTGCGCAGGTTCAAACACAGAATTGCAAAAGCAATCGATCTCTTCAAAGCCTAATATATACAACGTCATACAAAATGATGATGTTAAAAAAGTAGTGACCTTACATTTGTCGTTGACTAAATGTTTTTTTAAACATGGGAAAAAGATATTTGTAAGAATTAAAGTTAGCGACCTTTATACTAATAGAACCTTCGACTTAGGTCAATTTTTCCAAAGGCTTGAAAAAGAAGCCGGTATAAATAACATCAGCCAACTTAAAATGGCACCGAGCGAAGAAATCTTTGAGAACATTTCAATAGATTCTTTTAAGAACAAGGGCAATAAAATATTAAAGAATTTAAGAGTAGCGCTGAGCCGGTGACCACGATAAAAGAAAATAAAGAAAAAGAAGAGATACTGTCTACATTCCATAATGATCCAATCCAAGGAGGTCCCACAGGTATAGCTAAAACATTAGCGAAAATAAGAAGGCATTATTTATTATTGGAAAAACATGACACGTCAAGTTACAAGTTATGTGAGAAAGTGTCTCAAATGCCAAAAGTCCAAAACGACTAAACATACCAAGACCCCATTGACTATAACTGAAACACCACAAATGGCGTTTGATAGGGTAATTGTGGATACGATCGGTCTACTTCCTAAATCAGAACAAGGAAACGAATATGCAGTCACTTTAATCTGTGACTTGACAAAATACCTTGTAGCCATACCAATCAAGAAC
This sequence comes from Drosophila ambigua, assembly GCA_018150905.1. NCBI lineage: Eukaryota > Metazoa > Arthropoda > Insecta > Diptera > Drosophilidae > Drosophila > Drosophila ambigua. The sequence continues at coordinate 414,068 of JAECWS010000082.1, forward strand.
AAAAGTGCAAAAACAGTAGCTAAAGCTATATTTGAAGATTTTATTCTAAAGTACGGTCCAATGAAGACGTTCATTACGGATATGGGAACGGAATACACAAATTCAATAATTGAAGATTTATGTAAAAATAACTAAAATAAATATTCAAAACATAACATCCACTGCACATCATCACCAGACTGTAGGAACCGTGGAGCGAAGCCACAGAACTTTTAATGAGTTCATACGCTCATACATCTCAACTGAAAAAACAGATTGGGATGTATGGCTACAATACTTCGTATATGATACATGATTATTGTCCATATGAATTAGTTTTTGGTAAGACTTCGAACTTACCAACACATTTTAATAGCATAGATAGAATAGATCCTCTTTATAATATAGATGATTACGCTAAAGAATCAAAATTTAGACTAGAACAAGCTTTTGAAAGAACAAGATTAATGATAGAATCTAATAAACAGAAACAAAAAATTAATTATGATAAAAACTGTTTAGATTTCAAATTAAAAACAGGAGATCCGGTTTAATTGAAAAATAAAACAGGTCATAAGATAGATTTTAAATATACTGGATCATATAAGGTAGATAGTATAGGAGAAAATGATAATATAACATAATATATATATATATAATATATAATATAATATATAATAATATAACATATATTTGAAATATAAAAGACAAAAAACAAAAAGTACATAAGGATAGATTAAAACTTTTCATTTCATAAAAATTTAATTTTATCCTGTCATGGCCATGACTTAGGTAAACATACGTAAATGGCCATGACAATAAATATATAAATAAATAAAAAAAAAAAAAAAAAAAACAAAACAACAAATATTATACATAAACATACATTTTAGTTCACAAAATTCAAATATTGTTTTAAATAACTTCACATATTACGTTATTTTTTGTAGTGAACCCATGCATATACATATGTAACACTCTGTTATATATATAAATACATATATACGCGCGTACATATGAGCAGTGACATAAACAACTTATGTTTATGTTACACATTCCTTTTGCACAGCAACGATCTAAGACTTGAACGCAGATCGGTCAGCTACCAAAACTGCTGAGCAGGCATATACCCGAACTCAGGCAGAACCTAAACGCCCTAACACTGAGGCGATGGGTCTCTCTCTCAAAAGCCCCTTAACGCTGATCTTGCATTTCCATTAGACTCAGGCAGAGACCACGCGCACTAATACTTATGCGGTGGTACTCTTTTCATATAATGCATGGGAGAACTCTCGCTCTCCGTTATACATAAGAACGATTGTACCCTAGGATAAGAACCAAAAGATATTCAATAAACATTCTGAATTTAGCCACCAAGCTGAGCGGTCTTGTTTCGGAAAGTATTTGTAACTTAACAAAACAGCAATCCACCTGTACTGTATCCGTTACAAATACTGAATGCAACGCCGCACAGGTTGTCCTGCTGCATAAACCCGGCAAATCCCCGGACGACCTGGCCAATTTCAGGCCAATCAGCCTACTCCCCACTTTTGGGAAGTTCCTGGAGCGCTGCATTCTTCGCAGATTACACTACTCGACAAAATCGAACTTTTTTTTCCTCAAGTATCCAAACCTTTTTGAAGGCTGCGGGCCCAACTGCCAATCGGGAATTGCGATCGCGATCAGGTACCAAATGTACAACCCTTTTTCGATTGTTTTGTTCCCAATTGGCAGCTGGGCCCGCAACCTTCCAAAAGGTATTTTTTGTTAATTTTTTTATTTTTATTTTATAGGTTTGGTCAACGAATTTTAGCTCCAAAGTCTCTCCATAGATTTTAATGAGCGATACCTTAAACGACGCCAAATTAATGCACCTATACACAAAAAAATAGAGGACACAGGTTATAATTTTTTTTCGACTTTTCCCGAGGTTAAAAGTCAAAAGTCAAAAATCATAATTTTTGCGTTTCAATGCTTTACATTTCCCAGACACAAAGTGTTTAGGCTTAACTTCTAGCTGTTCTAGCTGTTCTAGCTGTCCTTATTGCAGTGGACTCAAACTTCACGTCGGAACATTTCATGGTCCAGGTTCAACAAGACCTGGAATTCCTGTGCGTAAAACTGATTCTCCCAGGTTTTTCGATCTTCATTACGTGCTCGTATATATCACCTTCCTCGGATAACTTAATATACGAGCATCACCAGTCCGCTTTAAAAACTGTTTCTTCCTCGCTATCAGATAAAGACCATATGATAGTTCTTGGTGATTTCAATTTGCCAGGTGCTGTGTGGTAAACGAGTCTAATAACCTTGTGCCCATGTCACGACATGACTTTATCGACGGCTTGCTAGACCTATCCCTGTCTCAAGTCAACCATGTGAAAAATTCCTTGGGTCGATTGCTTGATCTGAGCTTTGTCTCGGATCCGACCATAGCGTTGTTAACCCGAGCCCTTCCGATCAGTATACCTGAAGACTCCTACCATCCTACATTCGAAGTGTCAGTCGATATTGGCCCTACTGTATTGGATCGAATGGGTAGGATATCTGAACGTGTCCGCTGCTTTCGTAAAGCCGAGTTTACGAAGCTTAATAACCTTATTAGAGATTGGTCCGCTCTGTACCTGTGGACTGACGTTATGAAAGGCACAAACATTTTTTACAATGTACTTGACACATTTTTTGATTCTTGTGCCCCACTTTCTTGTCCGGTTAGATCTGGAAAGCCTCCTTGATTTACCAAAGAGTTATCCAGTCTAAAAAATTTAAAATCAAGACTTTATAAAAAATTTCGAGAAGTTGGTTCTCCCTCTTCTCTTTCTCACTATGTAAAAGCTCGGTAAAATTTCTCCGTTCTTAACGCTCAATGCTATAAAAACTACCTATCTCGTTGCAGGATACGATTTTCACAGGACCCTAAACAGTTTTACAGCTTCGTAAATAGTAAGCGTAGAACATCCGCACATCCATCCTCGTTATCTTTTATCAATATGTCAGCAAACAATGATCAGGCAATTGCCGATCTTTTTGCCAAATTTTTCCAAACAACCTATTCTCATGAAAGCTACTCTGGTCAGCCGTATCCATACAGTTTACCAAGGTCGAATGGCATCTTCAACCCTTTGTTAAATGAAAGCTCGCTGCTTCAAGATCTTCGACTAGTTAAGCCGGTGTTTTCACCAGGTCCCGACGGAGTTCCTGGCTGTGTACTTAGGTACTGTGCCGACGCTCTGTGTGGACCCTTGCTTAAACTATTCACCCTATCCATTAACTCTTCATGCTTCCCCCCCATCTGGAAGGAATCTTTTATTATTCCGCTCCATAAGAAAGGTAGCAAGTCTGATGCAAATAATTATAGAGGTATAGCTAAGTTATCCGCTATTCCTAAAATGTTTGAGAACATTTTAACTCCGCACTTGCAACATCTCTGCAAATCACTTATATCTCCGTCCCAGCACGGATTTATAAGGCGACGATCAACAACCACAAATTTATTAGAGTTTACCTCTTTTATCATTAAAGGCTTTCAAGGTAACTTGCAGGCGGATGTCTGGCCACATAGGCCCCCTACTATTCACACTCTTGTATTGTGTATGGTGCCCCCAGTACAAAGTACACCAGGACCGTATAGAATCAGTCCAGAAAAACTTTTTACTTTTTGCTCTGCGTGGCCTTAACTGGGATGCAGGTGTGAGACTGCCATCTTATCCTCGTAGATTGCTTTTAATAAACCTTCCAACCTTAGTTAGTCGTAGAAAAATGCTTGGTGGGATTTTCATGCACAACCTGATCAAGGGTGACGTAGATAGCCCTGACTTGTTGAGCCGCATAAACTTTACGATTCCTATTAGATCTACTAGAAACTTCATTCCTTTGTTCCTTCCGCTTTGTAGATCGAATTATTCCTTGCACGAACCATTTAGGGTACTTTGCTCGGACTTCAATTCCCTCTACCACATAATATCAACTACTAATTCCCTTCCTCTTCTTAAATCACTAATACTAACATACCTTTCCCGTAATTAGTACTATTTCTTAGCTTTCTTTGCATGTTTAGCTCTTTGAGTTGTGTTTAGCTCTAATTTTCCTCGAATTTTAGTCTAACACCTATCGTTCCTGCATGCTCGTGATCGGTAACACTCGTCGCGCTTCATGCGGCTGCGCCCCTCGGTCGGTTGGGCGGGAGGAGGGCTGGTTTTTGCCTGGGTTCCGCGCGTAACAGGCTTTGGTGTCGCATGGGCCACTTGATGGTGCAGTCATTGCATATCAACGTCCAGACAATAAAAACAATTGATGAAACCAACCTTACTGCAATATCCAGATTTTAGCAAAGAATTTTGTATAACAACGGATGCAAGTAAACAAGCATGTGGTGCTGTTCTAACACAAAATTATAATGGAACTCAGCTACCAGTAGCGTATACATCAAGATCATTCCAAAGGGAGAAAGTAATAAAAACACAACAGAACAAGAATTAGCAGCAATACATTTTCGACCATACATTTATGGCAAACATTTCACTGGCAAAACTGACCATAGGCCACTTACCTATTTATTTTCTATGATTAACCCCAGCTCAAAATTAACACGTATGAGACTAGATTTGGAGGAATATGATTTTACTGTGGAGTATCAACCATATAGCAGATGCGTTACTTAAAGAATATAAAAACAACCAATACAGTATTAAAAGTCACTACAAGAAATCAAAGTAGACAAAAAACCTGCGCAGGTTCAAACACAGAATTGCAAAAGCAATCGATCTCTTCAAAGCCTAATATATACAACGTCATACAAAATGATGATGTTAAAAAAGTAGTGACCTTACATTTGTCGTTGACTAAATGTTTTTTTAAACATGGGAAAAAGATATTTGTAAGAATTAAAGTTAGCGACCTTTATACTAATAGAACCTTCGACTTAGGTCAATTTTTCCAAAGGCTTGAAAAAGAAGCTGGTATAAATAACATAAGCTAACTTAAAATGGCACCGAGCGAAGAAATCTTTGAGAACATTTCAATAGATTCTTTTTAAGAACAAGGGCAATAAAATATTAAAGAATTTAAGAGTAGTGCTGAGCCGGTGACCACGATAAAAGAAAATAAATAAAAAGAAGAGATACTGTCTACATTCCATAATGATCCAATCCAAGGAGGTCACACAGGTATAGCTAAAACATTAGCGAAAATAAGAAGGCATTATTTATTATTGGAAAAACATGACACGTCAAGTTACAAGTTATGTGAGAAAGTGTCTCAAATGCCAAAAGTCCAAAACGACTAAACATACCAAGACCCCATTGACTATAACTGAAACACCACAAATGGCGTTTGATAGGGTAATTGTGGATACGATCGGTCTACTTCCTAAATCAGAACAAGGAAACGAATATGCAGTCACTTTAATCTGTGACTTGACAAAATACCTTGTAGCCATACCAATCAAGAACAAAAGTGCAAAAACAGTAGCTAAAGCTATATTTGAAGATTTTATTCTAAAGTACGGTCCAATGAAGACGTTCATTACGGATATGGGAACGGAATACACAAATTCAATAATTGAAGATTTATGTAAAAACTTAAATATTCAAAACATAACATCCACTGCACATCATCACCAGACTGTAGGAACCGTGGAGCGAAGCCACAGAACTTTTAATGAGTTCATACGCTCATACATCTCAACTGAAAAAACAGATTGGGATGTATGGCTACAATACTTCGTATATGATACATGATTATTGTCCATATGAATTAGTTTTTGGTAAGACTTCGAACATACCAACACATTTTAATAGCATAGATAGAATAGATCCTCTTTATAATATAGATGATTACGCTAAAGAATCAAAATTTAGACTAGAACAAGCTTTTGAAAGAACAAGATTAATGATAGAATCTAATAAACAGAAACAAAAAATTAATTATGATAAAAACTGTTTAGATTTCAAATTAAAAACAGGAGATCCGGTTTAATTGAAAAATAAAACAGGTCATAAGATAGATTTTAAATATACTGGATCATATAAGGTAGATAGTATAGGAGAAAATGATAATATAACATAATATATATATATATAATATATAATATAATATATAATAATATAACATATATTTGAAATATAAAAGACAAAAAACAAAAAGTACATAAGGATAGATTAAAACTTTTCATTTCATAAAAATTTAATTTTATCCTGTCATGGCCATGACTTAGGTAAACATACGTAAATGGCCATGACAATAAATATATAAATAAATAAAAAAAAAAAAAAAACAAAACAAAACAACAAATATTATACATAAACATACATTTTAGTTCACAAAATTCAAATATTGTTTTAAATAACTTCACATATTACGTTATTTTTTGTAGTGAACCCATGCATATACATATGTAACACTCTGTTATATATATAAATACATATATACGCGCGTACATATGAGCAGTGACATAAACAACTTATGTTTATGTTACACATTCCTTTTGCACAGCAACGATCTAAGACTTGAACGCAGATCGGTCAGCTACCAAAACTGCTGAGCAGGCATATACCCGAACTCAGGCAGAACCTAAACGCCCGAAAACTGAGGCGATGGGTCTCTCTCTCAAAAGCCCCTTAACGCTGATCTTGCATTTCCATTAGACTCAGGCAGAGACCACGCGCACTAATACTTATGCGGTGGTACTCTTTTCATATAATGCATGGGAGAACTCTCGCTCTCCGTTATACATAAGAACGATTGTACCCTAGGATAAGAACCAAAAGATATTCAATAAACATTCTGAATTTAGCCACCAAGCTGAGCGGTCTTGTTTCGGAAAGTATTTGTAACTTAACAAAACAGCAATCCACCTGTACTGTATCCGTTACAAATACTGAATGCAACGCCGCACAGGTTGTCCTGCTGCATAAACCCGGCAAATCCCCGGACGACCTGGCCAATTTCAGGCCAATCAGCCTACTCCCCACCTTTTTGAAGGCTGCGGGCCCAACTGCCAATCGGGAATTGCGATCGCGAACAGGTACCAAATGTACAACCCTTTTTCGATTGTTTTGTTCCCAATTGGCAGTTGGGCCCGCAACCTTCCAAAAGGTATTTTTTGTTAATTTTTTTTATTTTTATTTTATAGGTTTGGTCAACGAATTTTAGCTCCAAAGTCTCTCCATAGATTTTAATGAGCGATACCTTAAACGACGCCAAATTAATGCACCTATACACAAAAAATAGAGGACACAGGTTATAATTTTTTTTCGACTTTTCCCGAGGTTAAAAGTCAAAAGTCAAAAATCATAATTTTTGCGTTTCAATGCTTTATATTTCCCGACACAAAGTGTTTAGGCTTAACTTCTAGCTGTTCTAGCTGTTCTAGCTGTCCTTATTGCAGTGGACTCAAACTTCACGTCGGAACATTTCATGGTCCAGGTTCAACAAGACCTGGAATTCCTGTGCGTAAAACTGATTCTCCCAGGTTTTTCGATCTTCATTACGTGCTCGTATATATCACCTTCCTCGGATAACTTAATATACGAGCATCACCAGTCCGCTTTAAAAACTGTTTCTTCCTCGCTATCAGATAAAGACCATATGATAGTTCTTGGTGATTTCAATTTGCCAGGTGCTGTGTGGTAAACGAGTCTAATAACCTTGTGCCCATGTCACGACATGACTTTATCGACGGCTTGCTAGACCTATCCCTGTCTCAAGTCAACCATGTGAAAAATTCCTTGGGTCGATTGCTTGATCTGAGCTTTGTCTCGGATCCGACCATAGCGTTGTTAACCCGAGCCCTTCCGATCAGTATACCTGAAGACTCCTACCATCCTACATTCGAAGTGTCTGTCGATATTGGCCCTACTGTATTGGATCGAATGGGTAGGCTATCTGAACGTGTCCGCTGCTTTCGTAAAGCCGAGTTTACGAAGCTTAATAACTTTATTAGAGATTGGTCCGCTCTGTACCTGTGCACTGACGTTATGAAAGGCACAAACATTTTTTACAATGTACTTGACACATTTTTTGATTCTTGTGCCCCACTTTCTTGTCCGGTTAGATCTGGAAAGCCTCCTTGGTTTACCAAAGAGTTATCCAGTCTAAAAAATTTAAAATCAAGACTTTATAAAAAATTTCGAGAAGTTGGTTCTCCCTCTTCTCTTTCTCACTATGTAAAAGCTCGGTAAAATTTCTCCGTTCTTAACGCTCAATGCTATAAAAACTACCTATCTCGTTGCAGGATACGATTTTCACAGGACCCTAAACAGTTTTACAGCTTCGTAAATAGTAAGCGTAGAACATCCGCACATCCATCCTCGTTATCTTTTCTCAATATGTCAGCAAACAATGATCAGGCAATTGCCGATCTTTTTGCTAAATTTTTCCAAACAACCTATTCTCATGAAAGCTACTCTGGTCAGCCGTATCCATACAGTTTACCAAGGTCGAATGGCATCTTCAACCCTTTGTTAAATGAAAGCTCGCTGCTTCAAGATCTTCGACTAGTTAAGCCGGTGTTTTCACCAGGTCCCGACGGAGTTCCCGGCTGTGTACTTAGGTACTGTGCCGACGCTCTGTGTGGACCCTTGCTTAAACTATTCACCCTATCCATTAACTCTTCATGCTTCCCCCCCATCTGGAAGGAATCTTTTATTATTCCGCTCCATAAGAAAGGTAGCAAGTCTGATGCAAATAATTATAGAGGTATATCTAAGTTATCCGCTATTCCTAAAATGTTTGAGAACATTTTAACTCCGCACTTGCAACATCTCTGCAAATCACTTATATCTCCGTCCCAGCACGGATTTATAAGGCGACGATCAACAACCACAAATTTATTAGAGTTTACCTCTTTTATCATTAAAGGCTTTCAAGGTAACTTGCAGGCGGATGTCTGGCCACATAGGCCCCCTACTATTCACACTCTTGTATTGTGTATGGTGCCCCCAGTACAAAGTACACCAGGACCGTATAGAATCAGTCCAGAAAAACTTTTTACTTTTTGCTCTGCGTGGCCTTAACTGGGATGCAGGTGTGAGACTGCCATCTTATCCTCGTAGATTGCTTTTAATAAACCTTCCAACCTTAGTTAGTCGTAGAAAAATTCTTGGTGGGATTTTTATGCACAACCTGATCAAGGGTGACGTAGATAGCCCTGACTTGTTGAGCCGCATAAACTTTACGATTCCTATTAGATCTACTAGAAACTTCATTCCTTTGTTCCTTCCGCTTTGTAGATCGAATTATTCCTTGCACGAACCATTTAGGGTACTTTGCTCGGACTTCAATTCCCTCTACCACATAATATCAACTACTAATTCCCTTCCTCTTCTTAAATCACTAATACTAACATACCTTTCCCGTAATTAGTACTATTTCTTAGCTATCTTTGCATGTTTAGCTCTTTGAGTTGTGTTTAGCTCTAATTTTCCTCGAATTTTAGTCTAACACCTATCGTTCCTGCATGCTCGTGATTGGTAACACTCGTCGCGCTTCATGCGGCTGCGCCCCTCGGTCGGTTGGGCGGGAGGAGGGCTGGTTTCTGCCTGGGTTCCGCGCGTAACAGGCTTTGGTGTCGCATGGGCCACTTGATGGTGCAGTCATTGCATATCAACGTCCAGACAATAAAAACAATTGATGAAACCAACCTTACTGCAATATCCAGATTTTAGCAAAGAATTTTGTATAACAACGGATGCAAGTAAACAAGCATGAGGTGCTGTTCTAACACAAAATTATAATGGAACTCAGCTACCATTAGCGTATACATCAAGATCATTCCAAAGGGAGAAAGTAATAAAAACATTTCACTGGCAAAACTGACCATAGGACACTTGCCTATTTATTTTCTATGATTAACCCCAGCTCAAAATTAACACGTATGAGACTAGATTTGGAGGAATATGATTTTACTGTGGAGTATCAACCATATAGCAGATGCGTTACTTAAAGAATATACAAACAACCAATACAGTATTAAAAGTCACTACAAGAAATCAAAGTAGACAAAAAACCTGCGCAGGTTCAAACACAGAATTGCAAAAGCAATCGATCTCTTCAAAGCCTAATATATACAACGTCATACAAAATGATGATGTTAAAAAAGTAGTGACCTTACATTTGTCGTTGACTAAATGTTTTTTTAAACATGGGAAAAAGATATTTGTAAGAATTAAAGTTAGCGACCTTTATACTAATAGAACCTTCGACTTAGGTCAATTTTTCCAAAGGCTTGAAAAAGAAGCCGGTATAAATAACATCAGCTAACTTAAAATGGCACCGAGCGAAGAAATCTTTGAGAACATTTCAATAGATTCTTTTAAGAACAAGGGCAATAAAATATTAAAGAATTTAAGAGTAGTGCTGAGCCGGTGACCACGATAAAAGAAAATAAATAAAAAGAAGAGATACTGTCTACATTCCATAATGATCCAATCCAAGGAGGTCACACAGGTATAGCTAAAACATTAGCGAAAATAAGAAGGCATTATTTATTATTGGAAAAACATGACACGTCAAGTTACAAGTTATGTGAGAAAGTGTCTCAAATGCCAAAAGTCCAAAACGACTAAACATACCAAGACCCCATTGACTATAACTGAAACACCACAAATGGCGTTTGATAGGGTAATTGTGGATACGATCGGTCTACTTCCTAAATCAGAACAAGGAAACGAATATGCAGTCACTTTAATCTGTGACTTGACAAAATACCTTGTAGCCATACCAATCAAGAACAAAAGTGCAAAAACAGTAGCTAAAGCTATATTTGAAGATTTTATTCTAAAGTACGGTCCAATGAAGACGTTCATTACGGATATGGGAACGGAATACACAAATTCAATAATTGAAGATTTATGTAAAAACTTAAATATTCAAAACATAACATCCACTGCACATCATCACCAGACTGTAGGAACCGTGGAGCGAAGCCACAGAACTTTTAATGAGTTCATACGCTCATACATCTCAACTGAAAAAACAGATTGGGATGTATGGCTACAATACTTCGTATATGATACATGATTATTGTCCATATGAATTAGTTTTTGGTAAGACTTCGAACTTACCAACACATTTTAATAGCATAGATAGAATAGATCCTCTTTATAATATAGATGATTACGCTAAAGAATCAAAATTTAGACTAGAACAAGCTTTTGAAAGAACAAGATTAATGATAGAATCTAATAAACAGAAACAAAAAATTAATTATGATAAAAACTGTTTAGATTTCAAATTAAAAACAGGAGATCCGGTTTAATTGAAAAATAAAACAGGTCATAAGATAGATTTTAAATATACTGGATCATATAAGGTAGATAGTATAGGAGAAAATGATAATATAACATAATATATATATATATAATATATAATATAATATATAATAATATAACATATATTTGAAATATAAAAGACCAAAAACAAAAAGTACATAAGGATAGATTAAAACTTTTCATTTCATAAAAATTTAATTTTATCCTGTCATGGCCATGACTTAGGTAAACATACGTAAATGGCCATGACAATAAATATATAAATAAAAAAAAAAAAAAAAAAACAAAACAAAACAACAAATATTATACATAAACATACATTTTAGTTCACAAAATTCAAATATTGTTTTAAATAACTTCACATATTACGTTATTTTTTGTAGTGAACCCATGCATATACATATGTAACACTCTGTTATATATATAAATACATATATACGCGCGTACATATGAGCAGTGACATAAACAACTTATGTTTATGTTACACATTCCTTTTGCACAGCAACGATCTAAGACTTGAACGCAGATCGGTCAGCTACCAAAACTGCTGAGCAGGCATATACCCGAACTCAGGCAGAACCTAAACGCCCTAACACTGAGGCGATGGGTCTCTCTCTCAAAAGCCCCTTAACGCTGATCTTGCATTTCCATTAGACTCAGGCAGAGACCACGCGCACTAATACTTATGCGGTGGTACTCTTTTCATATAATGCATGGGAGAACTCTCGCTCTCCGTTATACATAAGAACGATTGTACCCTAGGATAAGAACCAAAAGATATTCAATAAACATTCTGAATTTAGCCACCAAGCTGAGCGGTCTTGTTTCGGAAAGTATTTGTAACTTAACAAAACAGCAATCCACCTGTACTGTATCCGTTACAAATACTGAATGCAACGCCGCACAGGTTGTCCTGCTGCATAAACCCGGCAAATCCCCGGACGACCTGGCCAATTTCAGGCCAATCAGCCTACTCCCCACTTTTGGGAAGTTCCTGGAGCGCTGCATTCTTCGCAGATTACACTACTCGACAAAATCGAACTTTTTTTCCTCAAGTATCCAAACCTTTTTGAAGGCTGCGGGCCCAACTGCCAATCGGGAATTGCGATCGCGATCAGGTACCAAATGTACAACCCTTTTTCGATTGTTTTGTTCCCAATTGGCAGCTGGGCCCGCAACCTTCCAAAAGGTATTTTTTGTTAATTTTTTTTATTTTTATTTTATAGGTTTGGTCAACGAATTTTAGCTCCAAAGTCTCTCCAAAGATTTTAATTAGCGATACCTTAAACGACGCCAAATTAATGCACAAAAAAATAGAGGACACAGGTTATAATTTTTTTTCGACTTTTCCCGAGGTTAAAAGTCAAAAGTCAAAAATCATAATTTTTGCGTTTCAATGCTTTACATTTCCCAGACACAAAGTGTTTAGGCTTAACTTCTAGCTGTTCTAGCTGTTCTAGCTGTCCTTATTGCAGTGGACTCAAACTTCACGTCGGAACATTTCATGGTCCAGGTTCAACAAGACCTGGAATTCCTGTGCGTAAAACTGATTCTCCCAGGTTTTTCGATCTTCATTACGTGCTCGTATATATCACCTTCCTCGGATAACTTAATATACGAGCATCACCAGTCCGCTTTAAAAACTGTTTCTTCCTCGCTATCAGATAAAGACCATATGATAGTTCTTGGTGATTTCAATTTGCCAGGTGCTGTGTGGTAAACGAGTCTAATAACCTTGTGCCCATGTCACGACATGACTTTATCGACGGCTTGCTAGACCTATCCCTGTCTCAAGTCAACCATGTGAAAAATTCCTTGGGTCGATTGCTTGATCTGAGCTTTGTCTCGGATCCGACCATAGCGTTGTTAACCCGAGCCCTTCCGATCAGTATACCTGAAGACTCCTACCATCCTACATTCGAAGTGTCAGTCGATATTGGCCCTACTGTATTGGATCGAATGGGTAGGCTATCTGAACGTGTCCGCTGCTTTCGTAAAGCCGAGTTTACGAAGCTTAATAACCTTATTAGAGATTGGTCCGCTCTGTACCTGTGGACTGACGTTATGAAAGGCACAAACATTTTTTACAATGTACTTGACACATTTTTTGATTCTTGTGCCCCACTTTCTTGTCCGGTTAGATCTGGAAAGCCTCCTTGATTTACCAAAGAGTTATCCAGTCTAAAAAATTTAAAATCAAGACTTTATAAAAAATTTCGAGAAGTTGGTTCTCCCTCTTCTCTTTCTCACTATGTAAAAGCTCGGTAAAATTTCTCCGTTCTTAACGCTCAATGCTATAAAAACTACCTATCTCGTTGCAGGATACGATTTTCACAGGACCCTAAACAGTTTTACAGCTTCGTAAATAGTAAGCGTAGAACATCCGCACATCCATCCTCGTTATCTTTTATCAATATGTCAGCAAACAATGATCAGGCAATTGCCGATCTTTTTGCCAAATTTTTCCAAACAACCTATTCTCATGAAAGCTACTCTGGTCAGCCGTATCCATACAGTTTACCAAGTTCGAATGGCATCTTCAACCCTTTGTTAAATGAAAGCTCGCTGCTTCAAGATCTTCGACTAGTTAAGCCGGTGTTTTCACCAGGTCCCGACGGAGTTCCTGGCTGTGTACTTAGGTACTGTGCCGACGCTCTGTGTGGACCCTTGCTTAAACTATTCACCCTATCCATTAACTCTTCATGCTTCCCCCCCATCTGGAAGGAATCTTTTATTATTCCGCTCCATAAGAAAGGTAGCAAGTCTGATGCAAATAATTATAGAGGTATTGCTAAGTTATCCGCTATTCCTAAAATGTTTGAGAACATTTTAACTCCGCACTTGCAACATCTCTGCAAATCACTTATATCTCCGTCCCAGCACGGATTTATAAGGCGACGATCAACAACCACAAATTTATTAGAGTTTACCTCTTTTATCATTAAAGGCTTTCAAGGTAACTTGCAGGCGGATGTCTGGCCACATAGGCCCCCTACTATTCACACTCTTGTATTGTGTATGGTGCCACCAGTACAAAGTACACCAGGACCGTATAGAATCAGTCCAGAAAAACTTTTTACTTTTTGCTCTGCGTGGCCTTAACTGGGATGCAGGTGTGAGACTGCCATCTTATCCTCGTAGATTGCTTTTAATAAACCTTCCAACCTTAGTTAGTCGTAGAAAAATGCTTGGTGGGATTTTCATGCACAACCTGATCAAGGGTGACGTAGATAGCCCTGACTTGTTGAGCCGCATAAACTTTACGATTCCTATTAGATCTACTAGAAACTTCATTCCTTTGTTCCTTCCGCTTTGTAGATCGAATTATTCCTTGCACGAACCATTTAGGGTACTTTGCTCGGACTTCAATTCCCTCTACCACATAATATCAACTACTAATTCCCTTCCTCTTCTTAAATCACTAATACTAACATACCTTTCCCGTAATTAGTACTATTTCTTAGCTATCTTTGCATGTTTAGCTCTTTGAGTTGTGTTTAGCTCTAATTTTCCTCGAATTTTAGTCTAACACCTATCGTTCCTGCATGCTCGTGATCGGTAACACTCGTCGCGCTTCATGCGGCTGCGCCCCTCGGTCGGTTGGGCGGGAGGAGGACTGGTTTCTGCCTGGGTTCCGCGCGTAACAGGCTTTGGTGTCGCATGGGCCACTTGATGGTGCAGTCATTGCATATCAACGTCCAGACAATAAAAACAATTGATGAAACCAACCTTACTGCAATATCCAGATTTTAGCAAAGAATTTTGTATAACAACGGATGCAAGTAAACAAGCATGTGGTGCTGTTCTAACACAAAATTATAATGGAACTCAGCTACCAGTAGCGTATACATCAAGATCATTCCAAAGGGAGAAAGTAATAAAAACACAACAGAACAAGAATTAGCAGCAATACATTTTCGACCATACATTTATCGCAAACATTTCACTGGCAAAACTGACCATAGGCCACTTACCTATTTATTTTCTATGATTAACCCCAGCTCAAAATTAACACGTATGAGACTAGATTTGGAGGAATATGATTTTACTGTGGAGTATCAACCATATAGCAGATGCGTTATTTAAAGAATATACAAACAACCAATACAGTATTAAAAGTCACTACAAGAAATCAAAGTAGACAAAAAACCTGCGCAGGTTCAAACACAGAATTGCAAAAGCAATCGATCTCTTCAAAGCCTAATATATACAACGTCATACAAAATGATGATGTTAAAAAAGTAGTGACCTTACATTTGTCGTTGACTAAATGTTTTTTTAAACATGGGAAAAGATATTTGTAAGAATTAAAGTTAGCGACCTTTATACTAATAGAACCTTCGACTTAGGTCAATTTTTCCAAAGGCTTGAAAAAGAAGCCGGTATAAATAACATCAGCCAACTTAAAATGGCACCGAGCGAAGAAATCTTTGAGAACATTTCAATAGATTCTTTTAAGAACAAGGGCAATAAAATATTAAAGAATTTAAGAGTAGCGCTGAGCCGGTGACCACGATAAAAGAAAATAAAGAAAAAGAAGAGATACTGTCTACATTCCATAATGATCCAATCCAAGGAGGTCACACAGGTATAGCTAAAACATTAGCGAAAATAAGAAGGCATTATTTATTATTGGAAAAACATGACACGTCAAGTTACAAGTTATGTGAGAAAGTGTCTCAAATGCCAAAAGTCCAAAACGACTAAACATACCAAGACCCCATTGACTATAACTGAAACACCACAAATGGCGTTTGATAGGGTAATTGTGGATACGATCGGTCTACTTCCTAAATCAGAACAAGGAAACGAATATGCAGTCACTTTAATCTGTGACTTGACAAAATACCTTGTAGCCATACCAATCAAGAACAAAAGTGCAAAAACAGTAGCTAAAGCTATATTTGAAGATTTTATTCTAAAGTAAGGTCCAATGAAGACGTTCATTACGGATATGGGAACGGAATACACAAATTCAATAATTGAAGATTTATGTAAAAACTTAAATATTCAAAACATAACATCCACTGCACATCATCACCAGACTGTAGGAACCGTGGAGCGAAGCCACAGAACTTTTAATGAGTTCATACGCTCATACATCTCAACTGCAAAAACAGATTGGGATGTATGGCTACAATACTTCGTATATGATACATGATTATTGTCCATATGAATTAGTTTTTGGTAAGACCTCGAACTTACCAACACATTTTAATAGCATAGATAGAATAGATCCTCTTTATAATATAGATGATTACGCTAAAGCTTTTGAAAGAACAAGATTAATGATAGAATCTAATAAACAGAAACAAAAAATTAATTATGATAAAAACTGTTTAGATTTCAAATTAAAAACAGGAGATCCGGTTTTATTGAAAAATAAAACAGGTCATAAGTTAGATTTTAAATATACTGGATCATATAAGGTAGATAGTATAGGAGAAAATGATAATATAACATAATATATATATATATAATATATAATATAATATATAATAATATAACATATATTTGAAATATAAAAGACAAAAAACAAAAAGTACATAAGGATAGATTAAAACTTTTCATTTCATAAATATTTAATTTTATCCTGTCATGGCCATGACTTAGGTAAACATACGTAAATGGCCATGACAATAAATATATAAATAAATAAATAAAAAAAAAAAAAAACAAAACAACAAATATTATACATAAACATACATTTTAGTTCACAAAATTCAAATATTGTTTTAAATAACTTCACATATTACGTTATTTTTTGTAGTGAACCCATGCATGTACATATGTAACACTCTGTTATATATATAAATACATATATACGCGCGTACATATGAGCAGTGACATAAACAACTTATGTTTATGTTACACATTCCTTTTGCACAGCAACGATCTAAGACTTGAACGCAGATCGGTCAGCTACCAAAACTGCTGAGCAGGCATATACCCGAACTCAGGCAGAACCTAAACGCCCTAACACTGAGGCGATGGGTCTCTCTCTCAAAAGCCCCTTAACGCTGATCTTGCATTTCCATTAGACTCAGGCAGAGACCATGCGCACTAATACTTATGCGGTGGTACTCTTTTCATATAATGCATGGGAGAACTCTCGCTCTCCGTTATACATAAGAACGATTGTACCCAAGGATAAGAATCAAAAGATATTCAATAAACATTTTGAATTTAGCCACCAAGCTGAGCGGTCTTGTTTCGGTAAGTATTTGCAACTTAACAAAACAGCAATCCACCTGTACTGTATCCGTTACAAATACCGAATGCAACGCCGCACAGGTTGTCCTGCTGCATAAACCCGGCAAATCCCCGGACGACCTGGCCAATTTCAGGCCAATCAGCCTACTCCCCACTTTTGGGAAGTTCCTGGAGCGCTGCATTCTTCGCAGATTACACTACTCGACAAAATCGAACTTTTTTTTCCTCAAGTATCCAAACCTTTTTGAAGGCTGCGGGCCCAACTGCCAATCGGGAATTGCGATCGCGATCAGGTACCAAATGTACAACCCTTTTTCGATTGTTTTGTTCCCAATTGGAAGTTGGGCCCGCAACCTTCCAAAAGGTATTTTTTGTTAATTTTTTTTATACCCGTACTCAAAAAAGAGTTAAGGGGTATATTAGATTTGTGCTAAAAGTGGATGTGTGTAACACAGAGAAGGAAAATTTTCCGACCCCATAAAGTATATATATTCTTGATCAGCATCAATAGCCGAGTCTCTGTCTGTCTGTCTGTCTGTCCGTCTGTCCGTCTTGTTTGACGCCTGGATCTCAGAGACTATAAAAGCTAGGGCAACCAAATTTGGTTTCTAGACTCATGTGATATCACACTGCTACAAGTGTATCAAAATTTCGCTCCGCCCCCTTCCGGCCCCACAAAGGACGAAAATCTGTGGCAGGCACATTTTTAAAGATACGATAAAACTAAAAACGCAGTATCGTAGAGAATGCCCATATCTACCAGATTGCCGAATCTGAATCAGATCGGATCATAATCATAGCCAGAATGAAGAAATTAATTTTCAGTTGTTTCCCCCGCCCCCTCTTGCCTACAACCTCGCTACTCATTCTCTTTCTCGCTCGCACACTCTGCCGCGTTCAGTGCGCGAGCAACCCCTAGCGGAGGAGATGTAGAATATGAATGGTACATCTATAATCTACATGTTAGATGTATAATATACATTGTAGATGTAGATGTAGATATGAAATGTAGCAAAAAAATGTAAAATGTAAAAATTTTTTTTTTAATTCTAAAATTCTAAAAAATTATGCTCAAAAATGTATATACTGACTGAGTACGGGTATAAGTAGAGTCGCGTCCCCAGAAGCGACTCACACGTTCCTTCTCGTTATTTTATAGGTTTGGTCAACGAATTTTAGCTCCAAAGTCTCTCCATAGATTTTAATGAGCGATACCTTAAACGACGCCAAATTAATGCACCTATACACAAAAAAATAGAGGACAGGTTATAATTTTTTTTCGACTTTTCCCGAGGTTAAAAGTCAAAAGTCAAAAATCATAATTTTTGCGTTTCAATGCTTTATATTTCCCAGACACAAAGTGTTTAGGCTTAACTTCTAGCTGTTTTAATTATCTTTTCAAAAAAGCAAAGTTCTTTACAACCAGACGTAAGTGAGTTATGTGAAAAAAACAAGCGCCACCTCTGAAAAAAGCTTTCAAAAAAATACCAGTTTTCAAACATTCTTTAAAAACGAGAAGGAATGTGTGAGTCGCTTCTGGGGACGCGACACTACGTATACCCGTACTCAGTCAGTATATACATTTTTGAGCATCATTTTTAAGAATTTTAGAATTAAATTTTGCTACATTTGCTATCTACATCTACATCTACATCTACAAAATATATTCTACATCTAAAATGTAGATTATAGATGTACCATTCATATTCTACATCTCCTCCGCTAGGGATTGCTCGCGCACTGAACGCGGCAGAGTGTGCGAGCGAGAAAGAGAATGAGAAGCGAGGTTGTTGGCAAGAGGGGAAACAACTGAAAATTAATTTCTTCATTCTGGCTATAATTATGATCCGATCTGATTCAGATTCGGCAGTCTGGTAGATATGGGCATTCTCTACAATACTGCGTTTTATCGTATCTTCAAAATTGTGCCTGCCACAGATTTTCGTCCTTTGTGGGGGCGGAAGGGGGAGGGGCGAAATTTTGAAATACACTTGTGGCAATGTGATATCACATGATTCTGGAAACAAAATTTGAATGCCCTAGCTTTTATAGTCTCTGAGATCCAGGCGTCAAAGACGGACAGACGGACAGACAGACATGGCTCTATCGACTCGGCTATTGATGCTGATCAAGAATATATATACTTTATGGGGTCGGAAAATTTTCCTTCTCTGTGTTACACACATCCACTTTAACCACAAATCTAATATACCCCTTAACTCTTTTTTGAGTACGGGTATAAAAAGTTCTGCCACAGAAAAAAAAAAAAATATCATCAAACCATTTCTAAGCCCCAAATCTTTAAGAAAAAGTTCGTTTTGTTCCTTGAGAAAAATCGTGTTGACTAGTGTTATTCCACAGCTCATCCGTAAATCGAGCTTAACTAAACACCAATTTGTGTTCATGCTGAGGCATGGTACTCCGGAGCAGCTGCATAGGGTGGACATCCAGCAAGCATTCGACAGAGTTTGGCACGATGGATTACTTTCGAAGATAAAACTCCTGATACACCCCGCAGCCCCTGATTATTGGAAACTTCCTAAAGGACAGAATGTTCCAAGGCGCACAGAGCGGAGCAGTTTCTACGGTGAAGGTGATTGAAGCTGGAGTTCTGCAAGGCAGCGTGCTAGGGCCAGCGCTGTACAGCCTTTTCACGCACGATGTGCCTAAATGTGCGTTGAAAATACGTCCGAGCCAATCGATGTGAAACTTGCCACATTTGCCAACGACACGGCAGTCCTGTCAAGGGCCAACTGCGTTTACGACGCCACGAACAACCTCCAGCGGTACCTTAAAAGGTTTGAGAACTGGGCATGTAGGTGGAATATTAGTGTGAGCCCTGAGAAATGTGTGGTAGTGACACACAGGCTTGGGAAAGGAACGTGACCTGGGGTATTTCTTCATGGCGAGCTGTTGGAGTAGCGGAAGGAACATAAGTACCTGGGAATCACGCTGGACACCCGCCTGACCTTTGCCAGCAACACAAGGATGGTCAGAAGCGCCTTGGAAAGCAAGGCTAGAAAGCTCTACTGGCTTCTTAAGCCTAACAACAAGCTCAGCCTGGCCAATAAGATCCGCATATATAAGGTAATCCTGGCGCCTGCATGGAGGTATGGTATCCAGGTCTATGGTATCGCAGCGAAAACGAACCTGGACAGGATCAGGGTGTTTCAGAACAAGACCCTCCGCAATATCTGTGGTGATGAATGGTATGTCCGTAATAGAGACATCGCCGAAGACCTTGGAGTCCCCTCAGTCGGTGACATTATAAACGAACAAGCCACAAGATACTTGACCAAACTAATGAGCCACCCGAACGTCCTCGCTAGAAGATTGTTAAGGATCAGAACCAGGCGAAGGTTAATCCGCATCCATCCGTGCGACTTGGTCACCAGGAACATATAAATTATTGTTGCACATTTGCCTTTATCGTCCGTTGGTCCCGCATTTAGCTTAAAATAGTAAATAGAAATTGTCCTTGACCCTTAACAAAAGTTGCTAATCTACAGTAACAGTACCTTAAGTAATTGTACTTTATCGTCTGTGATAATTGTTTACAATAAACCTACATAATGAACCTAACGCGACTCTACTTTTATACTCGTACTCAATACTCAGTCTGTATATAAATATGTAAGATTGTAATTTATGTAGAACTAGCTGACCCGACAAACTTCGTACCGCCTAACAGTTAATGAATGTCGTGTTACTTTTTAGCTGAACTAATTTAGGCTTTGATGAACGTTAAACAATGATACAAAATAATATATTTATATAGGAGTACCTACGATTTGATTTTGAATTATAATATTGAGGTCATCTACATCTTTATTTTTAGCGGCCAAAATTGCTCGCTCACTTAACCATTTAGTATTTTTTTGTTTAGCAATGATATCCGGGAATACTTTGTTGATAAGCTCGTCTTTTGATGATACGAAATTGCAAAAATTTGGAGGAAATGAAATCAAACCGCTCGATTTATCAACAGGAACACGGCCATTACCGATAGTCAGCAATTGCTTCGAGAAATCATCAGCAGATAGATCGTTCAACAATGCAACTCTCATATTTACAGACAGTTGAAGTTTCTTTACATATCTCCACAGATTTGATGCTTTGAGGCAAGCGTTTATTTCGTCGGCAGCAGTAGATCTTGGAATGACTGGTAGTGTTTGTCGGAAATCGCCAAATAATAAAATCATTGCACCACCAAAACATCTCGAGTCATTGTGCTGTTCTCGTGCACAGAGTTTGATGCTTGCACAGGATATTTAGAGATAATTCAATCTTGCCAATTGTTTGATATTTCCACGAAATAGCTGACCCGGCAAACTTCGTACCGCCTAATAGTCAATGAATGTCGTGTTACTTTTTAGCTGAACTAATTTAGGCTTTATTTTCATTCAAGCACTTTGTGGTAAACGACATTCTTTGTTTTTTGGTCAGGCGCAAGAACAAATAAAGCGGATGGTTTGCCGACACGTAAGCATGCCACGTACAATTGACCATGAGAAAAACATGCATTTTATAGATTGAGGCCACAAATAGTCAAGGATTGGCCCTGTGATTTGTTGATCGTCATGGCGAAGGCAAGACGAATCGGGAATCGAATTCGTTTAAACTCAAAGGGCATATCCGTTGGGATCATCGGAATCCTTGGAATAAGAACTTCCTCATCTTTAAATTTTCCTTTAAGTATCGACGCGTGAATAACATTTCTCATCAGTTTTCTTATCACCAAACGCGTTCCATTACACAGTTTTGGTTGGTTTAAATTTCTAAGCATGATGATTACCGAGGCAACTTTAAATTTTAAATGGTGCAATCATACAGAAACGCTGCTCGATTCAAATCAATACTTGAACCATTTCTTCTTGCCATTCGAAGATTATTCCTCTGTTCATCTGTACGATAAGCTCGACGATTTCTCTTTTCTAACCTAGCCGTTTCAAGGGCTGCCTCTCTTTGCTCTTGTGTTTGAGAAGCACGAATTAAGGCCCTTCTTTGCTCCATACTAACACGTCGCTGTTCTCGAGCAATTTCTCGTTCTCCATAATATAATTGACTCGCGATATTCCGTTGCCTACTTGCATTACGGCTTCGCTGGGAAAGATTAGATCTTCTAGGACGCGGCATTGTTATTAAAATGTGCACTCGCATAAAACCACCAAACTGATTTTTTATTCCCTAAATTCCGTTCCTTTCCGATGATTTTATGTAGAATACTGTAGAATAAATCTTAGGTATTATTTTCGGGAATTTTACTATTTGACAGGATTGGACAACAAATGATTGACATGGAGAAAGAAAATCAATGAAAACTCGATAATCAGCATGAAATCTATTGAAATGCATCTATTCATTACGCATATCGAGTTTTCATTGTTTTTAAGATGTATTCTGCTATTCGGGACGGAAACAAATCCAACAAATCAAAAACCATGGCAATCGGTCCAGCCGTTCTCGAGTTATATATATAGATTGTAACATTTTTGTTGCTACATTTGTTATCCTATATCTACAATGTCGATTCTACATCTGTAATGTAGATTATACATACACAATGTAGATTCTTAATCTTCTCCGCAAAGGGCAGAGTGTGTGCGAGCGAGAAAGAGAATGAGTAGCGCGGCCTCGTGCTGGAGGAGGTGGGGGAAGCTACTGAAAATTAATTCCTTAATTCTGGCTATATTTATTATCCGATCTGATTTACATTCTGCAATCTGGTAGATGTGGTCATTCTCTACGATACTGCGTTCAGTTTTATCGTATCTTTAAAATTGTGCCAGCCACAGATTTTCGTTCTTTGTGGTCGCGGAAGGAGGCGGGACGACATTTTGAAATACACTTGTAGCGTTACACACATCCACTTTTACCACAAATCTAATTTACCCCTTACTCTTTTTTGAGTACGGGTATAAAAACGAAACTTTGTAATTTTCTATTTTCCAAATAACCATATAGACGCCAGTTTGTTTTTGCATGCTATTTCTTTATAATTTACGGGCTATGAACGTTTTTTTCTGTTTAACTATGATCTTCGGATTTAAAAACATACCAAAATTGTGCTTAGCTTGGCCAAATGTCAAACGTTAACCAATTAAAAAAAAAATTTGTTTGCCTTCTTCTTAGGATCCCTTCTATTACAAACTTAATATTCAACGAGAAGGAACGTGTGAGTCGCTTCTGGGGACGCGACTCTACTTATACCCGTACTCAGTCAGTATATACATTTTTGAGCAAAATTTTTTAAAATTAAAGAAAAAAAAAAAATTTTACATTTTACATTTTTTGCTACATCTGTTATCTACATCTACATCTACAATGTATATTTTACATCTAACATGTAGATTATAGATGTACCATTCATATTCTACATCACCTAAGCTAGGGGTTGCTCGCGCACTGAACGCAGCAGAGTGTGCGAGCGAGAAGGAGATAGAGTAGCGTTTCTCTTGCAGGAGGAGGCGGAGTAACCAACAGAAAATTAATTTCGTCATTCTGGCTATAATTATTATCCGATCTGATTCAGATTCGGCAATCTGGTAGATATGGGCATTCTCTATGATACTGCGTTTTTAGTTTTATCGTATCTTTAAAAATGTGTCTGCCACAGATTTTCGTCCTTTGTGGGGGCGGAAGGGGGCGGGGCGAAATTTTGAAATACACTTGTAGCAGTGTGATATCACATGAGTCTGGAAACCAAATTTGGTTTCCCTAGCTCTTATAGTCTCTGAGATCCAGGCACTCATGAAGACGGACAGACGGACAGACGGACGGACAGACGGACATGGCTTAATCGACTCGGCTATTGATGCTGATCAAGAATATATATACTTTATGGGGTCGGAAACGTTTCCTTCTCTGCGTTGCACACATCCACTTTTACCACAAATCTAATATACCCCTTAACTCTTTTTTGAGTACGGGTATAAAAATTTGCGCGTTACAGAATTTCACGCAGAAATAAAAACGGATTAACTATTATTTTAGGTTCCGTCATTATATACTTACATTGAACCCATTATCTTCCTCGTTTTCTTCTAGTCGACTTAAATCATCTTGAAAATATCCCCATATAGATTGAATAATGCAATTTGAGGAATTAATTTCAGTTTTGTCATCTGATAACGGAGCATAGCATATATCCTGTATAAATGTTCCATTTGCATTTATATTTTTTATCTCTTCTTGCAGATTATAAACAACTGTAAGGAAATCTTTATGAAACACTGGGCCAAATGTAATGGGTCCGTTTGATGTATTATGTATTATGTTTGGTAGGTTCACAGCTTTGATTATAATCTGAAAAAGACAATAATGCAGTCAGTATGTTTTTTAATTATCTACATTTTTTACATTTTTAATTATATATTACAATTGCAATAAAACTTAAAGTTTGGTTGGATATATATACATATGTAGAAAGAGGGGGAATGTTGTGAGGGTACTCAGTTAGTCAGATATTTTGGAATATTTTATTTGTTCTCATTTTGTCCATTTTGGTACATCTGTCATCTACATCACTTCGCACACCAACACGCCGCTCTAGCTCGATATACTCCGGCATAGGTCGCACCCTGCACGAAGCAGAGTGTTTGAGAGAGAGAGAAAATAAGTAGCGCTGCTGAACATTTATTTCTTCATTACGGTTATATGAATGTACTATCTGAACAATATCGGCAATCTGGTCCTAATTCTCTACAATACGTTTTCGGTATTTTCGTATCTTTTTATCTGCAAAATTGTGGATGGCGTTCTTTGTGGTGGCGAAAGGGAGGGGTTTTTCAAATACACTCCTATAGTCTCTGAGATCTAGGCGCTCATCGAGACAGACAGACAGACATAATTATTTTGACTCGGCTATTTTTGTACCCGTACTCAAAAAAGAGTTAAGGGGTATATTAGATTTGTGCCTATCGAATCGAAAGTGACGGCAAAAGTTAATTGCCGATTTGCAAACTGCTGGCGAACTCCAAACGAACTGCCCTAGTACAGGGAGAGCTCAGATGTATATAGCGTTTTCCTTTTCTTAATAGGGCCAGTGCTGCTATGTATGGGACATTGCACCGAGCTGGGCTCGGGTTTCGCTTTAGCGTGTTGATCGGCACTTTTCTATGCTATTGGTTGTATTTTGCTGCGTGGGGTGATCGCATTTCCCTGACGTTCAATGGCACGTGTGGCTAAGTCTTTGGTTTTCCTGTCTGCTGGCTGCGCGTGTGCTGAGGTTGGTAGTTATTTTGTCGCTTGATGTTCCCTTTTTCGTGGATTTTTTATGGCGCGTGTGCTGAGTTTTCATTTCGTTGGGTGTTGACTTCGTCATTTGAGACCTTTGGTTACTTGGATTTTCTGAGGTTGGGGTCGGTTATATAAATCTTGGCCCGCGCCTTTCCGTCGATTGGCCGCGCGTGTGCTGAGTTCTCGGTTTTCTGTCTTTCCTCGGTCGACGTCCCTCCGTCCTTCGACACGTGCTGCATCTTCCAGTTCGTTGGTGTTGATATCATCACCTGGGGGTAGCGTTGGTTGTACCAACTGCTTGTGACGAACCATGGGATCCATGGATCGTTACAGTATATATATTTTTGATTAGCATCAATAGCCGAGACGATAGAGCAATGTCTGTCTGTCCGTCTGTCGGGCAACCAAATTTGGTTTCCAAACTCATGTGATATCACACTGCTACAGTGTATTTCAAAATTTCGCCCCGCCCCCTTCCACCAACAGAGAATGTACATGTTAGATGTAGAATATACATTGTATATGTAGATTTAAAATATACATTGTATATGTAGATTTAGAATATACATTGTATATGTAGATGTAACAGATGTAGCAAAAAAATGCAAAATGTAAAATTTTTTATTTGAATTCTAAAATTCTAAAAAATCATATGATGAAAAATGTATTTACTGACTGAGAACGGGTATAATAGTCGAGTCGAGTCCCCAGAAGCGACTCACACATTCCTTCTCGTTTTTCTGCTATTTTTTTGTACTTTAACGATTCAACGTTATAGTTCAGAAAGCAAAGTTTAATTTATCGTATAAACAGTTCGTCTGTCTAGTATAAATTACACTACTCGACACGAGTTTTCCTCAAGGAACAAAACCGAATTTTTCTTAAAGATTTAGGGCTTAGAAATGGTTTGATATTTTTTTCTTTGGCTGAACATTGTTTTGAAAAATTTTTTCTCCGTGGTATCGTTTTTTTTTCACAGAACTCTAGTATCTTTCGTCTGGTCATAAAGAACTTTTGAAAAGATAATTAAAACAGCTAGAAGTTAAGCCCAAACCCTTTGTGATTTCAGCTTACCGTCTGTGAAATATAAAGCATTGAAATGCATTAATGATAATTTTTGTGCGGTATTTTTGACTTTACAGACTCAGGAAAAGTCGAAAAAAAGTATACCCTGTTTTCTTTACTTTTTCTGTATAGGTGCATTAATTAGGCATCGTTTAAAGTATTGCTCATTAAAATCTATGTATAAACTTTGGAGCTACAATTCGTTAACCAAACCTAAAAAATTAACAAAAAATACATTTTAAAAGGTTGCGGGACCAACTACCAATTTTGAACGGTTACGGGAATACGTAGAGTCACGTCCCCAGAAGCGACTCACACGTTCTTTCTCGTTTTTTTAACAAACTCTATTTAAAATTGCACCCCCACTTCTTTCAACCAATTGATTTTCTCAAAGTCTTAGTATGCACAAACTTTTCTTAACGCAATACCTTTCGATTGGTATATCATATTTTAAGATCGGATCATCGGAAGCGAACTTGTTTGAGAGAACTTGTAATTCTTGGCAAGCAGACCATATAAGAGCATTCATTTGAGTCTTTGGCATTTGAGTCTGTCGGCACAGTTTTGTCCAAAATAAGGGCACTTCGATACACTGTGCCCCGGTACCCGGATCTGACTGCAATGTCAGACGATAATTCTACGATCCCGTAGGCTGCGCTTCTGCACCCGCACTCGAAGCCGCCGACGCTGCTGTCAGTATAGATGTGGAAGTTCCGTCTAACACGGCTTCCATCGCCATAACTGATAATGACTATTTTTTTTCGGACTCAGCTCCTCGGATCAGCTACTCTAACTGCTGTCGCTCCACTAAAATCTATTTTCTTCTCTCGACTCATGGCATCGGCCACGGAAGTTCTGGTTAGAGACTTAATATTATAATTCCTCTGGTCTGGTAGTTACTAAATTTAATTTTAAAGTCAAACGTAGTATTTCCTCCTTCAAAATTCTGGTTCGAGATAAAAATGTCATTAGTATGCTCGACCTCTCTTTCTGGCCCATAACCCTGAACTTCGAGTGGGTGTCCTCCCTACGCCATCTTCGTCCGCTTCAACTTCCGTCCGCCCAAAAACATCCCTGGCCCCATTACCTTCATCGTCAAAAACTAAATACTCCCCTGGCTCTAAAGATATCATATCAGAATGTTCGTGATCGGTAGCAATCTGAACAAGTTGTATTGACAGTGCTTCTTTCGAGTCGGATGTGATCGGGTTTGGGGTTGGGTTGGATCGTCCAACTCCTGGTTGCCATTCGCTCGGACATAGCGTTCTCAACTCTCTTTCGTCGAAGGGGAAAACAAAATTGAAATAATTGTAGTTGTAGGTCATGCGAAGGACCTCTTTCAATCTTTTTATATCCTGCTCCACCATTCTACGAATTTTCTACCTATATTCTTAATGTCTCGCATCTTCAGTCTGTTTCGTCCCAACTTAATGATTCCAATCGTGTTATCGTCGTAGGGGATTTTGAACTACCTAATAAACAACCTAACCTGATGTTCCGATCTATTCAGCATAATTTTGTAGACTTCTTGTCCGAAACATCGTTGGGTCAAGTCAATGCTATACGCAATAATATGGACAGGCTTTTAGACCTCGTTTTTACCACCGACACATCGAGTACTCTGGTCTGCAGAGGATCTCCTCTATCTGTCCCGGAGGACCCTCTACCATCCCACACTTAATATTTTTGTTCAGTTTCCTTCCTCTGCTCCCATCAAATCACTCTCGTTCCTGCTCGCCCTTCAGAGGAAATACCGCCACGAAAACGCAAAAAAAGGAGAGGTATCTTTCTCGTCGAATGGAACAAGGGATTCAAGTAACAACTATTCAGGAGAATGGTAAATTTGCAAGCTTATTTAACAGGAACAATTGAACGATTTCGTAAGGAACCTGGATCTTCCTAAATATAAAGCCGAGTTTCTTGGAGCTTTTTTAAAGGATTCCGGATTATTGAAAGAAAACGTCAGCGTAACTCACTTCCGGACGCGTCATTTGACTTACGCACAATTGTATACAACGAAGGATGATTTGTCCATTTGCGATATCTTCGGACTATTCAAGCGACTGGGTGACGACCCAAACGATTGGAGGTTATTTGCTGATAACAGAAAGGAAATGGAATTCAAAAGCAGTCTGTTCCCAGCATGGGCTGTCAATATGAAAGAAACATATCAAACATTAAAAAAAAAATGTATGAAAACATTAAATATTAAGAACACCAATGTAAGGTGGCGTGTGACTTAGCATTACTCAAGAAAACTCTGGCCAAGAAGGGAGGATTATTACAACATACAAAAGTAACAACATTTAACGCCAAAGGAACATGATCAGGTACCAAAAAATACAGGTCAATCCCAATTGGGCACTTGGGCCCGCAACCTTCCATAAGGTATTTCTTTGGGGTTTTTATACCCGTACTCAAAAAAAGTTAAGGGGTAAAAGTGTATGTGTGCAACGCAGAGAAGAAAACATTTCCGAACCCATACGGTATATATATTCTTTATCAGCATCAATAGACTAGTCGATATAGCCATGTCCGTCTCTCCGTATTGATGAGCGCCTAGATCTCAGAGACTATAATCGCTAGAGCAACTCAATTTTGTTTCCAGACTCATGTGATATCACACTGCTATTTCAAAATTTCGCACCGCCTCCTTCCTCACACATAAAGGACGAAAATCTGTGGCAGGCAGAATTTTAAAGATACGATAAAACTGAAAACGCAGTATCGTAGTGAAAGACCATATCTAGCAGATTGCCGAATCTGAATCAGATCGGATCATAATTGATGGGACTGTTAGTTCGATTTCTTTGATAACCTCTTTTAATCCTTTACTACTTTTAAGTTGGTAGGTGTAGCAATTCATATTCGAGGTGTTTCGCAACTGATCGATGATAGTTTAGTTCGTCATTGACTTGTATTTTTGTTTCATTTATGTTACCTCTTTTGATGGACCTGACATAGAATGTGTTTGCGCCAATTGCATCAGCTATTTTTTTAACCAGTTCAGCTCAATTTGACTGACGAATATAATTAGATGGCGGCCTTAATTTGTTGGTCTTGGGTGTTTGGGCGATCTCATCTTCAGTTGCGACACTTAGGATTGCAAATATATTGTTTGCTAGTTCCTTATGCGGCACAGTGTTCTCGGTTATTTTAGTTATTTTAGCTGCATTGTTATTTTTCGCAGTTTGTGGGCTCAATTTTCTTTTCATTCGCACATAGCGATCGAGCCCAGTCTGAATTAACGCTCCGTTAGCGTTTTTCGAACTTATTGGTTGGGAGAGGTGGGGATTGTCGCAGTGGGTATCGGGCGCTACTGTCCACAGTATCGGGCGCTGAGCATCTGCACTGGTTGTTGTCGTTGTTGTGGTCGAATATACAGTTTTGAGAGAGGGCATTCTACTAGTTGTTGTCGATATTTCCATGGGTGTAGAATCTAAATGGTACATGTATAATCTACATGTTATAAGTAAAATATACATTGTAGATGTAGCAACAAAATTTAAAATGAAAATTTAATTTAATTTTTAAGAAGAAGAGTATACACCTTTTTTGCACCTCCGTCTTTTTAATGGAAAATTTTGGTTTACACCTGCAAATATATATCTATCTGTGTGTTAACACATAGTTCCGCACCACAAAATCAATCAAAAATAGGAAAAAAATACAAACGAAAACTCAAACTAATAGCGAAAACCAAAGCATAAAAAAAACAACAAAACACTGTCAAATCACTGCACACACATCTAAAAACTGTAACATAGCATAAGTGAGCAGTCGCCGAAAAACACACACAAAGGAGAAGTGGAAACATCACAAAAAAAAATCAAAATCATCCTCTACTGAACCGCCAATAAAGCGCACTCGGAATAATGCTGGAGCCGCGAGTGAGCCGACGCCCTTTCGTCACAGTTGCTGGAGCTGCTGAAGGTTCGCTTCCAGGAGCAGACGGACCAAATTGCGTCCCACGTCCGAGAAGCAGAGCAGCGCATCCTCAGCAGCCTTATGGAGCGCTCGGACTCGATTGCTGGTGAGGTGAAGCAGATGGGTGCCCGAATTATAAACTTGGAGAGGAGGTGGTCGATCTCCGATCTCAGAGAGACCGACCGGGTGAACGAGTCGACATGCTGGACCGGGAGGTTGCGGAATTTCGTGCACTGGGAGAGAGAGTGGGAGACATAGAGGCGAGACAGACGGGCGAACGCATGGCAGCTAGCGCGAGTGAGTTGCGATTGCACGGTGTTCACTACGTGGACGGAGAAAATTTAAGAGCGATCTTCAACAAGTTTTGCTTTAATCTCCAGCTGACCCCACCACCAAGAATCCGGGATGTTTTCAGGGCCCGTAAAACACAAAGTAGTAACGTGGATCCGTCTTAAATAATTTTCGCTCTTAATCAATTACTCTTAGATTTAATAGTTAGGTTATTTATATCATTAATTTTGTATAACCTATTTCGCATAAATTTAATACATTTTTCGACTTTTCCCGAGTTTTGAAGGTCAAAATTTCGAAAAAAAAATACCGAGGACCAAATCAGCGATCAGTGATTGATCTCAACCCTCATTTTTTGAGTTCTGGTGAATGTGTATGATCCATACTTTACTATCACTACGTTGCCAATACAATCGGCTCAGAACCTATCGATATTGGATTAGAAGATAGTGACGCTCGCGACATTCGAACAGTAGTAGTAGTCTTAAATTTAATTGTCCGATATTTGTTTAATTTAAGACGTTTCGACCAAGTATCACAGCTAATAAAATACTTGACCTTAACTTGACCACGTGGATAGATTTTAGAACCTTAGTATACTTTCATAAAATTGCAACGACTCAAGAACCGATTTACCTTTACTGTAAACTTAACCCTGCTACATCACAACGAACCAACACTATTTATGCCCTCGAACTCAAACGCTTTGCTCGAAGAGGCAGCAGTTCATTGTCAATGCAATCCGCTTATGGAACAGTCTTCCCCATCACCTTAAATCCATTGGGAGCGCAACTCAATTTCAAATTAAAATCAAAGAACATTTAGGAAACCGTTAAAAAAATAAGCAAAATAAATAAACTCATCAATATACATACATATGTTATCTACATCTACTGTGTATATTCTACATATAACATGTAGATTCTACATGAACCATTTAGACTTTACATCTCCTCTGCTAGGGGTTGCTCGCGCACTGAAAGAGGCAGATTCTGCGAGCGAGAAAGAGAATGAGTAGCGGGTCTCTTGCTGAGAAGGCGGGGGAAGCATATGAAAATGAATTTCTTCATTCTGGCTATAATTATGATCCGATCTGATTAAGATTCGGGAATCTCGTAGATATGCTCATTATCTACGATACTGAGTTTTGTGCTAGCCACAGATTTTCGTTCTTTGTGGTAACCGAAGGGCGAAATTTTGAAAAACACTTTTAGCAGTGTGATATCACATGAGTCGGGAAACCAATATTGGTTGCCCTAGCTCTTTGAGATCCAGCCAGACAAATAAGACGGACAGACAGAAATGGCTCTATCGACTCGGATATTGATGCTGATCAAGAATATATATATATACTTTATGGGGTCGGAAACGTTTCCTTCTCTGCGCTACACACATTCACTTTTACCACAAATCTAATATAACCCTTAACTCTGTTTTGAGTAAGGGTATAAAAATGTATGTACTGACGGAGTACGGGTATAAAAGTAGACTCTACTTTTTTTTCGACTTTTGCTGAGTTTTTAAAGTCAAAACGTAAAATCATAATTTTTGCATTTGAAAGCTTAATATTTCCCAAACGGTAAGTTGAAACCACAAAGTGTTTGGGTCAATTTATAGCTGCATCAATTCATTGCAAATTCATTCTTAAGGTTTGTGAAAAAAGGCTCCACACCTAAAAAAGCTTTTAAAAAATACCTGATTTTAAAAATTCTTTCTGCCATAGAAAAAAAAAATCAAATAATTTCTAAGCCCCAAATCTTTCAGAAAAAGATGGTTCCTTGAGGAAAAATGGTCGGGTAGTGCTATCACTAATCAAGTGAATTCACCAGAACTAACTTAAGAAATCCATCACTGATCTCTGATCAATGATGTGAGAGATTCTGATCTACGTTGAATAGGTATAGAAATATTTGTAAAAAAAAAAAAAAAAATTACTTACTTGTTCTATCCTAAAAAATGGTTCGAATTTATTGTCAAAAAAGTCTCTTTCAATTCTAGATTTGGAATTTGGAGAAGCCCAAAGCTGTACTGGATCTGTTGTTATTTGTATAAACGTTACACCATATCCCAGGATTGAAACTAGAAAAGCACCAGCAAACAAGGTGGTCCATGGATAGCTTGCAAAAAACGTTCCCCACTTGGTAAATACGTGTTCCAGGAAATATTCTGTTTTATCGCCTAGATTTTCGAAAAATGACGTATTCTGCCGGAAATTTGTACCATCAGAGACTTCATTGCCATCGACTGTGAAGTTTTCATCTAAAAAGACAAAGAACAAAATTTAACAGTTGCGGTAATATATGAATGTGTTTCCGATTGTATGCCAACCGGATAATAAATTTGCAATATATTTTGGAAGCCATAGGCAACCACCTGGCTAACTGGTTTCAATTTTGAAGGATCATTTTGGTATGAGAATACTTTCCGCAAATTGGATGCCGCACCACAACGGGTCGCAAGCATTAATCTCAAAGCCGACACTTCCACCAAACACTGCAGGAATAATGCAGCATTAAGCATCAAATAAGATCCTAGAAATTACTACCCAGCATACCCAGCTATGCGTTCGTTCGTTTTCGTAGTGACCAGACGTGTTTTTGTTTTGCGTACCGAATTTTCCCTTTATTTTGCTTAAACAGCCGGTGTTTTTATCTTTTTTTTATCTCTCCTACTAACTAAAATTAAAATCAATCTTTACCGGGGGTGCATGCCTAATAATTGTGTAAAAACACTGTTTGAGATGCCAAGCTTTTTTTGCACCTATATCTATCCAAAATCAGTTAAAAGACTTTTGCCCGGCCAGATAAATGTGCACAAGAGGGCACAACCTATGCCGCGAGAGATTAGCATAGAACTAACTTAGGACACGGTGGCCGATCAATGCAGGCAGAGCGCCCTTTAACAGGGAGAGCGCAGCCGCACTGCCGAACGCTGGAGACATACATAAGTTTAGGTTTCGATACTCTTATACAAATAGGTACAGCTACATTTAATATTATGAAAGACGCTTAAATAGCCGCTGGCCCGAACATAATCCCCCGTTAGAAGCTCGTCTTTCAACTGACTTCTCAAGGGGCAGCAAACACAGCCGAGTAACGGCCCTCCTGATGGTTTCTGAAGCCGTCTTTAAATCAGCCACGCGGCATACTTTGACGACATCGACCACCCTAGGCAGTGGCCAACGCATTGGAGGAAGATTCTCGTCCTACCAAGACGACATCGTTGACGCAGAGTCAGATACTCTTCGCTCCAAGGCCTCCAGAATGACTGTTGCAGTTGAGTGACCCACTGCTAACCATCTAGACGGTTGTTATTGAGCTTCGTTAGGTTAGGCTCGAGAATCGTTTGATGCGGGCCTCCCAAAAGCAGGCGTTAACACATCCAAGTCATCATCATTTTCTGAAAGCGAGAGCAAAGGGCCAGAATTAAAAATTGCCGCGATCTGGCAGAGCAAGGTACGCAGCTCGTCGAAACTAATGACGGATGGCCCAACTGAGCGGCACTTTGCGGTCTTCACGGCCGCTACCCACAATCCACCAAAGTGTGGAGAGCGCGTGGGTATGAAATGCCAGTCGATGGTGTCAGCCAAGCAGGATTCATGAACTTCCTTCATGTGCGAGTCTCTCAGGAAAAGCTTCTTCAGCTCCAGAAGCTCATTCTTAACGCCAACGAAATTTGTCGCATTGTCCGACCAAATTTTACTTGGCCTCCCTCGAGTGTACGTGAAACGTTTCAATGCGCCTAGGAACAACGCGGTGGTCAGATCATTAACAAGCTCCATGTGTATGGCCTTAGATGTGAAGCAAATAAACACGCTTATGTAGCACTTGATCGGAGTCCTCGTGCGGATTTCTGATCGGTAGAAAAAGGGTCCACAATAGTCCACTCCAGTTACTTCGAAGGCCCGCGATCCTTCCAGACGCTCCTAAGGCAAGTCCCCATAATGTGCTCAACCATGCGCGGCCTCGTCCTGAAGCATCTCACACACTTGCTAACCGCTTCCGAGACGGATTGGCTTCCTCCAATAGGCCAATAATCTACTCAAATCTTAGCAAGCAAGGTGCGAGGTCCGGCATTGAGGTTCCGTTGATGATAATAGTTTATCATTGCAGACGTTACGGGATGTCCCTTGTGCAAAATAAGCGGGTGCTGAGCATTAAAGGGGAGCGATGAGTTGCCGAGACGACCTTCAACTCGAAGTAAACCAGACGGATCGATGAACGGAGATAGCGAACTGATGGAGCTAGACTTCCTGACTTGCCCATTGCGTCTAATCTCCTTTATGTCCGACCACAAACTTGCCAGCTGAAAGTGTCGAACAAGAAGATGTGTTCCTTGCTGAATGTCAGAAACCGTGAGTCCAGGATGCCTAAGACGATGAAAGAATTTATGCATTTAGGCGAATGTGCGCTGCATGCCAAAGAAAGAGTTTTCAAATTTGCATCCGGACGTGCGATCGGCATGTGGAGACGCGATCAGCAATACACGTTTTCGAAGCTCAATGGTCGGAGTTTCAGAAACGGGCGATACAAGCAACTCATCCTTAGAACCTAAGAAAAACGAGGGGCCGTGAAACCAGAGCCCTGACTGGATGAGGTGGCTGGGAAGCGAGCCTCTGGAGAGGATATCAGCGGGATTCAACGATTTGGGAACATAGCGCCATGCCTTACGTCAACTCCTGAATTGTTGCCACTCTATTTGCCACGAAAACATGAAATTTGGTTGGCTCATCCCCAATCCAAGATAACGCCGTAGACGAATCCGGCCAGCAGTAAAACTAACCTGAAAAGATTACCGTCTCATTTAACTTGCGCATAACCTTCGCAAGCAAATGGGCTTCACTCAATTCCAGCTTCGGAATCGAAAATGATTTTAAAGGCGCCACTCGAGACTTTGAGCACAAACCATTGCTCGACGACTCACCTTGCCACGACACGACATATATGCAAGCACCATATGCTTCCTTGCTGGCATCACAAAATTTATGAACCTCTACAATTTTGCTGGAATGATGGACAACGCGAGGAAAGGAAATGCGAGAGATGCTTGCCAAACTGTTTCTCAGGTCAATTCAAGTTGATTGCAGTGTTGTCGGAAGGCTTTCATCCCAGTCCATATGTTCTCTCCAAAGTTGTTGAAGAAAGATCTTGCACTTGACAATAGCAGGATTAATCAATTCAAGAGGGTCGTAGAAACGCGCAATGGTTGACAAAACCGACCACTTGGAGGGCCTTAAATTCCTGTCCGGCGCGGACAAGGCAAACAGCAGCTGATCCCACGCAGGGTCCCAAGCTAAGCCAAGAGTTTTGGTAATGTCGCTTCCATCAAGAAACCGTAGAAATTTCTTCACATCGTCCTCTGGAATTTTATCAAGCACCTCCTGGTTACTCGAGCACCATTCTCTAAGCTTAAAGTTACCGCAAGACAGTAGACTTGAAGTTTGGCGCATCTTTTCCATGACCTCTGCGACCGAGTTGGCGCCAGAGATGAGATCATCAACATAGAACTCCTGTTGCAGAGCAGCTGAGCCAAGAGGGTAAGGATTACCCTCGTCGATGGCCAGTTGGTGCATTGCGCGGACCGCTAAGAACGGTGCAGCCCTCGTACATTATGTGACGGTGTCTAATGTGTAGACCTGAACCTCGGACTGGATGGAATCTCGCCATAGGATACACTGGAGAAAATTATCGGGTGGAGATACCTTCATCTTGCGGTACATTTTACAAATGTCACCAGTGAGAGCGACGGGATATGTGCGGAACCGGATCATTATGTTAAACAATGCTGGCTGAATAACAGGACCTGTCATCATCACATCATTTAAGGAGCATCCAGTTGATGTAGCTGCGGAGGCATCGAAAACGACACGGAGTTTTGTCGTGGTACTATCCTCCTTTAAAACGCAGTGATGAGGCAGAAAATACTTGCAGAGGCTACGTGAGTCAGGATGGACTTTGGACATACGCTCTAAATCAGTATACTCTTTCATAAAAGCTGAGTAACGCTCCTTGAGCGTGGGATTACGATCCAGTTTTCGCTACAAGCTGAGAAACTGTCGATACGCCTGAGTATAGGACTCTCCCAAGTGATCAGCATCATGCTTTAAAGGCAGTCGAACGGAGTACTCTCATGATGGCAACCGTGAAAAGTGACTTACGAAATGCGCCTCACAATCTACTTCTTCCGTTGTACTCAAGCTAACCTTCACACAATTCTCAACTTCCCAAAACATACGAAGAGCTCGATCCAACCTTGCATTCATTCTATCCTCCGAATCCGGAGAATTTTGGGTTGCCAAAAGCGACGAGCTTGATACCGTCTGTTCACCACCAGATACGATCCAACCAAGCCGGGTCTTCTGCAGACAAGGCAATCCATCTATGAGCTTGATTTGCACTACGCAGAGAAGGTCATAGAATACATGCTGAGGATTAAAGCTGAATATTGGAGGGAATGTTCCAATCGGCTACATTAACTGCCAGACTTGGTTGGCTATCTGTGATTGTGGGTGCGATGGGAGCAGTGAGTGTGGTCGAATAGTCCGAAGTGCGAGACTGCATGCAAATGCTGACGGTGGATTCCTCAGTGGACACGCTAGTATCGCCCAGACCAGAAACAAGGGCAGACGATTGAGTTCTCCTAAGCTGAAGCTGCTGGGCGAAACTGGAGGTAACGAGATGAAGCTGAGATCCTGAATCTAGAACAGCGCGACAAGGAACCAAAACGTCAGATCGATTCTTCATCAAAACAACAGCTGTGGCCAGCAACACAATATCGGAGTGGAGACCTTGCGCAGCAAGAGAGGTAGACGCATGAGACGGCACACTGCTGGCAGACTCCTGAACCGGCGTAATAGCTCCTGGTTGTACTGCTCGTTCTGGATGAGAAACAGCTGGGGAGCTTTGCGCTATAGATGAGTCGAAGTGCAACAAGGTATGATGCCTCCTTCCGCAAACTTTAAACTGGCCATCTGTGCATGCACGAGTCCGATGACCCGATTTTAGGCAGTTTAAACAAAGTGACAGCTTCTTCACTTCCTTGTGACGCAGAAAAGGAGATAAATTTAAGATGCTGCACGAGTATATTCCGTGGCCCGCTGAATGGCAGAAAGGGCATCCAGACGGGTAGGCGGAAGAGTTAGAGGCAACAAAGGTTTTCTTTAGGTGTTTAGCCTGGCTTTTTCCCACCTGAGCGCTACCAGCGTGTGTCGCTATAGCGTATTGCACGTTCTCCATCTTCTGGCATCGCTTCTCCAGGAAATCGTAGAATTCCCCAGCTGTTGGTATCCTGTCCGATGACGCAGTCTCTTCCCATTAGGTTTGGGTCTTCTCATCCAGCTTTTGCAGCAGCATGTGGATTATCATGCATCCAGATATCTCCTCAGCACTTCCTAATGTCTGCAGGGCGCGCGTATGCAAGTTGACTGCTTCCGAAAACTCCCGAAGCCTTTTAGCAGAATGCGAATCTACCTTCTTGACCCCAAGAATCTCCTTGATGTGTGCCTGGAAAACAAGTCGTTTATTATTAAAACGTATGCTAAGTATGTCCAGAGCCACATGATAATTGGCACTGGAGAGCTCCAACGATCGAACCGAATCCAGGGCCTCATCCAAGAGACATGAGCGAAGATGTTGGAACTTCTCGATTTTACTGAGATCTGCATCCCCTTCGATGACCGAATTGAACATGGCAATAAAATCCGCATATTCCACATAGCCACCGGAGAAGCTAGGTAGCTTCAGCTCGGGAAGCCGCTGCTTGTGAGCCATGATGATGGTATGACCTCCAAAGTTATTTGGCATGCTAGTGGAATGAGCAGCTACGTGTAAATGTCCTAGTTCGAGAGCCGCCAGCAGCTCGGCTTTCAAAAAAATGAAGAGCGTATCGAACGTTTCACGCAGCTCACTTCCAATCTCGTCTTCATCCAGTGATTCCAACTCATTATGGGACTTGTTGAACTCCTCACGCATTTCAGACAACATATCGAGGCGCACATATATTTCAGACGCCCTTAGATTGTCGATTTTATTCCCCGAGAATGACTGACCAAGACGCTGCAGCCGCTTGTAAAGCCTCAGCCTTTTTTCCTCCATCGCAATATTTCCGCCCGCACCTGTATTCGGCTCTTTGTCCATGCCAACCGGTGCAATGCACTAAACAACGGAAAATGTAAGACCGCTTAAGCGACGGCGAAATAACGGGAGCGAGAATAGAAGACGCGGAAAGTAAAGGGCCGCGGCTGCAGCGACGCAGAGCAAGAGAGAATCGGTTATTAAGCCACAGAATATTAGACGGTCGTTGTTGGTCAGCAACGAATATCTTATTGGATTTTTATAGTTTTTAAAGGAAACGCGATTAAAAATTGCCAAGCTTTTTTGGCACCTATATATATCCAAAATCAGTCAAAAAGACTTTCGATTTACGTTATAATATTTATTTATATCAGCGGCTAGCTGAAGCCAATTTCTCGCTCTTTTGCCCGGCCAGGTAAATGGGGTTCGGTATGCTACCTATGCGGCGAGAGATTAGCATAGAACTTAGGCCACGGCGGCCGATTAATGCAAGAACCGAAGCGGCAGGTGCAAAGCGCTGTTTAACAGGGAGAGCGCAGCCGCACTGCCGAACGCTGGAGACATACATAAGTTTAGGTTTCGATACTCTTATACAAATAGGTACAGCTACATTTAATATTATGATAGACGCTTAAATAGCTACTAGCCCAAACAAACACAACTTATTTGATTAATTTTGTGCGTCGGTTAGTCGTGTGTTTGTGTTGTTGCTTTTCGTGAGTACGCCCTCTCATTACATTTAGCAGTCTATCACTCTCTCTTTCACCTAACTCTCAATAGCTGTTCTTTTTCTCTCGCTCTTGTAACTTTCTGTGCAGTAACGCTCTCACTTATAAGATGTTGCTGCAACCACTCTCATCTTACTTTCACCGATTTCGCTTTAAGCATTGCTCTAAGCATCTGCTCAGCACAGATGCCTGCAAGAAGCAGATCTCCCATGACCAGCCCAATATCCCTTGCTGGCTTTGCGAAAGCGTAGTGAACGCAAAATGTGTAGGGATCTCGGGCCGTGTAGGCCCTGCATTATAGTTGTGAGGAATGCCGTGCTGTGGAAAACGACATGCGTTCGTTCAAGAGACCGATGCGGAGTGGCTTCAAAGAGCTGATCGTAGGCTTTAAACAGCAATATGATCGGCTCTTGGCCATGGACACTCAGTTCAGCAGTTTACAGCTGCTGGCTGAGTCTCCGAGGCGCAAGAAGTCTACTCCGCGGGACTTGCAAGTGCCGACTGCCTCAGGTCCGCCGGCATCTGAAAAACGTACTCCGACCACTCCCTTAGTGCAGCAGTTGATTACGTTTGCTACTCCAAGGGCAGACATGTCTGTAGCATCCGTGTCTGTCGAGTCCGCACCCAACTCCTTAATTATCCCATCAGTTTTGCTTCCACCAGCTAATAGATGTCCAGGACCACCGGATACTGGCATCAAAGGTACTAGGCATGTGGTGCCAAAACCACTGTTTGGAGTCCCACCAAAGCAACAAGTTTTTGTCTCGCGGCTAGCCCCTGACCTCACATCCAATGATGTAAGCGCTTTTATACAAAGACAAATAAAAGCCATTGGCTTAAAGGTCGAAGAGATAGAGAAGATATCTCCCTCCCTCTCCTTTAAGATAAGCGTCTTACCGACTCAATTTGGCCGGAGTATTTGGTCGTCAAAGAGTTTAAGGCTAAGAAAAAGAATAGGCCCCCATAACTCTTCCTAGTAGTAAGACCAGTGCTCCATCCTTACCCTCAGCTTCCACCTCAACTTCTAGCGATCCAAAAAACTAACTTCCTCTCATGTAGTTACCTACCAGAATGCTAGAGGCTTGCGTAGTAAGCTCAGCACTCTTTTCCTTGAGAGTCTCGCATTCTCATCCCACGTTATTGTGTTCACCGAGACCTGGTTAAAGCCAGACATCCTAAGTTCCGAAGTTTTGGCAGGTCGGTACACAATTTTTAGAAATGACCGTTTGTCTCGACGTGG
Organism: Drosophila ambigua; assembly: GCA_018150905.1. NCBI lineage: Eukaryota > Metazoa > Arthropoda > Insecta > Diptera > Drosophilidae > Drosophila > Drosophila ambigua. The sequence continues at coordinate 455,091 of JAECWS010000082.1, forward strand.
AGGTGGGGTCCTTATTGCAGTGGACTCAAACTTCACGTCGGAACATTTCATGGTCCAGGTTCAACAAGACCTGGAATTCCTGTGCGTAAAACTGATTCTCCCAGGCTTTTCCATCTTCATTGCTTGCTCGTTTATTCCACCTTCCACGGATATCTTAATATACGAGCATCACCTGTCCGCTCTAAAAACTGTTTCTTTCTCGCTATCAGATAAAGACCATATAATAGTTCTTGGTGATTTCAATTTGCCAGGTACTCTTTGGTCTTTGGTAAACGAGTCTAATAATCTTGTGCCCATGTGACGACATGACTTTATCGACGGCTTGCTAGACCTATCCCTGTCTCAAGTCAACCATTTGAATAATTCCTTGGGTCGATTGCTTGATCTGAGCTTTGTCTCGGATCCGACCATATCGTTGTTAACCCGAGCCCTTCCGATCAGTATACCTGAAGACTCCTACCATCCTACATTCGAAGTGTCAGTCGATATTGGCCCTACTGTATTGGATCGAATGGGTAGGCTATCTGAACGTGTCCTCTGCTTTCGTAAAGCCGAGTTTACGAAGCTTAATAACCTTATTAGAGATTGGTGCGCTCTGTACTTGTGCACTTACGTTATGAAAGGCACAAACATTTTTTACAATGTACTTGACACATTTTTTGATTCTTTTGTCCCACTTTCTTGTCCGGTTAGATCTGGAAAGCCTCCTTGGTTTACCAAAGAGTTATCCAGTCTAAAAAATTTAAAATCAAGACTTTATAAAAAATTTCGAGAAGTGTGTTCTCCCTCTTCTCTTTCTCGCTATATAAAATCTAGGTCGAATTTCCCGGTTCTTAACGCTCAATGCTATAAAAACTACCTATCTCGACGCAGGGTTCGATTTTCACAGGACCCTAAACAGTTTTACAGCTTCGTAAACAGTAAGGGCGCACGCACAAACTAGCTGAAAGCGGAGCTGAATCAGCTTGCTGATAAAAACAAACATGCTTGATCATTGGGCGAGCTTTCAGCTCAGCTGAGCAGCAAAGTGCGCACTTGCACTGAAGCAGTGTGTTTGATTTTTTCGGCTCCGCTTTCAGCTAGTGTGTGTGTGCGCCCTTAGCGCAGAACGCTCACACATTCATCCTCGCTATCATTTTCTGCTCAATTTTTCCAAACAACCTATTCTCATGAAAGCTACTGTGGTCCGCCGTATCCATACAGTTTACCAAGGTCGAATGGCATATTCAGCCCCTTGTTAAATGAAAGCTCACTGCTTCATAATCTTCGACTAGTTAAGCCGGTACTTTCACCAGGTCCCGACGGAGTTCCCGGCTGAGTACTTAGGTACTGCTTAAACTATTCACCCTGTCCATTCACTCTTCATGCTTCCCCCCCATCTGGAAGGAATCTTTTATTATTCCGCTCTATGAGAAAGGTAGCAAGTCTGATGCAAATAATTATAGAGGTATATCCAAGTTGCCCGCTATTCATAAAATGTTTGAACAAATTTTAACTCCGCATTTGCAACATCTCTGCAAATCACTTATATCTCCGTCTCAGCACGGATTTATAAGGAGGCGATCAACAACCACAAATTTATTAGAGTTCACCTCTTTTATCATGAAAGGCTTCCAATGTAACTTGCAGACGGATGTCATTTACACTGATTTTAGCAAAGCATTCGATTCTGTAAACCACGACTAGGACCAAGACACCAGGGCACCAAGGGGGGGCCCTAGGAAACTGTTAGTCCGACCCAGGACCTATTCCAGTCGTCAGACTTCATATTTTGTTGATGTATTCTGTCGTTCGACTCAAATTGCATTTGCTCCTTGTGCAACATCTTTATATTGTATAGCCTTTGCTATAACAAACGATGCAGGAGCTTATCCGCAACCAAACAGAAATTTGTTTAAATGGCTTGTCTAAATATATGTTTCTGGAATGCAAATGGCATTTCGCAACACAAATGCGAGCTCTTGTAGTTTCTCGCTCAACACGACATTGACGCCTTGCTCATATCAGAGACTCGCCCAACAAATAAAAAGTATTTTCCCCTCGACTTCCCCTCAACTTCTATACCACAAATCATCCCGATGGTGAGGCACATCGAGGTAGTGGCGTTCTGATCAAGCATTTGTATTTTGTATTTTCCATCCTAGCACGACAAGCATATTAATACTTATAATTTAGGGCGCTAGTCGCAACAATTGTGATAGTTATTAGCAATTAAACATTCAGAATACATAGTAACAATTAAGAGTAATTACAATTCAATTTATAAATGAACTTATGTACTAACATTTACTTACATAATATAGCATAATTTAATTTAACTTCCATAGGTTTCGCCCTCTCTTCATCCATCCCCACTATTAAAAAGTTTAAAAATTGATTAGAGTTAAGAAGGCCATCCACGATAGAATTTGTTGGAAAACATGTTGTTTATTATGAATTTCATTTGCTCACTAACGAGTGCGAACATTTCTCGCAAACATCATTTTGTTTACATTTTTTCAACGAGTCAACATGTCAGCGGACACCGAGACAGTAATTGCCTCAATGGCAATACATATATGTTTGGAGAAAAAAAAAAAAGAAAAAAGGCTGTTTCGTCATGTCGTCGTCTTGGTCAATGTTTTATGTTAAGATTATTTTTGAATTGTTTTGAAGTCTAGTGTAAGTAGGTTAGGGCAAGGCAGGAGCGCAATAAAGCTCGCTCTTTCGCTCAAGGCGAATTCGCCCCGCTTTGCCACCGTAGGTTAGCTAGGCTTAGAACAAAATGTAATGAATTTTAGAATAGAATCGTTGAAATTGAAGTCGATCGAGCGCACATACATTATTTTCGTCCCCGCCTTTTAAATAAATCTTTACGCCACCCACAGTTTTTCGGTTTTATGTTCTTAGAAAAACTATTCTAAATTTTCATGGCGCCCCCGGGTGGACAATAAAGAACAAATATAAAGGCAACAAATAATAGTGACAGTGACACAGTGAAAACAAAAACAGTGTAAAATAAAAAAAAAATAAAAAAAAACATACATACTGATTAGTTATAAATAATATAACTAATTAATTCTATATTATAGAATTAAAATTAGTGTATAGTTGCCCGCGTCGTGTTGTGCATCAAAACCATCGTGTCGGCCGCGCAATACCCTCACCCGCTTGCTGATCGTTGCTGCTCCCTGCTCGTTCACCGTTGCTGCTCCCTGCTGGTTACCTACCGCTTCACCATCAGACACCGTTGCTGCAACCCAGGAGAAGAATGGCCCCTTGTGATTGCACGGACTGCAAGAGGAAAGTGGCAGCTGGACTTAAAGATCCGAACGCAGAGCCTGAGGTATTTGTGCAAAAAATTGAAAGCTAGAGCCGAAGACATACATAAATACATATATAAATTGTCTTGTGCTGGAAAAATTGCACCTCGCTTTCAATTCTTGGCACAGCCGTATGATATAGTAGAGTTTGATTTGCATGCATTTAATTTATTAGTGCACATACATACATACACTTATGGTCAAAATAATAGGTGTGCTTTTTTTTCCTATTTCAACTTTTAATTTCTAGTTCATATCTTCTCTAATCTCAACAAATCAAAGTTTTTTCAAATCTTATATTAATTGTCTTTAAGAAAAAGTAAAAACGGTTTCAAAAACCCTTTAATTTACAAGAAATTTAAATATTTCCCTAAATCCGTCAATTTTGGCTGGACACAATAATAGGTGTACGACGCAAAACATTAACCTGTAGCTTATTAAGATAACTATTTGGTTGCAGAAGGTAAGGTATTAGGAAAATGTAACTAAATATGGACTTAGCAACAATTAAAATGGTATAAGATAGGCGGTGGTCGTCACTGCAGTGTGGAGGAGAGAAGGCTCATTCGACGACTCCAAAATATGGGAAAAACTTATAAATCCATTGCCAGGTTAATGAAACGATCTCAAAACTTCGTAACTAATGCCATAAAACCGAAAAATAGGTGAAACTCGGGGAGCTCCCAGAAAATCATCATCTAAGACCGACGACCGCATGGTTCAGTTGGTTAAACGCGACCCGTTCAAGTCCTCCAGGACGATTGCAAACGAAACTGGGAATATTGTGTCATCACGGACCGTTCGGCGACGATTGGCAATAGCAATCCCACCAGGTAGGATTGCTCGCAGGGTTCCTTTGTTTCGCTCGGCAAATTTACAGATGAGGACAAAATTTGCACTAGATCGTATAACCTGGTGCGGACCGGAGGGTGAGAAAAATGGCTTAATATCCTCTGGAGTGACGAAACCAAGATCAATTTATTTGGAAATGATGTCAAAAGGAATGTTCGTCGTCCGAAAGGCAAAGAATTTGATCCCAGGTACACATGTAAAACTGTGAAACATGGAGGTGGTAGCCTAATGGTATGGGGCTGCTTTTCATGGTATGGTGTTGGTCCGATTCATCGTATTGACGGAATATGGGGCAGATTCGTATACAAAGATCTATTGGATACGGTGATGCTACCATATGCCGAGGATAATATGCCACTTTTATGGAAGTTCCAGCAGGATAATGACACGAAGCACGCCTCTCGAGTAGTAAAGGATTGGTCCCGAGAGCAAAGTTTGTATGTTCTTGGGTGGCCAAGTTAATCCCCGGACCTAAATCCAATCGAGAATCTCTGGGGTGAACTCAAAAGAGAGGTCGGGAAGACTTTTTGACAAAATAAAAATCAACTTTGAGATATTGTCCAAAGAGGAGGTACAACATTCCAATTGGAACTTGTCGCAAGTTAATATCCTCCATGCCAAGACGAATGGAGAAAGCCCTGCAAAATAATGCCGGATATACCGGGTATTAGCTGCTAGACACTTAATTTAATATAAAACAAGACCTAAAATAGTGAAATATCGATTTAATTTAAACATTTATCCTCGTACACCTATTATTGTGTCCAGCCAAAATTGACGGATTTAGGGAAATATTTAAATTTCTTGTAAATTAAAGGGTTTTTGAAACTTTTTTTACTTTTTCTTTAAAGACAATTAATATAAGATTTGAAAAAACTTTGATTTGTTGAGATTAGAGAAGATATGAACTAGAAATTAAAAGTTGAAAAAGGAAAAAAAAGCACACCTATTATTTTGTCCATGAGTGTATATAACACCATATAACAAATATGTACAAAAACCATACCATACTCTATTTGAACCGCTATTTGGACGCACAATTATATATATATCGTTTACCGCAATCACTGTCGCCCCCCCTTTTCCCCTCTCGTTGTGTGAAATTCGCCAAAAAGTTGGTTCGTTAACCCAAGCCGCGGTGTATAACACTTGCTTCCATACATACATACATACACACAAGCAGCTGCACCGGTGCATTCTTTTCGTCTCTCGCTTTCGCTTATCCACCGTTGCTTGCTGTGTATTTGGTGTGAGAATTTTCGCTGCCGCGCTTGATCAAAACGGAGCGCCAAGTGACGCGCTACCCTGTTTTTCGAGGGTATATTGTTTTTATTGTCACTTCGCAAGTGACGCGCTACCCTGCATTCTTAGGGTATATTGTTTTGACTCTCAGTTGGAAAGTGACGCGCTACCCTACAGTGTGAGGGTATATCGTTTTGGCTGTCACTTGCAACCAACTATACACCTCGTGCCTCGACATTCAATTATTGTCGTTTTCGATTTTCGTTCTTGTTTGAACATTTATTATTTCTTTATCTACAAAAATATTGGTTTTCGTCGCGTAGATTATAAATAGTAAAATGGCACAAGAAAATAAGTCTGTTCTCGATGACTTAAAAAGTAAGCTCAGAAACCGAGTCAAAAGCATTCGCCGCTTAGAGGATCGATTAGAGGGTGGGTCGATTCCATTGCAATTGACAGAGCTACAATGCAGACTCGATGTTCTGAATTCTGCTATTAACAAGGCCAACCTATTGCAGGAGCAAATAGAAGAAATTGATAGCAAAGATGAATTTGGAGCCGAGCTGGAAGAAATGGCCATTGTAACCAAGGCAAAGATAATGTCGCTTATCGATGCCTTGAAGCTAACAAGCGATACGCCGCCCTCGGTATCAGCTTCTACAGCCCCAACTCGTGCTCGACTTCCGAAAGTGGCACTACCAAAATTTAGTGGTAAATATTCGGAGTTTAAAAATTTTATTAGCCTTTTTGAGACTCTTGTTCATAATGATGAGAGTATAGCGGTGATCGAAAAATTTAATCATTTAATTTCGTGCCTCTCTAATGAAGCATTAGGAACAATAAAGGCGTTCCAAGTCACCGAGGCCAATTATGCAAAGGCCATGGACAGCTTAAAGCGAGTATATGACAACGAATGTCTAATATTCTCGAACCAAATCTCCGCACTGTTCAATCTGCCAAAAATCTCGCAACAGTCCGCATCGTCCCTAAGAAGCCTCATCGATACAGTGTCATCGATCTATGGTTCATTATTATCGATAGGAGACGATACGAAGATTTCGAATGCAATGCTCATTCATCTCGTTTTGAACAGAGTCGACCCAGTGACTAGACAGAAGTGGGAAGAACAGCTTGACTTCGAAAAGTTGCCGCTTTGGTCCGACTTTGAAAAAGTTTTAAATCGTCGATACCAGCATTTGTCTGCGGAAGAGTCGACAGAGCCAAGGCAAGAAAAAAGTCATGCCAAGCAACTCGCACAATCGCAGTTCATTTTCTTCCACTCCCCCCAACAGTAGAGCTCAGCGAACATGCAGCTATTGCAATTCGGGAGACCATGTAGTGGCCAACTACACGCCATTTTCACGTCTCTCGGTTATGCAAAGGTTCGAGTTCACAAAGTCTGCGTCCTTATGTATAAATTGTCTGCAAAAGGGTCACACTGTTGTAAGATGCAAGGTCGCCAAATGTCGAGTTTGTGGCCGCTCACATCACACATTGTTGCATCGATACACAGTGACTGATAATAGTCTCGCGTTGCCGCCACCCCCAGAGAGTTCGTCTCCTCCTTTAAATCAGGACCACCCTTCCACCTCTCATGCTCTGCATGCGACTTCGTTGGACAGGGTGATTTTGGCTACGTCGATCGTAAGTGTCAGAACAAAAAATGGTGAACACATTTTGGCCAGAGCTCTCCTTGACTCTGGAACCCAAAACAAACTTCATCACGGAAGACCTCGCCCACCGCTTACAGATCCGTAGAGAGGAGTCGTGTATTACCTTGCTCTGTATTGGTGAATCCAATTCTCAAGTAAAGAATAAAATACACACTGTGGTGAAGTCGCGCATAAATGGTAGTGAGTTCACCTTTGATTTTTGGATCCTGAAATCAATTTCAGGTTATCATCCTGACCAGTCAGTTAATGTAACTGATTGGAAAATCCCAGAGAACCTACCACTGGCAGACCCCTATTTCTACAAGCCACAAAGAATAGACATGCTGATTGGAGCTGAATCATTCTTTGAGTTATTAGCTGTTGGTCAAATCAAGCAAGGTCCTGACTATCCAACTCTTCAGAAGACCCTTCTTGGCTGGGTTGTTTCGGGAAAATATGTTTCCAAAAGTTCTGCCCCTCAAACGGCAAACAGTTTGAGTTGCAGTGAAGAGCTGTTAGTTTCCATTGATAGGACCTTGCAAAAATTCTGGTCACTGGAAGAAATGCCATCTCCAAAGAAAATTATTTCGCCTGAGCACACGTTATGTGAAAATCACTTTCGGAAGACGACTCAGGTATTGCCATCAGGTCGGTTTGAAGTAAGGCTGCCGTTTAAATCAGATCCAAATTGTTTGGGCAACTCCTTTGAGGTTGCTAAACGGCGGTTTTTGTCGCTCGAAAGAAGATTGTCTCGTGACCCTGAGTTGAAGAAAATGTACTTGGAATTCATGGAAGAGTACCTCTCCTTAGGTCATATGTCACCGACTGACAATACGGTTCCTTCTACTCCACACTACGTAATTCCACATCAGTGTGTCCTTCGGCCCCAAAGTACGTCCACCAAGCTTCGCGTCGTGTTCGATGCGTCGTCGAAGACGTCCTCTCAGGTGGCCTTGAATGAGATTCTGATGGTCGGACCGACCATTCAAGAGGAATTATACTCAACACTGCTCCGCTTCCGTCTGCACAGGTTCGCCCTGACTGCCGATGTGAAAAAGATGTATCGCCAAGTGATGGTGAATGAAGCGGATAGGCAGTTTCAGATGATAGTGTGGAGAAGAGACCCATCTGAGTCCCTGAGATCATACAAGCTTAACACCGTGACTTATGGGACTGGACCAGCCCCTTTTTTGGCTATCCGGTGTTTAAAAAGGTTGAGTGAGTCTGTGAAGCTATCATTCCCTAAAGCTGCTGACGTTATTGGGTCCGACTTTTACGTTGATGACATGTTTAAGTCCGATGTATCTCAGGTTCTTCAGACCGCAGGGTTTGAGTTAGCGAAGTGGTTTTCGAACTCACCTGAAATCACCGCATCTGAGAGCACAGCAAAACCCATAACGATCTCGGATTCAGAATCGACTAAGGCGTTAGGAATCTCATGGTTGCCTAAGGAAGATGCCTTTCAGTTTAAAATTGACAATGAAGTCATGGGTCTCCGAGCGACAAAACGGAACATACTGTCGGTGACATCGAAGCTGTTCGACCCCCTTGGATTGTTAAGTCCTATCGTCATAAAGGGCAAGATCCTATTGCAGGAACTTTGGCTTAACAAACTAGATTGGGATGAGTCGATTCCGATGCATTTGGAAACAGCATGGAATATGTTGAAAAATACACTGTCTCAATTGGAAGAGATATCCATACCTCGGTTTGTGTATTCCGATACGATGTCACCGATCCAAATACATGCCTTCGCTGACGCCTCCATGAGAGCTTATGGAGCGTGCGTCTATGTCCGTAGCAGAACTGCAGAAGGTTTAAAAATATCGTTGTTGACTTCAAAGTCCAAAGTAGCGCCGCTCAAGACCAAAACGCTCCCACGGCTTGAGTTATGTGCCGCTCACCTTCTCGCAGATCTCTGTCACAGAATCAAGCCCCTATTAAAGGTCCCTATCGAACGAGCTGTTTATTGGTCAGACTCTGAAGTAACTCTTCACTGGATTCGGTCGCATCCATCTTCGTTGTCGACGTTCGTTTCGAATAGGGTGGCTGAGATTCAGGAGTGGTCAGATGAAGCTACGTGGCGGCATGTCCCTACAAAACAGAACCCTGCAGATATTGTGTCAAGAGGTTGTGACGTCAGAGAAATCGTCCAGTCAATCTGGTTTGAAGGACCATCATTTTTGAAGGATGAAGAAGAGACCTGGCCAAAAAACCCTCATTTCGAGCCTACAGAAGATGTCGAGCTGGAGAAGAGGAAGAACGTGGTCGGGCTGACCGCTGCGGTAGAAATTTCGGATTTGGTAGATGTCATCGAGGGATTCTCGTCACACCTCAAGCTGCTTAGAGTGTTTTGTTATATGTTCCGCTTTATAAAAAAATGTAAGAACCCGAGCAGAACGTTTGAAAAAACGGTTTCACCGACCGAGTATGATGAAGCCTTTCGCAAAATTGTTGAAGTTATCCAACATCACGAGTATCGTGAGGAAATCGAGAAAGTTCGGAAAGGATCTAGAGTTGGTCCTAGTCTTCAGCGGTTGAACCCTTTCATCCATGAAGACACTGGTACTTGGTGTACTTTTTCGTTGTTGAGAGTAGGGGGGCGACTAGCTAAAGCTCCTATATCATACGATGCCAAGTTTCCGTTGCTTTTGACGAAGCGTTCGCAATTCGTGCGGAGCTATGTTCGTCATCTGCACCATATCAATTTTCATGTCGGCCCACGAGCACTGGTGAGCATCCTTCGACAGAGTGTTTGGATCGTAAACGCTCAGGAGGTCTGCAGTCAGACAGTTCGATCGTGTATCCGCTGCTTTAAATGCAAGCCTCGACTGCTGACGCAACTGATGGGAAATTTACCCGCAGACCGGCTCCGTGCTCTCCGCCCATTTTCAATTTGCGGCGTTGATTTTTGTGGACCCGTCTCGACGACATTGAAAATTCGAGGAAGGCCCCCATACAAGTCCTATGTCGCGCTTTTTGTTTGTTTTGCGTCCAAAGCGGTTCACTTAGAACTTGTATCCGACTTGACCACTGACTCTTTTTTATTGGCTTTCCAAAGGTTCGTTGGGCGCCGAGGATATCCCCAGATCGTCCTTGCGACAACGGGACGAATTTCGTCGGAGCGAGCCGCCACCTCAGCGCTCTGCAGAAGGCGCTCGAGGACGGGGCGGACGCAGTTCGCGAATTCGCGTCAAAAAACGGATGCGAATTTGCGTTCATACCGCCTCGAGCGCCGCACATGGGAGGACTTTGGGAGGCAGGTGTGAAGTCTGCGAAGAGGCTACTCCTACGGGCCGTAGGCCGTAGGCGCGCTCTTGACCGCCGAAGAGCTCGCCACAGTCCTCGTCGGGATCGAGGCCGTCCTGAACTCCAGCCCTCAGCCAGGACCCCAGCGACGGCGAGGCACTCACGCCCGGGCATCTGCTGACAGGCGGGTCGCAGGGGGTCTCAGCTGCTTGCGGCGATGGCAACTTGCCTCGTCAGTCAGGCAAGCGTTCTGGCGGCGATGGTCCAAGGAATATGTCCTGGGCCTTCAAATTCGGGGCAAGTGGCACCAACGGAAGCCCGACGTCAAGGAGGGAGACCTCGTCCTCGTGGCCGAGGACAACATGCCTCCACAGGAGTGGCTCCTCGGGAGAGTGATCGCCACGCACGCCGGGGAGGACGGCATGGTCAGGGTCGTCGACCTTAGGAGGAGCGATGGGGGCATTTTTCGGCGGGCCATCCACAAGTTGGCGCCGCTACCAGTGTGTTGAAGCCGCTCAGGCCTTCAACGGGGCCGGTGTTTCGTCATGTCGTCGTCTTGGTCAATGTTTTATGTTAAGATTATTTTTGAATTGTTTTGAAGTCTAGTGTAAGTAGGTTAGGGCAAGGCGGGAGCGCAATAAAGCTCGCTCTTTCGCTCAAGGCGAATTCGCCCCGCTTTGCCACCGTAGGTTAGCTAGGCTTAAAACAAAATGTAATGAATTTTAGAATAGAATCGTTGAAATTGAAGTCGATCGAGCGCACATACGTTATTTTCGTCCCCGCCTTTTAAATAAATCTTTACGCCACCCACAGTTTTTCGGTTTTATGTTCTTAGAAAAACTATTCTAAATTTTCAAAGGCAATGTATAAATTCTTGCAAAAATTTATTTTGACATTTTTAATGAAGGTGTTGGCCGGCGAAAATCCTCCAGCTGAACCCTCCCAGAGGGTGCCGGCTGAGCAATGGGCACTGCATTATCCCGGATCGGGTAATGCACTGTCGCTTGCTCTGTCCGGGGTAATGCAGTGTCTAGCCAAGGCCAGGTCCAGGTCCTCCCGACCAAAAATTGGGGGAACTGAACCATGGACATGGCTGGAGGTGCCTGGCGGGTAGGCATAAAACGCTAGGGGGTGGTTCCCCCGATAAACATTAACTACGTATGGACCTTCGGGCCTAGTATGGAGCGGACAGAAGGTCAAGCACGGGTTGGGATGTCAACCCAAACGTCGGTGGAAAGCGTGACTGCTACCACCGGCGGGCACGGGGAGGAGCAATCCTCTCTGCGTGTCGCCAGCGGTCAAACCTCGGATATGGCGGGAGCAGGCCATGTCAGTTGCAATGCTACTGCCACAAAACGGACTCACTCCAAGCTGAGCCGCACAGGTGACTTAGTCGAGACAGACTCGGACCTGGAGAGCGTGCTCTCGGTCAGCAAGACGGAGGAAGAAAGCCTTCTCCGCTCGCCTGAACAAGGTTCCAGCTCCCTGCGTAGGGAAGGGCCGAAGCGTTCTAGGGAGGGGATGAAGGCTAAGGCCCAATATAAGGCGGCGCTTAAAATCCGAAGCCGACTCCAAGGCAGAGAAGACATCTCCCAAGAGGAGAAGTCCAAGCTAGACTGGGCCGAGCAGAAGGTAGAGGAGGGCCGCCTACACTTTGCACAGATGCCGCAAATGAAAGCGACGAAGTTTGCCAACAAGGTGGAGGAGATTCTCGCCACCAAAAGGCAACGCTCGACCGAGAGCGCCAGTAAGGACACTCCGGCGAGCAAGCGGCAACGCGGGCCCAAGGGGGTGGGACCTCCACCCAAAACGGTAAAGAAACCCAAACACAAGGCGAAGGTCAATGAGGTGACCAAACGACACCTGATCGTGGCACTCATTGACCGGAGTGATGAGAATGGCAAGATGACGGAGGCGCGGTGGAAGATGGTGCACGCGCAGCTCGTAGAGTCGCTATTCGGAAGAATGGAGGAGGACCCAACAGCCCCCATGCCCACGTTCGATGGTGCTGGGTGGCTTAACGGGGTCAAAATACTGAAATGTATGGACGACCCCACACTCAAGTGGCTGACGCAAACGGTCTGCCAAATGGAGGCGTTGTGGGAGGGGGCCAGACTGGAGGTTGTGGACAGGGAGCTAATCCCGTCCATACCAAAGGCGAAGGTACTCTTCCCCATCGCAATCCAAGGAGACCGTGCGCTGAGGTTGCTACAGCGGCAGAACCCAGATTGGGAGCCCACTACCCAACGGGGCCCAGAGTGCGATCCTCCAGATCAGCAAGGAGGCAGAGGACCTTCTGTATCCCAGATTCGGGAAGATGGCGTGGGGCATGGGTAGCGTATACCTCCGCCTCAAAAAGCGCCACCCCGAAGACAAAGACACGCACACCCTGCAGGCAGGCGAGGTGGAGAAGGACCTCGGTCTGGAGTCCATCGTGGAGGCCGCTCAGGGCATTACGCTGTATGACTCCGAAGAGGAGGAGGACGGTGACCTGACAATAATAGTCAACCCGTCGAGTGTAGTTGAGCCAGCCTCTCATGTCATTGAGGGTGCTGCAGCTCAATCTACATAAAAGCAAGCTCGCGTCGACGGAGCTCCTCATCGCCATGGAGCAAGGGCCCGTCGACATAGCTTTGGTCCAGGAGCCATGGATTGCCTCTGGCAACGCTGTGGCCGGACTAAAGTCCTCTAATTACAACCTTTTCCACTCACCATCGGCAAGCAGGACCAATACCGCCGTACTCGTACGAAAGGGCATCCATGCTTACAGCACGGATGACCTGGCTGCGGTGATACTTGAAAGCGAGGAAAAGCACCTTGTGGTAGCTTCCTGTTATATGGCACACGACAGGCCAGCTCCACCGGAAGAGCTAAGGAGTCTGGTGGCGGATGCCAGCCCGAAAGACCAGCAACTTCTGGTTGGTACGGACGCCAATGCCCACCATAGCGTGTGGGGAAGCCCCGACATCAACGACAGAGGTGAGTCACTTCTAGACTTCATACTATCAACTAACATAGATGTAGCAAACGTAGGGGAGGAACACACCTTCGTAGGTCCCACCTCTTCTAACGTACTAGATCTAACACTCGTAACGGGAAAGAGTACCTTGGTGTCTGGCTGGAGAGTCCTTGAAAGACCATCCTTCTCAGACCACAAGTACATTCAATTCAAGTGTGAATTTAAATACTCTCCGAAGATAACTGTTTATAGAAACCCCCGGAACACAAACTGGGAAAAGTTTAAAAAAACAGTTACTTCGAAGCTCGCGACACGCCCGGGCACAGTTAAATCCCCGGAAGACATAGAAACGTCCCTAGAGACCCTGTCCAAGGAGTACAAGAAGGAAAAACGCAGGACACAAAGAAACTCGTGGAGGAACTTCTGCTCCAATATCGAGAAAGTCCCAGAAACGGCTAGACTTCGGAAGCTGCTATCAAAGCAACCTACCATACAGAGTCAGCTGAAGCGAGAAGATGGACAGTGGACTGAGGGCAGTGAAGAAGCCCTAACAGCACTAATGGAAGCTCACTTCCCAGGATGTACCGAGGTTGCTGACGCTACAACGCATCAGGACCTAGCAACTGAGGAAGAGCATCCCCCAACAGGTCTCATATCGTCTAAGAAAATCCACTGGGCTATAGACTCCTTTGCGGGTACAAAAGAACCTGGACTAGACGGTATATTCCCAGCCATGCTACAGGCGACCAAAGACGTCATCACCCCATGACTCTCTGCAATATACTCAGCTTGCCTGAGCACAGGCTATATCCCTATCCAATTGAGGACCTCGAGGATTGTCTTCCTTCCAAAGGCAGGAAAGTGCAGCCATATAAGCCCCAAGGATTATAGACTTAAAACACTAGAAAAGCTGCTGGATCTACACATCAGGAACGATGTAGGGAGACTGATGTCAACCAACCAGCATGCCTACACCAAGGGGAAATCGGTAGAGACGGCACTGCACTCGCTAGTAGCCACCATCGAGAGAGCCCTCCATAATAAAAAGTATGCTCTAGGAGTGTTCGTAGACATATCCGGAGCATTAGTGTGGTGGCAAGCGACAGAAAAGAAGACGTACAATAAGCTTATGGAAAGGACCCAGCGGAAGGCATTGCTCTGCATTACGGGGGCGCTGAGGTCAACCCCAACAAAAGCTCTCGAAACCATAATCGGAATCGACCCCCTGGACATCCACGCTCAACTGACTGCAGGAAAGGCGGCACAACGCTTAGTAGCATCAGGCAATATGTCTCTACAAGGATTCGGGCACAGTTCAATTGGCCGAGACATGACCAGTATATCTGACTACATGATCCCCCAAACTGGCCTGGATGTAAAAACAACCGCATACATAGGACCCGATGACTGGTAAAGGGGTCGGGACCAGACTCAATACCTCAACATCTATACCGATGGCTCCAAGATGGAAGGAGGAGTAGGAGCAGGCATATACTGTAAAGACCCTGAGATAAGGCTGTCATATAAGCTACCGGACTAATGCAGCATATTCCAGGCGGAAGTCTTCGCCATACGGAAAGCGGCAGAGGCTGCTCAGTCTACGGATCGTCCACACGACGTGATCAACCTGTTTGTGGACAGCCAGGCGGCGATAAGATCCATGCAGTCGTCGGCGGTCAGTTCCAGAAATGTCTTGGCAAGCAGGGAGGCACTAGATATCCTAAGCACGACAAAGTCAGTGCGGATCTACTGGGTTCCCAGCCACCAAGGCATCGATGGCAACGAGATGGTGGACGGTCTGGCTAAGGACGGCGTCGGGCTGGCAAACGACAGAACTGAGAACGTGCCTGTCTCCCTTAGAACGCTCCAAAGCGATTTAGAGAAACGGGCCGACACACAGGCAAGAAGCAGGTGGAGCAGAACCACCACCTGCAGAACCTCAAAAACCATGTGCAAGGAGCGCAATAGGAAACTCAGCCACTACATACTGCACCTCCCACGGAAGGACTGCAGAATGTTGGTGGGAATACTCACAGGTCACTGTCTGGCCGCGGCACATGCTGTCAAACTAGGCATCACCAACAGTGGCAACTGCAGGAAATGCGCGGAATCCGGGGCAACTGAAACCCTGGAACATCTCATCTGCAACTGCCCAGCTCTCTCAAGGGCTAGGAGAATTTACCTGGGCGCTCCGGTACTGGCATCACTGGAAGATGCCTCGAAGAGGACGCCAGGGGAACTGCTAGCCTTTGCTAAAAACACTTCGATCCTCAAGGACTTAAAAAGCTCGTAAATACACTCGAAAGGTTCATACACCCCCATCCGGACAACTAAAGGCCATATTGGCCTATGCGTGGCCCCGTGAGGGCCGTCCGGGTTAACCTAACCTAACCTAAATGAAGGTGTTCACTCAAGAAAAAATGTTTACAAATGATGTTCGTGCCAAAATTGCCATCCATTGACGAACATGTGGGCACGAACACAACGAAGATAGAATAATTTCTATTCTCTTCGAACACAACTCGAACTCGAAATTACAACCCGAACACTACCACCAACGATTCGAACACAACATGTTTTCCGAATAAATTCTATCGTGGATGGCCCGCTTTATGCAGTGCATAACTCTAAAACTCTATCCTCTATCTCGCTCGCACACTATGCTTCGTTCAGTGTGCGAGGGCCGCTAGCGGAGAAGATGTAGAATCTACATGTTAGATGTAGATTGTAGATTAGATTGTATATGTAGATGTAGATAACAGATGTAGAAAATAATTTCAAATGTAAATTTTTTAAATTCTTCATAAATCATAAGCGCAAAAATTTATGTACGGACGGGTACGGGTATAAATAGAATCGCATCCCCAGAAGAGACTCACACTTTCCTTCTTGTTTTTTTGTGGAGCATACGCCCGTATATTGAACATTTATCAAAAGTTGTAAGTTACTTTGGAGAGCACCTCGATCTTCCACTAATTTATGCTCCTTGGAAGACTAAAGCAGATCGAGGAGCTGCACGGAACTTTTAAAACCGTCCACAACGAGCTGGAGAAGATGGTCTACGGCGAAATTTGCAGTGAGATTTTGCTGGATGCGTGGATGCGTAAAAATGTGATTTTTTGGTTGTACATTATTACATATTATATCTCTTCACAAAATATGCTGTATACTTTTTTCCGGTCCGGGCAATTCCGACAGAATAATTTTATACTCGTAAGAGACAACAGTGATTTAGATAACCTCAAAACTGATTAACGGATTGTTCAATGGGATCATATGGAAGACAAAATAATCATCGGGATTCAAACTATATCTAACTCTTATTTTTATCTGGTAAATTCGTTTAAAATACTTACCAATTATGGAATCTTCAGTAAATACATATGATCCCATTAGGAAAATAAATACTCCCACAAAATAGACAGATGACATAATTACGACGTAGGCATCAAATCCTGCTATTTTAAATTGCTCAGGAAGTTCGGTTTTTGGTGGGGCTTTCGGACAAGACAATTCACAGTCACTGCACGAGCAAGCAGGTAATAAGCTCTAGAAAGAAATTAGAACATATGACAATTATATTTATTACTATTAGAGTAATTACAATTTTGAAAACGATTTTGATAAGAATGGCGCGAATTCTACGTAAACAAAATTATTTTACTTCCAAACAGAACAAAACCGTCCACAACGGTTTTAAGCCTTTTAATTTTTGAAAATGTTCTTGTTGTTTTTAAAAATATTCTCAAAAAATTTAAAAAAAATTATTTTTATACCCGTACTCAAAAAAGAGTTAAGGGATATATTAGATTTGTGGTAAAAGTGGATGTGTGTAACACAGAGAAGGAAAATTTTCCGACCCCATAAAGTATATATATTCTTGATCAGCATCAATAGCCGAGTCGATATAGCCATGTCTGTCTGTCCGTCCGTCTGTCTCGATGAGCGCCTAGATCTCAGAGACTATAAGAGCTAGGGCAACCAAATTTGGTTTCAAGACTCATGTGATATCCCACTGCTACAAGTGTATTTCAAAATTTCGCCCCGCCCCCTTTCGCCCTCACAAAGGACGAAAATCTGTGGCAAGCACATTTTTAAAGATACGATAAAACTGAAAACGCAGTATCGTAGGGAATCACCATATCTACCAGATTGCCGTATCTGAATCAGATCGGATAATTATAGCCAGAATGAAGAAATTAATTTTCTGTTGCTTTCCCCGCGCCATCCTACAAGAGAATCGCTACTCATTCTCTTTCTCGCTCGCACCCCCTATCGGAGGAGATGCAAAATGTAAAGACAGATGCAGCAAAAATTATAATATGACAAATTTTTTTTTTTTTATCTAAAAAATCATAAGTTCAAATATGAATATACTGACTGAGTACGGGTATAAGTAGAGTCGCGTCCCCAGAAGCGACTCGCACGTTCCTTCTCGTTTGTGTTTGTTTTAGTCATGTTTTCTATTACAATTATCTCTTATAAAAAAGATAATTCTTGAGAAAAGTTATTCCACATAATCTTTCTTACATATTCAACAATCAACAGGGGTCCGTGCGTAGGAAGCATCAGGGCCCTGCGTATGGGATACGGAAGTTCCCAGGTGGCTATAGTTGGTCTAGCGTATCCAGTGGCGAAACGTTTTAGGGAGGTGGGCAAAATAAAGATTGGCTGGACGAGATGCAGGTTCGTAGAACGATCAAGCCAGAGGCGCTGCTTTAAATGCCTAGAGTTCGGGCACATTGCAGCCAGGTGTACGAGCAATATCGACCGCAGCCACTTTTGCTACAAGTTTGGACAACGTGGACAACGGCCACAAAGTAGCCGGATACACGCACGAGCCAAGGTGCTTTCTCTGTGCAGAAAAGTATCCTGCAGCTACTGACGACATAGCTGGCAGCAAGAGATGCCCGAGTAGACGACCAGAGACCCAGAAACGGATAGCAAAGTGAGGTTTTTTCAGCTCAACAGGCCATTGCGAAGCTGCGCAGAATCTACTCTGCCAGCTAGGCAGAGAAACTACAGCGGATGTGGCGGTTCTTTCCGAACCATACCGCAGAACCAGCAACACCAACTTTATTCTAGACACCACGAAAACTGCAGCGATATGGGTATGCGGGCGTACCACCCCCAAGCTGAGTCTGTTCGAAGGGGAAACGGCTACGTAAGAGCCAAGGCTGGCCAGTTTGATGTCTCAGGAGTACGCAGTACGAAACGCCATGCTCTTAAAAGGATCATCAGAGAAAGCAGGATGAAGTGCTTCCCAGAGCTGTGCGACTCAGCGGAGAACGACCCCTGGTGGCAACGCCTACAAGGTGATAGTTTAGAAACTTAACGCGGTGAAACCCTTTACCACAGCTGACCCCGTTAAAATGAAAACAACAGTCCAAAGCCTCTTCCATACCGTCGACCCAGCTGTCAGCCCGTCACGAACTCCGTATCGCCACATCGGATGGAGCGACATAACGGCAACCGAAATCCTGGAAATCGCTGGAGCAACCCCAACCGGCAAGGCGACAGGCCAGGATGGCATCCCTGACACCGCGGTCAAGCTGACAATGACCGCGCAACCGTCGGTTTTCCCAACCTCAAAAGCCCCGCTCGTCGTACAGGCCAATCTGCCTAATCGACAACGTGGGCAAAGCACTGGAGCGTTGCATTTTCAGGTAGCTTCAAGCTGAAATTGCGAATCAGGTGACCTGTCCCCCATGCAGTTCGGCTTCAGGAAGGCAAGATCGACAACTGGCGCGATCCGGAAGCAGTACTGACTTGAGGTGGGACGTTATCCTAAGGTCACTCAAGCGGCTGGGAATCTTAGACAACCTGGTGGCTATCATGACTACTTGATGACTACCTTCGATGCCGGAGGCTGCTGTATGACACCGACTGCGGCACAGTGGAGTACCAGGTCACATGCGGCGTTCCTCAAGGCTCTGTCCTCGGCCCGACCCTATGGAACGTCATGTATGATGCTATCCTCAAGCTCCAATTTCCTGGCTATTCTCCGACAGTAAGTTTTGCAGACATCGTCGCTTTGGTAGTGGAGGCCAAGCACCTCGGAGAAGTGGAGGCCAGGCGCAACCAAGCGGTGGCAGTGATCCAAGAGAAGCGGTGTTTATCTCCAGCCGCAAGAAACTGGAGGCTGCGACGGTGCGAGTTGGCTCCTTCGAGATCCCATCCTCGCGAGCAATTCGCTACCTTGGGGTACTGCAGGACCTTCGCCTCTCCTTCCGCGAGCATCTCGAAGCAGCCAACAAGAAGGCAGCAGTCTTAGGCAGGGCCCTGTCACGCATGATGCTGAAAACGAGGGGACCCAAACAAGGCCGCAGACTCCTGCTTCAGTCAGTCCGAAAGGCGGTCATGTACGCAGCCCCAATCTGGGCTGAGGCGGCGAATATCAAGTCCTACAGGAGAGGGTTAGACGCGACGCACCGGTTGGGAGCTCTGCGAGTTTGCTGCGGCTTTCGAACCATCTCGGAAGATGCGGCCCTAGTCATCGCCGGAATGCTCCTAGTGGTGGACCTACCCGAGGAATCTAGGGAAATCTCGTTGGAGCTCGACGTTTCCACTCAAAATCGCTCAACTTCTGGCTAACCCAACTCCTAAGCGGGCACGGCTGCTTTAGAATATATCTCAATAGATTCTGGCACGACGACGACGCAAACTATATATTCTTCACCTGCCCAAGTTTCGCGGAGCAACGGTTGAACGTAAGTGTAGACTCGCTTAGGGCGGACGCCCTCCCGAGCGAGATGCTACGCAGCGAGGACTACTGGTCCCGAGTATCTGAGTACGAGAGGTCATGCAGAAGCTGAGAGAACTGGAGCGGCTGCGCAACGGCGTAGAATGAAGAGTCTAAATAGACACGACAGTCCCCTTTGAAGCAAAGCTGCGCGGCAGTCCCTTTTTCACCTTAGTAATAATAATTCTAGTTACCCTACTGTTACCCAATAATAAATAATACAAATAAAAAAAACATTCAACATTCTAACAAAAAAACGAGAAAATTGGTTCAATATTGGCTATTAAGCGTTTTTAATAGCCGTTGAAACTCATTTAAGCCTAGCTTTTCGATGGGTAATGTACAATTTATTATGTATTGGTAATGTAAGGTAGGCGTCAGTATGACCGATAAAGTGATGCGATGGATACGAAGGTTATGAAGATCAATACCAGACTGTGAAAGGGCAGGCGGGCCGATTTGCCCGTACCCTAATGCAAGCGAGAGAGAGCAAATAAACGATAGAAGCTGGGGCTGCTGCTGAGCCGAGTACGAGCGATAGATAGAGAGAAAGAATGCGAGAGAGCAGGATAGATGATGAGAACGATGGCGAAAGAAACTTGGAAGCGAGATGCATATATAGACCACAATTCGTGTGTCACCAATTGACCGAATATATGCGTATGCATATATGCGACGACAGAAAAGTTCGAGAGATTGCAAAGGCATGCAAGTGCTGGACCAGATCATGGCCTTTGCGAAGGCATGTTAGGGCAGACGGACCGAATTGCCCGTGCCCTACGCGATGCTACGAATAGAGATCGATAGAACGAAAGAGCGATATAGCGATATAGATAGTAAAGTAAAGGAGAAAGACAAGAGTCGAAGAGACGAAAGAACGGTTGCATAGGCGATTATATTGAGTAATTATAAGCGGTTACAATGTTTATATGCAGTGGGCAATGCAAATAGCAAACAAAGGTGAAATTACGTTACTTGCGCCACTGGCTATTAATTGAGGAATTTGTTGGGGATTTACCGGCTGGGAAACCAGACAGTAAGTTTTTAACTGTTATTAACATAGGAGTTTTTGTTATATAGAAAATAAACTACGACGCATATTTGTGTAAAATTGCATATAACCATTTTAAAGAGACAACAAATATGCATAATATGAAGAGAAATTTGCATCATGGTATTGCTTCAACTTTCGCTGAATTGATCGCACTTCACCAAAGATGGCATACAAGTCTTTAAGCTGGGCACAGTTAGGGGCGAGTATGCAAAGGGCTCCAAAGTCGTTTTTAGGGATTAATGTGTTGATGACATGATGAGTTTTCTCGATACGTCTTACAAGTTGGAGCCAGGTTCGAAGTACATGCTTTTAGTGATGCCAGTCTGGCTTCTAATATAACTCGTATTTTCGCTCGGTAGTGTTCAGACACGTTTACTTTGCTCGAAATCTCGGTAGGCATCCCATGCCTTCAGCTAAGTAGACTTTAAGATTTGTATTGTAAAGACATTCAATAAACTACATAATCAAAAGAGACGGATGTCCCCCCGGATATCATTATTCATATTGAAAAGAAACCAATGCCTTGGATGTTTATAATTGTTTCTTTTTACATTTTGAAATTATCTGAATTTATTTTTAAAAGTGAGATATCTGCACCAGTATCTATTAGGAATGTGAGTTTATTTTCAGTTGAATGATTTTAAAAAGTGACAAATATATCAAGACTGTAATTTACGGAATGAACCTTTGCATTTACTGGTGTTCTCCTAAAGGGTTCTGAGAGTTTTCCGGCGTTCCGGCGGTTGTAATTGTTGTGGTTGTAATTTCTGCCACGATTATAACCTCGGCCTCCTCTATTATTGTTGTTTGCACCTCGTCGATAATACAGGACAGTGTTACTTTGACCTGTTATCGCCGTGCAACTATTGACAAATTTGGAAACGGCATCATTCATATTTGTGAATGTGCCTGTCTGCATGATAAGTTTTACCTTATCAATTGAGCAATTTTGGGTCATAGCTTTTACAGCTGTTGTAGTGCTGTATTTGTATTGCAAGTGATTGGCTTAGAACTTCACTAATATAGGCGCCTTCAAGAGCCTTTGCCAGTTTTTCCACCTCTTGGGTGTATTGGTTAGCCGTTTTGTTTTTCTGTTGCAGATTAGCAGATACAACTCTTACCGATTCTCCTTTTACTGCATTTGATAGTTGCGTAATTATTGCAGAAATTTTCTGCTCATTACTTATTGAATTTCTCGCATGGCCTTTAGCGTTCTTTTTATAAGGCTTATGGCTGTTAGCTCATGTTGCTTTTAAAGGTTTCTAATAGATTCAAAGAATCTAGAAAACTTTGTAGATTTTCCGGCTTACCGTCAAACTCTGGTATCAGAGATGTGGCTAGTTTGATAAATTTTACAACTGTTTGTGCCATGCCGGTTTGGTTTCGATTGAATCGCTTTCTTCTTCTGATTCAATGTCACTATCAGATTCAGCGTCGCTTGGTTGAATTGATTCGTTTAATTCTTTTAAATTGGTCGGGATCAAACTCCGCCAATTGATTTAGACTTTCGGGCACGTTTATCTGAATATGTCGCCTATTGCTGACAGCAATCAAACTTGTGTTTAGGGATTTTATTACCCTTAAACATTTATTATTGTGCTCAGATGTGAATTTATTTTTACAACCCTTTTTCGTTTGCTTTGTTGGTCTTGGTACCTGATCGCGATCGCGATTCCCGATGGGCAGTTGGGCCCGCAACCTTCAAAAAGGTATTTTTGTTCATTTTTTAGGTTTGGTTAACGAATTTTAGCTCCAAAGTCTCTCCATAGATTTTAATGAGCGATACCTTAAACGACGTCAAATTAATGCACCTATACACAAAAAAATAGATGACACAGCATATAATTTTTTTTTCAACTTTTCCTGAGTTTTCAAAGTCAAAATTTCGTAAAAAATACCGCACAAAAATCATCATTTTTGCATTTCAATGCATTATATTTCCCAGACGGTAAGCTGAAATCACAAAGTGTTATGGCTTAACTTCTAGCTGTTTTAATTATCTTTTCAAAAGAGCAAAGTTCTTTACAACCAGACGTAAGCTACTAGAGTTTTGTGAAAAGAACAAGCGCTACCTCTGAAAAAAGCTTTAAAAAAAATACCAGTTTTCAAAAATTCTTTAAAAACGAGAAGGAACGTTTGAGTCGCTTCTTGGGACGCGACTCTACTTTACCCACATTTTTGAGCATAATTTTTAAGAATTTTAGAATAAAAATAAAAAAAAAATTTTACATTTAAAATTTTTTTTGCTACATCTGTTATCTACATCTACATCTGCAATGTCTATTTTACATCTACCATGTAGATTATAGATGTACAATTTATATTCTACATCTCCTCCGCTAGGGGTTGCTCGCGCACTGAACGCGGCAGAGTGTGTTAGCGAGAAGGAGATAGAGTATCGGATCTCATGCGGGAGGAGGCGGGGGAACCAACAGAAAATTAATTTCGTCATTATGGCTATAATTATGATCCGATCTGATTCAGATTCGGCAATCTGGTAGATATGGGCATTCTCTACGATACTGCGTTTTTTATCGTATCTTTAAAATTGTGCCTGCCACAGATTTTCGTCCTTTGTGTGGGCGGAAGTGGGTGAGGCGAAATTTTGAAATACACTTGTAGCAGTGTGATATTACATGAGTCTGGAAACCAAATTTGGTTGCCCTAGCTTTTATGGTCTCTGAGATCCAGGCGTCAAACAAGACGAAC
The DNA here is from genome assembly GCA_018150905.1 of Drosophila ambigua. Lineage (NCBI taxonomy): Eukaryota > Metazoa > Arthropoda > Insecta > Diptera > Drosophilidae > Drosophila > Drosophila ambigua. Next base: position 478,852 of record JAECWS010000082.1, read on the forward strand.
AGACGGACGGACGGACAGGCAAACATGGCTCTATCGACTCGGCTATTGATGCTGATCAAGAATATATATACTTTATGGGGTCGGAAAATTTTCCTTCTCTCTGTTACACACATCCACTTTTACCACAAATTTAATATACCCCTTAACTCTTTTTTGAGTAGGGGTATATATATATTTATATTTAATTTATCAAATGAGACATTAAATTGTATTAGTTGTTATTGAATGTGGTTGGCTCACATGTCGGTTTACAATTTAATTTTTTTTTTAATTCTCCAACCACATTTGTTATTAAAAATCGTATCGTTGTCGGTCTGATTCTTCTTTGGCCAACTTGATCATTTCCTTGACCAGTCGCCGTTGCTGCAAGAGTTTCACTCTTGGTCCACTCCTTTTGTGCTTGGGTATAGTTTTTTTTTCCTGTCGAGCACGGACCAGCTCAGTTATTGTGAGTGGGCGTGGTCCATCGGCTGGATTTGCATGCAAGGCCTCTTGTAACGTCGGCAAATCCTTTTGCTTAACAGGGACAGCTGTCTCGAGCTTGGGCTCCATCAATTATTTGCAGTGTATAAGTAAGGTTGAGGCAGCAAGCTTATTTTTTTTTTCTCTTTTATTAAGAACACATGATTAGCTTCGGTTGTAACTTTTGTGAAAATTCAGTAATTTATTAGAAGCAATTTAAACGTGAAAGCAATTTTCACGTGAAACGTGAAAGCGGCCGCCTTGTGTTTGTATATAACAACGTATATATGCTCAGCGCTGCTGATAGCGAGGAGCGCGAGGGGAATCGTTTGCGCGTGGAATGTATGTATCGTCAAGATATGGGAATATGCTGTCGATACATTAATGTCGCTCGAGGCACAACTTGGGCGATCGTATTATGTTTCGGTCAAGCTGTGTCTGGGACTTTGTTTACGTAACTGCAACAAATTATTACAGCGTATATTCTTTAAGCACCGTTTTTACAGTGGGTACTAACTATATGAGCATACTACACTAGGTAGACTTTGTAATCAATCAACTTACATTTATCGCTTTGTTGCACGGAAAAGTGTGTGGGTTTAATGGCACAGTTCCATTTATTGAAGAATTTGATTGATGCTGAATATATGTTATTTGAAATGGAACGTATATATTGTTAGCATCTCCCATATAATTAAACCATTTTGAAGGACTACAGCGTGATGCAGGATAAGCTCCGCACATTAGATCAAGTGCTAATTGACCGGTTTGAGGCACAGAAACCTGTAAAGAGAGAAAAAAAAATAATTGAAGCATTGACCACAACAGTAACATGCAAAAGAGCTTTCTCTCAGGTTTTCTCAACAAAAAATTTCAAAAACAAAAATGTTTGCCTCATTAAAATCTATGGAGAAACGGCTGATATAAAATTGGTTAACTGAACCTCCGAAAATCATATTATACCGGTTTCCGTTGCCGGCCTACCAATGTTCTGTTGACATTTTTGAATTTTACATGTTGCAAAATTGGAATTACATACTTATAATTATAATTACTTATAAATTAAGCTTTTTGTCGCGAATTAAAAAAAAACGACGTCTGTGTACATAAGTGGTTTATCCAGAACTGAAGAGATGAGATGTGTACATACATACGAATAGGAGAGCCGAGAGATAACAGAGGCTCTCGCTGTTCATGTACATTATGTTAATTAACGCTGCCAGACAGATCCTATGTATTATCAAAGACTATAGAATACAAAGATGTTGCATGAGGAGCATATGCTCGTTCAATTTTCGGTATGGTACGGGCGCGCGGAGTATTTTTTCCATTCTCTTTTAGGCTAGAGGCTTTGCTTCTGCTTTCGGCTTCGTAAATGCCTCGCCCTTGTCGAGTCAAGCGACAGAATTACAGTAACAAAATATGACGTCGTGTTTGACGAAGGGAATAGGTCCAGGTACGGATGGAGGCCCTAGGCAACTGAATAATGTGCCCCCAGATGGATGGGCCGGCCCTGAAAAGTTCGGAAGAATGCAAAACAGGTATGTTGCTCGACTTCGGTTTTAAAAGTTTTGTTTCGTTTTTTTTTGCTTTGGTTTTTTGGTATAAAAAGCAACTGGCTTTATCATTTATTCTATTGAGCAATAATTTTAAGTTTTATTGATGCTGTTCAGTCGCATATTTATGCATTAATAATGAATAAGTCAGGTCGACCCATGTAACGGGAGACATAATAACAAACGACAAAGCATTGTAGCTGAGTCAACAATAACCGCTTCTGCACTTAGCACTTTCTGTACCTTTTGTTACCTATAATTATACCCGTACTCAAAAAAGAGTTAAGGGGTATATTAGATTTGTGGTAAAAGTAGATGTGTGTAACACAGATGCTGTCGCTGTGTCTTCAGACCCTCATTTTGCTCGACGTAGGAAACCCTCTCCGCAGTCTAACTGGTTCAAGTTCTAGTTGCGACGACAAATTTGTAAACGGTTTATGTACCGTATGCATAGAAAATCACACACGCACACAAACACACATTAACATTTAACATTGACGACAGTGAATTTCTTTTCGACTGCGGACGCGAAAAACAGCTGCTCTGCAAACAAAGTCCGAAATCGCGAAATACACCTGCGGAAAGACCCACACATTAGCCAAAAGCGTTTGTTGACACCGCGTGCTCACCTGGGAGAGTCAAGCCACACACCTATTGGCCCCGGATCCGCACTGCTCGTCGTTCCTTCACGGGCACCTGAAGGGGGCAAGGGGTGCCAGGCCCCACCTTGAGTGCGTTGCATTGCCACTCAACGCCCGGAGGCTCCCGCCTTTTCTTTTTTCTACCTCCTTTTGTCCTTTCCTATTTTCGTCTCTACTTTGGTAGCACATTCCAGTCCAGGCAGCGCAGCTGATCGACTGGTATACCAGGGCTGGAGAGTGCAGGCCACTTACCAGCTGATCGACAGGAGTGCTGCGAAGGGGCAATGGGTGTCAAAGCAGCCAGCCCTTAATAGCGTCCGCTGCGGAGAGACAGTAGCTTCCACAGCAGATAGCTTCTGTCAGCGACCTGCTTTACGGGAAGTACTGCCTACCTTCTAAGCGGGAACATTTATATGGTTTACGCTCCATCCTAACCAATATAACTTCACACCCGCTGGCGGAATCCTGGAGGTCCCAGCAATCATTTCCCCCAACCTTGCTCTGCCGGTGGCGCCCTTGGCCGGTGAAGCAAGCAGCATGACAAGCAGCAACGGAGCAATGGCTTTTCAAAAAGCCTCAAAGGTGGCCCGAACACCGCCACACCAAGTAGCAGCCTCAGCACAGCCCATGAAGCAAAGCTCGATGCGCAGCTTTGCCAGTGGGCCGCCACAGGACGCCGATACCCCAAAGAGGCCCCCTTCTCCATCGAGTAGCATGATGAATACCCCCCCCCCCCTAAGAGGAGCAGGACCAGCACCCAAGACATCGATGAGATGGGAGCAATCTTGGACGATCTCCTACACCAGATGAATGAGAAGGGCCAAAGGTCTATTAACATGGCCATCAGGAAGATGATCGGGCGAATGAAGGAGCTGCAAATGGAAGTCAGGTCACAGCTGAAGGCGCCAGCGGAGGAAAGGACAGAGCCAGGAGACTGCCAGTGCCACTGCCAACCTGCAGGCCCCCTACCCAAGCTGGACTATTGTGATCCACTCCCCACGAAGCCCAGTGCGACTAAGGCGACGCAAACTGAGGAAAAGAGTGCTCGCGCCAAGCCCAGGCAAGGCCATCCTGACACCATTCGGCAAGAGGCGACCAAAAGCCCGATAAGCAAGGCAGAAAGCGCTGACCCAAACCAGAAGTGGAGTGAGGTCAGAGGTAGGCGTGCCAAACGCAAGAAGACAGCCCGGCCAGACGCAGTGCTGGTTAAATGCACCGAGGAGGCATCATATGCCGACATCCTCAAACTGGTCAAGGCAGCACCAACTCTCCAGAACCTAAAAAACAAGGTTCAGGGCATCCGGAAGACTGCCTCGGTCGAGCTGCTCCTCAGGATGCAGCAACCCTCAGACCCCGCCACCCAGGAGCTACAGACGGTCATACAGGAAGCGCTTGGCGACAAGGCAGCCGTGAAGGCCATGCAGGAGACAGTCGCGGTTGAAGTCCTCGACATCGACGAACTAACGACAGGCGAGGAAGTATGGGAGGCCATAGTTGCAGCGATCGGTGGCCACTCACCCCAAGGAGCAGTGCCGTACATGCGGAAAGCATATGGTGCCACGCAGGTAGCTACCCTGAACCTCCAGCCCGCACTCGCAAAGAAGCTCCTCGAGCTTGGAAAGGTGCGAGTCGGTTGGGTTGTCTGCCGCATGCGGCGCTGGATTGCTCCAACCCGCTGCTTTAAGTGCATGGCCTATGGACACACTGCAGCCAGGTGTAGATCCAAGCGGCCTGTGTCAAGAGACGCCTGCTTCAAATGTGGAGAAGAGGGGCACAAGCACAACCAGTGCAACAATCCGCCAAAATGCATACTATGCGTTGGAACACCAGGAGACACCCGCTCAACAGCTTACTCGGTCCTGAGCCGCAGCTGCCCTGAGTATAAGAAGGCCCTATCCAAACTGGTTGATGGGTAAGTTACTACAGCTTAACCTAAACCACTGCCGGGCTGCCCAGGATCTGTTGGCGCAAACGGTCTTGGAGCAGAATATCGACATAGCGCTGCTTAGTGAGCCTTTCACGAACAAACACGAAGGAGTCTGGCAGCAAAGCTCAGACGGAGGAGCAGCAATTTGGAGCTGTGGCCCGCGACCAGGCCAGCTCACGCACAGAGCATCCAGAGTGGGCTATGTGAGAGCTAAGCACAATGGAATATTTGTGTATAGCTGCTACATAGCGCCAAGATTTACGCAGCAGGAGTACGAGGAGATCATCAGCAACATCGCCAACGACGCACGAGACAAATCGCCGGTCCAAATAGCGGGTGACTTTAACGCCTGGGCCACGACTTGGGGCAGCACCAGGCAGCACCACTCCCCCCCTAGACGAGTTTGCAAGCCTGAACGTCTGCCTTCTCAACACAGGAAGCACCCCAACGTATAGCAGAGCAGGACGGGAGTCAATTATTGACCTTACATTTGTAAGCCCGGAGCTCGCACGCCATTCGAAGTGGCGAGAACTGAGCGTGTACACACACAGCGACCACCTAGCGGTGCTGACGGACATCTCTGCCACCAGGAATACCGTATGGAGCCAAAGAGCACTTCTGACAGGCTATAAGGAAGAGACACTCGACAGAGGCGCGCTCCTCTCTGCAGCAGGAGGACTAACAGCCACCGGGGATGCAGAAGCATGTGCGAGCGCCATCTCCAGGACCGTCATAGCGGCATGTGATGCAGCTATGGAGGGAAGGAAGATCGGAGGAAGCTGTCACCGCCCTGTACCATGGTGGAACGAGCATATCTCGCAAGCCAGGAGGGAGTGCTGTGTGGCCCGGCGCGCCTATCAGCGATCTAGAGGCACCTTGCAGTTCATGAGCAATGCAGTGGCATTCAAGGCCGAACGGCGAGCCCTAAGAGATGCCATTAGAAGCAGAAAGGCCAAATGCTTCCAGGAGCTCTGCGATGCGGCAGATGCCGAACCCTTCGGGGGAGCTTACAAGCTGGTCATGGAAAAGCTCAATAGACAGCCTATGCCCAAGTGCCCCACCCAGTTGAAGGAAATCGTTGACGCCCTCTTTCCCAGGCAACCACCACTACAAGAGGGAGTGAACGAGGAAATCACGGAAGTCACTCAGCGAATGGACAACACCATCACCGCTAGAGAGCTGTTAGAGGTCACAGCCAAGCTGAAGAACGGCAAAGCGGCAGGACCAGATGCAGTACCAAATGCGGCATTAAAATGCTTAATCAGCGCACATCCTGACGCATTAACACGGATGTTCAATCTATGCCTAGCGGAACGGACAGTGCCACGAGCGTGGAAGCGACAAAGGCTTGTCCTGCTGCCCAAGCCGGGCAAGGAGCTAAGCGACCCATCTGCATACCGGCCGCTATGCATGCTGGACACCATGGGCAAAATATTTGAGAGGCTCATATGCAATCGCCTAGAGTCTGAACTGGCTGAGCGCCACGGCCTTTCCGACCAGCAATTCGGGTTTCGAAAACAAAGAAGCACCACAGACGCCATCAAAATGGTAACGGATCTGGCCAGAGCTGCCATTGCAGGATCGCGATGGGCTGGAGGCACTAAAGAATATTGTTTAGTATGCACGCTAGACGTACGGAACGCCTTTAACTTAGCCAGCTGGAGGAGCATACTGGAAGCCCTGACGAGGAGAGGCATTTCTGCGTACCTCATAAAAACGCTGAAGAGTTATTTTACTGACCGAGTCCTGCTCTATGACACGGAAGAGGGAGCAAAGCAACACGGCATCACGGGTGGCGTTCTCCAGGGTTCTGTCCTAGGCCCTATTCTATGGAACGTCATGTATGACGATATCCTGCGGCTCGCACTACCGGAAAGATGCACTCTGGTGGGCTTTGCTGACGACATCGCACTGGTGACGGTAGCTAATCACAGTAGAGACGCTGAAGCCAAATGCAACGAGGCAGTCGAAAGAATAGTATCCTGGCTTGCAGAGAATGGACTGTCCCTGGCGGAGAAGAAAACGGAGGCTGTGCTTATAAGCAGCAGAAAGAAGGTCGAGCAGGCATGCGTGAGGGTCGGAAGCACCACCATCGTGACCAAACCTGCGGTAAAATACCTTGGGATGATGCTGGATCAAAGGCTATCCTTCAAGGCCCACCTTGCATACGCAAACGCGAAGGCAGCCACAGCAACCGCAGCAATAAGCAGGATGATGGCCAACACAGGAGGACCTCGACAGCGCAGCAGAAAGCTCATCGCCGGGGTGGTTACCTCCATACTCATGTACGGATCGACAGTGTGTGCAGGCGGCAGAAGCACATACAGACGCTGCACTCTTCGAGTTGCGTACTGCTTCCGGACGGTGTCAGAAGACGCAGCATTGGTTGTGGCAGGCATGGTCCCGAAGGAAAGGACAGATGGACCACTACCTGGGCCAACTGTTGACGGGGCATGGCTGCTTCAAGAACTACCTCCATCGCTTCAAGCACGCCGACGACCCCTACTGCAGCCATTGTGGGCCTGGAGTAGTGGAAGACGCAGAACATGTGTTTTTCTCCTGCCCCCGCTTCTTGCAAGAACGCGCGAGGCTACTAGAGATGAGCCCAGGTGCCAACCCAGACAACATAACTGCACGGATGGTAGCGGACGAGAAGATATGGAAGACGGTCGCCACGATGGCAGCAACCATCATCCGGGAGCTGCGTAGGCTGGAGCGAAGCCGGGCCGGCTAACTCCGCTTACTGAATTTCCCCACCCCTCCGCCCAACGAAGTAATGCTAAGCGGCAGTCCCGCGGGAGCGGATTTAACCTACCTTTCCAAATAAAAAAAAAAACAGGAAAGGATATAACCTGCGGATCACACTGAAGAAGTCACCAGGATTCTTCAACACAAACTGGCAACTACCAATAAGTAGAACCATTTGGCAGATCTGTCACTTTCAGATCATCAGCCAACAAGATCAACGATCAACAAGATCAAGATCACAAGTGTGGTTCACCATTGAAACAGCACAATCCTCCATCCAGTACGTCGTCTGTACTTTTACTTTGACCAACATCGGTTGCGAATAGGAGCGTATCCAGCTGCAAAGCAAATAAAATACTCCCAACGGGTCAAAGTAAAAAGTAAGAGGCAAAATGGATTCACATAAGGAGGAACACGATGCCGCCACAGAGGCTTACAGCAAATTGCCTTCACTATGTCGCCTACAAAAGGCCATAGTAGAGTCCATAAAACGTACTCTGAGACAATTCTCAGAGGCGGGAGGACGAGGCGATAAAATCACTATGGACTCAAGCACAAGAAGTCCATTTTACTATCCCCGAGGAATATGACAACCCAGAAGAAGGAGGATACAACATGGAAGCCTACCTGACCCTGGGAAAAGAGGTACAAAGAGCATTGTCAAAACCAGCCACATCAGACAATAATGACGTGCAGCTTCCACGCATCAACATTCCCAAGTTTGATGGGGACATACTGAAATGGTCCCAGTTCTATGACCTGTTTTCATGTATGTTACATGAAACAAACATGCCCACAGTTCGGAAGATGTGGTATCTGAAAACAACCGTAACAGGAGAGGCAGAAAGATTGATCCGACATATCGATCTAAAGGAAGAAAACTATGTGAGCGCCTGGGAAATTCTGATTGATACATACAACAATCCCAGAGACGTCGCTAGCACGGTATTGAACCGCTTCCTAAATTATAATCCAAGTAATGACGACTCCAAGTCATTAAAAGAGTTGTACGTTACAACTATCGAATACCTGGCATCACTAAAGGGATTGGGCATCAATATATCCACATGGGATTCAATATTGATTGCCGTAATCAAAAATAAGCTGGATGTCACTAACAGAGCCTTGTACGAGCCATCTTTGGGAAGCTCCAAGGAAATACAGGCCTTGGACACAATGCTTCAGTTCCTAGAACAAAGAGTTCGAGTTCTAGGAACAGGCAAAAAGACACAAATGTCAAGGAAAGAGCCAAAAAGCACAACATCTGCAACCGTAAACACTGGAAAATCGAAGACGCCTCTCTGCTCATTCTGCAAGAAGGCAAGCCATTGGCTATACGGATGCGATGAGTTTCGCTCCAAATCACCATCAGAACGACTAAATTGGGTCCAAAAGCAGAAATTGTGTGTCAACTGTTTTAAAACAAGCCACAAAACAAATGCAGGCCCAGGTCTGACATGTTTCAAGTGCGGCAAAAAACACAATACACTGCACTTGGACATACCATCGGACGCAAGTACAGAACCAAGAGCACCGACGGTTGGCGCAGCAAGTAACAATAATAACAACTGCTAGCTACAGGAAAAGTAGCAGTAGAAGCAAACAATGGACAGAGAGCCAATTTCAGAGCCTTGCTGGATTCAGGATTACAGATCAACCTGATCTCTGAACATGCCAACGTTGTCAGTAAAACTGAATGATACAACATTACGCATCGAAGGAATTGGAGGTCAGTCAAAGACCAGCAAAGCACGAGTAAATGTTCTAATAAAATCCCTTCACGGCGGATTTACGCAAAGAATTGAAGCATTCTTACTACCTCAGATAAATGCTGAGTTGCTGAAATGCTGAAATGATGAATTGTGGCAGGAAATATCAGATCTGCACACAACTCCTCAACCATTTGTGCAATAGGACTCAACGAGCTTAGAGACGGAAGAAAAACCACGCACACCAATCGAAGCACATTGCGAAGCTCACTTCATAGAGAACTTACAAACAGCATCGGATGGCAGGTTGATATTAAAACTACCATTCAGCCCTGGGGGAGTCTTTGGAAACTGCAACGAAAAGATTCCTGACATTCGAGCGACGGATTTCACCAGAAACCTGGAAAGGCTATGTGGAATTCATGAATGAATATGAAGGACTTGGACACATGAAGATGGTCCCAGCAACACAAGTGCCGGAGAGACATTACTTCATACCACTCCAGTGTGTACTCAAACATGAGAGCACCAGCACAAAGTTACAGGTCGTTTTTGATGCATCATGCAAATCAACAAGCGGAAAGTCTCTAAACGACATTCTGCATGCCGGGCCCACAGTTCAGAGTGAACTTATGTCCATTCTACTACGTTTTCGTACACATAAGTACATCGGACATCGAGAAAATGTACCGACAAGTGTGGATAAATCCCGAGGATCAATTTCATCAGATGATAGTCTGGAGAAACAATCCATCTGAAGATATCAAGTACTATCGCTTAAAAACTGTCACATATGGGACCACATCTGCTCCATACCTGGCAACGAAACGTCTAGATCATTTGGCAACCCGGAGCTAAAACAGATTACCTATTGGATCTGCTGCATTGAAGAACGATTTCTATGTGGACGACTGTCTCACTGGCGCGGATACCATTCAGGAAGCCATACAAGTTCAACAGGAACTTAATAAAATATTGCTATCGTTCGGCCTTAAACTTCGCAAATGGTGCTCCAACAACGAGGAATCCCTAAAGAGGACGTTGTCAACGACGTCAAGCTAGGTGAAACATTAGAGCAATACAGCGTCAAAATGTTGGGTCTCATTTGGATGCCAAAACAAGCCCAACTGCGAGGACGAACCACTGTACGACTATTATGCTCAAAGTCTCGAGTAGCACCCACCGCCAAACAATCCCTACCACGTCTAGAACTGTGCGCTGCAGTTTTGGGTGCCGAACTCACCAATCGAGTTAGAAGGGATCTCCATATGAACCTTGACACAGTATCAGGAAGCTTCTGGACTGATTCCACCGATGTACTGTCTTGGATTAACGCATCGGCATCCACATACCACACCTTCGTGGCAAATCCAATCGCCAAAATCCAGGCATTGACTAACAATGGCGTTATGTATCATTAGCCAACAACGCAGCAGATGTCCTTTCAAGAGGAATCCTAGCAAGCAAGCTAAGGGATCATAGTCTATGGCTATACGGACCATTATTCTTGCACGGATCGGGAGATAAATGGACAAAACCACCCATCATTGAGCCCAGCAATCTCGAGAGAAAGGCTAAGCAGCTCTCTCGGAGAAGAGTTATACACATGCAGACATAGCAACTTATCGTAGCGTACTGCAGCTACAAAACTAATAGAGCACCTACAACGACACTTTTGCGCAGGAGAACTACGGCGTGCTCGCACTTTGATCCTACGAACGATTGAACAAGTTTAGTTCACAGCGGATTTAAAACAGTTCAAACGCTATAAAACAGTGGATAAAAATAGTTCGATCATTTCTTCATCTCCCATACTAGGAGATGATGACCTCATCCGAGCTGGCGGAAGACTCGAAGAAGCTGAAATTCCGTTCAACGCAAAACACCCAATCCTGCTACCGTACAAAATGATTATGCGAGAACTTCATGAGGAAAATCTGCATTGCGGTGCCCAAGCATTAAGGGAATTGCAAGACAAACAACAATATTGGATTATCAACGACAAGACGATGGCTAGAAGCATCATACATAGCTGTATTAGATGCACCAGAGCCAGACCAAAGTTGATGCACCAGATCATGGGCACGCCCATTCCTTAATGCAGGCGTTGACTACTGTGTACCAATTATGATCCACCATAAAATCCGAGGAAAACGGCCATACATTGCCATATTCTGCTGCTTCTCCACAAAGGCTGTACGTCTGCAGTTAGTAAGTGACTTAACCACAAATGCGTTCTTGGCAGCACTCCGGCGATTCGTTAGCAGACGTGGGAAGTTTTGGACTATTCAATGCGACAACGCAACAAATTTCGTCGGCGCAAATAACAAGCTAAAGGAATTACAAGAAGCAATATTTAGCGAAAAGGCACATGCTCAAATCACAAATCATTGCAACAAAAAACAAGTGGATTTTAAATTCATTCCTCCTCAGGCCCCATCGTTTGGCGGCCTCTGGGAAGCAGCGGTGAAATCAGCGAAAAGGCTGTTAATTACAACCACAGAAACAGCATCCTTGGCGTTTGAGGAGCTGAACACAGTCATAATCGAAATTGAAGCAATTCTCAACTCCCGACTCCAATGTCAAATGATCCAACGAATACAAGTGCGCTTACTCCAGGGCATTTCCTGATCGGTGAACTTTTGACCGCAGCACCTGACGTCAACACTGATCGTCAAGAAAAAACTCTGGTTAAGCGCTGGGAATTGGTGTCACGCTTGAATCATGCATTTTGGAAACAATAGTCTACGAAATACCTCAACGAACTACAAACTCGGCATAAATGGAGAACCACCGCTCCAAACGTGACCGTAGGATTATTGTTTTGCTGATAGAAGACAACCTTCCAGTAATGAAGTGGCCAATAGGTCGCATCATCAAAACTTATACTGGGCAAGACAACCATGTACGAGTGGTTGATGTCAAAACATCGACAGCGTTCGTTCTCTTTCGTAGTGACCAGACGTGTTTTTGTTTTGCGCTCCGCATTTTCCTTTTGTTTAACTTAAACAGACGGTGTTTTTTATCTATAATTTAACTTTCTAACTAATTTACACTAAAATCAACCTTTACCGCGGGTGCATGCCTAATAATTGTGTAAAAACACAACTTATTTAATTAATTTTGTGCGTCGGTTATTCGTGTGTTTGTGTTGTTGCTTTTCGTAAGTACGCCCTCTCATTACATTTAGCCGCTCTTTTGTCGTAGTTACTGCCGTCTATCACTCTCTCTATCACCTACCTCTCAATAACTGTTCTTTCGCTCTCGCTCTTGTAATCTTTTTGTGCAGTAACGCTCTCTCTTATAAGCTGTTGCTGCAACCACTCTCCTCTCTCATCTTTTATTGATTTCGCTTTAAGCATTGCTCTAAGCATTTGCTCTGCACAGTGGTCTGATTGCTATTTGTTTTGAACTTTTTTTTCCAAAGTAAAAAATATAAAAGACATAATATGGAATATTCAGTTGTCTGTGCCAAAAAAACCTGCAAGAAGCAGATCACCCATGACCAGCCCAATATCCCCTGCTGGCTTTGCGAAAGCGTAGTGCACGCAAAATGTGTAGGGATCTCGGGCCGTGTAGGAGACGCCATTTCACAAAAAAACGGCCTGCATTATAGTTGTGAGGAATGCCGTGCTGTGGAAAACGACATGCGTTCGTTCATGAGGCAGACGCGGAGTGGCTTCAAAGAGCTGATCGTAGGCTTTAAACAGCAATATGATCGGCTCTTGGCCATGGACACTCAGTTCAGCAGTTTACACCTGCTGGCTGAGTCTCCGAGGCGCAAGAAGTCTACTCCGCGGGACTTGCAAGTGCCGACTGCCTCATGTCCGCCGGCATCTGAAAAACTTACTCCGACCACCCCCTTAGTGCAGCAGTCGATTAAGTTTGCTACTCCAAGGGCAACGATCGCTGCTGGTGATGCAGATTCGGGAGCCGAATGCGTCACTTCGGAGAGTATGCAGTTAGAAATGTCTGTAGAGTCCGTGTCCATCGAGTCCGCACCCTTAACTATCCCCTCAGCTTCGCTTCCACCAGCTAATAGATGTCCAGGACCACCGGATACTGACATCACAGGTACTAGGCCTGTGGTGCCAAAACCACTGGTAGGAGTCCCACCGAAGCGACAAGTTTTTGTCTCGCGGCTAGCCCCTGACCTCACATCCCATGATGTGACCGCTTTTATACAAAGCAAAATAAAAGCCGTTGGCTTAAAGGTGGAAAAATTTAACTTTTCTTACGCCAGGGAGATATCTTCCTTCAAGATAAGCGTCTCCCCAACTCAATTTGAAACCATTTGTTCCGCCAAGTTTTGGCCTGAGCATTTGGTGGTTAAAGAGTTTAAGGCTAAGAAAAAGAATAGGCCCCCCATTACTCTTCCTAGCATTCAGACCAGTGCTCCATCTCCATCTCCATCCTCATCTTCCACCTCTACTTCCACCCATCCAAAAAACTAACTTCCTCTCTTGTAGTTACCTACCAGAATGCTAGAGGCTTGCGTAGTAAGCTCAGCACTCTTTTCCTTGAGAGTCTCGCATTCTCATCCCACGTTATTGTGTTCACCGAGACCTGGTTAAAGCCGGACATCCTTAGTTCCGAAGTTTTGGCAGGTCGGTACACAATTTTTAGAAATGACCGTTTGTCTCGACGGGGAGGTGGGGTCCTTATTGCAGTGGACTCAAACTTCACGTCGGAACATTTCATGGTCCAGGTTCAACAAGACCTGGAATTCCTGTGCGTAAAACTGATTCTCCCAGGCTTTTCCATCTTCATTACTTGCTCGTATATTCCACCTTCCTCGGATAACTTAATATACGAGCATCACCTGTCCGCTTTAAAAACTGTTTCTTCCTCGCTATCAGATAAAGACCATATGATAGTACTTGGTGATTTCAATTTGCCAGGTACTGTTTGGTCTTCAGTAAACGAGTCTAATAACCTTGTGCCCATGTCACGACATGACTTTATTGACGGCTTGCTAGACCTATCCCTGTCTCAAGTCAACCATGTGAAAAATTCCTTGGGTCGATTGCTTGATCTGTGCTTTGTCTCGGATCCGACCATAGCGTTGTTAACCCGAGCCCTTCCGCTCAGTATACCTGAAGACTCCTACCATCCTACATTCGAAGTGTCAGTCGATATTGGCCCTACTGTATTGGATCGAATGGGTAGGCTATCTGAACGTGTCCGCTGCTTTCGTAAAGCCGAGTTTACGAAGCTTAATAACCTTATTAGGGATTTTGATTGGTCCGCTCTGTATTTGTGCACTGACGTTATGAAAGGCACAAACATTTTTTACTATGTACTTGACACATTTTTTGATTCTTGTGTCCCACTTTCTTGTCCGGTTAGATCTGGAAAGCCTCCTTGGTTTACCAAAGAGTTATCCAGTCTAAAAAATTTAAAATCAAGACTTTATAAAAAATTTCGAGAAGTTGGTTCTCCCTCTTCTCTTTCTCACTATGTAATAGCTCGGCCAAATTTCTCCGTTCTTAACGCTCAATGCCATAAAAACTACCTATCTCGATGCAGGATACGATTTTCACAGGACCCTAATCAGTTTTACAGCTTCGTAAATAGTAAGCGTAGAACGTCCGCACATCCATCCTCGTTATCTTTTCTCAATATGTCAGCAAACAATGATCAGGCAATTGCCGATCTTTTTGCCAAATTTTTCCAAACAACCTATTCTCATGAAAGCTACTCTGGTCAACCGTATCCATACAGTTTACCAAGGTCGAATGGCATCTTCAGCCCCTTGTTAAATGAAAGCTCACTGCTTCATGATCTTCGACTAGTTAAGCCGGTGTTTTCACCAGGTCCCGACGGAGTTCCCGGCTGTGTACTTAGGTACTGTGCCGATGCTCTGTGTGGACCCTTGCTTAAACTATTCACCCTATCCATTAACTCTTCATGCTTCCCCCCCATCTGGAAGGAATCTTTTATTATTCCGCTCCATAAGAAAGGCAGCAAGTCTGATGCAAATAATTATAGAGGTATATCTAAATTATCCGCTATTCCTAAAATGTTTGAAAAAATTTTAACTCCGCACTTGCAACATCTCTGCAAATCACTTATATCTCCGTCCCAGCACGGATTTATAAGGCGTCGATCAACAACCACGAATTTATTAGAGTTTACCTCTTTTATCATCAAAGGCTTTCAAGGTAACTTGCAGACGGATGTCATTTACACTGATTTTAGTAAAGCATTCGATTCTGTAAACCATTCCCTTTTAGCACAAAAACTTGACCTTTTAGGGTTTCCACCTAATCTTTTGAGATGGATTTCTAGCTACCTTCGTTCTAGGTCTCAAAGAGTCCTCTTCAAAAACTCCTTCTCTTCACCTGTTAAGGTTACTTCTGGAGTACCACAGGGCAGCCATCTAGGCCCCCTACTATTCACACTCTTTATTAATGATCTGCCTTCAGTATTAACAAACTCTCGAGTACTCATGTATGCGGATGATGTTAAACTTTGTGTCCAGTATAAGGACATTTCATTTCACTCTCGCTTGCAATCCGATCTCAATAACTTTCAATCATGGTGTTGTGCAAATATGTTACACCTAAATGCCTCGAAATGCAAAGTAATGACATTTCATCGCTCCAGCCCCCTTTTGGCTCCTTATAGCCTCTGCGGTGGTTCTCTTGAGAGAATTACCTTGGTTGATGATCTTGGTGTTAAATTAGACCCAAAGTTGAAGTTTTCTGAACACATTTCTACCATGGTAAATAAGGCCATGGGTGTGCTTGGGTTTATAAAGAGGTGGTCAAAGGAATTTGACGACCCCTATATAACGAAGACTCTCTACGTCTCGCTTGTTCGTCCGATTTTAGAGTACGGCTCTTGTGTATGGTGCCCCCAGTACAAAGTACACCAGGACCGTATAGAATCAGTCCAGAAAAACTTTTTACTTTTTGCTCTGCGTGGCCTTAACTGGGATGCAGGTGTGAGACTGCCATCTTATCCTCGTAGATTGCTTTTAATAAACCTTCCAACCTTAGTTAGTCGTAGAAAAATGCTTGGTGTGATTTTTATGCACAACCTGATCAAGGGTGACGTAGATAGCCCTGACTTGTTGAGCCGCATAAACTTTACGATTCCTATTAGATCTACTAGAAACTTCATTCCTTTGTTCCTTCCGCTTTGTAGATCGAATTATTCCTTGCACGAACCATTTAGGGTACTTTGCTCGGACTTTAATTCCCTCTACCACATAATATCAACTACTAATTCCCTTCCTCTTCTTAAATCACTAATAATAACATACCTTTCCCGTAATTAGTTATATTTCTTAGCTATCTTTGCATGTTTAGCTCTTTTAGTTGTGTTTAGCTCTAATTTTCCTCGAATTTTTAGTCTAACACCTATCTTTCCTGCATGCTCGCGATCGGTTCGGTAACACGCGTCGCGCGTCATGCGGCAGCGCCCCTCGGTCGGTTGGGCGGGAGGAGGGCTGCGTTTCTGCCTGGGTTCCGCGCGTAACAGGCTTCGGCTTGGTGTCGCATGGGCCACTTGATGGTGCAGTCATTGCATATCAACGTCCAGACAATCGTCCGGTGTATACAAACGCCGCATCAGTCGTCTCGCCCCATTATTCTCAGAGGAGGTAGCAACAAAACGCTAGAATCCTATTCAAGACATTACGGAAACAGAGGCGCCATCAACACAGCGAAAAAGGTTATCATTACCTACACTAACATCCACATTGTAACTGTTACTGTTCATGTTGCCATTAGCATGTTCACAATCAATAAATTTGACGCAATTTGCGAACAAGCCTGGAATATTCTATGAGAAACTTGGAACCTCAAGAATTTATACTACGACTTGGATCCATATTGGAAGGATATGCAAGTCATGTCAGCCGGAATGTCCGAACTAAGACACATGTGCCGCCCTGAACTAAAAAATGTTCCAGCGTGCAACTCCATATTTCAACACTTTCAACATTTACACAACGAACTAATAGGAAATATGCCTCTCGACAACGCAGATCACTGCTGGATATATGTAGTAGGAAACGTAGAACACCAGCTGTTCTGTGTACTTGATTCTACATATGCTGAGAAAATGGCCCAAGTAATCGAAAAGGTACAAACCAACGAAGACTTTCTGCTACATCTACTACGAAATCAAACGTCAATTGTCAACGCCACAACGAACGTAATCAGAAAGGATAAGTGAACCATGGACAACCGCCTAAAGGTATTGGAACAACAAGTGGCAACCATCAGCCGAGGAAGAGGAACATATCACGCCGATCATCTAATACAGTCATACCTAGGGCTCATAGCACAACTAACTCTGCTGACAACGAGTCCTCAACGTATGCAGTCTGATATATCTGATGTATTAATCGGCATTCACCATCGGACAATAAGCCCAACGCTAGTATCTCCTGAGCAATTAAGAGAGCAGCTAGACCAAATCCAGGATCACTTGCCAGCTGATCAAATGATGCCTGTCACAACACAAAATGTGATACAATTATAAAGGCTCATACGAGCCGAAGGAACGCTGACTGCCACACACGTAATTTTCAAGGTGACACTATCTTTAGTTTCAAAAGTTCAGCTCAAAGTCCTCAGTACCAATACCAATTCCATTCTGGGCTCAACAAGTTGGAGCTTATTACATCTCAAAACACCATAATAACTGTAAACACTCACCGAGATCAATTCATGGGATTTACTCCAGAAGAATTTCGACGCTGCTTTAAACTACTTAACGAAGAATTCATCTGTTTTGATCATCAAACAGTCTTCAACATCGACAATGGCTGAGAGTTTCATTTGTTTAACAATAAAACTGCACCTTTATGTGAAGTGACCCACACGAAGGCAGACATGGTGTGGTCCAAAACTCAGCAAGCAAATAAATGGATCTTTGCAACACACTCTATAATGAAACTTCAGTTTGCAACGGGTCTCCGTCAAACATACAACTGGAAGGAACTGGCTTACTCTCACTGTCACATGGATGCACTGCTCGCAATACAGAAATAAGCATCAGTACCTTCAGCACAACAATCAGTGAAGTCAAATCAAGCTACACTCGATTTGGGGACATACGCTTATCAGCGACCGCCCCTTCGCCAGCAACTGTACAATTGGAGAACCAGACATCAGACTATCTTCAAGAATTGGAAGATCTACGCCTGCAATTAGGGGCAATCAACAAAGGCTGTCACACCATCTCAACACAGCATCATCAAATCGCTACTTATGCTGCCCTAGCAATATCAATGCTAGTGATTATTGCGTTCATTCTCCGGAAGAAGTATCAATCATGGAACCCAAGGCCGTCAACAATCAACCCCCGATTCCCATTCCACGCCGCTTTTCAGTCGACTTGGGCGATGGTTGAACACCAGTTCAACGGCCGGGAGAATGTTCAATCGTATATATGTATGCATTAATTAATTTTACATTTTTAATTAATTTAATTACTCAATGTTTGGTACAACATATAACTGCGAGGTGGCATTTTCTAGTCTTAAAATAATTCTGAGCAAGCTCAGAAATAAAATAAGCGATTCACATCTAACCGATCTCATTGCTGATTATTTTCTTGACTTTATTTTTTTTTTCTAGTAATCTCTAGTTTTTTATTGAGTCATTTATGATTTTTTCTTATGTTAATTTTTGTTTATATTTTAACACTTTTTTGGTGGTTTATTTATGTTTGTTTATGATTTTTTATTTTGTTTGGCACAAAAAATCTTGCTTTGTCTAAAATAATGTTTTACAGTGCAAAGCAAGAAACTTTTTGCCTTCGGGTGGCCCATCCACAATCTAAGAAGTCGGAAAAAAGTATAAGTGGGCGTGCAGGAAATTGATGTTTAGGGCCATGTTGGCTCCAATATTTTCCTAATTCTTAATTAGGTCTTGAACGATATTGGCATTGGTGTAAAAGTAACTGTCCATACCCGGTACTCGGTAAAACCGAGTTTCCTGCAATCCCAATCCGGCAGATGGACCAGCAAAGTACCAGTCAGGTAAATATATCACATATATAACTAGTCAACATGACATTTACGCTGTGGGCCAAAAAAAATTTTTCTGAGAGATTTCGGGGTTTAAAAATTGTTAACGAATTATTGTGGTTTTTTATTGTTAATTTTTTGTTTGTTAAGGAATTAAAAAAAAACTGTTTTTATTTTAAATGTTTTTTTTTTTCAGAGGTAGTGCTTTTATTTTTCACATAACTTAAGTATATATTATATATATGCACTGCATTAAGTATACGTTAAGCACTGGACACATTCATAACCACATCCACACTTACACACGATTATGTATCTGCCCAGCACTCACCCTTACCCCATGTATCTCTATATGAAATAAGATAACCATATAAGATACCACAACACCTGCATAAACAACGCAGAACCGACAGGAAGTCCCATGCATACCGAAACTCTGGACTGCAATAGAAACGTTGCTGACCAATACGTTATCAGCTCGTTCCCACACTCCATCCTATGACTAATTAGAATCGATCCCACACTCCAACACAAGGGAGAACTCATGTAAACAAGTTAGTTTCCAAGAGGAAAGCCGACACCAATCACCAGCTGCGGCTGACCGTTTCATCCAAGCCGACGCCTCCACCAAGCCTCCCACGCATAGGCCAACGCATCGCTATCAGCATCTCTCTTCAAAACAATGCCTCTCGCCACCGAAGCTTCGACTCTCTCAGCCGAAGCCATCATTACTCAATCCCGAAGACAATACATCAGCCGAAGCCAAAAGCTTATGGAGATAAGCTTAAAGCTTCATAACAGAGGTCTCGAGATGAAGAACTCGAGAACCAAAGATCAGTTCCGTTTAAGACTTCTAAATATCGAGTTGGGGAATTCGCCTCCTATGTTCTGCTATAAGTTCGTTTAATAAAATATCTTTTTAAAAACTTACTTTGGAGTATATATATATATATATATACATTATGTATTATATTATATCTGGTTGCTTAGAACTTTGCAGTTCTGAAGAGCTGAAAAATGCAGCTATAAAATCGATCAATGCAATTGGTAGGTGGAACTTAAACGCCTGGAAGATATTAAGCTTTCAAATTCAAATTTCATACATTTTTTGCGGCAGTTTTTCCCGAAATTTTGACTTTAAAAACTCAGGAATTATTATAATTATTTTTGAGTAATTTTGGTCAAACGGCTGCAGCTTGGCCGTTTATCCATCGATTCTTACAAACCATAACTTAAACGACGCCTAGTTAGTC
Source organism: Drosophila ambigua (assembly GCA_018150905.1). Classification (NCBI taxonomy): domain Eukaryota; kingdom Metazoa; phylum Arthropoda; class Insecta; order Diptera; family Drosophilidae; genus Drosophila; species Drosophila ambigua. The sequence goes on from JAECWS010000082.1 coordinate 499,136, forward strand.
TATCCAAAACTAAAAATGTTGACCAACAATTATTTTTTTTTTCGACTTTTCCCGAGTTTTTAAAGTCAAAATTTCGGGAAAAAATACCGCAAAAAGGTATGAAATTTCAATTTTAAATCTTAATATCTTCCGTTAAGCTGCAGTTACAAAGTTTCTGGGTCCAATTTATAGCTGCATTTGTCAGCTTTTTCATTACTTAAGTTATGTGAAAAATAGCAGCAGTACCTCTGAAAACCAACATCAACAGAATACATTTTAATTCTTAAAAAAAAAAAAACTAAGCCACAAAAAAAAACGAAAAGGAACATGTGAGTCGCTTCTTGGCACGCGATTCTACTTATACCCGTACTCAGTCACTATATACATTTTTAAACTTATGAATTTTTAGAATCTTAAGATTAAGAAAAATTTTTACATTTTACACATTTTTTTGCTTCATCTGTTATCTACATCTACAATGTATATTCTACATCTAACATGTAGATTGTACATGTACCATTTAGATTCTATATCTCCTCCGCTACAAAATGTGCGAGCGAGAAAGATAATGTAGCGGGTCTCTTCCTGAAGGAGGCGGGGAAAGCAACTGAAAAATCTGGCCATAATTATGATCCGATCTGATTCAGATTTGGCAATCTGGTAGATATGGTCATTCTCTAAGATACTGCTTTTTTGTTTGAGCGTATCTTTAAAATTGTGCCTGCTACAGATGTTCGTCCTTTGAAGAGGCGGAAGCGGGCGGTGCGAAATTTTTAAATACACTTGTAGCAATGTGATATCACATGGAAACCAAATTTGGTTTCTCTAGACGAGACGGACAGACGGACATGGCTATTTTGAATGGGCTATTGATGCTGATCAAGAATATACTTTATGGGGGGAAACGTTTCCTTCTCTATCAGAAAAGTCATTTTGGTCCACAGCGGAAAGAAAAAGTTCTATTTTGTCGAGTAGAGTGTATTTTACGTAACTTAATGTTAACATTAGACAGTTAGATATTAGCCTGTACATAATTCAATTTAACCTTCTCAGATTTTTATTAATAATTTTTAGGAAAAACTATCTTATTAAAAAAAGTTTGACAATGATCGTTGCAAATTTGTCTGTGCTGTAACATACCTGGGAGCACGATTTATAAGTTTTGTTCATATATTCTGTCGTAATATGCAAGTCCAAAGAACTGACATAGGGAACACCTAAAATACAATGTATTAATTTATTTTAAAATTTGTAACTTTTTTATGATCTTAAATATTAAAAATAACCTTAACTTACAAACAATTAATTTAAGCGATAAGGAACGTGTGAGTCGCTTCTGGGGACGCGACTCTACTTATACCCGTACATAGTCAGTAAATACATTTTTAAGATTAAAATTTTTTTAGAATTTTAGAATTAAAAAAAATAATTACATTTTTTTTCTACATTTGTTAGATGTAGATGTACTACAATGTATATTTTACATCTAACAAGTCTATTATGCATGTACCATTTATATTCTACATCTCCTCCGCTAGAATTTGGTCGCGCACTAAACGCGGCAGAGTGTGCGAGCGAGAAAGCGAATGAGTAGCGTGACTAGGCGGGGGAAGCAACTGAAAATTAATTTCTTCATTCTGGATATAATTATGACCCTTCTGATGCAGATTCGGCGATCTGGTAGATATGCGTTTTTAATTTTATCGTTTCTTTAAAAATGTGCCAGCCACAAATTTTCGTCCTTTGTGGGGGCGGAAGGGGGCGGGGCGAAATTTTGAAATACACTTGTAGCAGTGTGATATCACATGAGTCTGGAAACCAAATTTGGTTGCCCTAGCTCTTATAGTCTCTGAGATCCAGGCGCTTATCAAGACGGACGGACAGACGGACATGGCTATATCGACTCGGCTATTCATGCTGAACAAGAATATATATACTTTATTGGGTCGGAAACGTTTCCTTCTCTTCGTTGCACACATCCACTTTTACCACAAATCTAATATACCCCTTAACTCTTTTTTGAGTACGGGTATAAAAAGGCTAAGAAAATGAATGTTTTGAAATCATACACAAATTTTTTTAACCACTACATTTTTGGTTATACATAGTTGCTTTAAATGGCGAATGCGCAGTCACAAAAACGACGTTTTTAAAATAAGATTTTTGGGGTACAATGAGTATGTGATCTACTCAAACATATTCTCATACAAAGTACGAATGTCCTTAACTTTCAACATAAGTTGTAAGTAAATACACTTATGGACAAACTAATAGGTGTGCTTTTTTTTTCCTTTTTCAACTTTTAATTTCTAGTTCATATCTTCTCTAATCTCAACAAATCAAAGTTTTTTAAAATCTTATATTAATTTTTTTTTTAAAAAAAAGGTAAAAACAGTTTCAAAAACCCTTTAATTTACAAGAAATTTCAATATTTCCCTAAATCCGTCAATTTTGGCTGGACACAATAATAGGTGTACGAAGATAAATGTTTAAATTAAATCGATATTTCACTATTTTAGGTTTTGTTTTATATTAAATTGAGTGTCTAGCAGCTAATACCCGGTATATCCGCTATTATTTTGCAGGGCTTTCTCCATTCGTCTTGGCATGGAGGACATTAACTTGCGACAAGTTCCAATTGTATTGTTGTACCTCTTCTTTGGACAATATCCCAAAGTTGATTTTTATTTTGTCAAAAAATCATCCCGACCTTTCTTTTGAGTTCTCCCCAGAGATTCTCAATTGGATTTAGGTCCGGGGATTGACTTGGCCACCCAAGAACATCTACACTTTGCTCTCGGGGCCAATCCTTTACTACTCGAGAGGCGTGCTTCGGGTCATTATCTTGCTGGAACTTCCATAAAAAAAAAGCTCATGTGCTCTTGCTTAAGCCGGTCGTCTTTTCACCTCGCTCCTGCGTTTTTTTTCCCTTTTTGCCAATTTAATTCAATATTAATTACAACAAATCGTGTACATCTTTAAACTCATCATAATCGGTCATTTTTTGTACCAATTATCTGTGTTTCGCTGTTTAACAATTGAGTTAATAGTAACTTTATATTTCGAACGCGTATCAGACTTGCGCAAGCAATTTGTTAGTGCTTTTACCCATTTCGCTTTGGATCATTGCTCTCTGCGCTCTATCATCACACGCTCTGGAGAGCATAAGTGAAAGCTCTCTTGCTCTCACTCTCTCTCGGTGTCTCTGTTTTGTGATCTTTACCGTTCGTTTTCGTCACTTCGCTGGATCTTCTGCCGCTGCTGCTGATCGTCGCTCGCTCTGCTGCCTGCACTCTTATATCGCTTGCGCTCCCACTTTGCGTTTTTCTTCGAGCACAGTGATTCAACTGCTGTCAAAAATGGCTCTTGTCTGCAGTGCAAAGAAATGCGAATTTGGTGGCAACATAGTCGGCGATTCATTCCTTTGCTGCTGGCTGTGCAATAATGTCGCCCATATAATGTGCTGGCGGGGGTAATTTTGGACTAGACGTCTCATCTCAAAACGCATTGGTCTGACCTGGTCATGTTTGGCCTGTCGTGAGATTGAGGCCGAAATGCGCACTTTTATGAGACAGTCTCGTACGGGTTTTCAGGATGTCCTGAAGCAATTTATCGCTCTCAACTCCAAGATCCTGTCCCTGGAAACACAATTCCTCAAACTCTTGAGTGAATCTCCCAGACAAAAAATCCCTTATACTGATAACAACAACCTTTTGCAACCTATTGGAGTTGGAACACCTGCCTCTCATCTACATACATCGGAATTCTTTGCTACTCCGTCATGCCTCGCCGGTAGTCAATCCGCCTTCAGTCGCTCCGGTGTTTCTCACACCGAATAGCAATGAAGCAGTTACTACGTCCATCATTGTCGGCTCCGCTGTGAATGATCCTAGTGTGGACGTGCTGGCCGCTGATTATGTCCCCACCGTTCCTGTCACTGTCCCTGTTCCTTCCGTTGCTACCGACGCTGCCATCGTTTCTGCCACGAGATCTCTTGAGGGAGTGGAACTACCTTCTCTCTCTCGCTCGGGACTTCAACTAGGTTTGTCTTTGCTCACTCATAAGCTTTCTTTAACTGGTTTCCCCACTAATCTTCTAAACTGGATTTCGTCTTATTTTTCTAACCGCACACAACGTGTTTTGTTTACTAATGTGTTGTCGAATGTCGTTCATGTTACATCAGGAGTGCCACAAGGTAGTCATTTATTTTGTATTTATGAAACTTATGACTTTTTACCGTCGCGCTCCACACTTTCTCTCGTACGCTCTAGGAAGTCATGCCCTCGAACGAATTTAGAGTTCTATTGACCTTGGAGTTCTTTTCGATCATAGACTGTGTTTTAATAGCCATATAGCTGCAACTGTAAATAAAGCTAAGGGTGTTCTAGCGTTTATAAAGCGTTGGTCCAAGGAGTTTGATGACCCGTATGTCACCAAACCCCTGTACGTCCTCTTGGTTCGTCCGATTCTGGAATATTGTTCTTGTGTGTGGAGTCCACAGTACAAGGAGCAACAGTCCATTCTCGAGTCGGTCCAAAAATTTAAAATTTTTTCCTTTCGTAATTTTAACTGGGACTCGGATAGAATTTTGCCACCTTATCAATCGAGGCTACAACTTTTAGACCTCCCTTCATTGCGCCATCGCAGAATCTGTAACGGCGTTATGTTTGTTCACAAGCTCCTAGTAGGGCTTGTTGACGCAGAAGCTCTTCTTGGCCAGTTTGACTTTTCTGTTCCCCTAAGACCTACCCGCACCTTTCGACCGTTTCGTTTACCCTTCTGTAGGTCTAATTACGCTCAACACGACCCTTTTCGAATCTTATGCTCTAATTATAATAATCTTTATCATACCCTATCCGCTGAATTATCCCTTAAAATTATAGCCAGTAAGATATACCTGTTCTTACAATCCTCTAATTTTTAATTATTTCCTATATCCCCTTTTGTTCTTCTCCTTTAATTTTAATCTTAATTTATGTTAGCAGATAGTTGCTAATCTTCAATAAATAAATAAATAAATAAATAAAAGTGGCATATTATCCTCGGCATATGGTAGCATCACCGTATCCAATAGATCTTTGTATACGAATCTGTCCCATTTTCCGTCAATACGATGAATCGGTGGTGTTGGTCCATGAAAAGCAGCCCAATACCATTAGGCTACCACCTCCATGTTTCACAGTTTTACATGTGTACCTGGGATCAAATTCTTTGCCTTTCGGACGACGAACATTCCTTTTGACATAATTTCCAAATAAATTGATCTTGGTTTCGTCACTCCAGAGGATATTAAGCCATTTTTTCTCACCATACGGTCCGCACCAGGTTATACGATCAAGTGCAAATTTTTTCCTCATCTGTAAATTTTCCGAACGAAGCAAAGGAACCCTGCGAGCAATCCTACCTCTACCTACCTACCTCAAACCTCTATTACCAATCATCGCCGAACGGTCCGTGATGACACAATATTCCCAAATTCGTTGGCAATCGTCCTGGAGGACTTGAACGGGTCGCGTTTAACCAACTGAACCATGCGATCGTCGGTCTTAGATGGTGATATTCTGGGTGCTCCCCGAGTTTCACCTATTTTTTTCGGTATTATGGCATAAGTTACGAAGTTTTGATCGTTTCATTAACCTGGCAATGGATTTATAAGTTTTTCCCACATTTTGGAGTCGTCGAATGAGCCTTCTCTCCTCCACACTGCAGTGACGACCACCGCCTATCTTATACCATTTTAATGGTTGCTAAGTCCATATTTAGTTACATTTTCCTAATACCTTACCTTCTGCAACCAAATAGTTATCTTAATAAGCTACAGGTTAATGTTTTGCGTCGTACACCTATTATTGTGTCCAGCCAAAATTGAATTACTTTTTGTTTAAAAAAAAATTAATATAAGATTTTAAAAAACTTTGATTTGTTGAGATTAGAGAAGATATAAACTATGAATTAAAAGTTGAAAAAGAAAAAAGAGCACACCTATCATTTTGTCCATGAGTGTATGTTCAAATTTATTGTAAATGAGACAATCGATTGTAGCGATATTTCAGCGTGGTTTGGAGTCTTTGCGAACGATCGAGATAATAAATAGGTACTACGACCACCTAAATGTAGAAGTGGGATAAGCCGAAATTTTATATATATTTTTTATTTTAAATAACATTTTGGAAGATTTTTATCAAGTGCAGTTTATTTCATGAATAAACTTCATTCGTATCTTCATTCGATAAGAAGATATTAATTTAGCGAGCTGAAAGGGCTGTGCGGCAAGACAGAATTATAGAAAGAAAATTGAAATGTACAGGAAAATTACCGTCCGATAAAAAAGACTATTTATGCAACGTACTGGAAAAATCAACAATGGTTTCAAATCTACAGGCTTGCACAAACGTGGTTACCAAGGGCACAAAGATGGATCGAGGCAGCCGAAAATGTTTTCAATGCCGACCTGAGATGACAACGCATCAGTTAACGAAAATTTAAGAATAAGCGAATGTGCTGAACACACGGGAACAACTGGAAAACTTTAACGGGTAGTATCTAAAATATAGCAGAACTTTTTTTTGAAGAATTTTTTAATTCTGGTATTTTTTGTAAAGCTTTTTTTCAGAGGAAGCGCTTTTTTTCATGTAACTCTATCACCTTACTATTTTGAAAAGATAATTAAAGCAGCTAGAAGTCAAGCCCAAACACTTTGTGATTACCGTCTGGGATATATAAAGCATTGAAATGCTTTAATTACACTACTCGACCATATTGAACTTTTTATTTAGGCTGTGAACCAAAATGACTTTTTCTTTCGGGATTTACAAATTTTTGTAGTACTTTATTATTTTTTTATGTTGTAATTTTTTTTTTTTTTTTAATTTTAAAATCTGGCATTTTTTCATGGTTTTTTTTTCAGAAATGGTGCTTTCAAAAAAAAAAAACCGCAAAAAATTATTAAATTTGAATTTGAAAGCATATCTTTCAGGCGTTAAGCTGCAGATAAAGAGGGTCTAGGTCGGATTTATAGCTGCATTTGTCAGATTCTCAGAACTGCAAAGTTCTATGCAACCAGATATAAGATACTTAAGTTATGTGAAAAATAGAAGCACTACCTCTGAAAAAACATTACAAAAATACCACATTTTAAAAAATTCTTAAAAAAAAACTACACCATAAAAAAAAAACCACCCCGGAATCTATAATAAAAAGTTATTTTGGGCCACAGCCTAATTTTACTGTTGACTAGTGTTATCTTTTCAAAATAGCAAAGTTCTTTACAACCAGACGTAAGATGCTAGTTATATGAAAAAAAGAAGCGCTGCCTCTGAAAAAAGTTTTACAAAAATACCAGAATTAAAAAAAAAAGATCTGCCATGGAACAAAAATATCATCAAACCATTTCTAAGTCCCAAATCTTTAAGAAAAAGTTGGTTTTGTTCCTTGAGGAAAATTCGTGTCGAGTAGTGTAATCTTAGGCAAAAGGCAGTTCAATGGGCAAATCTTGTAGGATGACTATTGGGTTGCCATCCGTATTGACTAGAAATAGTTTGTCTTGGCTCAGTTGTTTGAAAAAACACATATGTACATACATTGTTTTTTTAAATAAAATTAAAAAAAAATTTTCTAAAAATATTACCTGCTGTGTTCTTTTGCGTGGCAGCCACATACGCAAATTGGGATTGATTCGCAGAGCAAGTGAAGTCGCAAATGTGTCGAACTAAGTTAGACATACAAGATGGGCATCGATCTAGAATTGCAGCGGCCAGTTTTACATTTTCATTTAATATTTTCACCTAAAAGACAATAAAAATTTTAGTTTTTAATATTTCTTTCATTTGTATCAATATATATTAAATATTTTACTCAAAAATAATGTGATTAGATGTATTAGATGCAGGAAAGGCGGCACAACGCTTGTAGCATCAGGAAACATGTCTCTACAAGGATTCGAGCACAGTTCAATTGGCCGAGACATGACCAGACATGATCCCCCAAACTTGCCTGGACGTAAACACAACCTCATTTATGGGACCCGACGACTGGAAAAGGGGTCGGGACCAGACTCAACACCTCAACATTACACCGACGGCTCCAAGATGGAAGGCGAAGTAGGAGCGGGCATATACTGTACAGATCCTGATATAAGGCTGTCCTATAAGCTACCGGGCCAATGCATCATATTCCAGGCGGAAGTCTAAGCCATACGGAAAGCGGCGGAGGCGGCACAGTCCATCGATCGTTCACACGGCGTGATAAACCTGTTCGTGGACAGCCAGGCGGCGATAAGATCCATGCAGTCGTCAGCAGTCAGTTCCAGAAACGTCCTGGCGAGCAGGGAAGCATTAGACTACCTAAGCACGACAAAGTCAGTGCGGATCTATTGGGTTCCCAGCCACCAGGGCATCGAAGGTAACGAGACAGCGGATGTACTGGCTAAGGAAGGCATCGGGTTGGCCATTGACAGAACCGAGAACGTGCCTGTCTCCCTTAGAACGCCACAAAGCGCTCTGGAGAAACGAGCGGACAAGAAGGCCAGAAGCCGGTGGAAGAGTACCACCACCTGCCGGATCTCGAAAACCATGTGCAAGGAGCGCAATGGTAAACTTAGACCCTACTTACTGCACCTGCCACGGCAGGACTGTAGAAAGCTAGTGGGAATACTCACAGGACACTGTCTGACTGCAGCACACGCAGTTAAACTAGGAATCACCAGCAGTGGTAACTGCAGAATATGCGATGAAGAAGAAGCCGCATATGCAGCTGCCCGGCGCTATCAAGGGCAAGAAGAAAATACCTGGGTACCCCGGTGATGGCATCACGGGAAGCGGCCTCTAGAAGGACACCAGGGGACCTTCTTGCCTTCGCGAAAAACACCTCGATCTTCAAGGACTTTGAAACCTCACAACAATGTAGAAGGTTCATGCACCCCCATCCGGACACCCCCATGCAGACACAGTTGTGCGGGCGGATGTCGAAGCAACATTGTAAATGATGCTGCCCAGCAACATTGTAAATGATGCTGCCCCTTCCATACCAGCTCTGGGTCAGCATTCTTACGACTAAGAATTGTGCCGATACCCTATAGCTTCACTTCACTTTTAGTGTTGTACATTTTTTCTAGGATATAGAATATAGAATATACAGCAAGAAATGAGCGCAGTATTTTTGAGTACAGTACACTACTGTACAGTACTGTCCTGTAGGAAATGAATGTAATCATGCAGACCTCTAATACACAATGTTGATTCTACATCTTCTCTGCGAAAGGTCGCGCACTGCATAGAGCAGAGTGTGTGCGAGCGAGGTGAATAAGTAGCAACTGAAAATTAATTTCTTCATTCTGGCTATAATAATGACCCGATCTTGTCTGGACGTTGGTATGCTATGACTGCACCATCAAGCCGAAGCCTGTTACGCGCGTAACCCAGACAGAAACGCAGCTCCTCCTCCCACCCAACCGACCGAGGAGCGCAGCCGCATGACGCGCGACGCGTGTTACCGAAACGATCATGCAGAAAAGATAGGTGTTAGATTAAAATTCGGAGAAAATTAGCTCTTTGAGCTAAACATGCAAAGATAGCTAAAAAATAGTACTAATTACGGGAAATGTATGTTAGTATTAGTGATCTAAAAAGAGCAAGGGAATTAGAAGTGGATATAATATGGTAGAGGGAATTAAAGTCCGAGCATAGGACCCTAAATGGTTCGTGCAATAAATAATTTGATCTACAAAGCGGAAGGAACAAGGGAATAAAGTTTCTAGTAGATATAACAGGATGCGTAAAGTTTAGTTGGCTCAACAAGTCATGGCTATCTACGTCACCCTTCATCAGGTTGTGCATAAAAATCCCCCCCAGCATTTTTCTACGACTAACTAAGGTTGGAAGGTTTATTAAAAGCAATCTACAAGGGTAAGATGGCAGTCTCACACCTGCATCCCAGTTAAGGCCACGCAGAGCAAAAAGTAAAAAGTTTTTCTGGACTGATTCTATACGGTGTATTTTTTACTGGCGGCACCATACACAAGAGCCGTACTCTAAAATCGGACGAACAAACGAGATATAGAGAGTCTTCGTTATATAGGGGTCGTAAAATTCCTTTGATCACCTCGAGAGTACTCGAGAGTTTGTCATTACTTTGCATTTCGAGGCATTTAGGTGTAACATATTTGCACAACACCATGACTGAAAGTTATTGAGATCGGATTGCAAGCGAGAGTGAAATAAAATGAGTACTCGAGAGTTTGTTAATAGTGAAGGCAGATCATTAATAAAGAGTGTGAATAGTAGGGGGCCTAGATGGCTGCCCTGTGGTACTCCAGAAGTAACCTTAACAGGTGAAGAGAAGAGTTTATGAAGAGGACTCTTTGAGACCTAGAACGAAGGTAGCTAAAAATCCATCTCAAAAGATTAGGCGGAAACCCTAAAAGGTCAAGTTTTTGTGCTAGAAGGGAATGGTTTAGAGAATCGAGTGCTTTGCTGAAATCAGTGTAAATGACCTTGAAAGTCTTTAGTGATAAAAGAGGTAAACTCTAATAAATTTGTGGATGTTGATCGTCGCCTTATAAATCCATGCTGGGACGGAGATATAAGAGATTTGCAGAGATGTTGCAAATGCGGAGTTAAAATTGTTTCAAACATTTTATAAATAGCGGATAACTTAGATATACCTCTATAATTATTTGCAATAATAAAAGATTCCTTCCAGATGGGGGGAAGCATGAAGAGTTAATGCAAAGGGTGAATAGTTGAAGCAGGGGTCCACACAGAGCGTCGGCCAGTACCTTAGTACCCAGCCGGGAACTCCGTCGGGACCTGGTGAAAACACCAGCTTAATCATGAAGCAGTTAGCTTTCATTTAACAAGGGGCTGAAGATGCCATTCAACCTTGGTAAACTGTATGACCAGAGTAGATGTCACAAGAATAGGTTGTTTGGAAAAATTTGGCAAAAAGTTCGACAATTGCCTGATCATTGTTTGCTGACATATTGAGAAAAGATAGCGAGGATGGATGTGCGGACGTTCTACGCTTAATATTTACGAAGCTGTAAAACTGTTTAGGGTCCTGTGAAAATCGTATCCTGCATCGATATAGGTAGTTTTGATAGCATTGAGCGTTAAGAACGGAGAAATTTGACCGAGCTATAACATAGTGTGAAAGAGAAAAGGAAGAACCAACTTCTCGAAATTTTTTATAAAGTCTTGATTTTAAGTCTTTAAGGCTGGATACTTTTTTGGTAAACCAAGGAGGCTTTCCAGATCTAACCGGACTAGAAAATGGGACACAAGAATCAAAAAATGTGCCAAGTACATTGTAAACAATTTTTGTTCCGTACATAACGTCAGTGCACAAGTACAGAGCGGACCAATCAAAATCACTAATGAGGTTATTAAGCTTCGTAAACTCGGCTTTACGAAAACAGCGTTCAGATAGCCTACCCGTTCGATCCATTATAGTAGGCCCAATATCGACCAACACTTCGAATGTAGGATGGTAGGAGTCTTCAGGTATAGTGAGCGGAAGGGCTCGGGTTAGCAACGCTATGGTCGGATCCGAGACAAAGCACAGATCGAGCGATCGACCCAAGGAATTTTTCACATGGTTGACTTGAGACAGAGTCAGAGACAGGGATAGGTCTAGCAAGCCGTCGATAAAGTCATGCCGTGACATGGGCTCAAGGTTATATGACTCGTTTTACGAAGACCAAACAGTACCTGGCAAATTGAAATCCCCAAGGACTATCATATGGTCTTTATTTGATAGCGAGGAAGAAACAGCGGACAAGTGATGCTCGTATATTAAGATATCCGAGGAAGGTGAAATATACGAGCAAGTAATGAAAATGGAAAAGCCTGGGAGAATCAGTGAAGTTTCAGTCCACTGCAATGAGGACCCCACATCCACGTCGAGACGACCGGTAATTTCTAAAAATTGTGTACCGACCTGACATACCTTCGGAACTAAGGATGTCCGGCTTTAACCAGGTCTCGGTGAACACAATAACGTGGGATGAGAATGCGAGACTCTCAGGGAAAAGAGTGCTGAGCTTACTATGCATTCTAGCATTCTGGTAGGTAACTAAAAGAGAGGAAGTTAGTTTTTTGGATCGGTAGAAGTTGAGGTGGAAGATGAGGGTAAAAATAGAGCACTGGTCTGACTACTAGGAAGAGTTATGGGGGGCCTATTCTTTTTCTTAGCCTTAAACTCTTTGACGACCAAATACTCCGGCCAAAACTTGGCGGAACAAATGTTGTCAAATTGAGTCGGGAAGACGCTTATCTTAAAGGAGAGGGAGGGAGATATCTTCTCCCTGGCGTAAGAAAAGTTAAATTTTTCCACCTTTAAGCCAACGGCTTTTATTTTTTTTTGTATAAAAGCGGTAACATCATTGGATGTGAGGTCAGGGGCTAGCCGCGAGACAAAAACTTGTCGCTTTGGTGGGACTCCAACCAGTGGTTTTGGCACAACAGCCCTAGTACCTGTGATGCCAGTATCCTGTGGTCCTAGACATCTATTAGCTGGTGGCAGCAAAACTGATGGGATAATTAAGGAGTTGTGTGCGGACTCGACAGACACGGACGCTACGGACATGTCTGCCCTTGGAGTAGCAAACTTAATCAACTGCTGCACTAAGGGAGTGGCCGGATGCCGGCGGACATGAGGCAGTAGGCACTTGCAAGTCCCGCGGAGTAGACCTCTTGCGCCTCGGAGACTCAGTTGTCGGTACCATGGTTTGGTTGCATTTAATGCGTGTATTGGGTTAAGAAACGGCACAATATCGTTGCTGATGTTAACGTAACGTACTTGTCAGTACATTACATTTTGAAGCATGATTTTTTTTAATTTTAGCGTTAATTTTACATTTTACATTTTTTTTCTACATCTGCTATATACATCTACATAGCGGGGTGGGGGAAGCAACTGAAAATTAATTTCGTCATTCTGGCTTTAATTATGATCCGATCTGATTCAGATTCGGCGATCTGGTAGATATGTGCATTCTCTACGATACTGTGTTTTTAGTTTTATCGTATCTTTAAAATTGTGCCTGCCACAGATTTTCGTCCTTTCTGGGGGCGGAAGAGGGCGGGGCGAAATTTTTAAATACACTTGTAGCAGTGTGATTTCACATGAGTCTGGAAACCAAATTTGGTTATCCTATTCTTATAGTGTCTGAGATCCAGGCGCTCATCAAGACGGACAGACGGACGGACGGACAGACCGACATGGCTATGTCGACTCGGTTATTGATTCTGATCAAGATAATATATACTTTATGGGGTCGGAAAATTTTCCTTCTCTGCGTTACACATATCCACTTTTACCACAAATTTAATATATCCCTTAACGCTTAAGGAGATAAGCTTTAAGCGTCCCAACAAAGGTCTCGAGCTCAAGAACAAGAAGACAGTTCCGTTTGAGACTTTCTAACATTCTCCTAGTGGATAAACTTTTGAAGAAGTTAGGACCGCACATAAGTGATAAGATACAACTTCGGAAGAAGCTAATATCGCACAGATGTACCTTGACTCATCCTCAGAAGCGGATCAATACTTCACTTCCGCTCTCGATAACGAGCTAAGAAATGTAACGAGCTAAAGCTAGAACATCTAAACTATGAAGAAAAAAAGGAAATTGAAGGAAGTATGGTATGAGTTCAGTGATGTGCAGTACAGAGATGGTGAAAATTTGACTTTCACAAGTACTGTCAAGCATGCTATCCAAAGACAACAAATACATGACGAAGAAGGCAACAAACAAATCAAAGAAATGATCGAACAAGGAATAATTCTTAAATCGAAATCGCCTAACTGTTCCACCATTCCAATGATCCCAAAGAAGACATTTGCTTCTGGTAAGCAAAAGTACAGGTTAGTCGTAGACTATAGAGGTCTTAACGAGATAACCTTAAACGTTAAATTTCAAATGGACGAAATCCTAGACAAGCTAGGATATTTTACCAAGATCGACTTGGATCGACTTGATACCTCCCAATAGTACCCAACTCGATCACGAAAACGGCCTTTTCTACCAAGTACAGTCATAACGAAGATGAACGATCTTTTGGAAGACTTAATTTTCACCGATTGCCTGGTATACTTAGATGACATAATAACTTTCTCCACTTCAGTGGGACCTTTTGTCATTAAGGAAAGCTGAGAATACGAGCCTCAAGCTACAAATGGATAAGTGTGAGTTTCTGAAAAAAGAAACTGAGTTTTTCGGTAATGTAGTTACACCCGAAGGAATAGTACCAAATCCCAACAAGATCGGAGCCATACAGGGTTTCCCTTTCCAGAAACAACAAAACAAATCAAGTCATTCTTAGGACTATGAGAATTTTTTAGGAAGTTTTTTCCTAATTTCGCTAACATAGCCAAGCCTATGACGCTCAAAGTAAAGAAACGAGCAAAAATATCTCCTAAAGAATAGAAATATATTGAGGCATTTTAGAGACTCATACTCATCACCTCAGACCCTATTCTCGTATATCCAGACTACAAGACGATTTCTGTTACTACCGATGCTAGTAACATGGCTATTTCTTTATTTATGAAGATTAGCATTTGAAGATTAGCAACTTTCTGCTAACATAAATTAAGATTAAAATTAAAGGAGAAGAACAAAAGGGGATATAGGAAATAATTAAAAATTAGAGTATTGTAAGAACAGGTATATCTTACTGGCTATAATTTTAAGGGATAATTCAGGGGATAGGGTATGATAAAGATTATTATAATTAGAGCATAAGATTCGAAAAGGATCGTGTTGAGCGTAATTAGACCTACAGAAGGGTAAACGAAACGGATGAAAGGTGCGGGTAGGTCTTAGGGGAACAGAAAAGTCAAGCTGGCCAAGAAGAGCTTCTGAGTCAACAAGCCCTAATAGGAGCTTGTGTACGAACATAACGCCGTGATACGGTGGCAAGATCCTGTCCGAGTCCCAGTTAAAATTGCGTAAGGCAAAAATTAAAAATTGTTTTTGGACCGACTCGAGAATGGACTGATGCTCCTTGTACTGTGGACTCCACACACAAGAACAATATTCCAGAATCGGACGAACCAAGGAGACGTACAATGTTTTGGTGACATACGGGTCATCAAACTCCTTGGACCAACGCTTTATAAACGCTAGAACACCCTTAGCTTTGTTTACAGTTGCAGCTATATGGCTATTAAAACACAGTCTATGATCGAAAAGAACTCCAAGGTCATTTGAACTCGAAATTCGTTCAAGGGGATGAATTCCTAGAGCGTACGAGACAAAGTGTGGTGCGCGACGGTAAAAAGTCATAACTTTGCACTTAGAAAGGTTCAGAAAGAGGTGATTTGTTGAGCACCAAATTTGCAACTCGTCTAGGTCGACTTGAAGGCGTTTGTGCAGGTACCAATCAGAGTAGGAGAGATAGATTTTAACATCGTCAGCGTACATTAGTGTAGAGGAGTATGTTACAACTTAAGGAAGGTCATTCACAAATAAAATAAACAGAAGTGGACCTAAATGACTACCTTGTGGCACTCCTGATTTAACATTTACGACATTCGACAACACATTAGTAAACAAAACACGTTGTGTGCGGTTAGAAAGATAAGACGAAATCCAGTTTAGAAGATAAGTGGGGAAATCAATTAAAGAAAGCTTGTGAATGAGCAAAGAATGGTTCACAGAGTCGAAAGCCTTGCTAAAATCCGTGAAAATTACGTCTGTTTGCAGTGAGCTTTGAAATCCTCGGTTAATTGCAGAAGAGAACTCGAGAAGGTTTGTCAATGTTGATCGATGTTTAAAAAAACCGTGTTGCGATGGAGATATCAGACTGCTACATAGGTGTTGCAATTGCCTGGTAATAAGGAACTCAAGCAGCTTTGGAATGGCGGAAAGCTTAGCAATACCTCGGTAGTTCTCAATGTGAGATCTTGAACCCTTTTTGTGAAGCGGAATGATGTAGGATTCGTTCCAAATCACTTGAAGACAAGACCGTTCCAATGATAGGTTGAAAAGATATGTCAACGGTTTGCATAAGGACTGGGCACAGTGTTTTAAAATACAACTTGGTACCTTGTCTGGACCCGCCGAGAATGATATATCAATCGTTGACAAACCTTCTAGAACATCACTTTCCTCAAAGAAAGGAAGAAAAATGCTGTTGGCATAAGGTAAATGGTAGGGATACGGAGAAGATGCGTGGTAGGTATGTGACGAGTACGTTGATTGAAAGAAGGTGGCAAATAAATTTTCAATACCAGCAGCAGAAGATTCAGATTTGTTTTGATAATGGAGGGATGAAGGAAATGCATTCGACTTACGTTTAGAATTAACCAGCGAAGTGACGAAAACAAACGGTAAAGCTCACGAACCAGAGACACCGAGAGAGCAATTCAAGAAGATGCAGATGCAGGCGAAGTCCAGAGAGAGTGAGAGCAAGAGAGCTTGCACTTATGTTCTCCAGAGCGTGTGTTGATAGGCGATGTAACGGATGGAGTGCACGAACAGTAAGCTCAGAGAGCTCAAAGCGGAATGGGTAAAAGCACTAACAAATTGCTTGCGCAAGTCTGATACGCGTTCGAAATATAAAGTTATTATTAACTCAATTGTTAAACAGCGAAACACAGATAATTGGTACAAAAAATGACCGATTATGATGAGTTTAAAAATGTACACGATTTGTTGTAATTAATATTGAATTAAATTGGCAAAAAGGCAGAAAATGCAGGAGCGAGATGAAAAGTCGACCGGGTTAAGCAAGAACACAATTCACGCTATGGGTGCGGTCCTATCGCAGGTCCACTAGCCAATCTGCTATGAACATGAGATCAAATTTTCCGCCATCGAGAAAGAATTGTTAGCGATTGTCTGGGCAACCAAGTATTTCCGCTCCCCGTAAATAAGGAGGCCAAAAAATGTAG
The DNA here is from genome assembly GCA_018150905.1 of Drosophila ambigua. NCBI lineage: Eukaryota > Metazoa > Arthropoda > Insecta > Diptera > Drosophilidae > Drosophila > Drosophila ambigua. Next base: position 516,010 of record JAECWS010000082.1, read on the forward strand.
CAACTGTGGGGAAAACCATACTGCCAACTATAGAGGTTGTCCTGTCTATAAAGAATTCTAAAATCGCCTAAAACAACAAATAAGTGCAGCCCGAAACCCGGTCGTCCGACAAAACTTACCATGTACCATTACCATCAATTACAACTTCGTTGCTCAAAAGTTAAGTTATAACAACGGGTAGTACGCCTCAGTGTCTAAGCCGACACTTCAAGCAACCACTGCAGGTATAATGCAGCATCAGGCATCAAATCAGATCCCAGAAATTACTGCCCAACATACCCCTGCAAACCCATCCCAATTGCCTAATGGAATTGAATCAATGCTGGTAACTATAACAAACACCATGGTGGTAATACAACAAACGATGCAGGAGCATATGCGCAACCAAAATCTCCTAACGGAGATCCTAATCAAACAGAAATCTGTTTAAATGGCTTGTCTTAATATATGTTTCTGGAATGCAAATGGCTTTTTTCAGCAGAAGTGCGAGCTCTTACAGTTCCTCGCTCAACACGATATTGGCGCCATGTTCATATAAGAGACTCACCTAACAAATAAAAACTATTTTCACCTCGATAGCTATAACTTCTATGCGACAAATCATCCCGATGGTGAGGCACACAGCTCTTCTGCATTTCCGAAACAGAACTTGTAAAATTCAGTGACCGATTTATAGCAGCTACTGACTAAAAAATTCTTAAATTTGTTAAATGTTAAATCTAGTAATTACCTGATTAATATCGCAGCAGAACTCTGTTTGACCTTCATCAAGTAGAAAGCCGCAACGCTCTTTTAGCAAACTTAAACCATCTTTAGGCATTGTTTTCGCGGTCCCATTGTAGGAACAGTATTGATTATGATTAAAGGCATCAGTATTACATACTCCAAACCATACACAGTCCTAAAATTAAAGAATTACGAGTATATGAGATATAGAGCACGAATGAAATTAAGTCATACAAAAATAAAAAATAATATATAAATAAATCAATTATTTAATTACTAAATTAAATATTCTATAAATGACGGATTGCTTACACTCACTGATTACTTCTTTGAGACAAGGATTAAGGTTTCAATCTACTTTTGCCGAGGGTCGGTAGGGCAATTGGGCTCAAAAAATGGTTAAACGAGCGAAAACGTTGTGAGCCGCTGCAAAGGCTGTCAGTAAAAATGTAATCTTACGATTTATTTAACCTATACAATTTATAAATGTTATACTAGCAGGCTTGAAATTAAACAATGACAATTTTGATGTAATAACATATTTTATTTATTACAATGCTTTGTGATAAACAATATTCGTTGTTTTGCCATCGCACAGTTTTCCGAAAACTCGTTGCAAGAGTCGGATACCGCGATGTTGAATTTGGGAAAACTTTTGTTACACTTGAATTAAGAATTGATCAAGCTATTGAAAATCATAATTTTATGATTTACAAAATTGAACATTTTATTTAAGCTGTGAACCAAAATTACTTGAAGCCGTTTGACCAAAACGACTCAAAACGAATTTCAACCCATTTTCGTTTGCTTTGTTTCCAATTGGCAGTTGGACCTGCAACCTTCCAAAAAGTATATCGACTTTCCCCAAGTTTTTAAAGTAAAAATTTGAAAGAAAAAAAAATACCCTAAAAAATGATTAAAATAAACCTTAAAAAATACTAATTCTAGTATTGAATACTGTAATCGTTCAAAATTGGACCATTTTTATGTTTTTGAAAAAATTAAGAAAACCGTGCTTAAAAAGCAAAGGTTTAATGCATTTTTCTCAATGACATTTTTTTTCCCTAATTTAAGGAGCAAATCTAAAATATGAATTTAGACAAAAAACGGAAATATTTTTTGCTGTTATATTTTATTCGATTTTTTTAAGAAACTTAATTTTTTGCACTATTTTTAACTTTTAGCGGAATATAAAAAAAGACCATATTTAACGGAGCATTTGACTGCACGAAAAAATAGTGGTGATATTCAGCAAACAAACAAAAGAAAAAACTATTTCCACAATTGCACCTTTTAGGAGATATTAGTTATCTTCCATTTCAACCCATGCTAACTAAACGGCCCCACGTATTCGGCCATTAGAGAACGCAGCTGAGATGTTGCTCAATGTATTCTTTGTTTCAAATTCTTACTAGCTTACAATTAACAAACACAATTATATGGTATAAATACGTAAATTTTAGATTAGCCAAGCCACGCCCCCTTGCTAAATACATATATGTATGCTTATTAGGCTGGCTCTCTCCTTACCGACGTGTTGCTGCTGCTGTTCTCGCGGTTGCAGCTGTACGCCACAGTTGCCCTGCTCCTGGGCGTCCGATGCTTCGTCCGCTGGACCGTGAAACGTAGGCTGTACTTGGCGATGCGCGGTCGCGTTTCTGTTGATTCCCTCGGCGTCACTTACCGTCTCTTTCTGTCGCGTGCATCAGCCCAGAAATTTGCAAGAACTGTCCTTGCGATTTATAAATAGTTATTTGCTGGTATGCTGGTAGTTGCATGCTGGTAGCCCATTACCCAATGAGGGCGGCCACCACATGATCCTCCAGATCAACAGGATGACGAGGACGGTGACCTGACTTTAATAGTCAACCCGTCGAGTGCAGTTGAGCCAGCCTCCCATGACATTGAGAGTGCTGCAGCTAAACTTGCATAAAAGCAAGATCGCGTCGGCGGAGCTCCTCATTGCCTTGGAGCAAGGGCCCGTCGACATAGCTTTGGTCTAGGAGCCATGGCTTGCCTCCGCTAATGCTGTGGCCGTAGTAGGCTGTAGTCCTCTAATTACAATCGTTTCCACCCACCATCGGTAAGCAGGACCAAAACCGCCGTACTCGTACGAAAGGGCATCCATGCTTACAGCACGGATGACCTGGCTGCGGTGATACTTGAAAGCGAGGACAAGCGCCTTATGGTAGCATCCTGCTACATGGCACACGACAGGCCAGCTCCACCGGAGTAGCTAAGGAGTCTGGTGGCGGAAGCCAGTCCGAAAGACCAGCAGCTCATAATTGGTACGGACGCCAATGCCCACCATAGCGTGTGGGAAAGCACCGATGTCAAAGAAAGAGTCACTTCTAGACTTTATACTATCCACTAATCTAGATGTAGCAAACGTGGGGGAGGAGCACACCTTCGTAAGCCCCTCCTCGTCTAACGTACTAGATGTTACACTCGTATCTGGGAAGAGTACTTTGGTATCTGGCCGGAGAGTCCTTGAAAGATCATTCTTCTCAGACCACAAGTACATTCAGTTTAAGTGCGAATTGAAACACTCTCCGAAAATAACTGTTTATAGAAACCCCCGGAGCACAAACTGGGAAAAGTTTAAAAAGGCAGTTTCTTCGAAGCTCGCAACTCGTCCGGGCACAGTGAAATCACCGGAAGAAATAGAAACGTCCTTATAGACACTGTCCAAGGAACCCCTGGATGCGTACCGCGCAGGATGCCCACCCTCGAGAACGAAAAAGTGAACCAAACCACTCGGGTAGAACCGGGACTTATCGCTTCAAAGAAACAACCTCAAAGAATTCTTCAAAATCGCCAAAGTGGCGAACGACGAGATAATCAATGAGGAATACAAAACCCTACTCAGGGAGTAGGGGAAGTTCTGCTCCAATATCGAGAAAGTCCCAGAAACGGTCAGACTCCGCTATACAGAGTCAGCTGAAGCGAAATAAGGGACAGTGGACTGAGGGCAGTGAAGAAGCCCTAACAAAACTAAGTTCACTTCCCATGCTGCACCGAGGTCGCTGAAGCTACAGAGCATCAGGACCTAGCAACTGAGGAACAGCACCCTCCAACAGATCTCATATCGTCTAAGAGTGTATTTCCACCCATGCTACAGGCGACCAAAAAAGTGATCACCCCCTGGCTCTCTACATGGCCCCTCCTATGGAATGTGGCGGTCGACGACCTAATAAAGAGATTCTAGAGAGCCTATGGGGACGACATAAGCATAATTATTACGGGAGTATCGGGAGCCCATCGAACCTCAGCTTTATAATGGAATCAACACTCAGGGAGTGTGAGTGGACGGGAAAAGTAGGACTCTGTATCAATGCGGACAAGACGGACCTCATCCTCTTCACCAAGAAGTACAAGGTGCCGGCATGGATCCACCCAAAAATCAACAGAACCAGACTTACCCCAAAAACACAAGTCAAATACATCGGCATAGTACTGGAAAGCAAGCTGAAAGGGAGACATAATGTATTGGAAAGGGTGAAGAAGACCACCATTGCGCTATATGCATCCGAGAAGGGAGTATCACCTGCACTAATGCACTGGATCTACATTTCGGTAGTGCGACCGACTCTGCTATATGGAGTCTTAGTGTGGTGGTAGGCTATAGAAATGAAAACATACAACAAGTTGATGGATAGAACTCAACGGCAGGCACTGCTCTGCATCCCTGGGGCGCTGAGGTCAACCCCAACAAAAGCACTCGAAATAATACTCGGAATCGACCCCCTGGACACCGACCCTGAAATAAGGCTGTCCTATAAGCTACCGGACCAATGCAGCATATTCCAGGCAGAAGTCTTTGCCATACGGAAAACGGCGGAGGTTGCTCGATGTACGGAACGCCCACATAATGTGGTCAACCTGTTCATGGACAGCCAGGCAGCGATAAGATCCATGCAGTCGTCAGCGGTCATCTGCAAAAATGGCCTGGCAAGCAGGGAGGCATTAGATTTTATAAGCACGACAAAGTCAGTGCGGATATATTGGGTTCCCAGCCACCAGGGCATCGAAGGCAACGAGACAGCAGACGTGCAGGCTAAGGAAGGCGTCGGGCTGAGAACGTGCGTGTTCCCCCAGAACGCTTCAAAGCGATCTAGAGAGGAGGGCACACATACAGCAGCAGGTGGAGGAGAATCACAAACTGCAAGATCGCGAAAACCATATGCAAGAAGAGCAATGGTAAACTCAACCACTACCTACTGCACCTATCACGGAAGGACTGTAGGATGCTAAAGGGTATACTCACAGTTCATTGTCTGGCTGCAGCACATGCAGTCAAACTAGGCATCACCAACAGTGGTAAGTGCAGGAAATGTGATGAATCTGGGGCTATCGAAACCCTGGAACATCTAATCTCCCAATGCCTGGCCCTCTCTAGGGCAAGAAACAAATACCTTGGCAGCCCGGTACTGGCATCGCTGGAAGATGCATCCAAGAGGACGCCAGTGGAACTCCTTGCCTTTGCGAAATTCTCCTCGATCCTCACGGATTTCGAAACCGCGTAAAACACTCAGAAGGTCCATACGCACATATCCGGTCAACTAAGGGCCATATTGGTCTATGCGTGGCCCCGTGATGGCCGTCCGGGACAACCTAACCTAACCGATATCAAAAGCACCACAAAATTTCCCAGTAAAAATAGTTACTTCAAGTAAATTAGTCATACCTTTTTTTACAGCAAGTCTTGTACCATTGCAAAGTCGTTGTTGATTATGATTCCGCAGCATAATTATGCTGACTCCAACTTTTAGTTGTAAATTGTATATTTCCAATCCAGGTAAGTCCAATGAATATAGAAATTCGACTGGATAATTTAAAACATCATCTTGATTGATAATTGTATCAATCGACCTATACGCAACCATTTCTCCTGGGATGGAATTCAAAATATATGCGTTGATCTAATTGACATCTTTATTTGTTTCGGCCAAAATTGCCGTTTCAACCAGTCATGGTTTCTATAATTTTGTATAATATTTGGAAAAACACTCAGAATCAAGTATTCCTTTGATGACACAAAAGTGCAAACATTATTTGGAAGCGTTATGACGCCACAAAAGTCAACGGGTACATTTGAGTCATTGCACAAATTATATGATTTTAAACACGCAATAATTTCATCAGCAGCAGTTTCCAGTTTGACTACAGGCAATGTTTGTCTGAAATCAACTGCTAACAAAATCAATGTACCACCAAACAATAGACTATCTCCACGAATATCTTTCAACGTACGATTAAGTGCTTCCAGTGACTTCTTGTTGGCCATAGTACACTAATCCCATACAATAAGAGAGCATTGCTGCAGCACTCTCGCCATTGCAGATCTTTGTGAAATGTTGCATGTAGGATTATCGTCAGCATGCATATTCAAGGGCATCTTAAAGGCAGTGCGCGCCGTGCGATCACCATCCAATAATGTGGCAGCGATGCCAGGCGATGCCAGGCGAAGCCAAAGCCAATGCGATTCTACCTTGTGCTCGAATGGTAGCCAAAATAATCGAAATGACAAACGTTTTTCCGATACCTCTAGCAGCATTAAAAAATAACAGTCCACCATGTTGTTCTTCGATAGCTCGCAATATTTGGTCGTAAACCTTTATTTGATTGATATTTAACTGTGGCTCATTGTTTTGCACAAACGCATTAAGCTCGGCATGATCATACTGTTCACGCTCCAGTTCTTTGTTGAAAATGCGATACGATGCGATCAATGCTTCGATGTAAATTAAAATATACGATAGAATGAGAACAAACATTCAATTTGCATAAAGAAAACTATTTCATTACTTTTAACGTTGGCATAAAGTTGTCTTTTATGATATTTGTGACGCCATAATATGTCACTTAAACACTCAAATTATACTTTCGTATATTGTTCAACAAATGGTTAGACTCAGGTGTCAATCCATTAAGTAATATGCTCAGTGGTTGTGCTGGGCTGCCCAATTCAGGCAATTTCACTTTACCACTCGCACAGCAAATCCCATCTGCTTAATCTTTAAATTTTAATGCCTGACAATGGCGACAACGGTCGTTCATTGGACCAATTATAATTTGTCTATAAGAAGCGTAATCGGGGACACTATTGTACGTGAACACAACACCTTGTAGATTTTATATATCACGACGTTCATTTGCAGTTGTTGCTGCATCATTTTTCCGTGTATTGGAACGGGACCTGCGATGTGTAATGTCTTGGCTACTTTCACCGCTCCTTGAAGCCACAACTTCTAACGACATTTAACTTTAAAAAACACAATGGTTGGATTAAAACGCACACATTTTCAAAAGCAAAAATATCTTTATACAAATGGCCATTTTTCAAAAAACCATTTTTTACACAAAAAGTTATAAAAACAAAATCTATTTTATGATAGATATTTTATTAAATATTCTTTTCTACAGAATGGCACAAAATCAAATAAAATAACCGTTCAAATACACATTTGTAGACAAAATTTGAGTGCACGCGTTGCGGAGAAGCCGCTTACACACAGATTTTTTCTGCATTTTTATAATATAGATTTAAATGGTAAAAAATAGCAATTTTGTAATTCTTAAAAAAAAACTTGTTTCGCGCGATATGCGGGAGCTCCTAAAAATTGGTTGGGCAGATGGTGGACTACGTTTCCGCCAGGGATCCGACCGTAATTTGTGTCTCTTGGACCACTTGATGGTGAAGCACAAAAACGTCCAAGTAGCTGGTGAAGAAGTTAAATAGGCGACTAGTTGGTTTAAATACACAATGTGTATTACACATATAACACTACTCGACAAAACCGAACTTTTTTTTTCTCAAGGATCCAAACCGACTTTTTCTGATAGATATGGGGATTAAAATTTTTTAAAGAATTATGGTTTTTTTTCTATGGCAGAACTTTTTTTTGAAGAATTTTTGAAAACTGGTATTTTTTTTTTAAGCTTTTTTCAGAGGTAGCACTTGTTTTTTTCACATAACTCTAGTATCTTTCATCTGGTTGTTAAGAACTTTAATATTTTGAATAGATAATTAAAACAGCTAGAAGATAAGCCCAAACACTTTGTGATTTCAGCTTACCGTCTGGGAAATATAAAGCAATGCAAAAATGATGATTTTTGTGCGGTATTATTTACGAAATTTTTTGAAAAATTTCAAAATTTTGTAAAAAATACCACACAAAAATCATCATTTTTGCATTTTAATGCTTTATATTTCCCAGGCTAAAAAAAAAATACTAGTTTTAAAAAATTCTTTAAAAAAAAGTTCTGCCATAGAAAAAAAAAAATATCATCAAACCATTTCTAACCCCCAAATCTTTAAGAAAAAGTTCGTTTTGTTCCTTGAGGAAAAATCGTGTTGACTAGTGTAATTTCTTTTAACATGGTATACTCGATAATAATTAGCGGATATACTTATATTAAAGTACATAATATATTTAATACATGACTTCACATAGGAATAATTGTCACTAGGGTATTCAGCGCGCGACGTATTCAACATCGGTAAATAATCGGTACGCACATATACGCACTTGCTGGTTCTGTGTGTACTCACACATGCAAGCGGATTCTATTTTTAGATTCGTACGCTCTCAAATTTGTAAGAGCGAGATGGCGCGAATTTCGTCGCTGGCTGAAAAATTGGCTTGCATATGGCAATGGAAATGTATGAGCGTTCCGCATCTTATACTTACAGTTGCGAAAAAATAATAGCAACACTACAATACATTTTCTTCTTGATAAAAAAAAATGCGCTTACTCTTGAGATTTTTTTTAATTAAAATTTTTTTTATTTTGCTTGTTATTCCCCCTAAACAAAAACAGTGGTACCGCTCTTTAAATTTCTATCTATATATTTTTTTTGGGATCTAAAAAGAAAAATCCCCCCTAAAATAGAGGGGAAAAAAGCACCATTAGCCATTTTTTTTTTGTGAAACCCCTGTATTTCGCGGAATCACCTATGCAGAATGCACCTGCTCGTTAGTTTTGACTGAGAACTCATTGCTTCTATCATAAAAGTTAAAAGTAATAATTACAATGGGACGTGGAAAGCACTGCACTGCGGAGATGCGCGATCTTATCCAAAAATTGATATTTTATGGAAAAACTTACAGTAGGTAGGATGCTCCAATAAAATGATTAAAAACCTCTTAAACTATGAAGAAAAGACTGAAACACGCGGGCGAAAACGATCTATGACCCTCTTCATGTCAAAAGACTGATTCGTCAGAGCAAGACGGATCCCATCAAGCCTGCTACTGAGCTTAAAAAAGAGATTAAAATAAATGCGACGGACCAAACAGTTCGCAGATATGTTAGGAAACATAACCTTAAAGCCTGCATCCCAAGAAAGGTACCACTTTTAAACGCGACACATATAACTAAGCGCATGAAGTTGGCCAGGGATCATTCAAATTGGGCATCCCAAAAATGGAGTAATATTTTAGGTCAGATGAGTCCAATGTGGTTATGTTTGGTGGAAAGGGATCTCGATCACGTGATAGAATACTGAATACAAACCCCAGTACACCACAAAAACTTTTAAGCATGGAGGGTGTAGTGTAATGGTATGGGCCTGCTTCTCCTACTATTGAGTAGGTCCAATACATTGGACAAAACCCATCATGGATCAGCACGTGTTCGTGAATATCATGGAGACAGTAATGCTACCCTTTGCAGAATATGAAGTGGCGCTCGTATGGTCTTTCATCAGGACAATGAACCCAAACACACCAGCAAGAAAGCAAAGGAATGGTTCAGGGCAAACACTCTGAACGTTTTGGAGTGGCCTGCTCAGTCGCCTGACCTGAATCCCATCGAAAATCTGAGGTTCTACGTCAAGAAGGCAGTTGCTGCTTCCAAGCCAACCACTATCCGATCACTTTGGGAAGAAATTAAAGAGTCCTGATCTAAAAACGTTGCCAGGACTTAGTTGATTCCATGCCAAGACGCTGCGCAGCTGTTATTGACAATAAAGGACAGTGTACTAAATATTAAATTATGCATATAGATTTAGTTTTAATAGTTCAAAATGGTTAGCTAATGAACCCGTTACATATTGCTTGTTTTTTGTATTTTAAATCCATTTTTGAAAAGTGGTGCTATATTTTTTTTCGCCTAGTTTTATGATTTTCATTAAAGTTCCTTAAATAACTTAAAAAGTTACAAACAAAAATTGTTTTTTTTTTCCCCAGGTTTGTTAGAGTCTCTCAATCCGATGATCCTATTGGGCTTTGAGGTGGCTCAGAGGGGGCCTAGCTGAGGCCACCGGACGGGTCGCAGGTTGCGGATAGCGAACGGCCAACCCTAGTGGGTAGGTCAGCTGCGAATAAGCGGGCATCTTAAAGAGCATCAACTATGTTGGCTCTGAGGGAGAGTACCGAACTAAGCAGTCCCGGACAGCCAGCGGGTGTTCGCGACGCAGCAACACTGACGATGCGCTTGTGGTGCCGCCTCTCATTAAGTAGCTCACACAATCCCATCCCTACACAACACCTACCCACATCCCAACCCCAACACTCACCTCACACCGGGCCGGACTAAGGTGTCACTCGACCCGTGCCAAGAGTCAGCCTGGCTGGGGGCTCGGTATAAAAACTAGCCCAGTCGTGAACGGAGAGCTTAGGGACTTGGCAGCCCCCTGTTCTAATTATGCCTTACCCGGGTAACGCAGAGCTCTGCCGGGGTGGACCGTTCCCTTTCTCTGCAGCTCGTGGGAATCATATGGATAAATACTCAAAATACAAAAACGAAAACAAAAACGAGGAAGGCACTCCCCAAATGCCGGCTGGGAGAAATCCCAAGCGAGAGAAGGCAACGGCCCAAAGGCCTGGCCAAATCCGCTCAGACGCAGGAAAGACCTGCACGGTGAAGGACGCGGGAATGAATCCGGGTGGGTCCCATCCCAAACCTGGGATGGGTGGAAAGCCATCACCCAAAACTGATACCATGGTAGGGCAGCTAAGCAATATTGCGGCTGCTCAACCTTCCGGTGAAGCGGCGGGTGATGACTTACCATCAACCAGCGTCCAAACCAAAAAATATAGCTATGCCGAAAAGAGGAGTGCTGGGCACATACTCCGTCGGCAGAACGCCAGCCAGAAAGTCAGTCCAACAGCAGACTGGCTGAAAAAGGTGGAATGGGCCTCGGCGGTGTTGCCCAACTTCAGTGTGGAGCCACAGAAGGTGGCCGCACAACCGAAGAGGCAGCGCTCGCAAGAGACGCCCGGACCTGCCGCGAAGCGCTCTAGAGTGCTTCCAAACGTGTCCTTCGCGCAGATTGCCAAGGAGAGGACGCTGATAGGCGTTCTCGACACAGGCAGCGCGGAGGGGAGAATACCCAGGGGAGCATCAAAGTGGTAGCCTGCGAGGATGAGCGCTATACAAAGCGGCGGTGGCGCAAATCGGTGAGGTCTACGCCGGGGCGAAGCTCGTCGCTGTGGACTGGAGCGAGGTGCCCAGTAGACCAAGGGCCCGTATATGGGTACCGGCCACTTTTAAGGAGCCCGAGCGGATAAGGAGTCACTAGCCCCGATCGAGGCAGCCAAGGGAGAGCTCAACTTCGGGTTCAGCTCGGTGACCATGAAGGTCTATAAGTCGGATGCAGCGGCCGAGGCGCGTTCTGTCAACAACCCAGTTGAGCAGGACGTTGCCTCGGAGATCGAGGCACCCGAGGTAGACCCGGAGCCGGCCCTAGAGAGCTACTCCTCGGAGACAGAGCTGATGCTCGATTTTGAGGCGCTGTGTCGGGACGAGATCCTCGACGACTCGGACGCCGATATAACAGTGGTGGAGAATGACTCTAATGAAGTCTCTGAGACTTCTGCAGATACATCTCCACCACTGTAAAGCAGCATCCGCTGCCCTGATACTCCGCTTAGTCGCGAGCGGAGGGGACATAGTCCTAATCCAAGAGCCCTGGGTGGTAGGAGGCAGGGTCTGTGGATTAGCGACGAAGGACTAAAAGCTGATTGTAGCCCAAACTGAAGGTAAAATTAGAACCTGCATATTAGCAAGAAAGCACCTAAATATCTTTCTGCTCCACAATTTTAGCAATGGCGACAACACGGCGGCTAGCCTAGAGCTACAAGGGACACGCCTGAACCTGGTGTCGTCCTACATGGCTCATGAGGAAAGCGATCCTCCCAGTGACCTCGTTCGCAAGATTGCCAGCGACAGCGAGAGGTCGGATACAAGCCTACTAATAGGCTGCGATGCCAACGCTCATCACACCCAATGGGGGAGCTCGGATACAAATGTAAGGGGTGAGTCACTTTTCAGCTTCATCCTAAACTCCAACCTAATTATTGGTAATAGGGGTAATGACCCCACTTTTATCATAAAAAACCGTCAAGAGGTTATTGACCTCACTCTATTGTCTCACAAACTGTCAGACATAATGAAAAGTTGGAGAGTCCTAGAGGACCACTCCTTCTCCGACCACAGGTACATCGAGACAATCCTATCGCTCGAAAGCACCATACCCGCTAGCTATATAAATCCAAGAAAAGCCAACTGGGATACGTATAGTGCAAAAATGGAGGAATTACAAAAGTAAGCTAACCCTATACAAAAAAGAAACAAGGAGAACAAAAAGGGCCTATTGGCAAAAATTTTGCTCCGAAATTGAGGACACGTCAGAAGCCGCAAGGCTACGCAAGATCCTGTCAAAAACATCCCCCTCGGTGGGATATCTCAAGAGAACGGATGGTAAGTGGACGAACTCTAGTGAGGACTCCCTACACATTCTCCTCGATACTCATTTTCCTGGGTGTACGACCATCGAGCCGGCAGACACCCCAAGTGAAGGCCCGGAAACCTCGATGAGGCACATCCTCACAAAACGGAATATTAGCTGGGCAGTAAACAGCTTTAAATCCTACAAATCGCCTGGCCCGGACCACGTCATTCCGGCTCAGCTACAAAAAGCCGGGGACATGGCCATCAACTGGCTGCAAAGTATCTTCAGGAAGATACTGACAGTGGGAAAAATCCCCCGCGCTTGGCTAAAGGCTAAAATAGTCTTTATCCCCAAAGCAGGGAAACCCTCACACACAACCCCATAAGACTTCAGACCAATAAGTCTATCGTCCTTCCTTCTCAAAACCTTTGAGAGACTAGTCGGGCTGCAGCTGAGGACAACCATAAATCCTCAGTGGCTGTCAGGCGCTCAACATGCCTACCGAAAAGGGAAATCCACGGAAACGGCACTCCATGAAGTAATCTCGGCAGTGGAGAAATCTCTACACGTCAAAGAATACTCCTTAATTGCTTTCCTAGACATTGAGGGAGCTTTTAACAACGTTATACCGGGAGCCATCACAGAGGCCCTGACTGACCTTGGAGTGGATCGTCACTTGGTGATGCTCATAGATCAAATGCTCACATGCAGGACAGTGACATCATCAATGGGATCGTCCACTCAGTCAAGGTATGTCAACAGAGGCACCCCCCAAGGTGGTGTCCTGTCTCCCCTTCTATGAAACATAGCAGTCAATAAGATTCTGTGTGACCTGGAAGGGGAGGGCTGCAAGGTGGTAGCATACGCGGACGACGTTGCCATTATCTTCTCGGGAAAATTCCCTCAAACACTCTGCGATCTAATGACCGCGAAGCTCGCGCGACTGTCAGAATGGACAAAGTCGCGTGGACTGGGAGTTAATCCCTTAAAAACGGAACTTGTGTTGTTTAAAACCAAATACAAAATCCCGTCCCTCAACCCCCCAATACTAAACGGATGCAGGCTCTCCTTCAGCGACAGTGACAGTTACTTAGGGTTGGTAATTGATAAAAAGCTTAGCTGGAACCTGAGCATCAAAGACAGAGTGAAGAAGGCTACGATAGCCCTCTACACTTGCAAGAAGGCCATTGGGCTAAAATGGGGCATGAACCCAAAAATAGTCCAATGGATCTACCTGGCAATAGTAAGACCAATACTGCTCTACGGAGTCGCAGTGTGGTGGCCTGCCCTATCGAAGGGGACCATCACTAAACAACTAGGCAAGGTGCAGCGTACTGCAGCCCTATGCATCAGTGGAGCTCTGAGCACAACACCAACGGATGCGCTAAATGCAATACTATGCCTGCAGAGCCTTGACCTTGCAGGTAAGGAGCAGGCAGAAAAGGCAGCAATCCGTCTGAGAGACTCTGACCAATGGGTGTCACATCACACCGGTCATGCGTCCATCCTAAATGGAAACAAAATCGTCCCCACAAAAACGGACTACTGCGTTCCGACGGAGTATACAGATACCCCCTTTGAAACAATCATCCCTCACAGAAACAACTGGCTTGAGGGACCACCTGGTCCAAAGGGAGCCATTCAAATCCTTACTGATGGCTCAAAGCTGGACAACAAGGTCGGAGGAGGAATCTACTCCGAACAGCTGAACATAAGTCACTCCTTCAGGCTCCCGGATCACTGCAGTGTCTTCCAAGCGGAGGTCATAGCGATCAAGGAAGCTTTGAGCTGTCTTCAGGAACTAACCCCTGCGGCAACTCTCATAAATATCTATAGTGACAGCCAAGCTGCGATCAAATCGCTGAATGCGATAACAACAAGCTCGGCTACCGTGGCAAACTGTCGCAAATCTCTTCATGAGATGGCTTATCAGTTCGTCATCAGCCTAATATGGGTCCCGGGCCACCAGGACATTGAAGGCAACTGCATAGCAGACGAGCTGGCCAGAGCTGGAACAACAATCCCCCTTCTCAATGATAAGGAGGATATTCGTATGCCAATGGCCACCTGCAAGCTCAAAATAAAAGAACATTTTAGGCAACTAACAAATGACAGATGGCAAACTGTGCCACTATGTCGCATAACTCGGCAAACATGGCCTAACATTAATAGGAAGCGCACCGATGAGCTCTGCAAACTCAGCAGGAGTAGGTGCAGCTCAGTCATACGCTCCCTTACGGGACACTGGCTAATAGGCACACATGCAAACAGGCTGGGCGCCCCATATAACGACTTCTGTCGTAGCTGCAGAGATGAGGACGAGGAGGAGACTGTGGAACACCACAGTAGAAGGAGACTCCAATACTTGGGCGCTCCTTTTCTAGGTGACATTTCGGACATGTCTGCAATCAGTCCCAGAAGGATAAGGGCATCCGGATGGGACAATGGATAAAATAGGGTCTCACGAGGGAGAAGGGAACGTAACATGCGGTCTCTGACAACCCCGACAGCCGCCTCAACCTAACCTAACCTAACCTAGAGTCTCTCATTTCTAAAAATGTTCTTTAAGTTTCTTTAAAGCTAAAAATGTGAGTTTGGCATTTACTTAAAAATTGCTTGTGGTGGTGGTGCTATTATTTTTTTCACAGCTGTATATAGTCTTTGGTCGCAGCTCAGTCCTCACAACGTAAATAAAATTGTTTTCATTCATGACAACTAATGATCTTAGAAAACTTATCTTAATTTATTATTATTATTTTTTTAACTGTGCAAAACGAAATTAAGATCTCAATTCAGATGTCAAATATAAATGAAAACTTAAATTTTTATATTACTAAGGAAAGTCCATGAAGGACTACTGTTAATTTTTTGTAATTTTTTTATATATTTTTTTTTTTAATACATAAGCACATGAAGTGATCTTTTTTTAAGTTAAAAAAGAAAAAATTGTATCTATTTATTGCTTACGCCGCCGCCGCCGATATTTTTTGGCCTCTACGCCGCCGCCGAAGCTAACACAGTCGGCGTAAACCTCTATCTCACATTCTTTGCCTGTGACTTCGCCAAGTCGGCCACGCATCTCTTCTGCCTCCAGAACTACGTCGACTCAAAACATCAACATCATCACCCACTCCAAGACCAGCCAGTAGTAGTAGCCCCGCTGCAAGGACCAAATCATTTCTCTTACCATCTCCCGTCACACTTCAGGTGCCAGCTGGAATCCAAGACGATCCAATCAGCGCTCGCGTTACCAGTCCCGTCAACTCTAGACCCTCCATCACAATGGCTCAATCCGCCAGCCCTACATTATGGGCAAGACTAGTCGCCGCCATTGGCCGTCTGACTCAGCTAGAAGCGCGCATAACCACCGCTCCATCCGCTTCTCTTTCTGAGGTCCGCCGAGGCCAACTCCTGAGCATGTGGGCGGAGGTCGAGGCGGAGTATAAGGTTGGCTCAGCAGCGATGGTTGATGAGGCTCCAGAAGTACAAGAAGATATCCGGACGAAGTACGGCGAGTGCTACGGTGTATTTGAGCAGTGCCTAGCGCACCTCATTACGTCCGCTGGCCTACCTCCCGAGACTTATTTACGGCAATCTAAATAAATAATTCTATGTCGTCTCCGGAAGAGAAGCTATACCATAACACCGCTAAACTGATAATAAGTCGAAAAGTCCCCGCTCACCAACGATGGTTTCGAATCGGCATGGTCGGCCCTCCGAAACCGTTATGAAAATAATCGGTTCCTGGTAACCAACCAGATAAATATCTTGCTCTTTTTGCCTCGCGTCGAGTCCGAAACCAGTCGGGCTTTTAAAGAGCTACAAGAGCTCACTCAAAGGTCTGCACCGACAACTGGGATAGCCTCCTCGTTACGATGTGTGCCTCCAAGTTGCCGAAGTTGACCCGGTCTCTGAGGGAGGCGTCCGTCACAGACAAAAAGGAGGTGCCTCCATGGACGGAAATCGACCCCTTCCTCACTCAGCGCTATTTGGCGCTAGAAGCCATGGAGTGCGACCCATCCATTTCCAAAGGCGAACTGAATCCACCACCGTCCAAAGCTAATCAGAATCCGCAAGCCTCCAGAAGCCAGTGCACTCCGTTCCGTTCCCAAGGCAATTCTGTTCCAAGGATGCCTCACTCGTTCGATAGCAACGGTAATCCAAGCAAGAGCACATGTGATCTCTGCTCCAAAGAGAATCACCCGATCCGACTATGTCCTCACTTCCTGCAAATGACTGTTGATGCTCGTTCCAGGCGCATTAAGCAAAGGCAGCTTTGTTTAAACTGCTTTGCAAAAGGCCATCAACTTTGAGAATGCCAAAGCACCCACAATTGCATCACTTGTGGGGGCCGCCACCACACGCTTCTCCATCGTGGCAATCCCGTTACCAGCGAGTCTAATTCCACATCCGTACTCAGTTCCACAGCTTGGAGAGACGAAAGACGGCAAGCACCTGCCGCACAAAATTCAAATTCTTCCGAACCTTCGACTAATGTTCAAACGTATTTCGCTTCCGGCACAAGTTCTGTCCTTCTCGGCATAGCAATCATTAGTATTTGCCACCTGGGAACAAATTTCCGCGCCCACGCTCTGATCGACTCGGGCTCCGAAGCAACGTTTATTACGGATCGTCTTTTAAACACGATTCAATTGCCATTCCAAAATATCAAGACAGGTCTCGAGCCTCAATCAGACAGTATCCGCTCAGTCCAATAAGCGCTGTCAGTTCGTTCTCCGACTAAGCCTGGTTTACAATTAAACGCCGCAGCCTACGTTATTCCGGAATTGGCAAAGAATCTTCCGTTGCATCCGATCTCGAAAAGTTTATTGAATGACTTGCCAAGCCTTCCCGTTTTTCGAGAACTCACCAATCGATGTCCTGAGTGGCGCCGACTTGCTTCCATCCGTAATGTTAAGCGGCCTACAAACCAACATATTTTGTATTTGTATTTGTATTCATTTTATAAGGTTCAACTATGAGCAGTTAAACTAACAAATTATAACGTAATATGAAAAGGACAAGAACATGGATTATCAGACTATGGATATTATGTAAGAGGTTACGGCAGAGGCTACGGAAAGCTTCATGATCAGAGTAATTAGAAAGACTGAGTTGAAGATAAAGCGAAAAGTAATGCCTAGTCGGGCGAAAAGGAATATAAATGCTAATAAGGCTACTGAGGGCAGTGGAATCAACCTCACCAGCGGGAAGTTTGTAAAGAAATATAACTCCATGGCAAATCCTACGGCTTTCAATATGTGGTTCTCTCCTCGGGCAAGAAACTATTTTTGTTTGGGTGCTGACGGGTTCCGTGTCTTATACCGGAATATACTTATAGCCGTCAAGTGGCATCCTTTTCAAGTCATATTTCCAGAGTAGCTTCCAATGTCCTAAATGTGCCTATAATCCGTTCCAAGCTCACTTCTAATGCTTCTTCGACTTTGTCATTTCACCCTAGCCTTCCACATCCAGACATTGCTTTTGGATTCCGAAAGGAGGCCCCGAGCTGTCCTCCACTTCAGCTACTGCACCAATTTCCTGGCTCACCAGCACTCTGGCCAGGATTGCCGAAGCGGGGATCGGTGTAAGGCGTGTAACCGGGAACACCACACGTTGCTGCACATGGACTATGTGCGACACTCACACTCTTCTCGACGTCTTGGGCTACCGCAGAAGTGAGTCTCTGTCTACCCCCCGAACGGTGAGACTGCGCTATTGCAGTGTCTATTTCCACCCCGACAAAGCATACACGCATAGAGATCTTTGGTATAGATATACTTGAAGCGCCACTTTTATTGGGAATCCTTGTCTTTGGGAACCGAAACCGACCCGACCGCATCCACCCTCCTACAAACAATGTGCATAAAAGTAGAGTAGCGTCCACAGAAGCGACTCACACCGTTCCTTCACGTTATTACAATTGGTACACTTTAAATAACGTTTTAAATATTTAAAGCTGGAAGTGATTACTTACCTGTTTTGATAATTGGAAAAAACTAAGGAGTGCCACAATGAAGAGGGTCCGGACTCCATATGCAGAACACTTGAGGGGGATTGAGGAACACATCCTTTATATAAAATTCAAATCGCATATCTGTAAATGAAATTGGGATGATGGAAAATTTTTTTTATTTATAATGGTAGATACGGTATTTAAAAAACTAAGGTCTCTGCGAATTTACAGGATATCAGATAAATGAAAGATCAGAGGGACATGTCCATATCCATATCTGGCTGTTACATATGTAAGGGAGAGGACCCTGTTGAGGACCAGGTACTAGTAGTGACCCACCCCCCAAAAAACTTGGACAGCAAGCAGATGTTAATGATCTGAGTATTGGGAGTCATATTCGGTAATAATAAGCAGTTTTTGGGCTAATACCGAAACAAATAGCTGCTTTGGTCTGGGTGCTGTGAGCCTAATACAAAAAATGGGGGAAAAAAAAATTCAAAGTAAATTTTATTATTTTTCAAGTGCGAAAAAATGGATGTAAATTTTGTCAAAAAATTGTAGTATTTCGTTTTCCTTGTAGTGTGGTCATTGTAGTTTGTGAATTGTTTTCGTTTTTAATCAAAATATATGCACAACATAGTTTTTTGTTTTTTTTTTGAAAAATTGTCTGTTTTGCCCGGTTATGACACACGCCATGATACCCGTGTAGACATCCTGTTTTTTGTATTTAATGCGTTTATTTGGTTACGAAGCTGCATAATATTGTTGTTTAAGGTAATGTAGTACAAATAAATAACCTTTGGACCACTGTACATCTTCGATGAGCTGCCTATCACTTATGGAAGAAATTGGTCCCTTGCAAAGGGCTACACCGCAGAAGCCTTCGAATCGTGATAGAAAGCCGATGGAAAGCTCCGTGCTTACTTTTCCTTAATGCATTATTTCTTTGAAGAAAAATGCAGCTAAGAAAGATTCGAAGCTAAACAAGAAGGAACGTGTGAGTTGCTTCTGGGGACGCGACTCTACTTATACCCGTACTCAGTCAGTACATTACATTTTGAAGCATGATTTTTTTTAATTTTAGCGTTAATTTTTCATTTTACATTTTTTTGCTACATCTGCTATATACATCTACATAGCGGGGTGGGGGAAGCAACTGAAAATTAATTTCGTCATTCTGGCTTTAATTATGATCCGATCTGATTCAGATTCGGCGATCTGGTAGATATGGGCATTCTCTACGATACCGCTCTTTTAGTTTTATCGTATCTTTAAAATTGTGCCTGCCACAGATTTTCTTGCTATGTGGGGACGGAAGGGGGCTGGGCGAAATTTTGAAATACACTTGTAGCAGTGTGATATCACATGAGCCTGGAAACCAAATTTGGTTGCCCTAGCTCTTATAGTCTCTGAGATCCAGGCGCTCAACAAGACAGTCAGACGGACAGACAGGGCTCTATCGACTCGGCTATTTATGCTGGTAAAGAATATATATACTTTATGGGGTCGGCAAATTTTCCTTCTCTGCGTCGCACACATCCACTTTTACTACAAATCTAATATGCCCCTTAACTATTTTTTGAGTACGGGTATAAAAATATGCAGGCATCTGTTTCTGCCCAGAAAAAGCTTGGACAGGCATCATTAGCCAAACCACCAGCTCGAACCAAGGCTCTTTCGGACGATGATCAGGATTTTTGCATCATCTGTCTTCACCTTCTGCCAAGATAATTGACCGCAAATTCCGTCGAATGCAATAAATGTAACCGTCCGGTGCATATGAAGTGCGCTAACATGCGTGCAAGTAACTAAACTTGCAAGCATTGCGACTCTGACTACGATTATTGATGTTAAAAAGTCTTATCCTTCTTTTTCTATAAGCCTTTAGACTCTTAAAATAAATAAACTTCCAATTTCTCGTTATTTGTGGTGATTTTTTTTCATATTTTTTAATTTTAAGCGGATTTTTCTGGGTGGTCCACAACTAGGCCTATATTTTTTTCTCAAAAAAAGGTTACTTCACTAATTTCTTGATAAAATTTTTCGGAATGAAGGAATCAATATAGTTATTCACTGATAGTTAGCTAAAGCCTCTAGCTTTAAATTGGTACACATATGTTTGTATAATATGAAATTGGTCAAAATTTATGAGTCAAAAACAAAACTATGTCCACAACTGGGCGCTCTCCCTTACGTATGTACATAAACATATAAAATACTTATCACGAATTTTAAATAATGTACTCTGAGAACCGTGTATGCCACGGCTCTACTTGTATACCCGGTACTCCAGTCTGTGAACCTATAATTTTTGTCGAATTTTTAAATATTTTATCTGCTTACATTTTGATATATATATATATTTTGATACATTTGTCATCTACATCTATAATGTAGATTCTATCTCTCTTCCGCCAGAGGCCGCACACTGCACGATGCAGAGTGTGTGTGAGAGAGAATGAGTTAGCGCTGAAAAGGGGTATCTCAGCTACTAAACCGATCGGAACCAGATAATGCGTTTTCGGATTTATCCTTTTTTCAAAAGATTTTCGTCCTTTGTGGGGGCGGGGAGAAATTTCTAAGTACACTTGTAAAAGTGTGATATCACAGAAGTCTTGATACAAAATGTGATTGTTCTAGCTTTTATAGTCTCTGAGATCTAGTCGCTCATCGAGACGGACAGATATTTTTATCTTTTTAATATATACTTTATTTACTCGGAAACGTTTCCTTCTGTGCGTTACGCACATCCACTTCGACAAAAAAAACACCTTAACTCTTAGCGAATCGGGTATAAATAGCAAAACCTTGTTGAAAATTACCATCTCTTTCAATGCACGAATTTATTAACATACATTAATATGTATGTACATATATGTATGAGTGAGAGATGTGACGAAGCGACGTCTTCTTATGTAAATTTATTTTTCATTTCTTTCGATTTGCCTGCGAGCAGAAGTACCGGTATAAAAAAAATATCTGAATTGAGTTAAGCAAGTATCTGCGTTTAATTTAAGAAAAATGCCTTTAGCGACACTGTTGGCCATCGAAGAGCTTTGGAGGCAAAATATTAGAAAGGAAACCTAGCAACACAGGCTTCTCAAAAGCGCATCGGAGCCGGTTTCACGATCAGACGATACGTATGTGGTTTATGAGATTACGTTTTCAAACTACTGATTTGTTTCATTTCAATTCACAGTTTTCGTTATGATTCTCTTTGTGCTGCCATGGGCTAAGCGCACTGCCGAACAGGGGTTTTTAACATAAATACAATGGTAATTATGTGTATAAGTGGTTTGTTAATTATGTTTGACATTTTAAAGCGATGCCACCTGGTAGAACTACAATTGAATAGAAATGTTTTCACGTTTGAGATAAAGGAAGTTTTACTGCAATGAGCTTTTTTTTTAATGCTTATTAAAGAAAAAACATAATGCTTTCAGAATTCGTCTTTAAAAAGGTGGCATTAATCTCCTAACTTCGAAAGCTCGAATCACACTAGGTGGCCACATCGGACGCCCACGTATTGAGCACGGAATCGTTACATGAAAATTCAGTCAGTGGATTGGATAGTGATTTACTAAAATGCTTACTTTATTAACTTAACATGTATAATGTTAAATTATTTAAATAAGGGTTAATCACCAATTGAACAACCTTTCTGGGAAAGTAAGATTCGAATTGTTTAAGGTGTGTTTTATGGGAGTATTTGATCAAATCGCTGGATCAATAGGGCGCGATTTCGAATCAGCGTACAAATCGGTGTGTGGCACCGCGGAATGTAATTAAGGGGAAATTCAAGCGGAAGTGATTTCGGTAGCACCCTGTATACACTTCATGGGGTCGGAAACGTTTCTTTCTCTGCGTTGCACACATCCACTTTTACCACAAATCTAATATACCCTTATCTCTTTGTGAATACGGGTTTAACAAGAAGAATATAAACAGAATAGAAATATGGCATAACGCGAAGAATTAATTGCGCTTATTAGGTACTCGGTGACCGAAACAGTCAGCGGGAGTTAACACAAAAATAGTTCGTCAAGAAATAATTTTTGTGGGACCGACGAAAGACGTAGACGTTTTGATGTTGTGCAATCTTTAGAGTGTCGTCAGGTGCCTGCACGCCATCTGCACCTGCACCTGCACCGGACGACAGTTAGAAATTTTCTTTACAGACTTTGTTTTTCTTTATTATTGAAATGCTTTTTTATTTATTTTAAATTATCCACTTCCGTAACTCCGCACCGCACTTTTGGTCAGGGAATCAAACCCGTTCAAGTGGATTCGTACTCGATTTTGGTGCCAATTAGTCGATATAGCCATGTCTGTCTATCCGTACGTCCGTCTTGTTTGTCGCCGAGATCTCAGAGACTATAAAAGCTACATTTTAGATGTTTAATCGACATTGTAGCTGTAAATTTAGATAACTGAATTATAAAAATAATGTAAAATATTGTAAAATTCTATATAAATCATGTACGGACTGAGTACGGGTGTAAAAGTAGAGTCGCATCCCCAGAAACGACTCACACGTTCCTTCTTGTTTCATTTTTAATTTTAGTAAAATTTCACAATTTGCACTGTTTACAAAACACAGCTGATTTATCAAACCTGTTTTAGCTATGTTTCACACCCTACGGAATAACACGGAAGAGCAAATTGCTGGCAGGAATAGCCAACAAAAGTGAATTGGAATATAGCACTCATCAGGGAAATATATACTTTTACTATCAAAATATCAATTAGATGAGATTTCTCAATATCAAATTTACTACATACATATTTATATGTAGATATGTATCTTAATAATATATGTACATTTGTGTTTATACGCAAATGCATTTTTATTTTTGAAAGCTTCACATATTTACATATGTACATATTTCAAATACAAAACATTATACTAACACACATACATATAGCCATACAAATGACTAAACATGTCTATATACATACAAATGTAAACATAAATAAAGCTCGTTTATATAAAAAATAACTGTTGGGAATATTTCTTTTGTTATGTGCATATATTCATACATATGTTATTTATTAAGATAAGGTGCTAAGGTTTATTTGGATTTTAATAAAAGTTATGAACGAATACATGTATGTATGTAAGTATGAAAACTACTTTAATAATAGTGAAAACAACTTAATTCGATTTTCACTGACCCTCGTTTTAAAGCGAAATTCACCGATGATCAGGTGAAAAATATAATTTAAAGTCTAGTACTAGGGCTGGAAAACCACTAATGGTATCGATGGTTGTCCAATTTTGCGATATACGATGGTTATTTTTTACCATCGATATATAGACTATATTGAATAATGAGCAAATCAGGGGTGCCACAGAAATCACTTCCGCTGGAAAATCACCTCAATTCCATTCCGCCGTGCAACACACCGATTTTTCAGCGGCATCAAAATCGCTCACAATTTATCCAGCGATTTGATTAAATACACCCATAAAACACACCCAAAACGATTGGAATCTTACTTAACGATTCCGCTATCAATCCGCTGCAGAGCGAGGTGGCCACTTAGTCGGACATTCGAAGTTAATACAGTAATGCCACATTTTTTAAGTCGAATTCGGAGCAATATATTTAATATTAATTATATTGAAAGCTTTCTGTTTTTCTTTAATTAAGCATTGCAAAAAATAGCTCATTGCAGTAAAACTTCCTTTACGTCAAACGTGTGCATACTTTTTGTGCAAATTGTGAAAACATTTGTAGTCATTTGAAGTTCTACCAGGTGGCATCACTTAAAAATGTCAAAACTGAACTAAGAAACCATTTCTACACATTATTGCCATTGCATTTATGTCAAAAACCCTTTTCGGCTAAGTGCAGACCCATGGCAGCACAAATAGAAGCATAGCCAAAGACTGGTAATTTTAATGGACTAAACTATCAGTAGTTTGAGAATACAATCACAAAAATCACATGCGTATCGTCTGAAGGCGAAAACGAATCCAATGCGCATCTGAGAAGCCTGCGTTGCAAAGTTTGTATTCTAATACGTTGCCTCCGTAGTTCTTCGATGGCCAACTCTCTCGGTAAAATCATTTTAATTAAGTTTACAGTAAAAATCAAATGATTGAAGCTGTTAAAAAAAACAGACATCTGAATGCACGGCAATGCACGGAGAGTTGCCAGACAACTGCTAGAGTTGCAGAGTACATTGTTTTGTTTGACTCGCACGATATTGGATGTTTTTTTGCTTTGAAATTATAAAATTACAGCTTTGAAAATGAATTGAATCTGGAAAGGTGTCAACCCTAGCCTTAGTTCGAATTTGGTTTGTGACAATGCTAAGAAAAATGAAATCGCTCGGAATTCTGTGGAATGGAGGAAATTTTTAAGCGGAAATCCTCTGCGCGGCTTCCAATTTCACTAGTGATTTCTGTGGCACCCCTGTATATATTTCCGTTTAAGTTCTCCGAACTCTCTGACTCGCGCATTTTATGAAATTGATTTCATTTTAGTGCTCTGGAGAGTGTGCCAAAGAAATTCTATCAAACCGGCACCGGTTTTCACATTTACTTTGCGTTTTATTTTTCACTATTTGTTGTTGCACAGACCAATGTTTTCCAATTTTGAGGTTGGTTTAAATACGAATTTTTTATGAAAAAGTTACAAGCTCAATTTCCCTGTTAATGGCGAAAGCCGACGTCATTTGCAGAATATTTATGTACAGTTGTGTTCAATGAAATAGTAGTGCCGCACCTCACTACTTTCAAAACCCTTTTTGAGATATTTCTAGTCTTTCAAATTGAACAAGTGATATCTTTACCGAAAGCCTGGAATGTAGGCATTTGAAACTCGAAGAAACCCTGTTACATTTGCATTCCATCTTCTTGTTTTTCATGACTTTAGACAACTACACATAATATCTGCTGTTCAATGAAATAGTAGTGCTGGGTTAAATTAATTTCTAAAAATGAAAAAACAAAGCTAATTAATTTAAAAAAGCCACCATCTGCAAGCTCAATTTATATATCGAATAATGGAACCGTTTGGACCGTTGAAGAAATCACTTCTCGGTCCAGAAGAGGAGACCTAAGAGTTAGACTAAAAACTTAAGGCAGGAGGTATAATGGGATGGAAAACTAAGTTGTATGCACTCTCATTATTGTATTTAACCAAATTAACTATAAGAATTAGACTGAAAATCAATTTTGGATGCGAAAAACTTATTTTTTAGAGGATGGTCGGTGATGGTCGAAGGCAAGACCATGACTTCAAAACCCTCAAAAATTATGAAAACAATATTATTTCGCTCTGCCATTGATGTGACAGTTTTTAAACGGTTGATTACATATTATTTCAATGCAAGAAGTCCCAGAAAGCTGCTTTTGGGTCTTAGAGTACATGGGTGCACGACTTCAGTTTCGAAAAACTCATATGGAATGGCATGTGTCTCAGTGACAAAAATACTTTTGACTGATGATAGTAAAGTTGTATTATATGGTAAGATAGACCCAAAAGAATATGTTTGGCATACAAAGAAATCCGATTACCACTTAAAATCATGAAAAAATTAGCATTGGGCATGCTACGCTGAGTCCTATGGGGCCCAGCTCATATGAGCTAGTACTTTCTAGCCTGAAATTTGAGTATAGTATGATTTTGAGCAAACGTGAGTATGTAGGTATACTTTAGAATACATTAAATCCAGATTACAGTTGAAAAATTCATGTTAAAAGGATCTTTTAACCGGATAATGACTTGAAACACCCAGAAAAGCTCGCTAGGAATTGATTTTTATCTGAAAAGATCGACATTTTGCCATGGCCAAATGTCCAACTAGATATTAATATCATCAAAATCTTATGCTGGAATACCAAATACGTTGTTGCAACTGCAAATCCGTCAACCAGAGCAAAGTTTTAGAAAGTGGTTCAAGGATTATTGGCTCAAATCCTATTGAGGCGTTGGCAAGAGATTAATAATGACCCATGTTCGGCCGGTACAAGTTCGCAATGAAAACCAAATTGATTAAAAACTAAATATTAAAGCTCAAGATACATAAAGAACATGAAATATATGTTTTTATTTGAGTTTAGTTGATTTTTTCAATTTTCTAAAAAAACACTACTATTTCATTGAACAGCAGATTTCATGGGTATTTTTCTAAAGTCATGAAAAACAAGGAGATGAAATTCAAATTAAATGGGATTTTTTCAGGGGTTAATGATAACACTCTAAGCTTTCCAAAAAGGTTTCACTTGTTAAATTTGGATGACTGGAAGAGTATCAAAAAGGAGTTTGAAAGTCGTGAAGTGTGGCACTACTATTTCATTGAACACAACTGTACATATGTAAGTAACAATCAATGTATATGAAAAATAATTGATTTAAGGTAAAAAATATAAATATGTATATAGGTTAGGTTAAACCAGACGGCCCTCAAGGGGCCATGCATAGGCCTATATGGCCCTTAGTTGTCCGGATGGGGGTGTATGAACCTTTCGAGTATATTTATGAAGTTTTGAAGTCCTTGAGGATCGAAGTGTTTTTGGCAAAGGCTAGCAGTTCCCCTGGCGTCCTCTTGGAGGCATCTTCCAGTGATGCCAGTACCGGGGCGCCTAGGTATATTCTCCTAGCCCTCGAGAGAGCCGGGCAGTTGCAGATGAGATGTTCCAGGGTTTCAGTTGCCCCGGATTCCTCGCATTTCCTGCAGTTGCCACTGTTGGTGATGCCTAGTTTGACAGCATGTGCCGCGGCCAGACAGTGACCTGTGAGTATTCCCACCAACATTCTGCAGTCCTTCCGTGGGAGGTGCAGTATGTAGTGGCTGAGTTTCCTATTGCGCACCTTGCACATGGTTTTTGAGGTTCTGCAGGTGGTGGTTCTGCTCCACCTGCTTCTTGCCTGTGTGACGGCCTGTTTCTCTAAATCGCTTTGGAGCGTTCTAAGGGAGACAGGCACGTTCTCAGTTCTGTCGTTTGCCAGCCCGACGCCGTCCTTAGCCAGACCGTCCGCCATCTCGTCGCCATCGATGCCTTGGTGGCTGGGAACCCAGTAATTGCGCACTGACTTTGTCGTGCTTAGGATATCTAGTGAAAGGCGCGCCAAGACATTTCTGGAACTGACCGCCGACGACTGCATGGATCTTATCGCCGCCTGGCTGTCCACGAACAGGTTGATCACGTCGTGTAGACGATCCGTGGACTGAGCAGCCTCTGCCGATTTCCGTATGGCGAAGAATTCCGCCTGGAATATGCTGCATTGGTCCGGTAGCTTATCCTTATCTCAGGGTCTGTACAGTATATGCCTGCACCTACTCCTCCTTCCATCTTGGAGCCGTCAGTATAGATGTTGAGGTATTGAGTCTGGTACCGACCCCTTTTCCAATCGTCGGGTCCCATGTATGAGGTTGTTTTTACATCCAGACCAGTTTGGGGGATCATGTAGTCAGATATACTGGTCATGTCTCGGCCAATTGAACTGTGCACTGGATCTACATCTCGGTACTCCACTCAGTTGAGCGTGGATGTCCAGGGGGTCGATTCCGATTATGGTTTCGAGAGCTTTTGTTGGAGTTGACCTCAGCGCCCCCGTAATGCAGAGCAGTGCCTGCCGCTGGGTCCTTTCCATAAGCTTATTGTACGTCTTCTTTTCTGTCGCTTGCCACCACACTAAGACTCCGAACAGTCGGTCGTACCACCGAGATGTAGATCCAGTGCATTAGAGCAGGTGACAGGCCCCATGTGCTGCTAAGCATCTTCTTGGATGCGTATAGCGCAATGGTGGCCTTCTTCACCCTTTCCACTACATTTGGCCTCCATGCCAGCTTGCTATCCAGTACTATGCCGAAGTATTTGACTTGTGATTTCGGGGTCAGCCTGGTTTTATCAATTTTCGGGGGGATCCATGCCAGTACCTTGTATCTCTTGGTAAAGAGAATGAGGTCAGTCTTGTCCGCGTTGATACTGAGTCCTACTTTTCCCGCCCACTCACATGACTCCCTGAGTGTTGATTCCATTATGGAGCTGAGGGTCGATGGACATACTCCCGTAATAATTATGCTTATGTCATCTGCAAAGGCTGTTATTTTTGGGGCTCTCCTCTCGAATCTCTTTATTAAGTCGTCGACCACCAGGTTCCACAGGAGGGGCCACAGGACCCCACCTTGTGGTGTGCCTCTATGCGCCCCCCTCACCATGGAAGCGGTGCCCCACTCTGATTGCACCCGTCTGTAACTTAGAATGTTCTTTATCCAGAGGTTGATTGCGGGATGTGTGTTGGTCGCTTCTAGGCGGTCCATAATAGCGTTCGTAGTGATGTTGTTGAATGCTCCGGATATGTCTATGAACATTCCTAGAGCATACTTTTTATTATGCAGTGCTCTCTCGATGGTGGCTACTAGCGAGTGCAGTGCCGTCTCTACCGATTTCCCTTTGGTGTAGGCATGCTGGTTGGTTGACATCAGTCTCCCTACATCATTCCTGATGTGTAGATCCAGCAGCTTTTCTAGTGTTTTGAGTAGAAAGGAGGTGAGGCTTATCGGTCTATAATCCTTGGGGCTCATATGGCTGCACTTTCCTGCCTTTGGAAGGAAGACAATCCTCGAGGTCCTCCATTGAAAAGGGATATAGCCCGTGCTCAGGCAAGCTGAGGATATTGCCGAGAGCCATGGGGTGATCACGTCTTTGGTCAGCTGTAGCATGGCTGGGAATATACCGTCTAGTCCAGGTGCTTTGTACCCGCAAATGAGTCTATAGCGCAGTGGATTTTCTTAGACAATATGAGACCTGTTGGGGGATGCTCTTCCTCAGTTACTAGGTCCTGATGCGTTGTAGCGTCAGCAACCTCGGTGCATCCTGGGAAGTGAGCTTCCATTAGTGCTGTTAGGGCTTCTTCACTGCCCTAAGTCCACTGTCCATCTTCTCGCTTCAGCTGACTCTGTATGGTAGGTTGCTTGGTAGGCAGTAGCAGAAGTTCCTCCACGAGTTTCTTTGTGCCTTGCGTATTTCCTTCTTGTACTCCCTGAGTAGAGTTTTGTATTCCTCATTGATTATCTCGTCGTTCGCCAGTTTGGCGATTTTGAAGAGATCTTTGGTTGTTTCTTTGAAGCGATAAGTCCCGGCTCTACCAGAGTGGTTTGGTTCTCTTTTTCGTTGTCGAGGGTGGGCATCCTGCGTGGTACGCATCCAGGGATTCCTTGGAGAGTGTCTATAGGGACGTTTCTATTTCTTCCGGTGATTTCACTGTGCCCGGACGACTTGCGAGCTTCGGAGAAACTGCCTTTTTAAACTTTTCCCAGTTTGTGCTCCGGGGGTTTCTATAAAAAGTTATTTTCGGAGAGTGGTTAAATTCGCACTTAAACTATAGGTACTTGTGGTCTGAGAAGAATGGCCTTTCAAGGACTCTCCAGCCAGATACCAAAGTACTGTTCCCCGTTACGAGTGTAACATCTAGTACGTTAGACGAGGTGGGGCTTACGAAGGTGTGCTCCTCCCCCAAGTTTGCTACATCTAGATTAGTGGATAGTATAAAGTCTAGAAGTGACTCACCTCTTTCTTTGACATCGGTGCTTCCCCACACGCTATGGTGGGCATTGGCGTCCGTACCAATTATGAGCTGCTGGTCTTTTGGACTGGCTTCTGTCACCAGACTCCTTAGCTACTCCGGTGGAGCTGGCCTGTCGTGTGCCATGTAGCAGGATGCTACCATAAGGCGCTTGTCCTCGCTTTCAAGTATCACCGCAGCCAGGTCATCCGTGCTGTAAGCATGGATGCCCTTTCGTACGAGTACGGCGGTATTGGTCCTGCTTGCCGATGGTGAGTGGAAAAGGTTGTAATTAGAGGAATTTAGTCCGGCCACAGCGTTGTCAGAGGCAATCCATGGCTCCTGGACCAAAGCTATGTCGACGGGCCCTTGCTCCATGGCGATAAGGAGCTCCGTCGACGCGAGCTTGCTTTTATGTAGGTTGAGCTGCAGCACCCTCACTGACATGGGAGGCTGGCTCAACTACACTCGACGAGTTGACTATTATTGTCAATTCACCGTCCTCCTCCTCTTCGGAGTAGTCCAGAAGTACGCAATACCCTGAGTGGCCTCCACGATGGACTCCAGACCGAGGGCCTTCTCCACCTCGCCTGCCTGCAGGGTGTGCGTGTCCTTGTCTTCGGGGTGGCGCTTTTTGAGGCGGAGGTATATGCTATGCCCCACGCCATCTTCCCGAATCTGGGGTACAGCAGGTCCTCTGCCTCCGTGCTGATTTGGAGGATCGCACTCTGGGCACCGTTGGGTAGTGGGCTCCCAATGTGCAAGATCCTCCAGTTCGCCGTTGGCACGTCTGGGTTCTGCCGCTGTAGCAGCCTCAGCGCACGGTCTCCTTGGATTGCGATGGGGAAGAGTACCTTCGCCTTTGGTATGGACGGGATTAGCTCCTTGTCCACAACCTCCAGTCTGGCCCCCTCCCACAACGCCTCCATTTGGCAGACCGTTTGCGTCAGCCACTTGAGTGTGGGGTCGTCCATACATTTCAGTATTTTGACCCCGTTAAGCCACCCAGCACCATCGGGCATGATGCGTGGTACGCATCCAGTAGTTCCTTGGACAGGGTCTCTAGGGACGTTTCTATGTCTTCTGTGCTATTTCACTGTGCCCGGGCGATTCGCGAGCTTCGAAGTAACTGTTTTTTTTAACTTTTCCCAATTTGTGTTCCGGGGGTTTCTATAAACAGTTATCTTCGGAGAGTGTTTAAATTCGCAATTGAATTGAATGTACTTGTGGTCTGAGAAGGATGGTCTTTCAAGGACTTGATGTCGGGGCTTCCCCACACGCTATGATGGGCATTGGCGTCCGTACCAACCAGAAGTTGCTGGTCTTTCGGGCTGGCATCCGCCACCAGACTCCATAGCTCTTCCGGTGGAGCTGGCCTGTGGTGTGCCATATAGCAGGAAGCTACCCCAAGGTGCTTTTCCTTGCTTTCTAGCATCACAGCAGTCAGGTCATCAGTGGTGTAATGAGACAAAAGGTGAGCATGGATGCCCTCTGGGATCGCACTCTGGGCCCCGTTGGGTAGTGGGCTCCCAATGTGCAGGATTCTCCAGTTCGCCGTTGGCACGTCTGGGTTCTGCCGCTGGAGCAGCCTCAGCGCACGGTCTCCTTGGATTGCGATGGGGAAGAGTACCTTCGCCTTTGGTATGGACGGGATTAGCTCCCTGTCCACAACCTCGTCTGGCCCCCTCCCACATCGCCTCCATTTGGCAGACCGTTTGCGTCAGCCACACCCACACTTGAGTGTGGGGTCGTCCATACATTTCAGTATTTTGACCCCGTTAAGCCACCCAGCACCATCGAACGTGGGCATAGTAGCTGTTGGGTCCTCCTCTATTCTTCCGAATAGCGACTCTACGAGCTGCGCGTGCACCATCTTCCACCGCGCCTCCGTCATCTTGCCATTCTCATCGCTCCGGTCAATGAGTGCCACGATCAGGTGTCATTTGGTCACCTCATTGACCTTCGCCTTGGGTTTGGGCTTCTTTGCCGTTTTGGGTGGAGGTCCCACCCATATACATATAGAACAGTTCGCTGAAAAAAGAAACTTGTTGAAAATGTTGCAGAGCCGAAAGCCGACGGCATTTACACAATATTTATGTACATATACATTTAATATAGTATATTTGTGTCTAAAATAGGGATATGTAAGTGTGAAATTTAAAATAAATAAAGAAAATAGCATCTTTAATTTGTATACTTTATTTATTTATTATTGGCCCTAGAGCTCGAGAGTATTCAAGAGCGGAGCATACCTAACGTTTAGGTCATCCCACAGCACCAGTTCTGCTTACCAAAAGTGGTCCACTGGGCACATTATAT
This sequence comes from Drosophila ambigua, assembly GCA_018150905.1. Classification (NCBI taxonomy): domain Eukaryota; kingdom Metazoa; phylum Arthropoda; class Insecta; order Diptera; family Drosophilidae; genus Drosophila; species Drosophila ambigua. Next base: position 548,213 of record JAECWS010000082.1, read on the forward strand.
CATAACCTTCAACTTCGTATCAAGAAAGTTAAGGTTCTTACCCATTTAAAGTTTGGGAACCTAAGGTCGCTAATCATTCGCTTTAACAGAGAAGATTATTTTATATAACATTAGAATGCGGCAGCTTTCCTGAGGGAAACTTCGGAGGGAACCAGGATCACTCTCACACCCCCTCGGAACACGCAGAGATACAGAAGGCCGGCTACGGAGCAGAGGAGCGGTGACTCAAATCAGACGACATTCCGGAGACCCCATTGGGACTCGGCAGACTAACAAAGGAGACAGCCATCAAATCCGACCAGTGTGGCAAATCCCGATGCACCACATAGCATGATCACGACCCTAGCCCCATCGACTGACACGGGATCAGCAGAGAACGACGCCTGCTCCAACCCGCGACTAAAGAACCCCCTCCACGTGAAAAATGGCCGGATAGTGGGGATAGTGGGGATGGTGACCATAGAAGGACACGCAACGGAAGCCACCATCGACACCGGGGCATCCAGAACTAGACAGCAACACCAGCTTCAAGATGCGTGCGTCCGCATACGCCTGGCCGATGGTTCGGTCAGAGAGATCACACAAGTTTTACTGGCGCACATCAAGCTGGATACACGAGAGGTTCGATTCCCGCTCCTGCTCCTACCAGACATGTTTGGACAAGTTATTGTCGGCATGACCTTCCTATGTGCCACCGAAACGTCGATCTAATGCGGCACCACGCTGCTACAGCTACGAGACCGAAATATCGCAAAGAACTGGGTGCCCGACAATTTAGTGCTGTCTTCGCTGATTGCGAAATATTGCAAGAGGTGGGTTGTTTCAAATTGGTGTGTGGACAAGAATGGGTAGAGTTGTTGATCGAGAGTTCTTTATTTCAGAAATTGCGTGCGTTGCTTATGACTATTTTATTTTCCGGAGGTGCTGACACACCGTTTTTTGTAGAGAACCGTGGCTAGGCCATGGTTCGTTGGCTCTGTGTATATCAGTTCGATTATTGTTTCCGAACAGCGTAGATCTTCTGCCACTCCGCTGTTTGTGACGAACCATGGCTAGAGATATGGTTCGTTACAGTACCTGTTTCGAATTTAGTGGGAGTCAATTGTTGGTTTTTTTTTTTTACTTTAATTTAAATTTAATTTCAATTATGTTTAAATTGACTGATTTCTTTTTAAATTGAATTCCAACCGGGTGGCAATATCAGGTGGACGATTTTGTTAAATTTTGAAGTCTAGTATAAGACAGTTTGGGCGAAGCGGGAGCGCAGGAAAGCTCTCTCTCGCTCTTGGCGAATTTGCCCCGCTTCGCCGCCCTAGATAAGTTAGGATTAAGAAGATGTTATAACGTGTAAGAAAAGAAGTCGTCGCCCTTTTTTCGTCGAAATATATAAAAATTTATATTCTATACTATAAATTTGTAGAAAAAACTCTGTGTGTATGCGGCACTTTTTGTGTGAAAATTTGTTTTCTGAAAAAATTGCAATTTGTGTAAGTATACTTGTTGCTTTTAAAATGTGTGCGTTTTAAAGTTAAATATCGAGACGATTAAATTTGGGTCGACGAACGCGAAATTCGTTTCAAGTTGTGGCTTCAAGGAGCCGTGAAAGTAGCCAAGACATTACACATCGCGATGAAAATAATCGTCTACGCACAGCAAGGTCCCGTTCAAATCAACGGAACAATGATACAACAACAACTGCAAATGAACGTCGTGATATTCTAAATCTACAAGGTGTTGCGTTGGCGTACAGTAGTGTCACCGATTACGCTTCTCATAGGCAAATTATAATTGTTCCAATGAACTACCGTTGTCGCCATTGTCAGGCATTAAAATTTAAAGGTGAAGCAGATGGGATGTGCTGTGCGAGTGGTAAAGTGAAATTTCCTGAATTAATCTGCTCTCCACAACCATTGAGCACATTACTTAATGGATTGACACCGAGTCTAATCATTTTTTGAACAATATACGAAAGTATAATTCGAGTTTTCAAATGAAATCTTTTGGCGCCACAAATATTATAAGAGACAACTTCATGCCAACGTTCAAGGTAATTAATTAGCAAATTGTACGTTTGTTCTTATTCTATCATATATTTTATTCAGATTCAAGGTCAAATATACCACAGAGCTGGCTCTTTGTTACCTTTCGACAACGCAGACCACCAATTTTTGCAATTATGTTTTATCGGGAACGCGGAAGACGAAGCTGATCGTCGGTGTGCCATTATTACCAACACGCGGAGACAAATTATTTTCGATTTGCAAAATATGTTCCATGAGCACAACGAATTGGTTCAGGTTTTGAAAACATCGCTTGAACATGCAAGGCGTTTCAATGCACAAACAGATCACGAAGTGACAATAGTCATAGTTGGTGAGCAGTTTAATAATCATGATATTGTGCTTCATCGTAGAAATGAACAACTTAAACGTGTATCCGAGACTCATCGCTGTTATGATGCACTACAATATCCCATATTGTTTTGGAGCGGACAAGATGGCTATAATTTCAACATTAAAATGATAAATCCAGTAAACGGTCTAGAAGGAACAAAGAACGTTAGTGCTATGAATTATTACGCACAGGCTGCAGATACGGCAAAATCAAGACAACCACATATTGAGGTGTAGAGCAATTTTCCACCAGTATATTGTTGATACATATGCAAAAATTGAATCGGAACTGTTAAATTTTCTTCGATTCAACCAAGCCAAATTACGCTCCGAAGAGAATGTTCATTTGCGTGATGCCATTAACAACGATGGTAATGCACAAAACGTTGGAACTATGATAATATTACCGTCATCGTATGTTGGAAGTCCACGTCATATGTTTGAGTACGCGCAAGATGCGATGTCATATGTTCGCCGTTGCGGTCGACCAGACCTCTTCATCACCTTCACGTGTAATTCGCAATGGGAAGAAATCTCGGAATTATTGTTGGTTTGCCAAACCAAGATCGCTATGATATTTTAGCACGTGTTTTTAGACAAAAATTGAAATCACTCATGGATTTAATTGTCAAACACGGTGCATTTGGGTCTGTTCAATGTTGGATGTATTCAATTGAATGGCAGAAACGAGGTTTGCCTCATGCGAATATTTTAATTTGGCTGATTGAAAAAATAAGGCCGAATCAAATTGACGATGTGATTTCTGCAGAAATTCCAGATCCGACAGTGGATCCTGAATTGTTTACAGTGGTCACCAAAAATTTTATTCACGGTCCAAGTGGTGCGTTGAATTTGAATTCACCCTGTATGGTTAAAGGGAAATGCTCCAAACGTTTTCCAAAAAATTTGGGTCCGATACAGTGACGGGCAACGATGGATATCCCGAATATCGGCAACGATCAACTGAAGATAATGGCCATTCGGTAACTTTGAGAGTTAAAAATCAAGATTTGGAGATTGATAATCGTTGGGTTGTGCCATATTCACCGTTATTATCTAAGATTTATAAAGCGCACATAAACGTAGAGGTCTGCAATTCAGTTCAATCTATTAAATACATTTTAAAATACATCAACAAGGGCAGTGATATGGCTAATTTTGGAACAGTTGCTAATGTTAACGATGAAATCACTCAATTTCAAATGGGCAGATAAATCAGCTCAAATGAAGCAGTATGGCGCATATTATCATTCCCGATCCATGATAGGCATCCAACTGTAGTTCATTTAGCTGTTCATCTTGAAAACGGTCAACGCGTTGTATTATATGGGAAGATAGACCCAAAAGAATATGTTTGGCATACAAAGAAATCCGATTATCAGTTAAAATCATGAAAAAATTAGCATTGGGCATGCTACGCTGAGTCCTATGGGGCCCAGCTCATATGAGCTAGTACTTTCTAGCCTGAAATTTGAGTATAGTATGATTTTGAGCAAACGTGAGTATGTAGGTATACTTTAGAATACATTAAATCCAGATTACAGTTGAAAAATTCATGTTAAAAGGATCTTTTAACCGGATAATGACTTGAAACACCCAGAAAAGCTCGCTAGGAATTGATTTTTATCTGAAAAGATCGACATTTTGCCATGGCCAAATGTCCAACTAGATATTAATATCATCAAAATCTTATGCTGGAATACCAAATACGTTGTTGCAACTGCAAATCCGTCAACCAGAGCAAAGTTTTAGAAAGTGGTTCAAGGATTATTGGCTCAAATCCTATTGAGGCGTTGGCAAGAGATTAATAATGACCCATGTTCGGCCGGTACAAGTTCGCAATGAAAACCAAATTGATTAAAAACTAAATATTAAAGCTCAAGATACATGAAGAACATGAAATATATGTTTTTATTTGAGTTTAGTTGATTTTTTCAATTTTCTAAAAAAACACTACTATTTCATTGAACAGCAGATTTCATGGGTATTTTTCTAAAGTCATGAAAAACAAGGAGATGAAATTCAAATTAAATGGGATTTTTTCAGGGGTTAATGATAACACTCTAAGCTTTCCAAAAAGGTTTCACTTGTTCAATTTGGATGACTGGAAGAGTATCAAAAAGGAGTTTGAAAGTCGTGAAGTGTGGCACTACTATTTCATTGAACACAACTGTACATATGTAAGTAACAATCAATGTATATGAAAAATAATTGATTTAAGGTAAAAAATATAAATATGTATATAGGTTAGGTTAAACCAGACGGCCCTCAAGGGGCCATGCATAGGCCTATATGGCCCTTAGTTGTCCGGATGGGGGTGTATGAACCTTTCGAGTATATTTATGAAGTTTTGAAGTCCTTGAGGATCGAAGTGTTTTTGGCAAAGGCTAGCAGTTCCCCTGGCGTCCTCTTGGAGGCATCTTCTAGTGATGCCAGTACCGGGGCGCCTAGGTATATTCTCCTAGCCCTCGAGAGAGCCGGGCAGTTGCAGAAGAGATGTTCCAGGGTTTCAGTTGCCCCGGATTCCTCGCATTTCCTGCAGTTGCCACTGTTGGTGATGCCTAGTTTGACAGCATGTGCCGCGGCCAGACAGTGACCTGTGAGTATTCCCACCAACATTCTGCAGTCCTTCCGTGGGAGGTGCAGTATGTAGTGGCTGAGTTTCCTATTGCGCACCTTGCACATGGTTTTTGAGGTTCTGCAGGTGGTGGTTCTGCTCCACCTGCTTCTTGCCTGTGTGACGGCCTGTTTCTCTAAATCGCTTTGGAGCGTTCTAAGGGAGACAGGCACGTTCTCAGTTCTGTCGTTTGCCAGCCCGACGCCGTCCTTAGCCAGACCGTCCGCCATCTCGTCGCCATCGATGCCTTGGTGGCTGGGAACCCAGTAATTGCGCACTGACTTTGTCGTGCTTAGGATATCTAGTGAAAGGCGCGCCAAGACATTTCTGGAACTGACCGCCGACGACTGCATGGATCTTATCGCCGCCTGGCTGTCCACGAACAGGTTGATCACGTCGTGTGGACGATCCGTGGACTGAGCAGCCTCTGCCGATTTCCGTATGGCGAAGAATTCCGCCTGGAATATGCTGCATTGGTCCGGTAGCTTATAGGACAGCCTTATCTCAGGGTCTGTACAGTATATGCCTGCACCTACTCCTCCTTCCATCTTGGAGCCGTCAGTATAGATTTTGAGGTATTGAGTCTGGTACCGACCCCTTTTCCAATCGTCGGGTCCCATGTATGAGGTTGTTTTTACATCCAGACCAGTTTGGGGGATCATGTAGTCAGATATACTGGTCATGTCTCGGCCAATTGAACTGTGCCCGAATCCTTGTAGAGACATATTGCCTGATGCTACTAAGCGTTGTGCCGCCGTTTCCTCCAGTCAGTTGAGCGTGGATGTCCAGGGGGTCGATTCCGATTATGGTTTCGAGAGCTTTTGTTGGAGTTGACCTCAGCGCCCCCGTAATGCAGAGCAGTGCCTGCCGCTGGGTCCTTTCCATAAGCTTATTATACGTCTTCTTTTCTGTCGCTTGCCACCACACTAAGACTCCGAACAGTCGGTCGTACCACCGAGATGTAGATCCAGTGCATTAGAGCAGGTGACAGGCCCCATGTGCTGCTAAGCATCTTCTTGGATGCGTATAGCGCAATGGTGGCCTTCTTCACCCTTTCCACTACATTTGGCCTCCATGCCAGCTTGCTATCCAGTACTATGCCGAAGTATTTGACTTGTGATTTCGGGGTCAGCCTGGTTTTATCAATTTTCGGGGGGATCCATGCCAGTACCTTGTATCTCTTGGTAAAGAGAATGAGGTCAGTCTTGTCCGCGTTGATACTGAGTCCTACTTTTCCCGCCCACTCACATGACTCCCTGAGTGTTGATTCCATTATGGAGCTGAGGGTCGATGGACATACTCCCGTAATAATTATGCTTATGTCATCTGCATAGGCTGTTATTTTTGGGGCTCTCCTCTCGAATCTCTTTATTAAGTCGTCGACCACCAGGTTCCACAGGAGGGGCGACAGGACCCAACCTTGTGGTGTGCCTCTATGCGCCCCCCTCACCATGGAAGCGGTGCCCCACTCTGATTGCACCCGTCTGTAACTTAGAATGTTCTTTATCCAGAGGTTGATTGCGGGATGTGTGTTGGTCGCTTCTAGGCGGTCCATAATAGCGTTCGTAGTGATGTTGTTGAATGCTCCGGATATGTCTATGAACATTCCTAGAGCATACTTTTTATTATGCAGTGCTCTCTCGATGGTGGCTACTAGCGAGTGCAGTGCCGTCTCTACCGATTTCCCTTTGGTGTAGGCATGCTGGTTGGTTGACATCAGTCTCCCTACATCATTCCTGATGTGTAGATCCAGCAGCTTTTCTAGTGTTTTGAGTAGAAAGGAGGTGAGGCTTATCGGTCTATAATCCTTGGGGCTCATATGGCTGCACTTTCCTGCCTTTGGAAGGAAGACAATCCTCGAGGTCCTCCATTGAAAAGGGATATAGCCCGTGCTCAGGCAAGCTGAGGATATTGCCGAGAGCCATGGGGTGATCACGTCTTTGGTCAGCTGTAGCATGGCTGGGAATATACCGTCTAGTCCAGGTGCTTTGTACCCGCAAATGAGTCTATAGCGCAGTGGATTTTCTTAGACAATATGAGACCTGTTGGGGGATGCTCTTCCTCAGTTACTAGGTCCTGATGCGTTGTAGCGTCAGCAACCTCGGTGCATCCTGGGAAGTGAGCTTCCATTAGTGCTGTTAGGGCTTCTTCACTGCCCTAAGTCCACTGTCCATCTTCTCGCTTCAGCTGACTCTGTATGGTAGGTTGCTTGGTAGGCAGTAGCAGAAGTTCCTCCACGAGTTTCTTTGTGCCTTGCGTATTTCCTTCTTGTACTCCCTGAGTAGAGTTTTGTATTCGTCATTGATTATCTCGTCGTTCGCCAGTTTGGCGATTTTGAAGAGATCTTTGGTTGTTTCTTTGAAGCGATAAGTCCCGGCTCTACCAGAGTGGTTTGGTTCTCTTTTTCGTTGTCGAGGGTGGGCATCCTGCGTGGTACGCATCCAGGGATTCCTTGGAGAGTGTCTATAGGGACGTTTCTATTTCTTCCGGTGATTTCACTGTGCCCGGACGACTTGCGAGCTTCGGAGAAACTGCCTTTTGAAACTTTTCCCAGTTTGTGCTCCGGGGGTTTCTATAAAAAGTTATTTTCGGAGAGTGGTTAAATTCGCACTTAAACTATAGGTACTTGTGGTCTGAGAAGAATGGCCTTTCAAGGACTCTCCAGCCAGATACCAAAGTACTGTTCCCCGTTACGAGTGTAACATCTAGTACGTTAGACGAGGTGGGGCTTACGAAGGTGTGCTCCTCCCCCAAGTTTGCTACATCTAGATTAGTGGATAGTATAAAGTCTAGAAGTGACTCACCTCTTTCTTTGACATCGGTGCTTCCCCACACGCTATGGTGGGCATTGGCGTCCGTACCAATTATGAGCTGCTGGTCTTTTGGACTGGCTTCCGTCACCAGACTCCTTAGCTACTCCGGTGGAGCTGGCCTGTCGTGTGCCATGTAGCAGGATGCTACCATAAGGCGCTTGTCCTCGCTTTCAAGTATCACCGCAGCCAGGTCATCCGTGCTGTAAGCATGGATGCCCTTTCGTACGAGTACGGCGGTATTGGTCCTGCTTGCCGATGGTGAGTGGAAAAGGTTGTAATTAGAGGAATTTAGTCCGGCCACAGCGTTGTCAGAGGCAATCCATGGCTCCTGGACCAAAGCTATGTCGACGGGCCCTTGCTCCATGGCGATAAGGAGCTCCGTCGACGCGAGCTTGCTTTTATGTAGGTTGAGCTGCAGCACCCTCACTGACATGGGAGGCTGGCTCAACTACACTCGACGAGTTGACTATTATTGTCAATTCACCGTCCTCCTCCTCTTCGGAGTAGTCCAGTAGTCCGCAATACCCTGAGTGGCCTCCACGATGGACTCCAGACCGAGGGCCTTCTCCACCTCGCCTGCCTGCAGGGTGTGCGTGTCCTTGTCTTCGGGGTGGCGCTTTTTGAGGCGGAGGTATATGCTATGCCCCACGCCATCTTCCCGAATCTGGGGTACAGCAGGTCCTCTGCCTCCTTGCTGATTTGGAGGATCGCACTCTGGGCACCGTTGGGTAGTGGGCTCCCAATGTGCAAGATCCTCCAGTTCGCCGTTGGCACGTCTGGGTTCTGCCGCTGTAGCAGCCTCAGCGCACGGTCTCCTTGGATTGCGATGGGGAAGAGTACCTTCGCCTTTGGTATGGACGGGATTAGCTCCTTGTCCACAACCTCCAGTCTGGCCCCCTCCCACAACGCCTCCATTTGGCAGACCGTTTGCGTCAGCCACTTGAGTGTGGGGTCGTCCATACATTTCAGTATTTTGATCCCGTTAAGCCACCCAGCACCATCGGGCATGATGCGTGGTACGCATCCAGTAGTTCCTTGGACAGGGTCTCTAGGGACGTTTCTATGTCTTCTGTGCTATTTCACTGTGCCCGGGCGATTCGCGAGCTTCGAAGTAACTGTTTTTTTTAACTTTTCCCAGTTTGTGTTCCGGGGGTTTCTATAAACAGTTATCTTCGGAGAGTGTTTAAATTCGCAATTGAATTGAATGTACTTGTGTTCTGAGAAGGATGGTCTTTCAAGGACTTGATGTCGGGGCTTCCCCACACGCTATGATGGGCATTGGCGTCCGTACCAACCAGAAGTTGCTGGTCTTTCGGGCTGGCATCCGCCACCAGACTCCATAGCTCTTCCGGTGGAGCTGGCCTGTGGTGTGCCATATAGCAGGAAGCTACCACAAGGTGCTTTTCCTTGCTTTCTAGCATCACAGCAGTCAGGTCATCAGTGCTGTAATGAGACAAAAGGTGAGCATGGATGCCCTCTGGGATCGCACTCTGGGCCCCGTTGGGTAGTGGGCTCCCAATGTGCAGGATTCTCCAGTTCGCCGTTGGCACGTCTGGGTTCTGCCGCTGTAGCAGCCTCAGCGCACGGTCTCCTTGGATTGCGATGGGGAAGAGTACCTTCGCCTTTGGTATGGACGGGATTAGCTCCCTGTCCACAACCTCGTCTGGCCCCCTCCCACATCGCCTCCATTTGGCAGACCGTTTGCGTCAGCCACACCCACACTTGAGTGTGGGGTCGTCCATACATTTCAGTATTTTGACCCCGTTAAGCCACCCAGCACCATCGAACGTGGGCATAGTAGCTGTTGGGTCCTCCTCTATTCTTCCGAATAGCGACTCTACGAGCTGCGCGTGCACCATCTTCCACCGCGCCTCCGTCATCTTGCCATTCTCATCGCTCCGGTCAATGAGTGCCACGATCAGGTGTCATTTGGTCACCTCATTGACCTTCGCCTTGGGTTTGGGCTTCTTTGCCGTTTTGGGTGGAGGTCCCACCCATATACATATAGAACAGTTCACTGAAAAAAGAAACTTGTTGAAAATGTTGCAGAGCCGAAAGCCGACGGCATTTACACAATATTTATGTACATATACATTTAATATAGTATATTTGTGTCTAAAATAGGGATATGTAAGTGTGAAATTTAAAATAAATAAAGAAAATAGCATCTTTAATTTGTATACTTTATTTATTTATTATTGGCCCTAGAGCTCGAGAGTATTCAAGAGCGGAGCATACCTAACGTTTAGGTCATCCCACAGCACCAGTTCTGCTTACCAAAAGTGGTCCACTGGGCACATTATATCATAACCTTCAACTTCGTATCAAGAAAGTTAAGGTTCTTACCCATTTAAAGTTTGGGAACCTAAGGTCGCTAATCATTCGCTTTAACAGAGAAGATTATTTTATATAACATTAGAATGCGGCAGCTTTCCTGAGGGAAACTTCGGAGGGAACCAGGATCACTCTCACACCCCCTCGGAACACGCAGAGATACAGAAGGCCGGCTACGGAGCAGAGGAGCGGTGACTCAAATCAGACGACATTCCGGAGACCCCATTGGGACTCGGCAGACTAACAAAGGAGACAGCCATCAAATCCGACCAGTGTGGCAAATCCCGATGCACCACATAGCATGATCACGACCCTAGCCCCATCGACTGACACGGGATCAGCAGAGAACGACGCCTGCTCCAACCCGCGACTAAAGAACCCCCTCCACGTGAAAAATGGCCGGATAGTGGGGATAGTGGGGATGGTGACCATAGAAGGACACGCAACGGAAGCCACCATCGACACCGGGGCATCCAGAACTAGACAGCAACACCAGCTTCAAGATGCGTGCGTCCGCATACGCCTGGCCGATGGTTCGGTCAGAGAGATCACACAAGTTTTACTGGCGCACATCAAGCTGGATACACGAGAGGTTCGATTCCCGCTCCTGCTCCTACCAGACATGTTTGGACAAGTTATTGTCGGCATGACCTTCCTATGTGCCACCGAAACGTCGATCTAATGCGGCACCACGCTGCTACAGCTACGAGACCGAAATATCGCAAAGAACTGGGTGCCCGACAATTTAGTGCTGTCTTCGCTGATTGCGAAATATTGCAAGAGGTGGGTTGTTTCAAATTGGTGTGTGGACAAGAATGGGTAGAGTTGTTGATCGAGAGTTCTTTATTTCAGAAATTGCGTGCGTTGCTTATGACTATTTTATTTTCCGGAGGTGCTGACACACCGTTTTTTGTAGAGAACCGTGGCTAGGCCATGGTTCGTTGGCTCTGTGTATATCAGTTCGATTATTGTTTCCGAACAGCGTAGATCTTCTGCCACTCCGCTGTTTGTGACGAACCATGGCTAGAGATATGGTTCGTTACAGTACCTGTTTCGAATTTAGTGGGAGTCAATTGTTGGTTTTTTTTTTTACTTTAATTTAAATTTAATTTCAATTATGTTTAAATTGACTGATTCCTTTTTAAATTGAATTCCAACCGGGTGGCAATATCAGGTGGACGATTTTGTTAAATTTTGAAGTCTAGTATAAGACAGTTTGGGCGAAGCGGGAGCGCAGGAAAGCTCTCTCTCGCTCTTGGCGAATTTGCCCCGCTTCGCCGCCCTAGATAAGTTAGGATTAAGAAGATGTTATAACGTGTAAGAAAAGAAGTCGTCGCCCTTTTTTCGTCGAAATATATAAAAATTTATATTCTATACTATAAATTTGTAGAAAAAACTCTGTGTGTATGCGGCACTTTTTGTGTGAAAATTTGTTTTCTGAAAAAATTGCAATTTGTGTAAGTATACTTGTTGCTTTTAAAATGTGTGCGTTTTAAAGTTAAATATCGAGACGATTAAATTTGGGTCGACGAACGCGAAATTCGTTTCAAGTTGTGGCTTCAAGGAGCCGTGAAAGTAGCCAAGACATTACACATCGCGATGAAAATAATCGTCTACGCACAGCAAGGTCCCGTTCAAATCAACGGAACAATGATACAACAACAACTGCAAATGAACGTCGTGATATTCTAAATCTACAAGGTGTTGCGTTGGCGTACAGTAGTGTCACCGATTACGCTTCTCATAGGCAAATTATAATTGTTCCAATGAACTACCGTTGTCGCCATTGTCAGGCATTAAAATTTAAAGGTGAAGCAGATGGGATGTGCTGTGCGAGTGGTAAAGTGAAATTTCCTGAATTAATCTGCTCTCCACAACCATTGAGCACATTACTTAATGGATTGACACCGAGTCTAATCATTTTTTGAACAATATACGAAAGTATAATTCGAGTTTTCAAATGAAATCTTTTGGCGCCACAAATATTATAAGAGACAACTTCATGCCAACGTTCAAGGTAATTAATTAGCAAATTGTACGTTTGTTCTTATTCTATCATATATTTTATTCAGATTCAAGGTCAAATATACCACAGAGCTGGCTCTTTGTTACCTTTCGACAACGCAGACCACCAATTTTTGCAATTATGTTTTATCGGGAACGCGGAAGACGAAGCTGATCGTCGGTGTGCCATTATTACCAACACGCGGAGACAAATTATTTTCGATTTGCAAAATATGTTCCATGAGCACAACGAATTGGTTCAGGTTTTGAAAACATCGCTTGAACATGCAAGGCGTTTCAATGCACAAACAGATCACGAAGTGACAATAGTCATAGTTGGTGAGCAGTTTAATAATCATGATATTGTGCTTCATCGTAGAAATGAACAACTTAAACGTGTATCCGAGACTCATCGCTGTTATGATGCACTACAATATCCCATATTGTTTTGGAGCGGACAAGATGGCTATAATTTCAACATTAAAATGATAAATCCAGTAAACGGTCTAGAAGGAACAAAGAACGTTAGTGCTATGAATTATTACGCACAGGCTGCAGATACGGCAAAATCAAGACAACCACATATTGAGGTGTAGAGCAATTTTCCACCAGTATATTGTTGATACATATGCAAAAATTGAATCGGAACTGTTAAATTTTCTTCGATTCAACCAAGCCAAATTACGCTCCGAAGAGAATGTTCATTTGCGTGATGCCATTAACAACGATGGTAATGCACAAAACGTTGGAACTATGATAATATTACCGTCATCGTATGTTGGAAGTCCACGTCATATGTTTGAGTACGCGCAAGATGCGATGTCATATGTTCGCCGTTGCGGTCGACCAGACCTCTTCATCACCTTCACGTGTAATTCGCAATGGGAAGAAATCTCGGAATTATTGTTGGTTTGCCAAACCAAGATCGCTATGATATTTTAGCACGTGTTTTTAGACAAAAATTGAAATCACTCATGGATTTAATTGTCAAACACGGTGCATTTGGGTCTGTTCAATGTTGGATGTATTCAATTGAATGGCAGAAACGAGGTTTGCCTCATGCGAATATTTTAATTTGGCTGATTGAAAAAATAAGGCCGAATCAAATTGACGATGTGATTTCTGCAGAAATTCCAGATCCGACAGTGGATCCTGAATTGTTTACAGTGGTCACCAAAAATTTTATTCACGGTCCAAGTGGTGCGTTGAATTTGAATTCACCCTGTATGGTTAAAGGGAAATGCTCCAAACGTTTTCCAAAAAATTTGGGTCCGATACAGTGACGGGCAACGATGGATATCCCGAATATCGGCAACGATCAACTGAAGATAATGGCCATTCGGTAACTTTGAGAGTTAAAAATCAAGATTTGGAGATTGATAATCGTTGGGTTGTGCCATATTCACCGTTATTATCTAAGATTTATAAAGCGCACATAAACGTAGAGGTCTGCAATTCAGTTCAATCTATTAAATACATTTTCAAATACATCAACAAGGGCAGTGATATGGCTAATTTTGGAGCAGTTGCTAATGTTAACGATGAAATCACTCAATTTCAAATGGGCAGATAAATCAGCTCAAATGAAGCAGTATGGCGCATATTATCATTCCCGATCCATGATAGGCATCCAACTGTAGTTCATTTAGCTGTTCATCTTGAAAACGGTCAACGCGTTTTTTTCACACCCGGAAATGCAATGCGAAGAGCTACCACCAACAATAGCTCTAACTGCATTTTTTTCGTTGTGTAAAGCAGATGATTTTGCGAAAACATTACTATACGCAGAAGTTCCCGAGTATTATACGTGGAATAATTCATCAAAAGTTTTTTAAAGGCGAAGACGCGGAAAAGCCGTTCATGGTCAGCCAGTATTGTTTCATTGCGATTGTTGCTAATAAATGTTCGTGGACCAACATCATATGAATCTTTGCGAACTGTTGATGAAGAATTGTGTGGGATGTATCGCGAAGCATGCGAACGATTGAATATGCTTGAGAATGACATGCATTGGGATGTTACACTTGAAGATGCAGCATTGTCATCAAGTCCACATAAAATTCGGACACTTTTCACAATTATTATAGCCACGCGCAGTCCAGCAAAGCCAATTTAATTGACAAAAGCATCAATATCATTTGTCAGAGGATTTTTTACATCGATTGTGCCGTCAAACGGGTGATATAAACATGGACTATACGCCGGAAATTTACAACGAAGCATTGATTGCTATTGAAGAGCTTTGCTTGCTGATGGCAAGCAAAGCATTAGCTCAATTAGGTATGACAGCGCCTAATCGTGATATACACGACCTTTTAAACAAAGAACTGGAGCGTGAACAGCAGTATGATCGTGTCAAGCTTAATGCGTTTGTGCAAAAGAATGAGCCACGGTTAAATATCAACCAAAGAACGGTTTACTACCAAATATTGCAAGCTATCGAAGAACAGCATGGTGGACTGTTCTTTTTGGATGCAGCTGGAGGTACCGGAAAAACGTTTGTCATTTCGATTATTTTGGCTACCATTCGAGCACATGGTAGAATCGCATTGCCTTTGGCTTCGCCTGCCATCGCTGCCACATTATTGGATGGTGATTGCTCGGCGCGCACTGCCTTAAGATGCCCTTGAATATGCATTCTGACGATAATCCTACATGCAACATTTCACAAAGATCTGCAATGGCGAGAGTGCTGCAGCAATGCTCTCTTATTGTATGGGATTAGTGTACTATGGCCAACAAGAAGTCACTGGAAGCACTTAATCGTACGTTGAAAGATATTCGTGGAGATAGTCGATTGTTTGGTGGTACATTGATATTGTTAGTAGGTGATTTCAGAAAAACCTTGCCTGTAGTCAAACTAGGAACTTCTACTGATGAAATTAATGCGTGTTTGAAAACATCTAATTTGTGGCGTTCTGTGACGAAAAATTGCAAAACGATGCTTCAGCAGATTTGTTTTCCAGACAACTGTTAGACATTGGTAATGGCATACTTCTCGTTGACAATTCTGGCTTCATAACGCTTCCAAAATAATTTTTGCCCTTTTTTAGTCATCGAAGAGCGTGTTTCTAAATATTGTACAATATTATAGAAACCATGACTGGTTGAGGGGAAAGAGCAATTTTGGCCGGAACAAGTAAAGATGTCAATGAGATCAACGCATCTATTTTGAATTCCATCCCAGGAGAAATGGTTGCGTATAGGTCGATTGATACAATTACACTACTCGACAAAACCGAACTTTTTTTTTCCTCAAGGATCCAAACCGACTTTTTCTGATAGATATGGGGCTTTAAAATTTTTTAAAAAATTATGGTTTTTTTTCTATGGCAGAACTTTTTTTTGAAGAATTTTTGAAGTCTGGTATTTTTTTTTTAAGCTTTTTTCAGAGGTAGCGCTTGTTTTTTTCACATAACTCTAGTATCTTTCATCTGGTTGTTAAGAACTTTAATATTTTGAAAAGATAATTTAAACAGCTAGAAGATAAGCTCAAACACTTTGTGATTTCAGCTTACCGTCTGGGAAATATAAAGCATTGAAATGCAAAAATGATGATTTTTGTGCGGTATTATTTACGAAATTTTGACTTTAAAAACTCAGGAAAAGTCGAAAAAAAATTATATCCTGTGTTCTCTATTTTTTCGTGTAGAGATGCATTAATTTGGCGTCGTTTAAGGTATCGCTCATTAAAATCTATGGAGAGACTTTGGAGCTAAAATTCGTTAACCAAACCTAAAAAATGGAAAAAATGAACAAAAAATACCTTTTTGAAGGCTGCGGGCCCAACTGCCAATTGGGAACAAAGCAAACGAAAAAGGGTTGTACATTTGGTACCTGATCGCGATCGCAATTCCCGATGGGCAGTTGGGCCCGCAGCCTTCAAAAAGGTATTTTTTGTTCATTTTTTCCATTTTTTAGGTTCAAGTCAAAATTTCGTAAATAATACCGCACAAAAATCATCATTTTTGCATTTCAATGCTTTATATTTCCCAAACGGTAAGCTGAAATCACAAAGTGCTTGGACTTATCTTCTAGCTGTTTTAATTATCTTTTCAAAATAGCAAAGTTATTTACAACCAGACGTAAGATACTAGAGTTATGTGAGAAAAACAAGAGCTACCTCTAAAAAAAGCTTAAAAAAAAATACCAGTTTTCAAAAATTCTTCAAAAAAAAGTTCTGCCATAGAAAAAAAAAAAAAATATCATAAAACCATTTCTAAGCCCCATATCTTTAATAAAAAGTTGGTTTTGTTCCTTGAGGAAAAATCGTGTTGACTAGTGTTATCAATCAAGATGATGCTGTAAATTATCCAGTCGAATTTCTAAATTCATTGGACTTACCTATATTGCCGCTATACTATTTACAAGTAAAAGTTGGAGCCACCATATTTATGCTGCGGAATCTTAATCCACCACGACTTAGCAATGGTAGTTATGACTAATTTACTTGAAGCAACTATTTTGATTGGGAAATTTTGTGGTGAACACGTTTTAAGTCCAAAAATTCCAATGATTCCGACTGACATGCCATTTGATTTCAAGCGACTACAATTTCCTATTCGTCTTGCTTTTGCCATGACTATTAATAAATCACAAGTACAGTCGTTGCAAATTTGTGGTTTAAATTTTGAGCATCCGGTATTTTCACATGGTCAACTGTATGTAGCGTGCTCCCGAGTAGGCAAACCTTCGGAAGTAATTATTCATTGTACCGACGGCAAAACAAAGAATATTTTTTATCACAAAGCATTGCAATAAATAAAATATGTCATTAATATATTTTTTTTTTTTTGTCTGGACGTTGATATGCATTGACTGATATGCACCATCAAGTGGCCCATGCGACACCAAGCCGAAGACTGTTACGCGCGGAACCCAGGCAGAAACGCAGCCCTCCTCCCGCCCAACCGACCGAGGGGCGCTGCCGCATGACGCGCGACGCGTGTTACCGAACCGATCGCGAGCATGCAGGAAATATAGGTGTTAGACTAAAAATTCGAGGAAAATTAGAGCTAAACACAACTCAAAGAGCTAAACATGCAAAGATAGCTAAGAAATATAAATAATTACGGGAGAGGTATGTTAGTATTAGTAATTTAAGAAGAGGAAGGGAATTAGTAGTGGATATTATGTGCTAAAGGGAATTGAAGTCCGAGCAAAGGATCCTAAATGGTTCGTTCAAGGAATAATTCGATCTACAAAGCGGAAGGAACAAAGGAATGAAGTTTCTAGTAGATCTAGGAATAGTAAAGTTTATGCGGCTCAACAAGTCAGGGCTCTCTACGTCACCCTTGATCAGGTTGTGCATAAAAATCACACCAAGCAATTTTCTACGACTAACTAAGGTTGGAAGGCTTTTTAAAAGCAATCTACGAGGGTAAGATGGCAGTCTCACACCTTCATCCCAGTTAAGGCCACGCACAGCAAAAAGTAAAAACTTTTTCTGGACTGATTCTATACGGTCCTGGTGTACTTTGTATTGGGGGCACCATACACAAGAGCCGTACTCTAAAATCGGACGAACAAGCGAGATGTAGAGAGTCTTCGTTATATAGGGGTCGTCAAATTCCTTTGACCACCTCTTTATAAACCCAAGCACACCCATGGGCTTATTTACCATGGTGGAAATGTGTTCAGAAAACTTTAACTTTGGGTCTAATTTAACACCAAGATCATCAATATATATATCGCATATTAACTTTTTAATTTAAATAAAGAAAATGATTTATAAATGTAACTTCCGTGTTCTGTGTGTCTTTAACCACGGTACTGTTTGTTTGTTCCTCTGCTACTTTCGTGGACTGGCAGTTCTTGTCTGACGTAGCCTGGCGTGGGCATGAAAGAGAGTACATCTGCAGTAAAGCAGATTAAGAAGGAGAGCAAAAAGAAGTACACTCAAGGCTTGAGTGTGTGTTGGCAAAATTCTTGCATGTGTGAGTGATGACTGGAAAAGAGAAGATCGCAATTAGAAAAGAACTGCGGAGGCAGTCAGTTTTTGGAGTGTGAAGCGAGAAGTCATGCCACGCGCCAGGAAACGTTTTGTCGACGAGGTGGCAGAAGGAGAGGATGAGGAAAACAATGAAGAGTATTATTCTAAAGATGACTCTTCGACATATACATAAAAATATATTAAATAAAGTATAAAGGCAGAAAGTGACAGTGACACGAGTAGTTAAATACAAAACATTTATATTTAATAGTTCAAATGTATATTATATACACCTGCCCCCAAAAAATTGTGCAAAAAATTCAAAGCTCGAATAAAGACAAAATCACTAAAACCTCGCAGTTACTGTCTTGTGCTAAAAAAAAGTGCACCTCGCTTTCAATTCTTGGCACATACGTATGACATAGTAGACCTAGATTTGCATGTACTTAGTAGAGTTTGTACATATATTACATATATCACATACATCAAACCATCTTGAACGCAGAATGTATATACATATAATATATGTAAAAAAATCTGTGTGTAAGCGGCTATCTCCGCAACGCGTGCACCAAATTGCATGCTATTTTTTTAAAATGATAGCCAGAGAATGTGACCTGGTTTACTTGTACTTTTATAAATAGGTTCCTCAAGAATTAAAAATGAATCAAAAAAATCTTAAATTTGGTCCAAGTGTGTGTTTGAACGCCGATTTCATTTCATTTCTCCGCAACGCGTGCACCAAATTGCATAGCCAGAGTATGCGGCATTCCTTCTTTACAAAAGTTTTCACAAAAATCAAAAATTAATCAAAACAAAAATCTCAAATTTCGTCTAAAAATGTGTGTTTAAACGCCTACTTCAATTTATTTTGTGTCATTCTGTAGAATAAATTTGGTCTAAAAATGTGTGTTTGAACGCCTATTTCATTTCATTTTGTGACTTCCTAAACATTAAATTCATTTAGTAAGCAACGAAGCGCGCGTGTGTGCTAGTAATATATATAATATATAACTGTCGCCCCTTCCCCCTTTCTCGTTTTCGTTACGCCAATATATTGTTGGGTCATTGGCCAAGCGCACACATACCAACATAGCAGTTGCAGCGGTGAATTTTCGTTCTCGCTTTTGCTCGTCCCCGTTGCTGACCGTCGTTGTTGTGCTCTTTCGTTTGGCGCGTTTGAGTCAAACCGTTTGCCAAGCGACGCGCAACCCTGTAATCGTCAGGTATATAGTTTTAGTTCCAAGGATCCAACTGTAACGCTTCATTAGTTTTTTTAAGACTCTTGTTCACAATGACGAAACCATTCCACTTATCGAAAAGTTTAACCATTTGCTTTCATGCCTCTCCGGTGAAGAGTTGGGAACGGTAAGGGCGTTCGAAGTAACCGAGAGTAATTATGACAAAGCCATGGCTAGCTTAAAACGGGACTATGATAACGACTGTCTGATCTTTATGAACCATATTGCTGCCCGGAAAGGTCAGAGTGGTCGACCTCAGGACGAGCAACGAAGCGGTCTACAGGAGGCCAATCTATAAGTTGGCGCTTCTGCCGATGGGTTGGAGCCCCACGGGCCGGTGACGCGTCACGACGCTACGTTTTATATTTTGTCAAATTTGGAAGTCTAGTGTAAGATAGTTTAGGGCCAAGCGGAAGGCAAGAAAGCTCTCTCTCGCTCTTAGCGAATTTGCCCCGCTTCGCCGCTCTAAATAAGTTAGGATTAAGAAGATGTTATAACCTGGAAGAAAATAAGTCGAAAAATATCATTGCATTCGAGCGCATATCCCTTTTTTGTCTCCCCTTTTTGTCTGGGCGTTGATATGCAATGACTGCACCATCAGGCACCCAGGCAGAAACGCAGCCCTCCTCCCGCCCAACCGACCGAGGGGCGCTGCCGCATGACGCGCGACGCGTGTTACCGAACCGATCGCGAGCATGCAGGAAATATAGGTGTTAGACTAAAAATTCGAGGAAAATTAGAGCTAAACACAACTCAAAGAGCTAAACATGCAAAGATAGCTAAGAAATATAAATAATTACGGGAAAGGTATGTTAGTATTAGTGATTTAAGAAGAGGAAGGGAATTAGTTGTTGATATTATGTGGTAGAGGGAATTGAAGTCCGAGCAAAGTACCCTAAATGGTTCGTGCAAGGAATAATTCGATCTACAAAGCGGAAGGAACAAAGGAATGAAATTTCTAGTAGATCTAATAGGAATCGTAAAGTTTATGCGGCTCAACAAGTCAGGGCTATCTACGTCACCCTTGATCAGGTTGTGCATAAAAATCACACCAAGCAATTTTCTACGACTAACTAAGGTTGGAAGGTTTATTAAAAGCAATCTACGAGGATAAGATGGCAGTCTCACACCTGCATCCCAGTTAAGGCCACGCAGAGCAAAAAGTAAAAACTTTTTCTGGACTGATTCTATACGGTCCTGGTGTACTTTGTACTGGGGGCACCATACACAAGAGCCGTACTCTAAAATCGGACGAACAAGCGAGATGTAGAGAGTATTCGTTATATAGGGGTCGACAAATTCCTTTAACCACCTTATTAGAAACCCAATCACGCCCATGGCCTTATTTACCATGGTAGAAATGTGTTCAGAAAACTTTAACTATGGGTCTAATTTAACACCAAGATGATCAACCAAGGTAATTCTCTCAAGAGAACCAGCGCAGAGGGTGTAAGTAGTCAAAAGGGGCTGGAGCGATGAATTTCGAGGAATTTAGGTGTAACATATTTGCACAACACCATGATTGAAAGTTATTGAGATCGGATTGCAAACGAGAGTGAAATGAAATGTCCTTATACTGGACACAAAGTTTAACATCATCCGCATACATGAGTACTCGAGAGTTTGTTAATACTGAAGGCAGATCATTAATAAAGAGTGTGAAAAGTAGGGGCCTAGATGGCTGCCCTGTGGTACTCCAGAAGTAACCTTAACAGGTGAAGAGAAGGACTTTTTAAAGAGAACTCTTTGAGACCTAGAACGAAGGTAGCTAGAAATCCATCTCAAAAGATTAGGTGGAAACCCTAAAAGGTCAAGTTTTTGTGCTAGAAGAGAATGGTTTAGAGAATCGAGTGCTTTGCTGAAATCAGTGTAAATGACCTTGAAAGTCTTTAGTGATAAAAGAGGTAAACTCTAATAAATTTGTGGTTGTTGATCGTCGCCTTATAAATCCGTGCTGGGACGGAGATATAAGTGATTTGCAGAGAAGTTGCAAGTGCGGAGTTAAAATTTTTTCAAACATTTTAGGAATAGCGGATAACTTAGATATACCTCTATAATTATTTGCATCAGACTTGCTACCTTTCTTATGGAGCGGAATAATAATATAATAAGATTCCTTCCAGATGGGGGGGAAGCATGAAGAGTTAATGGATAGGGTGAATAGTTTAAGCAAGGGTCCACACAGAGCGTCGAAGATCATGAAGCAGTGAGCTTTCATTTAACAAGGGGCTGAAGATGCCATTCGACCTTGGTAAACTGTATGGATACGGTTGACCAGAGTAGCTTTCATGAGAATAGGTTGTTTGGAAAAATTTGGCAAAAAGATCGGCAATTGCCTGATCATTGTTTGCTGACATATTGAGAAAAGGTAACGAGGATGGATGTGCGGACGTTCTACGCTTACTATTTACGAAGCTGTAAAACTGTTTAGGGTCCTGTGAAAATCGTATCCTGCATCGAGATAGGTAGTTTTTATAGCATTGAGCGTTAAGAACGGAGAAATTTGACCGAGCTTTTACATAGTGAGAAAGAGAAGAGGGAGAACCAACTTCTCGAAATTTTTTATAAAGTCTTGATTTTAAATTTTTTAGACTGGATAACTCTTTGGTAAACCAAGGAGGCTTTCCAGATCTAACCGGACAAGAAAGTGGGACACAAGAATCAAAAAATGTGTCAAGTACATTGTAAAAAATGTTTGTGCCTTTCATAACGTCAGTGCACAAATACAGAGCGGACCAATCAAAATCCCTAATAAGGTTATTAAGCTTCGTAAACTCGGCTTTACGAAAGCAGCGGACACGTTCAGATAGCCTACCCATTCGATCCAATACAGCAGGGCCAATATCGACTGACACTTCGAATGTGGGATGGTAGGAGTCTTCAGGTATACTGAGCGGAAGGGCTCGGGTTAACAACGCTATGGTCGGATCCGAGACAAAGCACAGATCAAGCAATCGACCCAAGGAATTTTTCACATGGTTGACTTGAGACAGGGATAGGTCTAGCAAGCCGTCAATAAAGTCATGTCGTGACATGGGCACAAGGTTATTAGACTCGTTTACCGAAGACCAAACAGTACCTGGCAAATTGAAATCACCAAGTACTATCATATGGTCTTTATCTGATAGCGAGGAAGAAACAGTTTTTAAAGCGGACAGGTGATGCTCGGATATTAAGATATCCGAGGAAGGTGGAATATACGAGCAAGTAATGAAGATGGAAAAGCCTGGGAGAATCAGTTTTACGCACAGGAATTCCAGGTCTTGTTCAAGCTGGACCATGAAATGTTCCAACGTGAAGTTTGAGTCCACTGCAATAAGGACCCCACCTCCCCGTCGAGACAAACTGTCGAAATATATAAAATTTTCAGCTACCAAACAGTTTTTGTTGAATTTAATTTAGAAAAACTATTTTAAAATTGAATTTGATACTCATTGTTTTCGGAAATAAGGGATATTTCAGGGATGCGCCGATTACCGCGCAACTAGTTATGCAACTAGTTACGCGGGAAGCGATCAGCGACCAGTCGAAACAGAAAAACAGAAACGAAGCCGCCCTCGCTTTGTTTTCGAAGTCGACAAATAACCGTTTAATCGTGGAATTATGAAGAAACCGCGAAAAAGAGTTAGACTACAGTGCGGACTCAGTTAGTTTTTACTTATGCCGCTACATGCAATACGCACCAAAATGGTAAGTTCTTCGTGATTCTTTACTGTACTCGTAGAATGCAAGAGACAAAAAAGTACAAAAAAAAAATGCATTTGCTCTCCGCGCGTTTGCTTTGTGCGTTGATTTTTTTCCACTTCTGTGCTA
This sequence comes from Drosophila ambigua, assembly GCA_018150905.1. Classification (NCBI taxonomy): domain Eukaryota; kingdom Metazoa; phylum Arthropoda; class Insecta; order Diptera; family Drosophilidae; genus Drosophila; species Drosophila ambigua. The sequence continues at coordinate 571,360 of JAECWS010000082.1, forward strand.
GATCTAGTTGCTAGAAGAAGCATTTGAAATTGTTTTGTGATTATTTAATTAAAAAGTGAGAAATAACACTTCATATTAATAAATATATGAATTCTGTTCGGGACCAGTTCCCGATTGAAACGGACGAGCAGCTGATGAAAATGGAGTAGAATGTAAAAATTAATAGAGACATTTATGTAAGTAAATTAAAACTCTAAATAATATGACCTTTTAATTTTCTAATCCTTCTTTTTGAATCCTTCTATTTACAGATTTCAACAATAAAATCTATTTTACAGCCAGCTGGAGTGCTCGTCAACTTAAAACTTATTTTAAGTGACGAAATCGTACTGGCGAATAATGTGGATGAAGTACAAGGGAAGAAAGCCCTCAGGAGCCACTTGGAGTTTTATGGAGCTTTGCTAGGTAAAGTACACTACTAGTGTTTATTATATTTTAATTAAATTAAACATATATTTATTACAGAATGTATTCCGCCTGGAGACGAAGCACCAGAAATGCTGATGCGCAAAGCGATGCAGAGGGTTTTCAAGTAAAGGTGTACCAAACCCAAAAATGAATTAGAAACTGTTTAGGCCAGGCTAGATTTTAATATATATTTTAAGTTTGAATTTTGAATTATTTATTTATTATAAAGCAGCAAGCTACTGGTAACACTTCTCGACAAATTCGAACTTTGTTTTTCCTCAAGGATCCAAACCGACTTGGGCCCGCAGCCTTCAAAAAGGTATTTTTTGTTAATTTTTTCATTTTTTAGGTTTGGCTAACGAATTTTAGCTCCAAAGTCTCTACATAGATTTTAAAAAGCGATACCTTAAATGACGCCAAGTTAATGCACCTATACAAAAAAAAAATAGAGGACGCAGAATATAATTTATTTACGACTTTTCCTGAGTTTTTAAAGTCAAAATTTCGTAAATAATACCGCACAAAAATCATCATTTTTGCATTTCAATGCTTTATATTTCCCAGACCGTAAGCTGAAATTAAAAAGTGTTTGGGCTTAACTTCTAGCTGTTTTAATTATCTTTTCAAAATAGCAAAGTTCTTAACATCCAGATGAAAGATACTAGAGTTATGTGAAAAGAACAGCGCTACCTCTGAAAAAAGCTTTCAAAAAATACCAGTTTTCAAAAATTCTTAAAAAAATGTTCTGCCATAGAAATAAAAAATATATCATCAAACCATTTCTAAGCCCCAAATCTTTAAGAAAAAGTTGGTTTTATTCCTTGAGGAAAACTCGTGTCGAGTGGTGTTATGTTTCATTTGAATGTGAGAAAGGGCTTACAACTTTTTATTTTTCTGAAATCAATATTTAGAGAAAACACACGACTAAAAAAGTCAGTGGTGAAAAAATTATTTTAAAACAACATATTATTGCATAAAAGACGCTAAGTTATAAAGTCTATACCTTTATTTTCTATATTCATTATAATTAATATTAAAATTTAATTTTTGTTTGAGAGCTCCTAATCAAACAGAAATCTGTTTAAATGGCTTGTCTAAACATATGTTTCTGGAATGCAAATGGCATTTCGCAGCACAAATGCGAGCTCTTACAGTTCCTCGCTCAACACGACATTGGCGCCATGCTCATATCAGCGACTCACCTAACAAATAAAAAATCCTTTCACCTCAATGGCTTTAACTTCTATGCGACATAGAACTTTAGTATCTTATATCTTGTGTCATTGAACTTTGCAGTTCTAAAAAGCTGATCAACGCAGCTATAAATCCAACTCAGACATTTTGTATCTGCATATTAACGCCTGAAAGATATTAAGCTTTCAAATTCAAATTTCATAATTTTTTGCTGTTTTTTTTTTTCGAAATTTTGACTTTAAAAACTCGGGAAAAGTTGAAAAAAAAAAATAATTCTTGGCCAATATTTTTTGTTTTAGATAGACGTCGCTTAAGGTATTGCTCATTAGAATCTATGGATAAACGGTCAATTTGAAGCCGTTTGACCAAAATAACTCAAAATTAATTTTACCTAAAATTAATGCTTTTTTTCACATAACTTTAGTATCTTACATCTTACATCTTTGCAGTGATTTCACTAGTGATTTCTGTGGCACCCCTGTATATCTTCCAGGCGTTAAGCTGCAGATACAAAGTGTCTGGGTACGATTTATAGTTGCATTTGGCAGCTTTTCAGAACTGCAAAGTTCTATGCAACCAGATACAAGATACTGAAGTTATGGGAAAAATAACTGCCCATCGGGAATTGCGATCACGATCAGGTACCAAATGTACAACCCTTTTTCGTTTGCTTTGTTCCCAATTGGCAGTTGGGCCCGAAACCTTCAAAAAGGTATTTTTTGTTCATTTTTTTTTTTCATTTTTTAGGTTTGCTTAACGAATTTTAGCTCCAAAGTTTCTCCATAGATTTTAATGAGCGATACCTTAAACGACGCCAAATTAATGCACCTACATATACACAGAAAAATAGAGGACCCAGGATATAAATTCAAAAATTCGTAAAAAATACCGCACAAAAATCATCATTTTTGCAATTCAATGCTTTATATTTCCCAGACGGTAAGCTGAAATCACAAAGGGTTTAGGCTGAGCTTCTAGCTGTATTAATTATTTTTTCAAAATAGCAAAGTTCTTTGCAACCAGATGAAAGATACTAGAGTTATGTGAAAAAACAAGCGCTACATCTGAAAAAAGCTTTAAAAAAAAATACCAGACTTAAAAAATTCTTCAAAAAAAATTTCTGCCATAGAAAAAAACCATAAATCTTTAAAAAATTTTAAAACCCCATATCTATCAGAAAAAGTCGGTTTGGATCCTTGAGGAAAAAAAAGTTCGATTTTGTCGAGTAGTGTTATTTATACCCGTACTCGAAGAATGGTAAAACTGGATGTGTGCAACGTAGAGAACGAAACGTTCCCCATAAAGTGTATATATATTCTTGATCTGCAGCAAACGCCGAGTCGATATACCCATGGCTGTCTGTCCGTCTTGATGAAGGCCGAGATCTCAGAGTCTAGAAGAGCTAGAGTAACCAAATTTTGTTTCTAGATTCATATGAAATCACACTGTTACGAGTATTTGTATTCGTATTTATTTTATAAGGTTCAACTATGAGCAGTTAAACTAACAAATTATAATCCAAAAACATGAATCACCAGACTATGGTCCAGCTCACAGCAAGCTGTAGACAGGAAATAGCCTATAGCCTATTAAGTTAAGATTCAATTAATTTAAGTTATTTGTTAACATAGATTTTACCTTGATATAACTAGTGTCGAAGGAAAACAGATGGAAGAAGGTATTGTAGTTACGGCAAAGGCTACGGAAAAACTGTCTCTGACCCGGAAATAATTAATTATTGCTAACTTATGATTATTGTGTGACAATAATTGTGGGGCGTGGTACGTGGGTCGAAGCTTGGTGCTTCGTTGACAATTGGCTAGTTGGTCAGTAGTGTTGAGGAAGTGCAGTTGGGAATTGGGTTTTGAATTGGTGTTTGCTAACTCTGCATCGCAGAAGGTGATATCTGAATGTGGGTGCGAAATACCGCAATGAAGTGGTTGACCGAGAATTTAGTGCCGTCTTCGCTAATTGCGAAATAATGGAAGAAGTGGGTTGTTTTAAATTGATGTGGACAAGAATGGGTAGAGTTGTTGATCGAGAGTTCTTAATTTCAGTAATTTTGTGCGTTGCTTAAGACTATTTTATTTTCCGGAGGTGCTGATACACCGCTATTTTGCAGAAGCGTGTCTAGAGCCATGGTTCGGCGGTTCTGTGTCCATCAGTTTGATTATTGCTTCCGACCAGCGTGGATGCGCTGACACTCCTCATGGCTAGAGCCATGGTTCTTTACAAATCATATCCTAATATTTTTGATAATGCGGAGACCAAAGGTAGGAACCGTATTCAAGGATAGGCCGGACAAGGGATACATATAAAAGTTTAGTGGTATAAGGGACGGAGAACTCATTAGACTATTTTTTGATAAAGCCCAGGACTCCTCTGGCTTTATTCGAAATAGCAAATATATGTGTGAGCTATAACACAAAGAGTAAACCGTCAACGACTTCAGACGTAGTTTTGTATCGCTCCGCCGCGTAAATCAATTAATTCGCGAAATAGCGCTCAGGGTAGGCATGGGCACTTGTGATCGTGCTGCCTATGAATACCATCTAATTAATAAAGAATAATATAAGTATTAGAAAGGAACAAATGCCAACGGTTAAGAGCGTCATCTTGGTGAAGAGCACAGGCACTGTATCTTTTGTATCAAAAGCTAAAATGAGCCAAGCCCGGCAACAGCAACAAGACGAGCGTCGGCTCTCTCAAGCAAAAAACAACGCGTACTTCTCTATACGCTCGCCAAAGGCAGCAGTACCAACAAAAACTGCATCACTGCAAGGGAACGAGAAGAGAGCACGCTCTCTCTCCCCTGCATTGCAAAGTGGGTCATGGAGTGCTCAGTGCCTCTCCCCCCACCCGTACTGCCTATCCAACGATTTGCTAATATCGACAACAACTAGTACAATGCCCTCACTCAAAACTGTGTCTTCGACCACAACAACAACTACTGCAATTGCTCAGCGCCCGATACTGTCGACCCACTGCGACAAGCCCCACCTCTCCCAACCAATAAATTGGAAAAACGCTAACGAGCTTTAATTCAGACTGGGCTCGATCGCTATGTGCAAATCAAAAGAAAATTGAGCCCACAAACTGCGAAAAACAACAATGCAGCTAAAATAACTAAAATAACCGAGAACACTGTGCCACATAAGGCACTAGCAAACAATAGATTTTCGAAACTAAGTGTTCCAACTATCGATCAGTTGCGAAATACCTCGAAAATGAAAAAATTAATTACTACACCTACCAGCAAAGGATTACAAGTGGTTATCAAAGGAATCGAACCATCAGTCCCAATCAATAAGATAATAGATGGACTTAACGATAAGGGCTTCGAAGTCAAAATGGCTATGAACATAATAAATATAAATAAAATTCCCCAGCCAATGTTCAAAGTAGAACTGACACCTGAAAGTATTTACATAAGTAAAAATGAAGTTCACCAAATATACAAGCTTCAGTATCTACTGCACCGTAGGATAAACGTTGAGGAACCACACAAACGAAATGGACCGGTCCAATGCTTAAATTGCCAGGAATATGCATCTGCCAAAAAATTTAGCAACTGTGGAGGAAACCATACTGCCAACTATAGAGCTTGTCCAGTCTATAAGGAATTGAAAAATCGCCAAAGCCAACAAATAACTACAGCTCGAAACCCGGTCGTCCAACAAAACTTACCATATATACCATCAACTACGACTCCAGGAGTTTCTTTTGCTCAGGCGCTGAGTTACAACAACGAGTCGTACGCCTCAATCTCTAAGCCGACACTTCAACCAACCACTGCAGGAATAATGCAGCATCAGGCATCAAATCAGATCCCAGAAATCTCTGCCCAACATACCCATGCAAATCCGTCCCAATTGCATAGTAGAATTGAGTCTATGCTGGTAACTATAACAAACACAATGGTAGCAATACAATAAACGATGCAGGAGCTTATGCGCAACCAAAATCTCCTCCTGGAGCTCCTAATCAAGCAGAAATCTGTTTAAATGGCTCGTCTAAATATATGTTTCTGGAATGCAAATGGCATTTCGCAGCACAAATGCGAGCTCTTACAGTTCCTCGCTCAACACGACATTGACGCCATGCTCATATCCGAGATTCACCTCACAATGGCTCACCATGGCTATAACTTTTATGCGACGACTCATCCCGATGGTAAGGCACTGGAGGTACTGGCGATCTGATCAAGCATCGCATCAGGCATTATCCATTCCCTTCATTTGCTACACCTTATCTATAGGCAACATGAATTCATATTGAAATTCAGAGCGGCTACCTCAACCTAGCCGCAGTATACTGCCCACTGCGCTTCTGCATTTCCGAAACAGAATTTGTTACATTCTGGTGACTGGTGACTACAATGCCAAGCACACCCATTGGGGATCTAGACTTACCAACCCGAAAGGAAGACAATATAACGCTATAATAACGCCACGAAACAAGCTAGACTTATCTCTCCGGGAAGCCTACATATTGGCCCACAGATCCAAACAAGCAGCCCGACATGATTGATTTAGCAGTTACACGAAGGGTGCTGCAAGATCAGATTCATGTCGATCACTTAACAGATCTATCATCGGATCACTCGCAAATTCTACTTCACCTTTACGACCATCCACAGCTTTCGGAACGCCCACACTTTCTAACTTCTAGCAAAACAGATTGGCTCAAATACAGAAAGTACATAAGTTCTCATATTGACAGCTACCCAAACATTTATTGTAAAGATGACATTGATAGGTCAGTCGAAGCATTAGTATCCTCAATGTCACTGGCGGCAAAACACTCAACACCAATATTAGTACCTAATAAACTTTCCAACAGCAGTCGTATATCTAGGCACATTGAAGTGCTGCTACGCGATAAAAGAAGGCTTCGCCGAGAGTGACAAGCACACAGATCACCTGGCTCGAAAGAGCTGCTAAAAATAGCCAACCACCTACCACGCAGAGCCCTAGAAGATGAAAAAAACCGAGCTCAAATATCCTATATGGAGCAACTCTCCCCAACTAGCAAACGATTCCCACTGTGGAAAGGAGAGTGGGCTCGCAGCAACAAAGAGAAGGCAAATATTTTTGCCGTCCATCTAGAAAACGTCTTCAAATCACACCCAGCAACAAATAGCTTTGTGCTCCCACCAACCAGCAATCCCGAAGCTACTCCGCCTATCATATTGCAATCAGGAGAAGTCAGAAGGGTCATTAAAGACCAAATCTCAAAGCAAAAAAAGCTCGGGTCACGATTTCATCTCTCCTAAAATGATCATAGAATTGCCGAACTGTGCAGTGTATTTCCTTACTGTGATATTCCACAGCATAATGAAATGGGGCTATTATCCTCAAGAATGGAAGATATCAGTCATCACAATGATCCATAAAGCCGGAAAAGACAAGTCCAAGCCATCATCATATAGACCTATCAGCCTACTGCCTTGCCTATCAAAGATATTTGAAAAGCTGCTCCTGAATCGTATCAAACAACACCTACACATCAACGGTGCCATCCCGACTCACCAATTTGGATTTCGCGAAAAACACGGAACAATTGAACAAGTAAATCGTATAACTTCTAAGATACGAAATGTATTTGAAAGACGGGAGTATTGCTCCGCTGTTTTTCTGGATGTTGCCCAGGCTTTCGACCGCGTTTGGTTAGACGGCTTAATCCACAAAATCAAAAAATTACTTCCACACAACATCCATGGAATATTGCAGTCATACCTACAGCAAAGAAGCTTCGCAGTACGATGCAAAGATTTCCTCTCTGAATATCATCCAATTTAAGCTGGTGTACAAGGCAGCGTGCTTGGACCGACACTGTATATCATATTCACAACAGATCTACCGACAAACAGCATAACAACAACTTCGACATTTGCTGATGATACTGCCATACTAAGTCGCTCCATCTCATCTCGTGGCCTTAGAAAAATGTCTAGCAGACTGGCGCATACGCGTAAACGAGCAAAAGTGCAAGCATGTCACTTTTAAGTTAAACAGACAAGCTTTCCCTTCATTATATCTGAACAACATCAACATTCCACAAACCACCGAAGAAGGGCACCATTGTACATACGGAATGAATATCCATAAAGACTTAAATGTAGGATCAGTTAAGGATGAAATTGCTAAAGGGAAAGCAAAGTATCAGGCCAAGCTTCAAGCCCATCCTAATAGACTTGCGCAGTCTCTAACTTGGCACACTAGCCATACACGACTCCGGCGAAGAGACTCGCCACCCAGCAATAATACCTAACTAGGGACGTACTCTAAGAAATTAAGTGTAATTAATTAAATAAACATATTAGATTAAGATTTGCATACTTGTCGTTAGTCTCTATCAGGAAACATTCAATAAATAAAATCACGTAATTAAAAAAAAAAAAAAAGTTTTTTATCCAGGTCACAGTCGACGTGTTTTCATTGTCTCCTTTCTCCTGCTCTTCGTATTGCGCAGGAATGAGACTTTGGACTTTTTTACACCCGTAATCAAAAAAAGAGTTAAGGGGTATATTGTCTTTGTGGTAAAAGTGGATGTGTGCAACGCAGAGAAGGAAACGTTTCCGACCCTATATATATCATATCAATAGCCGTCGTCTAGAGAAACCAAATTTGGTTTCCAGACTCATGTGATATCACACTGCTACAAGCGTATTTCAAAATTTCCCGCCGCCACCACAAAGGACGAAAATCTGTGGCAGGCACAACCTTAAAGATACGATAAACGCAGTATCGTAGAGAATGACCATATCCATCAGATCGCATCTGATCTGAATCAGATCGGATCATAATTATAGCCAGAATGAAGAAATTAATTTTCAGTTGGTTCCTCCGCCTTGGTCAGCAAGAGACCAGCTATTCATTCTGTTTCTTGCTCGCACACTATGCCTCGTTATGTACGCGAGCGCTCTCTAACGGAGGAGATGTAGAATCTAAATGATACATATAGAATCTGCATGTTAGATGTATAATATACATTGTAGATGTAGATATCAGATGTAACAAAAATTTAGAATGTAAAACTTTTTAAAATATTTAAAAATTCTAAAAAATCAAATGCTCAAACATGGATATACTGAAATCGTCCACTGTGCAAGTGTGGTGGTTGTGGATTTTGACCAGGGCAGTGGCCCGAAGGACAGTGCTGGGCTCGCGATTAGTTGCCGTAGCGGATACTAGCTGTGCAGAGTGGGTTTTCACAGACGATTCGGTCGCTTTTTGTCCGCCCTATGTGCGCTTGGCGTACTCAGCGGCCAGCGGGTTCGTTGCAACAATTTTTGAATGTTTCCTGGTTGACAAATAGAAAGACTTGGTCGGCTTCTTTACACACGAGTTCTTTATTGGTATCTTAGGAAGTACTTAAGGACGACGACTTATCCTAATCTTTGGTCTATTACTACGTGACGCTCTTGGCGCCTGTCGGTCCTTTTAGACCACTCGCTGCCCTCGGAATCCCCAAGCGTGGCACTGTCGGCTCTTAGAACTGGTACGACAACGATTCCTAGCGTTAGGCCCAAATCCGCCGTACTCAGTTCGCACACGACACGTTCGCTTTCACTGGATCCTTCCGTTGAGCGAGCGGTACACCAGGTCCTTTCTCTTGATGCTCTTAGGTAACCTTTCGACTTTCCTTGGTATTCGCCAATGCACGCACTTGCACTCTCCGCACTTGACTGTTTCGAGCCGCTGTCGCGGGCCTCCTTTTATCCCCTTTTTGGCGTACGGCCGCGGCCGTGTCTGCCTAGTAACAACGGGACTTTCCTCCAGGCGTCGGCTGTATTTTTCCATCGGCTAGTCTGATGCTCTCCATCTGCTTCGTAACGGGCGTGATCGCATGGCCATAAATGGTCATGCGCTGGACCACTGCCGGCCTGATCCCATTATCCCGCCTCTCTTCCGCTTTCCACCTCCTTCGCAACGGGACCACGCTGGTGGCGTGATCGCATGGCCATAAATGCGCTCCCGCCTCTCTTCCGCGCTCCTCTTCTCTCCCTGGTAGCGCCCTCTGATCGCGGCTCTCTCTCCGTTGCCCCTTGAGCAAGACCCTCCCGGTCAATTCGCCGTTATCCGGTTATCCGGGCAACCCGGATAGACCTTAGCCCCTTAGGGTCCATGCATGTGAGGATATCAATCTCGAAGGAGGTTAAAAAGATCCGGTCGAGGTGTGGAAACTGTTGCGCTTGTACGCTGCCTTGCCAAATGCCTTTTCGGGTGCCTTTGACTTTTAGTTTTCGTCATAGGTTGCCGCGTTGACGATTTTCGATCACATTGATGCTGACGAGCCGGTTGTTGAGAAATGATTCTAACTGCGCAACGAGATTCCACGCTATCTCATAGTTAGTTCCCGCAAGCGCCATCTGATGATGATCCGAAGGAAGCGCTTGCTTAAGGAAATTAAACCTTTGACTATAAAGCGTTGACGATTTTGCTCAAATCCACCAGAAAAACTTTGCAAATTTGCGCTGTCCTTCTTGAAATTACGCACCGTTGGATTTACACTCTACGCCGCGCCAGTGTGGGCGGAGGCCGCGAAGGTGAAAAGCTATATGCGGGGGATGGCTGGCGACGCACACCCCCATTCCGCGCATAGCGTGTTGGGTTGAGCGGAAGCACGGGCAGGTAGACTTCTACCTCACCCAGGCTCTGAGCGGGCATGGCTGCTACCTCAAGCGCTTCGGCCACGAGACGGAGGATTGGTGCCCAGAGTGTGGCACTGGCATAGTGGAAGACGAACACGTCCTTTTCGAGTGCCGTAGGTTCGGCTACGAGCGGCAAGAGTTGGAGGCCGTTGTAGGGACAAGGATGTTGATGTGAACCTTTGCCTTTGCAGTTGCATCAGGTAAAATATGATTTTATATGGATAGATGATGGAAGAGTAAATCGACTTTGGATCTTGAGCGATCAATTAATAACAGCACGAATTAAATATTCAGGCCACCAGAAATGTTGGTAAATTCTCGTTTCGAACTTCAATGTTGAGCAAACTGCTCTGAGGAACTTTAACGCTTAATTTTGCAATGAGAAAACGACACGAGTATGACTATTATAACTTTAATTCTTATAAAAATTCGCAGGTTACTTCTATTGTACAAAATCTTTAATAGTACTAGCAGATAGGTATATTTAATTTTCTAAACGCGCTTAAGCGCAACCGGCTGCAGGTTCTGTTCTTCGATATGTGTACGACCAAATGCTTCTCCCGCGGCAGCGATGTTATGCTGGCTTAGCATAGCTGGGCATTTTTAGACGTAGGCGATCTAAGCTAGAGAGACACTGCACCGTTGCTGTGGTTTAGCCTTAGAAAAGATGTGGACGCATTTAATTTTCACTGCGACACGTAAAATGAAAATTAACTAGGTCAATGTAGAGTAAATAATTAAACTAACATTTTGATAAAAAAAATGTATATATTTTTTTATTTAAGAATTCCCTAGTACAACCGAAATGTTCTCTTCCTAAAGAAATTTTGTATTTTTCGAGGAATACACTTTTCAGGGATTGGCTGTGTTGTTCTTGTAAAATAACAATGTACTTTGATAACTTAGAGATTTTAGTTTTTATGTTGTTAAATCAATAGAAATTATGCGCCCACTACTGCTGTATGGTTGGGATGGCGAAAGGGATTCAAATGTATTACTGTCAGTTGTTTGATTTATTGGTGTCTTTTCGGAAGTAGCTGAATGTGCGTACCAATCAGTAACAGCTATTAAATTCTTTGAAAAATTGCAGTTCTCTTGATTATATTCTTTTGGGTGAATTTGAGAATCAGAAAATGTATTTGATGTATTTAAAGAAGTTACTAATGACTGATTTAGTTTCGAATCACCAGCGCAGCGACTTAAAACAGTACTAGCCTTGTAATTGGAAAATATATATACAGATTGTTGAAGTGGCTTGATGGAGTTATCCGCTGTCTGTGGGTCCGAATGAAATTTTTTTTGGCTGAAGACATCATTTTTTTTACTGGTCAGACTGTTTTTATGCGTAAGTGATATTATAGCAAGTGCGTCAGAACCAAGTATTTTCGGATATATAATAGTTTTCTCTTGTTGCTCATCATCTGATGAGCATAAATCAATAGTGTCTACAATGTCTTGGCTGGATGGTGAAATTCTCCAATTAGAGTTAAGCGAATTATTGCGAGTTAGTCTTATGTTAAGTTTTGTATTTGTAATGGGAATTTGATCTCCAAGGATATGTTCAGAAATTTTTTTCAATCTGACTGAAATCGGACGGCATTGCTTAAGCAGCGGAGAATTCAGAAACAAAAAGTTTTGAGTTATATCTCTTCGTTTTCCAAATTGACGTCGAGGAAATGAATATATATGAAAATTATGCTCGTGGGACTTTTTAAAAGTACAATGAGTGTGGTTAGCACTTGTTTTTTTTTCGAACAATTTTTGTTTAGTACTTGACTTTAAAATTAAAGGGGTATAACAAAATCGGTCAAGACGTTCCTGCCTCTCGGATATATATTCCACAGATACTGTTTGTTTTGTAGACCTTAAAAGTTTCTGTCCTGCGGGAGATGATATTGGGATAAACGAACACCTATTAAATGAATGAACGTTTCGATTTCTTCGCGATGGCAGCCGTCTATTTCTTTCCGTTGAGTCCATGGATACTTCATCACGAAATAAGTATGTTTTTTGTATATCATTAGAAAAACGGGATTCCGAAAATTTAGATTGAAGGCTAAAATTCAAAAGAAATGCATTCCGTAGTTCGTTGTTTTCATTTTTTCCATCATGTTTTATTTCAGGCTCCGGTGAGTCACAAACTATTACATCATCCTCCATGCAACAAATATTTTCGTGTTCCTGTAATGAATAAAATGAGAAGAGTTTATTATTATTTATATATATATATATATGTATATATACATATGTATGATCTCTTGTTTCGTTCGTTCGCCAACCCCCAAGTATTGTAAAGTTTTTAAATTGTTTTTTATTTAACATTTTTATACATACTCAAAAAAGAGTTAAGGGGTATATTAGATTTGTGGTAAAAGTGGATGTGTGTAACGCAGAGAAGGAAACGTTTCCGACCCCATAAAGTATATATATTCTTGATAAGCATCAATAGCCGAGTGGATATAGCCATGTCCGTCCGTGTGTCCGTCTGTCAGTCCGTCTTCATGAGCGCCTGGATCTCAGAGACTATAAAAGCTAGGGCAACCAAATTTGATTTCCAGACTCATGTGATATCACACTGCTACAAGTGTATTTCAAAATTTAGCGCCGCCAAAACAAAGGACGAAAATCTGTGGAAGGCACAATTTTAAAAATACGATAAAACTAAAAAACTATCGTAGAGAATGACCATATCTACTAGGGTGTAGAGTTGGGTTGCTCATGAGTGAGTGAACAAAAATGAGCTGTTCACTTCACTGATTGAACTGAACATGTTCACTAAATTTTTGTTCAGTTGTTCAATTGTTCAGTTGTTCACTCAGTTGTTCACTTGTTCAGTTGTTCACTCAGTTGTTCAGTTGTTCACTCACTTGTTCCGTTGTTCCCTGTTTACTCACTTGTTCAATCAATTAATCAATCACAAACAATTTTTATCTAGCACAGCACTTCTGAATCTCAGCCACTAGTCCAGGGCTCTAAGCTTGTTTTATCCTTGAATAATGATCTCCACATGCCGTATTGAAATATATTCTTCTTTTTATACCCGTACTCAAAAAAGAGTTAAGGGGTATATTAGATTTGTGGTAAAAGTGGATGTGTGTAACACAGAGAAGGAAAATTTTCCGACCCCATAAAGTAAATATATTCTTGATCAGCATCAATAGCCGAGTCGATAGAGCCATGTCTGTCTGTCCGTCTGTCCGTCTGACCGTCTGTCCGTCTGTCCGTCTGTTCGTCTTGTTTGACGCCTGGATCTCAGAGACTATAGAAGCTAGGGCAACCAAATTTGGTTTCCAGACTCATGTAATATCACACTGCTACAAGTGTATTTCAAAATTTCGCCCCGCCCCCTTCCGCCCGCACAAAGGACGAAAATCTGTGGCAGGCACATTTTTAAAGATACGATAAAACTAAAAACGCAGTATCGTAGAGAATGACCATATCTACCAGATTGCTGAATATGAATCAGATCGGATCATAATTATAGCCAGAATGAAGAAAGTAATTTTCTGTTGGTTCCCCCGTCTCCACCAGCCAGTGACATGATACTATATCTCCTTCTCGCTCGCACACTCTGCCACGTTCAGTGCGCTAGCAACCCCTAGCGGAGGAGATGCAGAATATAAATGGTACATCTATAATCTACATGTTAGATGTAAAATATACATTGTAGATGTAGATGTAGATAACAGATGTAGCAAAAAAAAGTAAAATGTAAAATTTTTTTTTTTAATTCCAAAATTCTAAAAAATCATATCCTCAAAAATGTATACCGACTGAGTACGGGTATAAGTAGAGTCGCGTCCCCAGAAGCGACTCACACGTTCCTTCTCGTTTTTGTCTTATTTTTTATTAAATATTCCTACCGTATTGAAATACATGAATAAACTTTTTTTTTTGCCTTTTATTTTTCTTAATAAAATATTCTTACTTTTATGTATTGTTATCCGATATTCTTTAATATTTGGGTGGGGGCGTTTTGCTAAACATACTTATTCATACATATGTACATCTATATTTATGTATATATTTCGAATGTACCACAAAAATTAACTGGGAAAAACAAAGCATTGAATTGAGTGAACCACTGTACAGGGAACAACTGAACAAGTGAGTGAACAACTGAACAAGTGAGTCAACAGGGAACAACTGAACAAGTGAGTGAACAACTGAACAAGTGAGTCAACAGGGAACAACTGAACAAGTGAGTGAACAACTGAACAAGTGAACAACTGAACAACTGAGTGAGTAACTGAACAAGTGAACAACTGAACAAGTGAACAACTGAGTGAACAAGTGAGCAACTGAGCAAAGTGAGTGAGTTTAAGTGAGTGAGCTTAAAAGTGAGCAACTGAACTTGTTCACTAAAGAGAACACTCTTTACCCAACTCTACTAGGGTGCCGAATCTGAATCAGATCGGATAATAATTATAGCCAGAATGAAGAAATTAATTTTCAGTTGCTTCCCCCGCCTCCACCAGCAAGAGAAACGCCACTCTATCTCTTTCTCGCTCGCACACTCTGCCGCGTTCAGTGCGCGAGCAACCCCTAGCAGAGGAGATGTTGAATCTAAATGGTATATCTATAATCTACATGTTAGATGTATATGTAGATAGCAGATGTAGCAAAAACAATGTAAAATTATTTTTAAAATTCTAAAAATTATGCTCAAAAATGTATATACTGACTGAGTACTGGTATAAGTAGAGTCGCGTCCCCAGGTCGCGGATAACGCCTTCTCACGCCACACCCCGCGGGTAAGCCAAGAACCTGTATCGTGGTAAGGAACGAGCTTAATGTTCCGTTTTCTTCCAGGTACAGCACTCCGGACCTAACGGTGGCACTATGTGAGAGAGAGGACGGGAAAAATCTACACCTGGCCTCTGCATACCTGAGACGTACGAAGAAGAAGACCCACCCTCAGAGGATGACAGGGCCCTGATCCACCAAGCGCGGAGGGAGGGACTCCCTCCCATTGCATTAGGCTGTGATGCGAATGCCCATCACTCCCTCTGGGGAAGTACGGGCAAAAATTCTAGAGGAGATTCGCTGTTCATTCTCTGCGTGCAGAGGTTATAGATATACCACTGGCCTCGAATAGACTCCCTTACCATTGTTGACTGCCACGTGTCCAATGAGTTTTCGTTTTTGGACCACTACAGGATAGTGTACAGCATCAAATGGATCAAACAGAGGCCCAAAGCCTACTGCAATCCTAGGCCGACAGATTGAAACCGCTTCCCCGCAACCGTACAGAAGGTGCTGCCCAATCCACCGGAAGTTTCGCAGAACGTTACTAATACTCAACAGATGGCGTTTCTCAAAGCGTGACCGATAAGCCGACCCCCAAAGTCCAATCAGTGCCCGTGGTGGACACGGGAGCTGAGTGAAGTCAGAAAGGAATCGTGATATATCATCATATCATATCCTTTTGTGTTTCATAATCATATAATCTTCAAGAATAGATTCTACATCTCCTCTGCTAGGGGTTGCTCGCACACTGAACGCGGCAGAGTGTGCGAGCGAGACGGAGTGGCGTGTCTCATGCAGGATGGGGCAGGGGAACCAACAGAAAATTAATTTCTTCATTCTGGCTATAATTATGATGCGATCTTATTCAGATTCGGCAATCTGGTTGATATAGTCATTTTCTAATATACTGCGTTTTTAGTTTTATCGTATCTTTAAAATTGTGCCTGCCTAAGATTTTTGTCTTTTGTGGTGGCGGAAGGGGGCGGGGCGAAATTTTGAAATACACTTGTATCAGTTTCATTCATAATCATATAATATCCTCATATTATATCATCTCCAATTTATCATAATCATAATGTTATCTATATGGATCATTCAGATTCATATATTTTCCCACATTTGTTTGTATGTGCGCTATCAATCTCAATTTCTAAGAGCAATAGAGTGTACAATATTTTTTGTCATTCCGTCTTTAGCCAAAATAAATAACCTCAATGGTTAGCCCACGCGAGAATATGCAACGTATAATTGGTAAGCTAAACGTAAAAGTTTGGGATGGGCCATGAAACAATTATAATTTCCCATCTGTTTCGCTCTGTCTTGCAGCACAACTTTGTGAGTTCCGAAGATCTGCCCAAGTAACCAGGGCATTATTCAGCCACAGCCGCTACAGAATTGGCACTTAACAGCTCGGCAGGAGCGACAGCTTCCATAGCAACAAAATCCTCGCCAGAGGAAAACCGCAAGGCGGAACCACAGTAAGTGCCAGCCACATCGCACTTGCAGCCAACCTCACCCCAAATAATTAAATATAAGAGACAATAACAATCAGGTATGCGACTTACAGTAGCTTCATAATTGTTGCTTCACAGGAGGATATCAATTCAGTTGAGAGCATTTCCAGTTTTCCCCGCTTTCAGGGGAATACCACTGATTTCGATTGGATCGATGAGATGGTGCAGCAGCGTAACTGCAATGAACTGATGCATAAGAATAAGCTCTAAAAGGCCTTGACAAAGGCCACTGAGAGTCTTGAAAAGGATCAATTGGATGGCAAGACGTACGATTATAAAACCAAGGCCAATATTGATAATAATGATGGTGATAAAAAGATGGTCACATGCTCATGTGCTATACATATTACACTACTCGATAAAATGGATCTTCCCGCTGTGGACCAAAATGACTTTTTCGGGTTTCGGTTACACTGCTCAGGCAGCTGCTTGGTTGTGTTTAAAGTTAATAAAATGCACTTCTTCGGCTGGAATCGCTCTTCCTAAGGCATATCCTGGCCTCCCCAATATTTTATTGGCAAGGTAATGTGTCTGACTATCAGCAGTAGCAGATGGCGACGCCTCCCATGCCGACCACCATGAAGACAAAATGTTTTGAAAAAAATATTTTTTTATATTTGTGAAAATTAATATTAATAAATTAATATTGTAATATCCATATAATTGTACTTCATATAAAAATGTATTAATTAGATTCAATTTGTCTACATTAATAAAATATTTCATTTGGTTTTTTGTTCTCATATTGCAATGTTTGCTTCGTGTTTGCTGGCAAAATATATCAAATTGATATGTATCTTTCGAGGTGGGAAGAAACATACCAGCAATACAAGCAAATACTTCGGATACTTTTCTAGTATCTATTTCGATCTATTTTTGTTGATATGAGTACTGCCTTCCGTACAGAGCATGGAAAACAGTTTTTTTCCCGACAACCCTGATTCTGTTCGCGAGGTGTTTTTTTCGGATCTGAGTACTAGGCTATGGATAAACGGCCAAGTTGCAGCCGCTTAACAAAAACGACTCAAAATTAATTTTACCTGAAAAATACCGTACGGTAAGTTGATGCGGTAAGTCCAACTGCCAAAACTGGATTGAAGGAAACAAAAAGGACCTGTCATTTTGGTTTTACCGAGTCCTAGGTATGGACATTTACTTTTACTCCAATGCTGTGGAGAAAACAAGAGCCTGGAACTCATTCCGACTGGTTACAACAAATACAACAAGAGTGATGAAAACGTTAATATCGTTCAAGACCTAATTGAGAATTATAAAAAAATTGGAGCCAACATGGCAATAAAAATCCATTTCCTGCACTCCCACTTGGACTTTTTTTCCGACAAGCCTAGGGGACGTTAGTGATGAACACGGAGAGAGATTTCACCAACAATTAAAAGCTATGGAACGACGGTATCAAGGTAATTGAAGGGGCTGAAGGGAATCTGATTCGAATGACAAAGGAAGACAGCCAGAAAACTTAAATTATTTTCAGAACAGTAACAAGCAGTAGAAAACCAAATGTATCACATACGTTTAAAAACTTGTAGCGCCATAAAACTAAATAAAATTTGTATATCCTTAAAATTGACTGAAAAGAGTAAAAATTACTGATTGTTTTATGAAATTCTATATCTCAGATATTTCTACTTTGGTTTTATTAAAATAAGAAGGGACAAATGTCTAATTTGTGTGGACCTTCACTTGTGTAAAAATAAAGGTCAAAATTTGACATGAACAGGTATGCATACCTCAGATTGGGCACAACGAAAGACAGTAACTGTCAACAAGATTTACCGCCAAAGGAACATAATCAGGTACCAAAAATTTAAAGTCGACCACGGTCGCTTTGATTCCAATTGGGCACTTGGGCCCGCAACCTATTTTTTAAAGATTTTTTTCATTTTTTATGTTTGGTTAACGAATTTTAGCTCCAGCGTCTTTCCATAGATTTAAAAGCATTTGAAAGCTTAATACTTCCCAGGCGGTAAGCTAAAATCACAAAATAATTGGTTTAAATTTCTCGCTGCTTCAATTAACTTTTCAGAATGTAAAAATTCTTTACAACCAGATGTAAGATACTTAAGCTATGTGAAAAAATAAGAGCTTCGTCTGAAAAAGCTTAAAAATACCAGATTATAAAAATTCTTTAAAAACGAGAAGAAACGTGACTATTTTTAGATTTAAGGATTCTGTTGGGTTTCCCCAGCCTATATTCCCCTATATATTCTAAAAACATCATCAGCTCAATCATAGTGGTGCAGCCTAACATAAAACTAATTATTGTTCATGATTTGTACTGCCCACAGCACATACAATATGTTAACCGCTTATGCTTACACACGGCAGCGGCAGTTCTTTCGCATCTTTATCAGGGGTGCCATAGAAATCACTTCCGCTGGAAAATCACCTCAATTCCATTCCGCCGTGCCACACACCGATTTTTCAGCGGAATCAAAATCGCTCACAATTTATCCACCGATTTGATTAAACCACCCATAAAATACACCCAAAATGATTGGAAGCTTACTTTCCCATAAAGGTTATTCAATTGGTGATTAACCCTCATCCAAATAATTTAACATTATACATGTTAAGTTAATAAAATAAGCATTTTAGTAAATCACTATTCAATCCGCTGACTGAATTTTCACTTAACGATTCCGCTCTCAATCCGCTGCAGACCGAGGTGGCCACTTGTAATGAACTAAACTAGCAGTAGTTTGAGAAGACAATCACAAAAACCACATACCTATCCTCTGAAAGCGAAAATGAGTCCGATGCGTATCTGAGAAGCCTGCGCTGCAAGGTTTGTATTCTAATATGTTGCCTCCGTAGTTCTTCGATGGCCAACAGTCTCGGGGTAAAAGCATTTTAATTAACTATATAGTAAAATTCAGATGTCTGTTTTTTTTGAACAGCTGATTGCTGCCATGCCCGGAGTGTTGCCAGACAACTGCTAGAGTTGCCGAGTACATTGTTTTGTTTGACTCGCACGATATGAATGTTTTTTTTGCCTCGAAATTATAAAAGTAGAGCTTTGAAAAATAAATTATTTTATATCATAGATGAAAAAATTTAAAAAAAATTGCTTTGATATGATAAAATCAATAAAACTGCAAAATGAACCCTATTCGAATTGAATCTGGAAAGGTGTCAACCCTAACCTTAGTTCGAATTTGGTTTTTGACAATGCTAAGAAAAATGAAATCGCTCGGAATTCTGTGGCACGGCGGAAATTTTTAAGCGGAAATCCTCTGCGCGGTTTTCAATTTCACTAGTGATTTCTGTGGCACCCCTGTGTATCGCCTTTTTCGTTATGATACTAGAGCTGCAGCATCTACGCTATTCTCTAGCACTCTCTCTCGTAATCGGCTGAGCTGCAGCCCGAGCTTCTATCGCTCCTGTCGCTCTCTCTTTCGCTTTCATTAGGACACGGGCAATTCGGTCCGCCTGCCCTCTTTTAGTCTGGAACTGATCTCCAGCTGTTATCGTCGCTATTGCTTCTACGCATTTATTTCGTCTTGATCTGGTCCTTAACCTGCAAGAACATACCTTCGTACCTTGTATAATACATAATAGCATGTATTCGGTATTACATACGAACATACGAACATATTCAACTAAAACCATCGTTTATTCATTAAAACAATTGCAACAGCTAGGGAAAAGTTCGCTAGCTCAACATTTGGTTACCCCGACGTGATCTGTGCAATATCTTTGATCTTCCCACTTTATTTATTGAAGATTAGTAACTATCTGCTAACATAAATTATTATTAAATTAAAGGAGAAGAACAAAAGGGGATATAGGAAATAATTAAAAACGAGAAGGAACGTGTGAGTCGCTTCTGGGGACGCGACTCTACTTATACCCGTACTCAGTCAGTATATACATTTTTGAGCATAATTTTGAAGAATTTTAGAATTTAAAAAAAATTTTACATTTTACATTTTTGTTGCTACATCTGCTATCTACATATACATCTACAATGTATATTTTACATCTAACATGTAGATTATAGATGTACCATTTAGATTCAACATCTCCTCTGCTAGGGGTTGCTCGCGCACTGAACGCGGCAGAGTGTGCGAGCGGGAAAGAGATAGAGTAGCGTTTCTCTTGCTGGTTTAGGCGGGGGAAAAAACTGAAAATTAATTTCTACATTCTGGCTATAATTATTATCCGATCTGATTCAGATTCGGCAATCTAGTAGATATGGTCATTCTCTACGATACTGCGTTTTTAGTTTTATCGTATCTTTAAAATTGTGCCTGCCACAGATTTTCGTCTTTTGTGGTGGCGGAAGGGGGCGGGGCTAAATTTTGAAATACACTTGTAGCAGTGTGATATCACATGAGTCTGGAAATCAAATTTCGTTGTCCTATCTGTTATAGTCTCTGAGATCCAGGCGTCAAACAAGACGGACAGACAGACATGGCTCTATCGACTCGGAAAATTTTCCTTCTCTCTGTTACACACATCCACTTTTACCAGAAATCTAATATACCCCTTAACTCTTTTTTGAGTACGGGTATAATTAGAGGATTGTAAGAACAGGTATATCTTACTGGCTATAATTTTAAGGGATAATTCAGGGGATACGGTATGATAAAGATTATTATAATTAGAGCATAAAATTCGAAAAGGATCGTGTTGAGCGTAATTAGACCTACAGAAGGGTAAACGAAACGGACGAAACGTAGGTCTAAGGGGAACAGAAATGTCAAGAAGGCCAAGAAGAGCTTCTGAATCAACAAGCCCAACTAGGAGCTTGTGTACAAACATAACGCCGTTACATATTCTGCGATTTCGTGATGAGGGGAGGTCTAAAAGTTGTAGCCTTGATTGATAAGGTGCCAAGATTCTATCCGAGTCCCAGCTAAAATTGCGTAAGGCAAAAATTAAAAATTGTTTTTGGACCGACTCGAGAATGGACTGTTGGTCCTTGTACTGTGGACTCTACACACAAGAACAATATTCCAGAATCGGACGAACCAAGAAGACGTACAGTGTTTTGGTGACATACGGGTCATCAAACTCCTTGGACCAACGCTTTATAAACGCTAGAACACCCTTAGCTTTATTTACAGTTGCAGCTATATGGCTATTAAAACACAGTCTATGATCGAAAAGAACTCCAAGGTCATTAGAGCTCGAAATTCGTTCGAGGGCAAGAATTCATAGAGCGTACGAGACAAAGTGTGGAGCGCGACGGTAAAAAGTCATAAGTTTGCACTTAGAAAGGTTCAGAAAGAGGAGATTTGTTGAACACCAAATTTGCAACTCGTTTAGGTCGAGTTGAAGGCGTTTGTGCAGGTACCAATCAGAGTAGGAGAGATAGATTCTAACAGCGTCAGCGTACATTAGTGTAGAGGAGTATGTTATAACTTGACGAAGGTCATTCATAAATAAAATAAACAGAAGTGGACCTAAATGACTATCTTGTGGCACTCCTGATGTAACATTAACGACATTCGACAACACATAAGTAAACAAAACACGTTGTGTGCGGTTAGAAAAATAAGACGAAATCCAGTTTAGAAGATTAGTGGGGAAACCAGTTAAAGAAAGCTTATGAATGAGCAAAGAAGGTTTGTCAATGTTGATCGATGTTTAAAAAAACCGTGTTGCGATGGAAATATCAGACTACTGCATAGGTGTTGCAATTGCCTGGTAACAAGGAACTCAAGCAGCTTTGGAATGGCGGAAAGCTTAGCAATACCTCGGTAGTTCTCAATGTGAGATCTTGAACCCTTTTTGTGAAGCGGAATGATATAGGATTCGTTCCAAATCACTGGAAGACAAGACCGTTCCAATGATAGGTTGAAAAGATATGTCAACGGTTTGCATAATGACTGGGCACAGTGTTTTAAAATACAACTTGGTACCTTGTCTGGACCCGCCGATAATGATATGTCAATCGTTGACAAACCTTCAAGAACATCACTTTCCTCAAAGAAAGGAAGAAAAATGCTGTTGCCATAAGGTAAGGCCATAAGGTAGGGATACGGAGTAGATGCGTGGTAGATATGTGACGAGTACGTTGATTGAAAGAAGGTGGCAAATAAATTTGCAATACCAGCAGCAGAAGATTCAGATTTGTTTTGATAATGGAGGGATGAAGGAAATGCATTGGACTTACGTTTAGAATTAACGAACGAATAGAATTTTTTTGGAACACTACGAAAATTATTACTACATCGGGAAAGGTATTGATTATAACAAAGACTATTAACAGTGAGGAATTGAGAACGAGCGGAGGAATATTGGGTGAAGACAATCATAGATCCAGTATTCTGATACTTTTTGTAGAGCCTAGTTTTTCTATTCTTTAAATAAAACAAATTCTTGGAGAACCAAGGAGGGTTTGACGACACAGATTTGACGAGAGGAACATATATATTAAGGGCATCGTTAATAATATCATAGAACGATTTGACTGTTTCGTCAATGTTCGGGAGCACGTGTAGAAAAGACCAGTTAATGTGCGAGAGGTGAAGATTTAACTCAGCAAAATTAGTTTTCCGAAAACACTGTATGCGGCTGGGTGCCATGGGATTGACAGCGCAACTGGATCGGACACAATCAAGGGATATGGCTAAGGTTGGATGATAGGGGTCTTCAGGAAGTGATACTGGACTTACTCTGGAGACCGTAGCAAGAGCAGCATCACAAACAAACATAAGGTCAAGGAGTCTGTCCCTACTATTTCTTATGAAATTAATTTGAACAAGGGAGACATCCGTAAGCCCGTCAATAAAATCGTTGTGGTAATTTGGTAGCAACAGGTTAGACTCATCATTAGGCAGCCAAGACAGAAGTGGTAAGTTAAAATCGCCCATGACAATAATATGATTGTTGCATCCTAAAGTAGATACAATAGACTGAATTGCAGAAAGGTGATAAAAGTAAACCTCAGCATCAGATTTGGGAGGAATGTAAGAGCAAGTCAAATAGATCGATACCGATCCAACACAAACTTTGACTGCAATGAATTCAATGCCATAGATATTGTTGAATGGGAACAACTGAGATGAGAAATCCGTTTTCACAGCAATCAGAACCCCACCAGCAAAAGATGGACGGTCCATTCTATATGCGATAAACTTTGGAACGAAAATTTCATGATCATAGACGGAGGAGTTAAGCCAGGTTTCAGTTAAAGCGACAGCGTCAAAGTCAAAAGAGGCACTATTCGTATGTATTTCAAACAATTTGCCTAACAGACTGCGTACGTTCTGGTAATGAATAATAAAAAGGTTATTTAGTTTTTTGAACTACCAGGTCCAGTAATGTTGGGACTCTGGATAGAGTCTTTATGTAGGAACTCATGCATAATTGTATGCTCAGTCCAAATAGACGGGTCGAGTGATCTGGATAGTAAAGAATCGGGAAGAAGAATTTTAAAGGAGGAAATATTGCCCTAATGTCTAAAAATGAATTTGGTCACAATTATATCATTAAGCGAGGCGTTAAGTCTAGAGCAAAGATGTTGTTTGACATCTTCTGTTGTAGCCTCCGGTATAAGACGGGAGCGAGCGAGAGCGAGAGAGAACGAAGGTGGAGCCACTCCCAAAAGAGATCTCGTGGCAGAAACGATGGCAGCGTCGGCAGCAACGGAAGGAACAGGAACAGTGACAGGAACGGTGGGGACATCAGCGGCCAGCACGTCCACACTGGGAGCAATCCCAGCGGAGGCGACAATGATGGATGTAGTAACTGCTTCATTGCTATTCGGTGTGAGAAACACCGGAGCGACTGAAGGCGGATTGACTAACGGCGAGGCATGAACGCTCGGAGTAGCGAAGAATTCCGATGTATGTAGATGAGAGGCAGGTGTTCCAACTCAAATAGGCTGCAAGACGTTGTTGTTATCAGTATGAGGGATTTTCCGTCTAGGAGATTCACTCAAGAGCTTGAGGCCAAGGAATTGTGTTTCCAGGGACAGGAACTTGGCGTTGATAGCGATAAATTGCTTCCGGACATCCTGAAAAACAGTTCGAGACTGTCTCATAAGAGTGCGCATTTCGGCCTCAATCTTACGGCAGGCCAAACATGACCAGGTCAGACCAATGCGTTTTGAGATGAGACGTCTAGTCCAAAATTACCCCCGCCAGCACATTATATGGGCGACATTATTGCACAGCCAGCAGCAGAGGAATGAATCGCCGACTATGTTGCCACCAAATTCACATTTCTTTGCACTTCAGACAAGAGCCATTTTTGACATCAGTCAGTCAGTGATTCTCGTCGAAGAAAAACGCAAAGTGGGAGCGCAAGCGATATAAGAGTGCAGGCAGCAGAGCGAGCGACGATCAGCAGCAGCGGCAGACGATCCAGCGAAGCTCACGAAACAGAGACACCGAGAGAGCAATTCAAGAAGATGCATATGCAGGCGAAGTCCAGAGAGAGTGAGAGCAAGAGAGCTTGCACTTATGCTCTCCAGAGCGTGTGTTGATAGGCGATGTAACGGATGGAGTGCACAAACAGTGAGCGCAGAGAGCAATAAGAAAGCACTAACAAATTGCTTGCGCAAGTCTGATACGCGTTCGAAATATAAAGTTATTATTAACTCAATTGTTAAACAGCGAAACACAGATAATTGGCATTGAAGTGGCATTGTAATTAATATTGAATTAAATTAAATTTAATTGGCAAAAAGGCAGAAAATGCAGGAGCGAGGTGAAAAGACGACCGGCTTAAGCAAGAGAACAAGATTATGAGCATATGACCACAGAGTCGCGCACACTAACTGAGTCGTCGGACAAACCTTTCTTTTCTAAGAGTTTTCCTTGACATCACAACGTAGCATCCGTTTCACATAACTGTTGTTTTTCCAACAATCTTTCAATTTTGTTGGTGCTGTGCCCCGCATTCCGCGGACACACACCCCTCTGAATTCTGAAGACCATTATTCTTATCTGCTTCCAACAATCAATTTGTTTGTTTTGCCACAATTAGTCAGGAACGTGGCCAACCCTTAAAAACTGTGAGGCGGCGACCGCCAATTTAATATTTTTATCACAAACTATAACTTTACATAATAAATTACCCTCAGTCCCGTTCGTTTGGTTTCGCTTTCCTACTGTGTCCACTCAGTGTCACCGACCATACAGCTGCCTTCAAGCACCGACCGCCCTTACATACATTACATACACACATAGCGTCGGCAGTCTTTCCCGTCTATTTCGCGTGTGGCTCTTTTCGGTCATCTTCCCGCTATAAACATTTCTAACTCTGCTCTTGCTATGGGGATTGATGCTGGAAACGGCATTGTAGTAGCCGGTGCTAAAAACAGGGTGAATTTCCAGAGACTGAAAGTACCTTCATTAATTGAAAAGTTGGAAAGGATGAGGGCTATTTTAGAGAGTGAGATATTGCTGGAGGAGATCGAGAAGCTGCAGGGACTTTTAAAACCCTGCACAACGAGCTCCAAGAGTTGGATTACGACTCTTCGGAGCCGGCTACTGAGCAACCAATGCCCTCGTTCTTGAACATTCAGTCGTCGTCGCGCCCCTGCAGGCGAACAGTGCATCACTACATACAGAAGAACAGCCCAACGGACAACCTGGACCTAAACTTCCTTGTTCAACACTCGCTCTCAACTCTGAGCGTGAAAGCTGACGGATTCTGCAACGTCAGCATTGAGACTTATCGTGACAGTAGCTGCGTCAAGTCAAACGGTCTGAATCCGGATGGTATTTCTTCTCGTGGGTCTCATCGAATTCATTTGAACGAACCCAAACCCCACTTTTGACTTATGGACCTCATTCTCAATCTTTGTTAAACCTAGCTGGCCGTCATCAGCGTACCAAACAAGCCTCCAGTTCAGCGCTTCAACCTACCTTAGCGTTCATCAATGCTTATAAGCAAAAACTTCGCGCTGGACTTCCAGCTCAGTCCATCCCAATATTGGACTATTGGGTGGAGTGGAGCTGCCATGAAGATGGGCATTGGGCTTTACTAATTCTACAACTCCATCTTCAATTACAGAGAGCCCTGCCGATCTAGATGTGCTCTATCTAGCCCTTTGGAATGGCGGCTCTATCTCTTCGTTTCCTGAGCCTAGCGTAACATGCCTGATCTTGCGTGAATTGGATGTCAGGCAATGCGTTGCCCATTTGCTCCATATCTTCTGGCCGCGAGGCCGCGAATGGCCACCTTTGTTTGCTATTTGCATTGACCACTGCATATAAATATTGTAACCGCTTATAATTACTCACGGCAGCGGCCGTTCCTTCGCCTCCGTCTTCATTATTCTACTGCAGCTGCATCATCTTTGCTATTCACTCGCATTCTCTTTCTCTTTTCTCTTTCTCAGCAGCAGCCCGAGCTTCTATCGCTTCAGTCGTTCTCTCTCTCGCTTGCATAGGGGCACGGGAAATTCGGTCCGCCTGCCATCTTTTAAGTCTGAACTGATATCCGGCTAATATCGTCGCTATCGCTTCTATGCGTTTCTTTCGTCTTGATCTGGTCCTTAACCTACAAGAACAGCTAGTGAAAAAGCTCGCTAGCTCAACAGATTCTTTTGAAAACAAGGGATTTGGGGATTAAACTTTTTATGTATTTCTCTTGCTTTTTATATTGTTAATACGGTTTGGTTTAATACGCTTTCTTTTTTTTTGAGAAACGTTTCAAAATTGTATAAAACAAAAAAATCAACTTATTTCTGAGTGTCCACAATGTCAATGTCCACTACTGCATGTATGGTTATCGTTCCATATTCTTATTACATCCGTATGTACATATAGTAAAAAAAAAACTTACCAATATAGCTTGTTTAGAATAAAGTTCGGCATCACAATTGTCGCAAAGATATATATCAAAAGGTGGTGGTTCAACCATCATATGTTGTAAATTATCAATAGATGTATTCATATTTTTTTGAAGTAACAGGCATTTTCTATTTTTTTGCTGTCTGTCATATGACTGAAATTAAATAAATAATTTTATACATTAATTTAGATAAATATTTTAGAGTCAAACAAAACTTCGCAGGTACGGACGATAAGTAAAATTATTTTTGTTGCGAGTTTTTATACCCGTACTCAAAATATTAAGGGGTATATTGTATTTGTGGTAAAAGTGGATGTGTGCAACGCAGAGAAGAAAACGTTTCCAACCCCATAAAGTATATATATTCTTGATCAGCATCAATAGCCGAGTCGATATAGCCATGTCTGTCTGTCCGTCCGTCTTGTTTGACGCCTGGATCTCCGAGACTATAAAAGTTAGGCAACCAAATTTGATTTCCAGACTCATGTGATATCACACTGCTACAAGTGTATTTCAAAATTTAGCCCCGCCCCCTTCCGACACCACAAAAGACGAAAATCTGTGGCAGGCACATTTTTAAAGATACGATAAAACTAAAAACGCAGTATCGTAGAGAATGACCATATCTACCAGACTGCCGAATCTGAATCAGATCAGGTCATAATTATAGCCAGAATGAAGAAATTAATTTTCAGTTGCTTCCCCTGCCCCCTCCAGCCAACGACAGCAACTAATTTTCCTTCTCGCTCGCACACTCTGCCGCGTTCAGTGCGCGAGCAACCCCTAGCAGAGGAGATGTTGAATCTAAATGGTACATCTATAATCTACATGTTAGATGTATATGTAGATAGCAGATGTAGCAAAAACAATGTAAAATTATTTTTAAAATTCTAAAATTCTAAAAATTATGCTCAAAAATGTATATACTGACTGAGTACTGGTATAAGTAGAGTCGCGTCCCCAGAAGCGACTCACACTTTCTTTCTCGTTTTTATTATTACGGTATTTTATATATCGAATGTTTCCTATTAGAGACTGACGACAGGTATGCAAACCTTAATCGAATATATTTATTTAATTAATTAAACTTAATTAGTTAGAGTACGTCCCTAGCTAAGTATTATTGCTGACTGGGAGGTCTCTTTGTCGGAGTCGTGTATGGCTAGTGTGCCAAATTAAAAACTGCGGAAGTCTATTAGGATGGGCCTGAAGTTTGGCTTGATACTTTGCTTTCACCTTGGCAATTTCATCTTTAACTGATCCTACATTGAAGTCTTTATGGATATTTTCAATCCGTATGAACCATGGTGCCCCGGTTATAGTTCTTAGTATCTTCGATTGAGCTCTCTGGATTATTTCTACATTACTAACGCAAGAATTTCCCCATAGCTCGGAGCCGTATATCAAGATGGGTTTGAGAACTGCACTGTACAAAAGTACTTTGTACTCCAGTTTTCGTTGTGAACGGATGTTTAGCCAATGTAGATGACTAGCTTTAAATTAAATTAAGAGATGTTACATATGCTCCACTGCTCTTTGTGCCTTCACGCCATCGCCGAAGCTAACACTCGGCTTAAAACTCTACTAACTCTGAGATATAGGCGCTTATCGAGACGGAGAGACGAACAGACAGACATGGCTATATCGACTCGGCTATTGGTGCCGATCAAGAATATCTTAAGTTTATGGAGTCAACAACAGCTTCCGAGCCGAAGAAGGCGAAACCAGAGACTAGTCTGGCCAGCCTAGGATCGCCGGCCGAGCTGCGGGTAGCCATCATCGACCAAAGTCACCAGAATATATGGAATATATGGGGCGTCAATTGGCTGAAGGCAGAATCGGAGATCCTGACCGCCATGAAGGATGCCACAGAACCGGATCCTGGAGACGTCTGACTGGACCATCATAAGGGGAACGGCAAGGAACTCTGGATCAGTATTGGTCAGGAAAGCCAAACTCCTTGCAACGGACTTCCGCATATCTTTCGGTATGGGCACCTTGGCGGTAGCGATATCGCGACACCCCAGGTCTGCTGAATGGCATGGAGACGGTGCAGATTAATCTACATCACTCAAGTGTACCGTTGACGGACCTGCTCCGGTTTATGGAGGAGAAGGCGGTAGACGTGGCCCTCATCCAAGAGCCCTGGATCGAAAGTGAAAGGCTTCGGGGACGAACGGTCGCGGATAACGCCTTCTCACGCCACACCCCGCGGGTAAGCCAAGAACCTGTATCGTGGTAAGGAACGAGCTTAATGTTCCGTTTTCTTCCAGGTACAGCACTCCGGACCACGTGTCCAGTGAGTGTTCGTTTTTGGACCACTACAGGATAGTGTACAGCATCAAATGGATCAAACAGAGGCCCAAGGCCTACCACAATCCCAGGCCGACAGACTGAAACCGCTTCCCCGCAACCGTAAAGAAGGTGCTGCCCAACCCACCGGAAGCTTCGCAGAACGTTACTAATGCTCAACATGGCGTTTCTCAAAGCGTGACCGATAAGCCGACCCCCAAAGTCCAATCACAGCCCGTGGTGGACACGGGAGCTGAGTGAAGTCAGAAAGGAATCGTGAAACTCTTCAACAAAGCAAAAGGGACAAACACACACGAAAGTTGGGACGATTATCGCCGCAGCTGCAATACCTACAAGAACACTTGTAATAGGGCGAAAAGGGAGTCATGGTCAGCCTTCTGTGATACCATTGATGGTACCACTGAGGCGTCAAGGCACTCCGCAGGGAGGAGTTATATCCCCTCTCCTGTGGAACCTGGTCCACAACGACCTTTTTCTTCAGATGGGGAGGAGCAGATATAAGGTTACGGCCTATGCGGCTGATCTAGTAATACTGGTAATGGGTGAATTTCTGCCCACAATCAGTGACCTTGTGGAGTCACTACCGCCAGCTGGGCACGCCAGAACGGTTGGGGGTCAATCCTCAAAAAACAGAACTGGTGCTTTTCTCACGAAGATATAAAATACCGAGATTCAAACTACCAACAATTGGTGGATCGACACTCGAGCTATCGAGCAAAGCCATGTATCTTGGTGTCATCCTTGATTCCAACCGCTTCTAGAAGAGAAACACAGAGGAAAGGAAGAAAAAGGCAATGACAGCTTTAGAGCCTGCAGCGCTCCCCACCGCAGGAAACGCAGTGCTCCCCAGAACAGATCGGGCACTAGCGGATACTAGAGAGGACGTCAAATCGAACAGCAAAACGCAAAAAAGGACCGGAAGGGCTCCCTACAGTCTGCCCGACGGATCGTGTCAGCTGATCCCTCAGCAGATGAGTGGGACGAAGTCAAGGGAAGGTCGCATGTCCGACAGCCGAGGGCACGTTCTGACGCCACCAAAGGCAAAGGAAAAGATGACCTACGCGGAGATGCTGAACTTGGTCACCCGGAGCCAAAGCGAGGAACTAAAGAGTGTCGGTGAGAATGTGCACAGGGTAAAGTGCACAGCCACAGCGCTCCTGGAGCTGAATGGAACCACCCCGGAGACAACGAGTTGGCCCCGAGACAATATCGGGACTGTTCTAGGAGGCAAGGTGGAGGCGCGAGCGCTAACCCAGCAGACGAGATTAGAGGTCGTCGATCTGGACGATATGGCCTCCTCGGAAGACCTGATAAATGCTTTCATCGGCCAAATTGGCATACGACTCGATGCGGACTCTATCAAGATTCTGCGCCCAGCTTTTGGTGGAACTCAGCGGACTATTATCAGCTTTCCGGCCGATCTGGCAACGAAGGTGCTTTCAGCTGGAAAGGTCAAGGTTGCCTGGTCCGTCTGTCGTATCCCGGAACGCAATCTCCCAAACAAGTGCTTTAAGTGCTTAGAGCTGGGCCACATTGCAGCGAAGTGTATGAGCACAGTGGATATAAGAGGGTGGAGCTTCCGTTGTGGAGCCGCGGATCAGAAGATACGCGACTGCCATAATGAGGTCAAATGCTTCTATTGCTCTATCGAGGACCAGCCACATAAACACGCAGCAGGTAGCGCCAGGTGCCCAATGGCTCCCAGAGCGCAGGAGAAAGCACGAAACAATCGTCATGCTTATGTTTTACCAGATAAACCTTAATCATTGTGAGGCAGCCAGCGACCTGCTCACCCAGTCGGTACGTGACCAGAGATCGGATGTCGCCATCATCAGCGAGCCATACCGATCCCCAGCAGATGGCTGCGGGGTCCAAAGCTCGTCGGGCAAAGCAGCGCTATGATGCTGTGGCCGCCGTTACGGCCAACATCGTGTGCAGCAAAAAGGCACTTCGTCCGAGCAAAGCTTACGAGTCTCTGGTCTATAGCTGCTATTTCCCACCTAGTCTGAGCCGCCAGAGCTTTGCAGCAGCCATGGACGAACAAGCCTACCATAATCGCAAGAGACTTCAAGGCATGGGCCCAAGAATAGGTCAGAGACATCACTAGAGGAAGCAGCGCTGATGCCATCAACAAAGGCCTAGCCCTTCTGGAAGCCTTTGCGACTCTCGACGTGGCACAGAAAACACTTTTAACCGGGGAAGTGCCGGCTCTGTTATCGATCTCATCTTCGTGACGAGCTCCCTTTCTCCACGAGCAAACTGACGAATAGGCAATCACTACACGGCCAGGAGGAATTGCATGAACACCGAACCACACAGCAAAGAGGACAAGCCCGAAAGCTTGCAGGTCCAACGATTCTTGGATGAAATGAGTGACTTGACAGTCGGAGGATCACGGTCAAACTTCGACTCGCATGTGAAGCTAGCATGACCCGGAGAAAGACGTTCAGGGGCGCGCAGTCGCCGACCTACTGGTGGAACGATGAGATCGCGGATGCTAGGCGCACCTGCCTGTCAGCCAGAAGGAGGTACCAGAGGGCTCGCAGAAGGAACGACAGCGACTGGACGAGTCTTCACATGGCTTATTGCGCTGCCAAGAAGGTACTAAATATCTCCATTAAGACGAGCAAACGGGAGTGTTTCCTGCAACTCTGCGACTCAGCAGAGCACGACCCATGTGGAAGAGCCTACAAGACGGTGATGAAGAGGCTGAACACTAGCAGCGCAGTAGCTCCCTCTGACCTGCACCAACTCTTGGCCAACGTGGTGGCGTTATTCTCACCTAGGATGCATAACCTCCCCCAAAATAACGAAGCGCCCATACGAGGTGGAACCGGTAACTACAGACGATGTTATCATAGCGGCCCGCAGTTTGAAGCAAAATAAAGTCGCAGGTCCTAATGGAATTCCCAACAAGGCAGTTAAACTAGCTGTCTCGTATAAGCCACAAGAGTTTGCGACGGCGTTCACAAAATGTTTCCAAGAAGGATTATTACCTGCTCAATGGAAAACACAGCACCTTGTGTTCTTACCAAAACCGGGTAAGCCACCAGAGGACCCTTCCTCGTTTCGCCCGATATGTCTGATCGATTCATTAGGGAAGACGATGGAGCAAATAATTTTCACACGGATAGAGAGGGCGGTGGACGAAGCCGGGGGGCTATCTGCTTTCGAAAGGGCAGCTCGACAGTGGATGCCATCGGCAGAATTGTCCGCATCGTAGCCGAGGCGGGAGAGGGAACGAGATGGATGGGCGGCAAGAAGGAATACTGCTTATTTGTCACCCTGGACGTTAAGAATGCCTTCAACTCTGAAATTGAGACTGCATTGTCAACTCACTAAGTCAGATGGGCATCCCTCCATATCTGCGGTCGATTATAGGCAGCTATTTTAACGAAAAAACGCTGAACTTCGACACGGCGGCTGGTATGCAATCCCACCGTATTTCGGCAGGCGTTCCCCAAGGCTCGGTGATGGGCCCGCTACTATGGAACATAGCGTACGATGGAGTTATGCGGCTGACACTACCAACCGGTTGTCAGCTCGGTTGCTATGCGGACGACGTAGCCCTTTCAGTGGTGGCCAAACATATGCAAGCGGCAAAAGAAACCGCCAACGCGGCCATACAGATGATAGCAGACTGAATTCTGTCTGCGGGGCTGGAGTTAGCGGCTCAAAAAACGGAGGCAGCGTTTGTCAGCACTCGATCAACTGTGGATACAAGACAGCGCACGCCCGAATAGAAGACCAGACAATAGCGTCGAGGCGAGCCATCGGATACCTAAGCGTGATGATCGACACCAGGCTCTGCTTCCGGGAGCACCTGAGCTTTGTACAGGAGAAAGCGGTTAACACAAGCCGAGCCCGGTTTCGCCTGCTACTAAACACCCTCGGACCCAAGCAGGAGAGAAGGCTATTGCTGACCAACGTCATTCTATCAGCCATAACGTACGCTGCAGTAGTATGTGCGGACGCCATCAAAATCGCCAGCTACGCCAGGGGCGTCAAGTCGATACATCAGCTTTGCGCACTGATTATATGCTGTGGCTTTCGGAAAATAACAGACGACAGTGTATAAAAATGAGTATAGAGAGACTAATTATTTAATTATACAAGTCAACCGCAAAAACATTTTTAAGAAATAAAAACTTCATAAAAATGTTTTCAATTGGCAAATCCTTTGCTTTACATTACACGCACATAGGTAACCGCACATTTGTAGGTTATGTTCGTACTCACACATGTGCACTGAAGAGCAAAACTGTAACACAACTTCAGTCCTCTCACTTAAACGGTCTGTATCTTGTCTTCTGTTTAACGCATTCTACAGATCTTAGTCTTGTTTTTTAATCATTTTAATCATGCCAAACCAAAATGTAAAAAAAGTCAAATGTTTTGCACTGCGGCTATATTTTAAACACAGTTTTATTAATAAACTAGTTGCAGCCGGCCACGTTTCACTGTGGCACATTGTGGTTGCATGGATGAGAAGTGAGTCGAATAATACGTTCAGCATAAATTTAGGTTTGCAATAGTTGGAGGATATAAAATACACAATATTCCATTCCCGTTTCCGGCATCTTCAGTTGATCGACTGCCATTCCGTCTCCCGCTACGCATATGGGTGCTTTATGTTATTATCTCTCGTACGAATTCCAGTTCTTCCTTATTCATATTTGAAAACCATCTTCTTGTGCATCTGTATACATATATTAATGACGATAATACTCACACAAAACAATATTACAAAGATCAACAATTTATTCTACATTTTCCGCCTTTTTCAACACTTTTAAACTATTTTGAAACAATTAGCCATATCAGTCTAAATAGATTATTTCATCTGTACTATATAAGCACTCTGAACCAACGGAATTTATTTTTTGATTTATGTAACACTTTCCATACAAAAATCAAATAAACGTTTTACAGCCCTGGAAAGGCCTACTTTATTGTTGTATTGTATTGTTGTATACTAACATTTTCTGAGTATTCTTCATTTTTCTATTTTTCCGCGCAATTTTCTTTCATGGGAACCTTCTCCTGACAATAACAAACACAACAACAAAAGAATTGGCGAAATCGGTCCAGCCGTTCACGCGTGATGACGGGACCAAGGGTAATACGGATTCATTTATATATATATATAGATTTTTAATCATTTTTCCACAGCCCTCTAAATTTTGTAAGTACTCCTATGCGATTTGCCATTATGTGGGTGTAGCGTTGCACCATTGCAGGGGGATCCTTTACATACATCCTTTTCCACAACTCCATCATTGCACTTGGAGAGACTGCATATTTTACCAGCTGCGAGTCGATGTGTGATCAGCATTAATACCCGAGTCGATATAGCCATGTCTGTCTTTCCGTCTTGATGAGCAGCTAGATCTCAGAGACTCTAAAAGCTAGCGCAAACAAATTTTGTTTCTAGATTCATGTGATATCACACAGATATCACAAGTGTATTTCGCCCCGCCCCACAGTGGTCGATTCTGCCGATCTGGAAGGCAATTATTAATAACTCAAAAAATAAATGAGTAATATTTCTGAAAATATTTTTATATTTAAGAATATTAACCAACGCAATTTTAAAACTAATTTTAAATTTATTATTTTTTATATCCGTACTCAAAAAAGAGTTAAAGGGTATATTAGATTTGTGGTAAAAGTGGATGTGTGCAACGCAGAGAAGGAAACGTTTCCGATCCCATAAAGTATATGTCAGCATCATTGGCCGAGTCGATATTGCCATGTCTGTCAGTCCGTCCGTCCGTCCGTCTTGTTTGACGCCTGGATCTCAGAGACTATAAAAGTTAGGCAACCAAATTTGATTTCCAGACTCATGTGATATCACACTGCTACAAGTGTATTTCAAAATTTAGCCCCGCCACCTTCCGCCGCCGCAAAAGACGAAAATCTGTGGTAGG
The DNA here is from genome assembly GCA_018150905.1 of Drosophila ambigua. Lineage (NCBI taxonomy): Eukaryota > Metazoa > Arthropoda > Insecta > Diptera > Drosophilidae > Drosophila > Drosophila ambigua. The sequence goes on from JAECWS010000082.1 coordinate 606,900, forward strand.
CACAATTTTAAAGATACGATAAAACTAAAAACGAATCAGATCGGATCATAATTATAGCCATAATTATAATTCATATTCTACATCACATCCGCTAGGGGTTGCTCGCGCACTGAACGCAGCAGAGTGTGCGAGCGAGAAGGAGAATTAGTAGCGGATCTCATGCGTGTGGAGGCGGGGGAACCAACAGAAATTTAATTTCGTCCTTATGGCTATAATTATGATCCGATTTGATTCAGATTCGGCAATCTGCTAGATATGGGCATTCTCTACGATACTAGTTTTATCGTATCTTTAAAATTGTGCCTGCCACTGATTTTCGCCTTTGTAGCAGTGTGATATCACATGAGTCTGGAAACCAAATTTGGTTACCCTAACTCTTATAATATCTGAGATCCAGGCGCTCAACAAGACAGACGGACGGACGGACGGACTGACAGACATGGCAATATCGACTCTGCCAATGATGCTGATATATACTTTATGGGATCGGAAAATTTTCCTACTCTGCGTTACACACATCCACTTTTACCACTTTTACGGGTATAAAAATCAAAAATTGTTCAAAAAAAGTTCTTCCATACAAAACGAGAAGGAACGTGTGAGTCGCTTCTGGGAACGCGACTCTACTTCTACCCGTACTCAGTCAGTATATAAATTTTTGATCATATGATTATTTAGAATTTTAAAATTAAAAAAAAATGTTACATTTTACATTTTTTTGCTACATCTGCTATCTACATCTACATCTACAATGCATATTATACATATAACATGTAGATTGTACATGTACCATTTAGATTCTACGTCTCATCCGCTAGGAGCTGCTCGCGCACTGAACGCGGCAGAGTGTGCGAGCGAGAAAGAGATAGAGTAACGGATCTCATGCCGGAGGAGGCGGGGGAAGCAACTGAAAATTAAATTCGTCATTCTGGCTATAATTATGATCCGATCTGATTCAGATTCGGAAATCTGGTAGATATGGTCATTCTCTACGATACTGCGTTTTTAGTTTTATTGTATCTTTAAAAATGTGTCTGCCACAGATTTTCGTGCTTTGTGGGGGCGGGGCGAAATTTTTAAATACACTTGTAGCACTTGTAGACAGACAGACAGACATGGCTATATCGACTCGGCTATTGATGCTGATCAAGAATATATATACTTTATGGGGTCGGAAACGTTTCCTTCTCTGCGTTACACACATCCACTTTTACCACAAATCTAATATACCCCTTAACTCTTTTTTGAGTACGGGTATAAAAATATCATCAAACCATTTCTAAGCCCTAAATCTTTAAGAAAAAGTTGGTTTTGTTCCTTGAGGAAAACTCGTGTTGACTAGTGTAATCTGATTTAGCAGTATGGTAGGACTGGCCATTCTCTATGATTTGGCGTTTTCTGTTTTAAACTTTAAAACCCACAGGAGTTTGGATACAATATTTGGTTACACAAAAACCACTTCCACCAAAAAAAAAAAAAATATATACTCCCTCCTAAACTCTTCCACTACCAGGTATGATAACACTACTCGACAAAACCGAACTTTTTTTTCCTCAAGGATCCAAACCGACTTTTTCTGATAGATATGGGGCTTTAAAATTTTTTAAAGAATTATGGTTTTTTTTTCTATGGCAGAACTTTTTTTTGAAGAATTTTTGAAGTCTGGTATTTTTTTTTAAAGCTTTTTTCAGAGGTAGCGCATGTTTTTTTCACATAACTCTAGTATCTTTCATCTGGTTTTTAAGAACTTTAATATTTTGAAAAGATAATTAAAACAGCTAGAAGATAAGCCCAAACACTTTGTGATTTCAGCTTACCGTCTGGGAAATGTAAAGCATTGAAATGCAATAATGATGATTTTTGTGCGGTATTATTTACGAAATTTTGACTTTAAAAACTCAGGAAAAGTCGAAACAAAATTATATCCTGTGTTCTCTATTTTTTTGTGTAGAGGTGCATTAATTTGGCGTCCTTTAAGGTATCGCTCATTAAAATCTATGGAGAGACTTTGGAGTTAAAATTCGTTAACCAAACGTAAAAAATTATCAAAAAATACCTTTTTGAATGTAGCGGGCCCAACGTTGTCGTTGACCAAAAATAACTAACAAAAAAAAAACGATTTGTGGCGAATTTTGCAAGAAGAGTGGAAGAAAATCGCCCCTCAACAGTGCGCACGTCTTGTGGATTCAATGCTTGATTCATCCCACTCAATATGAAAGTAAATTTATTAAAAGTATAAGGAATATTGGGCAAATTTTAACTTTGTCAACCATTTTTTTCCAGGTGGCTTAAGTATGTGAGCAGGGCATTTTTGAGATGGTCTCAGATTTTTTAAGTTTTTCGTTGAATATATATTTTTATAACTTGGTTATTCTTTCATTATAACACTGATATATAAAACTATCGTGACAAAAAAATTGGAGCTGTGAAACAAAAACTTTTCTTAATTTTCGTTTAAATTCTTGGTTGAAGTCTTGTGGATTAAGTCTATGAGCACCACTGTATATGTACATAGGTATAACGGACGCTACGAGCCCCGACCACTATTAATTCGGAGGGCAAGCGCTTTTACCCCTATGCAATGTTTAACAGACGATATTTTCAATAATAATGTAGATAACACATGCGAACTTTTTTTCTCTAACTGTTTGATTAAAAATATATTTTTTGTCATATTAATATTGTATAACATCTCCTTCCTTTGGCCTCTACAACACACTTACAACGCTTTGGCATAGATTTTAATCAATTCTGGCATTGTTCTTTTGAAATAGAGTCCCACATCTCTTGTTGTTTTATTTTTAGGTCACAAAGAGTTCTTTGAGGCTCGTTTTTAGTTTTCTTTTCATTTTTCCCCATATATTCTCGATGGGGCTTAGGTCCGGGCTATTTGATGTCCAATCTAAGATCCCAATTTTCTTATACTGCAGCCATGATTTTGTTCGTTTGGCACTATGAGATGATGCTCCATCCCGTGGAAATGTATATTCACCACAGTCAGCCAGTTTTGGTATTGATGGCAGAAAATTTTCTTGTAATATATTAACGTATTTTTCTGCGTTGACTATCCCTCAATAAAGTGCAGTTGTCCTAACCGTTTGGAATACATACAACCCCACACCATTATGCTTGCAGGGAACTTAACTGTCCTTTTTAGGCAGTCTTAGTGGTACGCCTAAGTTTTTTTACGGATGATTCTCCTTCGCGCATCACCGACAATCACATAAAAATTAGATTCATCGCTAAATATGATGGTGTTCCATTGTCTTTGAGTCCAAGACATCCTTTTTTTTTGTATTTATTTCATGCTTTATCCTAACGCTACAAGTATAAACTTAATTTTATTGCGCTAGTAACTCGGTGAATATATGTACACTACTGGTCAAAAGAATAAGTACAGAGGCATCGTGCTGATTTTGTATGAAATATCCCGAATGTTTTTGAATTTATCACTGCCAATTGTTTATATTTTTAAAGATTACAGTTTTTTTAAACATTTAAATCAAAAATTAAAGTTGTGAGCACCTTTAATTTAGTCCTAAGCTTTAATTTGTGCTGGCTGTGCATTTTTAGTGTGGTCAAAATAATAAGTACACTGGAGGTATTGATGAATTTTTAAGGATTTTATTGGGAATTGGTCAGAGGATTGATGGTTTTTATTGACTCCTTGCATATTAAAGTACAAGAGAGTTGAACAAATTTCCCTATATGGGCCGAAAAATCATTGTTCTGCTGAAGAAATGAAGATTGTCTTGAATCTTAAAAAATAAGAGAAAAGTCTTCGGGAAACTGCGAAAAGTCTTTGACGCTCGGTATATTTGGATCAGAATGCCTTAAGTTTAAGATTTCTTACTGAAAATCGAAGAAGGAAGAAGAAATCTTCTCAAACAACGGACAGCCGCATCGCCTGTCTTGCAAAAAATTATGCGTTCATGTCTTACAAAGCCATTTCCACTCAAATTGGCAATGAAATATAATCTCAGACCGTTCCTCGTAGGCGTCAATATTCAGAGTTATCAGAACGTATAGCCCAAAAAGGTTCCTTACTCCGAGAAAAAAATTTTGAGATGAGGCGAAAATTTTGCGAAACAAATTTTGCATGCTCTGAGCCAGATGAGACTAAAAAATGAACTAATATATTATAGAGCGACAAAACAAAACCAAATATTTTTGGTAATGACTACAACAGATACACACATGATCATAATAATAGGTACACACATCTACACTTTATCATAGCAGAAAACAGTCTTATTCTTATTTCTTCTTCTTATTATTTCTTATTAAAAACTAAAATTAGTTCCCAATTATTCTTTAAGTATTTTTTTTTTCATTAATATAAAGTTTTTTATACTACAGGATAATGTTATAAAATAAATTTGTACTTTATTAGTATTAACTAGTTAATATCCAGTATATCCACCTCTATTTTTGGTCACCTTTCTAATTCTTTTTGGCATACATTTAAAAGGCGTCTGGCAGGTTTCTATAGGTGTCTCATACCACAATTTTTGGACGCCCTCCCATAATTTTCGCTTGTTTGAAAATGAAAACTTAGCTAATTTCTTTTTTAAATCACACCACAAGGTTTCAATTGGATTCAAATCGGTAGATTGGCTAGTCCACATTATAACTTCAATTTTTTGTTTCTGCAAAAAGTTGGTCAAACGCCATGATGTGTGCTTTGGGTCGTTATCTTATTGAAATATCCAACGCAATAAGATAACACAGCACTCTACAATATGAATTTGTATTCCTCAGCGTTCATTCTGTTCGTTGTCTGGAAAAGTGGACCTACGCCGTACCAGGAGAAGCAACCCTATATAATTATATTGCCACCTCCATGTTTGACATTTTTTTTGGTGAAACGTGGATCAAATTTCTGTCTTTTCGGGCGTCGTACATTCCTTTTAAAATCATTCTCAAATAAATTTATTTTTGTTTCGTCGCTCCACAAAATATTTCTCCTTTTTTTCTCTCCGTCGCATCGTGAACAGTCTTTATGAATGTTAGCAAAAGTTAGCCTCATCGCTATTTTATTTTGAACCTTTCTTGCTTTTCTCCCTGGAAGGTTGGCTTGTTGTAGCCGTCTACGGGTCGTTGGAGCACTAATTTCTTGTCCGATTTCTGCTGCAATAGCCTTTGACGACTTATATGGGTAATTTTTGTTGAGAGATATAATGTAGTGGTCAATTTGTTTGCTTGCTTTTTTTCTTTATGTTTCTTAAAAAAGTTTTACGAGACGTGGAAGAAATCTTATGAGCGTGTACTTATTATTTTGACCAGTAGTGTATATGTATAGTTCATTTTGGATGTTATCTAACTTAAATCTAATACTTATACATTGACGTTTTGACAAGAGTAATGTACTTAAATCGAATACTTATACATTAATATGTTGTTTTGTTTAAAAATTTGTTATTTATTTTTTTTTTAATTTTAAAACGAATACATATACATTAATATGTTGTTTTGTTTAAAAAAATTTAAATTTATTTTTCTTTAACTTTTTTTTTTTTTAATTTTATACATTTTAATTTTTATTTTTTTTTTTAATTTTATACACTTTAATTTTTTTTTAAATTTTATACACTTTAACTTTTTTTTAATTTTATACATTTGAATTTTTATTTTAATTTTATACATTTTTATATTTTTATATTTTTTTGTGCATTGATGGTTTCCTAAATTTTCTTTGACATTAATTTGAAATTGAGTTGCGCTCCTAATGGATTTAAGGCAGAGGCCGGCAGCGTCCTATGCACTGTGCATAGAAAACAATTTCGGACAGCGCAGTCGGCACTAAAGACTTCGTGTGGTTTCGTTATTCTGCCTGATGACGTAGCGGCAGAGAAAATTCTGCTCTGCTGACGTCGCGGCAGAGAAACATGCTCCAGCCTATGCACAAACGGCTTCATATTCTGCTCGCTTGCCTCAGCGGCAGAATTTCTGCCGCAGAAACCATGAGTCAATTTGTTGTCAGAAGTCAAATGAACAAGACCTCGGTGCGACAATTTATGATTTTTTCTGCGCAAGGATCCAAACCAAATTTTTTTGATAGATATGGGGCTTTAAATTTTTTTAAAGGAATATTGTTTTTTTTTTCTATGGCAGAACTTTTTTTTTAAAGAATTTTTGAAGTCTGTTATTTTTTTTTAAAGCTTTTTTCAGAGTTAGCTCTTGATTTTTTCACTTAACTCTAGTATCTTACGTCTGGTTGTAAAGAACTTTGCTATTTTGAAAAGATAATTAAAACAGCTAGAAGCTAAACACTTTGTGATTTCAGCTTACCGTCTGGGAAATATAAAGATTTGAAATGCAAAAATGTTGATTTTTGTGCAGTATTTTTTACGAAATTTTGACTTTAAAAACTCAGGAAAAGTCGAAAAAATATCCTGTGTCCTCTATTTTTTTGTGTACAGGTGCATTAATTTGGCGTCGTTTAAGGTATCGCTCATTAAAATCTATGGAGATCCTTTGGAGCTAAAATTCGTTAACCAAACATAAAAAATGAAAAAAAACTAACAAAAAATACCTTTTTGAAGGTTGCGGGCCCAACTGCCAATTGGGAACAAAGCAAACGAAAAGGGGTTGTTTTAAGATTTTAAGATTTGTTTCCAATCCATTCTCTTTTGCCCATTTCTCTATTGTGGAAAGCATTTTGTTACATGTACTGACACAAACATTTATTTCCTTAACGGGACTGCTAACATAAATTTGGACGTCATCAGCATAGAGATGTACTTCACACTCGGACAAGACAGTAGGTAGATCATTAACATATATTGTAACCAATAAAGGGCCTAACACAGATCCCTGAGGGACTCACCAGGTAAGTTTTATAAAAGTGGAAACATTCGTACCTGAGACTACTGCCTGCAATCGATTTGTAAGATAAGACTTAACAAACAAAGTTAACTGCAGTGTCTGAAAAATTGAATAAGTTCGTCAATTTTGTGCAGCCGTTCCCGAGACCATTGTAAACGCTTCTTCTTTTGACGAAGCGTAAGCAATAGTTTTTCCTTGGCCTAAGAGTAATTTAAGCTATTGAGTATGTAACATAGATAATCACTATACATACTTTATATAATTTATATCCAATATCTCGCAACTGCAGGTTCTTCACACTTTTTCTAATATTATCAGTCCGCTCAGAGGCTAGATTTCTCAAACTTTGGCGACGATCAGCCTTCACAATTGTGGCCAGGGCTCTGTTGTCACGAGATATTATTGCCGATTTTCGGCCTCTATTTTCGATATTATTTTCAATATTGCCATTTTTCTTAAAATTTTTTACAATGCCTAGAATGAACGACTTAGCCAGATCTAATTGCTTGGCTATTTCACCAAAAGTGTTCCCAGATTAATAATAATCTATAACTAAACTTCTTATTTCGTTGCAAATCGGCTTACTACGTGCCATCGTTGCTTAACTTTGACTAATTACACATTTTTTGCATTCTACATTGTAGGACTGATTCCAGATTATGACTATATAGTGAGAATATGTTACACTGTTTACTTTTGTTTTGATCTTCTTTCAATTCTAAGGTAAGCAAGCGAGTCTTATTTTTTGCTCATCAGTTAAGCAAAGCATTCAAAGCATTATTGTTGAAGTACAACAAAACTTTTTTTTCTAAGGTTTAGAGAATAAAATGATCTTTCAGAGACAAATTAGGTCCCATGTGCTATCTACATTAGTATTGAAAATATCTTCTGTTAAACATTGCATACGGTTAAAAGCGCTTGCCGTACGAATTAATAGTGGTCGGGGCTCGTCTACTACGAGCTAAAAAGCCGTTAAAGCAAACCTTAAACATAGGAAAATATGTGCAAAATTAATTACAAAACGATTAATAAATGTACTTACCATGTTTTCATTCCGAAATGTAACCAACAATTTGTTGTTTCTTCTATCATATAGCGAGGTTGTTGAATTATAATTGTTTATAAACCTTAAGCTTGCATGTTCATACGCAGCTAGGTCATTACAAAACCGTAGTAAAAATAAACTTTTGTGAAACTGATAGCAAATAACTACAATTTCTTTCATTTTTTCCATCCAGCTCTATAAAAATAATTTGGAATTAAATAATATAGATACAAAAACAGCAGACAAAAGTATATATGTATGACCGAAACATTTAGTATTAGTAATTCAGAGTTTACTGAAAGGCCAAACTTAAAAAAATTTTAGATAAAATTGATTTAATGTGATATCACATGAGTCTGCGTCTACATATAAAATCCGGCTACTTTAGCCGTAGTGTCTGAGATCTAGGCGCTGATATAGGACGGAAGAATATATAATTTATAAGGGCGGAAACGCTTTCTCACTCATTATACAAATGTATATGAAATTTTTTTTATTTATGTAACTTATTAATACATTTTATGCGTAAATATACTTAAACCCCGGAACTGGCATCTCTTGGTATTGCTGATTGAAAAAGTGATAGATTCATCGATCTGTTGGTTAATGCGGGCAGAACATGGACAAAACAGACCGCGCATATGTATTAATTTCTCCTTCACTTGTCATAGAAAAGGACCAAACGGTCGTGCCCTATACATCCTATACAGGGTGCGCCATGTCCGTCTGACCGTCTGACCGTCTGTCCGTCTTGTTTGACGCCTGGATCTCAAAGACTATAGGAGCTAGGGCAACCAAATTTGGTTTCCAGACTCATGTGATATCACACTGCTACAAGTGTATTTCAAAATTTCGCCCCGCCCCCACAAAGGACGAAAATCTGTGGCAGGCACATTTTTAAAGATACGATAAAACTAAAAACACAGTATCGTAGAGAATGACCATATCTGCTGAATATGAATCAGATCGGATCATAATTATAGCCAGAATGAAGAAATTAATTTTCTGTTGGTCCCCCCGCCCCCTCCTGCACACAACAACGCAACTCATTCTCTTTCTCGCTCGCACACTCTGCCGCGTTCAGTGCGCTAGCAACCCCTAGCGGAGGAGATGCAGAATATAAATGGTACATCTATAATCTACATGTTAGATGTAAAATATACATTGTAGATGTAGATGTAGATAACAGATGTAGCAAAAAATTGTAAAATGTAAAATTTTTTTTTTAATTCTAAAATTCTAAAAAATCATATCCTCAAAAATGTATACCGACTGAGTACGGGTATAAGTAGAGTCGCGTCCCCAGAAGCGACTCACACGTTCCTTCTCGTTTTAATTAATTTTGTCCTTTAGAATCTATTCTGATTTTTGAAAACAAAATCAATCAAGTGGCCGCCTTTATTGGACAAAGTAAAGCATCTCGGACGGTATAGCGATGATATCGGCATACATATTTGCCATGAGCTCGTCAATGGTATTAGGAGTGCTGGCGTAAACTTTTCCCTTCAAATAACACCAATCAATATTTCCATTTTTAGATACCAGTCGTCAATGTAATATCTACATTATTGATTTTCAGTTTGGCACAGCGCACCGTTTTGTTAAAAACAGTAACCGTTTAGAACTTTCTCATCCTCGAAAAACTTATGGAAAATGCATTAAAAAAAAAGAAGCATGTTTTACTTTATCCAATAGTCTTCGTTTTTCGGCCACTTTATTGATGTTGTTTTAAAACATAGTCTGATTAAATTGTAAAGGATATAAAAACCTCAAAATCTGTACATACCCCAGCTACCTCGCCATACACCATGCGGCAAATGAGGCATTAATCATAATCATCTTTATTTTTTTTATTTCCCCTACCCACAACGCTACCTGCCACTGAATGTTAAATTCTAGATAATAAATAAGTTCAAAGCTAATCTATCTTTCTAGTCACGGCGACACGTAAGTTCTAAGCAAAAACCACATGATGCAGCCGGGGACCCCATCTATCTCGAGCCATTTTTTCTTTCGCCTCCATATTTTGAACAACTTGAACCGGGTACGTAAACAAGCGGTGGGCGAGTTGTTTAAAGATTTCGTCCGCCTCCTAATGCACCACGCAGGGTATGACAGGACCCAAGAACTCTACCGCATCTACGACAATACTCTACCAGGATACCAACTATAAGTGAGGAGACACGAACTTCGAACTCTGGCCCAGCTAACACAATTAGTCGTAGAATTAGAAAGCATTCAAGAACGGAACGACACCGGAAACTTGAACTCACCAGAAGCGAAGTCACCTCAAAGTACATCAAGACGCAACAGACTCACTCCGAGCACAGTGTATAAGGAACCCGAAAGGAACCAGACTCGGAACCCGTTTCGCCAAGACTCCTATAATCGGACAGATCTCACAACTAAACCCGGCCCAACGCAACACAGTATATCTGGTAAAAAGATTTCCAACAAAATGATTCAGCACGACGCATCCCCCATTGCCAACGGGCGCACGGCATCTCATCGATCCGGGGAACACGACCATTGGCGGCAAGCTGTCAAAATAGATCTATCATACTTTGTTGGGAATTCGGAAAAAGAGGCATTACAACAATCCAGTTCTGCAAACTAGAGGCTTCGTGAAACTAGGCGCGTCCTCGACTGCGACGGGAGCAGCCGAGAACGACGCCATCCAGAACCCAAGATCAAAAAGAGCCTTACAAAGATAGTGGCGATGGTGACGATTGAAGGAAGGCCAACAGAAGCAACCATAGACACAGGAGAAACCTGTCGTTAAGACGCGTTAATGCAGTGAGACCCATTACTCAAGTTTTACTCGCATCCACTCATCTACATATGCGCGAGGTACGGATACCGCTCTTGGTATTTCCAAGCATGGTAGAGAGCGTTATCCTGGGTGTAGGCTTTTTGTGCGCCATAGACACCACAATACAATGCGGCACCACTTGTCTACATTTACGAGGCGTTTGTATCAATGACGACGGACCGATGACCACCGCAAGCCATGTGCTAACCCAAGGACCCGAGAACATCTACGACATACTACACGGAGAACAAAAATCAAACAAAACCAACAGAGACCATGGCTACGACATCATAAACAGAGAACGCAAGACAACCAACAGAAACCCCTGCTACGACACACACTGGCAAAACAAAAATGTTTTTGTTGGATTCGACCACCAACAAACTAGTTAGGTAGCCGATAGTTTTTAAAAAATTATGCTTTTGCTATTCGTTCAGATGTGACCATTTAAAGTGAACATATGTTTTCGTAGGTACATCATCAAATTTTTTTACACTCCAAAGTTGTTGCTTGCAAATTACTTAAAATGTATTGTTTATCATATTTGTTTTGGTTTTTATTGATTTCAACATATTTACTAATTTTTAAAAAATAGTCTGTGTTGTATACCAAAATCGTCGTGTAAGATTGCAGTCAGGCCTAACTTTGACAAGCAGCTCTTTATTGACATTCCTGGACTGTAACTTGTCAAATTCAACCGGATTCGACTCAATTTTTTTTTCTATTTTTGAATGTGCCTAATTGTCTTTGTAAGTTTGAAATTTAGGCTGCAATACACGGCAAGTTTTTGACACAGCTATCTTTTTAGGCACGATGTCAGTTTGCATGATGACTTCCCCAGCAAATTTTTGGCGTGTGAGGAGTATTTTTATTTTTGGACATTTTAGACAAAACCAAATATAATGCAAAGGAGCTAAAAGAAATTAAAAAACGTTTACGAAATTTTACCAGCAAACTGATGGAAAAATGGAAGATGGCTTTTAGGGTCCTTGAATGCTTTGAGAAGCAAAGAAAAGAATGGTTGGTTGGAATGCTCTTCCTTGCAGAGATGAAGGTCTACAAGTCGGATGCAGCGGCCGAGGCGCGTCCTGTCAACAACCCGAGGCACCCGACGTAGACATGGAGCCGACCCTGGAGAGCTACTCCTCGGAAATGGAGCTGATGCTCGATTTTGAGGCGTTGTGTCGTGACGAGATTCTCGACGAATCTGACGCCGACATAAAAGTGGTGGAGAACAATTCTAATGAAGTCTCTGAGGCTTCTGCAGATAAATCTCCACCACTGTAAAGCAGCATCCGCTGCCCCAATACTCCGCTTAGACGCGAGCGGAGGGGACATAGTCCTAATCCAAGAGCCTTGGGTTGTAGGAGGCAAGGTCTGTGGATTAGCGACGAAGGACTACAAGCTGAATGTAGCCCAAACTGAAGGTAAAATTAGAACCTGCACTCTAGCAAGAAAGCACCTAAATATCTTTCTGCTCCACAATTTTAGCAATGGCGACAACACGGCGGCTAGCCTAGAGCTACATGGGGACACGCCTGAGCCTGGTGTCGTCCTACATGGCTCACGAGGAAAGTGATCCTCCCAGTGACCTCGTTCGCAAGATGGCCAGCGACAGGGAAAGGTCGGATACAGGTCTCACTCAGTCAAGGTATGTCAACAGAAGCACCCCGCAAGGTGGTGTCCTGTCTCCCCTTCTATGCAACATAGCAGTCAACAAGATTCTGTGTGACCTGGAAGGGGAGGGCTGCAAAGTGGTAGCATACGCTGACGACGTTGCCATTATCTTCTCAGGAAAATTCCCTCAAACACTTTGCGATCTAATGACCACAAAGCTCGCGCGACTGTCGGAATGGTCAGAGTCGCGTGGACTGGTAGGTAATCCCTCTAAAACGGAACTTGTATTGTTTACAACCAAATACAAAATCCCGTCTCTCAACCCCCCTGTCGAGGAACGGATTAGCTCTAACGATCGATAGTATTCGCATCTAGTATTTTTGAAGAGATTAGGTATTTGGGTGACCTGCGGTCACATTAAAGTTAAGAAGTCAAGCCATGTTTCCCGCTTCGGTTTATTCCGATTGACGAGACCAAGGGAGTAGGAGGAAAGACTGCGGTATGTAATAACTTAATAGCTGAGGTTAGACCTAAGCCAATGTATTTCACCTCTACAGAATAAAACACACACACACATTCACTCATCATATGGTGCACACGCACATATCATTTACGCTACGAGATCTGGTATTCTTGTTTCGGTGTCTATATACTGAAGTGTTGAAGGTAAATCCTACGCGGTCATCGTCACCCCCAATACTAATCGGATGCAAGCTCTCCTTTAGCGACAGTGCCAGTTATTTGGGGTAGGTAATTGACAAAAAGCTTAGCTGGAACCTGAGCATCAAAGACAGAGTGAAGAAGACTACGATAGCCCTCTACACTTGCAAGTAGGCCATTGGGTTAAAATGGGGCATGAACCCAAGAATAGTCGAATGGATATACCTAGCAATAGTAAGACCAATACTACTCTACGGAGTCGCAGTGTGGTGGCCTGCCCTATCAAAAAAGACCATCACTAAACAACTGGGCAAAGTACAACGAACTGCCGCCCTATGCATCAGTGGACCGTACGCACCTCACCAAACGATGCGCTAAATGCCACCCTGTGCCTCCAGAGCCTTGACCTTGCAGGTAAGGAGCAGCCAGAAATGGCAGCAATCCGTCTTAGAGACTCTGACCAATGGGTGTCACATCACACCGGTCATGCGTCCATCCTAAATGGAAACAAAATCGTCCCCACAAAAACGGACTACTGCGTCCATTCAAATCTTTACTGATGGCTCAAAGCTGGCCAACAATTTCGGAGGAGGAATCTACTCCGAACAGCTGAACATAAGACACTCATTCAGGCTCCCGGATCACTGCAGTGTCTTCCTTTGAGCTGCCTTAAGGAACGTGCCCCTACGGCAACTCATATAAATATTTATAGTGATAGCCAAGCTGCGATCAAATCGCTGAATGCGATAACAACAAGCTCGGCTACCGTGGCAAACTGTCGCAAATCCCTCCATGAGATGGCTTATCAGTTTGTCATCAGCCTAATATGGGTCCCGGGCCACCAGGACATTGGAGGCAACTGTACAGCAAACGAGCTGGCCAGAACTGGTACAACAATCCCCCTCCTCCATGATAAGGAGGACATTCGTATGCCAATGGCCACCTGCAAGCTCAAAATAAAAGAACATTTTAAGCGACTAATAAATGACAGATGGCAAACAGTGCCACTCGGCCACTCGGCAAACATGGCCTAATATTACTAGGAAGCGATGAGCTTTGCAAACTCAGTAGGAATAGGTGCAGCTCAGTCATACGCTCCCTTACGGGACATTGGCTAATAGGCACCCATGCAAACAGGCTGGGTGCCCCCTATAACGACTTCTGTCGGAGCTGTAGAGATGAGGACGAGGAGGAGACTTCGGAACATCTGTTCTGCTCCTGTCCGGCTCTCAGTAGAAGGAGACTCCAATACTTAGGCGCTCCTTTCCTAATTGACATTTCAGACATGTCTACAATCAGTTCCAGACGGATCGCAAGCTTCATAAGGGCATCCGGATGAGAAAATGGATAACATAGTGTCTCACGAGGAAAGAGGGAACGATCTATGCGGTATCACAAAGGGCCGAAACCGGCCTAGGTGTGTCGGGTCTCAAACGACAACCGCCTCAACCTAACTTAACCTAACTTTTTTTAAAGCTTTTTTCAGAGGTTGCTGTTGAGCTACTGAGCTTTTTCAGTAGCGTTGTTTTTGCGAGGTATTAAAAGACGATGATTCTTCAGGTAATATTTTACAGTTTATTGGACTTAAGCTTATATATCTATATGTATTTGTATTGATAAATAGCGAAAGGTGTGGATTTGCTAGCGTGAGTTTATGATGGGTCGATTGAGGACGCGGGGTCGGTTCAAGACTTTTGAAAGCGATATATTTATGCTATGAACGTAAAGAACTTTTGGCAGGCAGGTCACTGTGCCAGACAGCAAACGTTTAATTACGATGGTGATTGATTTTAAAGTGTCTTCTGCCTTTTCTGATGAGCCTCCGCACACAGCGGCTGACGAACGCCGAGAAAGAGCAAAGCACCAGCAATAGCATAAGTACAAGCAAATAAACGTTTATAAAGAGATACATTATATTAAGAGATGCTCTTTGTGCTGCCATGGGCCGCCGCTTAGCTGAACAGTTGCTTAAAATGATAATTAAAGCAGCTGAAAATCAAGCCCAACACTTTGTGATTTTAGCTTACCGTCTGGGAAATATAATGCATTGAAATGCAAAAATTATGATTTTGTGCTGTATTTTTTACGAATTTTACAAACTCGGGAAAAGTTGAAAAACTAATTATATCCTGTGCTCTTTTTGTGTGTATAAGTGCATTAATAGGCTTGTTTAAGGTATTGCTCATTAAAATCTATGGAGAATCTTTGGAGCTAAAATTCGTTAACCCAACCTAAAATATGAACAAAAAATACCTTTTTGAAGGTTGCGGGCCAACTGCCAATTGGGAACAAAGTAAAGGAAAAAGGGTTGTACATTTGGTACCTGTTCGCGTTCCTTTGTTATGAAATGTTGTTGACAGTTACTTTTTTCCTTATCTGGGGTTCAGGTCAAATTTTTCCTTTATATTCTCACAAGTGCAGGTCCACACAAATTAGATCTTGTCGCGTCTACCTAATCATATTTCAATAAAACCAAAGTAAAATACCTGAGATATGGGATTTCATTCCTTAACCCATACAACTATCAGTAATTTGTAGTCTTTTTAGTACATTTTAAGGATATACAATTTTTGTATTTGGTATTATGATGCAACGAACGAAAAAGTGCCGCATATGGCAACGATCTTTACGCATATTCAGATCACTCGCCTTTGTGAATGGTATGTGTGTAGTTTGACTATTGGTGCTTAATATGAGTCGTGAAATAAATACAGAACAAAAATGTGCTTGTTTTTATACCCGTACTCAAAAAAGAGTTAAGGGGTATATTAGATTTGTGGTAAAAGTGGATGTGTGCAACGCAGAGAAGGAAACGTTTCCGACCCCATAAAGTATATATATTCTTGATCAGCATCAATAGCCGAGTCGATATAGCCATGTCCGTCCGTCTGTCCGTCGGTCCGTCCGTCTGTCTGTCTCGATGAGCGCCTAGATCTCAGAGACTATAAAAGCTAGGGCAACCAAATTTGGTTTCCAGACTCATGTGATATCCCACTGCTACAAGTGTATTTCAAAATTTCGCCCCGCCCCCTTCCGCCCGCACAACGGACGAAAATCTGTAGCAGGCACAATTTTAAAGATACTATAAAACTTAAAACACATTATCGTAGAGAATGACCATATCTACCAGACTGCCGAATCTGAATCAGATCGGGTCATAATTATAGCCAGAATGAAGAAATTAATTGTCAGTTGCTTCCCCTGCCTCCTCCAGCCAACGACAGCAACTAATTTTCCTTCTCGCTCGCACACTCTGCCGGAGTCTGCGCGAGCAAACCCCTAGCGGAGGAGATGTAGAATATAAATGGTACATGTATAATCTACATGTTCGCACCACTGCAGATTTTTTTTCTCTCTTTCGGTCAGACTGGCCAGCCCGATACTTAATGTTCCGATCTCTTCTAGAGAACCCGGGACAAGCTGAAGCATATCCCAGCTTGAAATAGCTGGACCTAACAAAAGTCAAATTTAGAGTCTTTGGCAGTTTTCTTCCAAAAACTGCACAATTTCTACATATCTTGATA
Organism: Drosophila ambigua; assembly: GCA_018150905.1. Classification (NCBI taxonomy): domain Eukaryota; kingdom Metazoa; phylum Arthropoda; class Insecta; order Diptera; family Drosophilidae; genus Drosophila; species Drosophila ambigua. Next base: position 623,386 of record JAECWS010000082.1, read on the forward strand.
TCTTTCCCAGCCCAGAAGTTGTAACGGTGCATTTTTGGCAGTATGTATGTAGAACAGTGGCTCAGTGGACCAGACGACCAGCAAAACTTAAAAGTGGTATAACTTCTGAACCATCAACCTTACCACTAAAAATCAAATGTATACTGATAGACAAATATTTAAATTTCAACAAAACCAGCTTCATTTATTTTTCATTCCACAGCTTATTTTAACCAAAATACTTAAGCAATTTTGTTTGGTTTCTATTTAACTTTTACACTAAAAGTTTATATATTTATGCCTACTCTTATTTGTTTATAGCCCTTTTGAGCCATTTTTGCATCGATTCGAACAATTTTACTGATCTATAGCCTAATTTTCTCCAACACCTCTGTGAGTGCTGTTTTGAAGCGATATATAAAGAAACATTCAAATATTCTTCACATATTCGAAAAACTCGGTATAAAATATGGTATTTGCTTTTACCAGGTAAACGACCCTTAACTTGTGAATTGCTCGGAACTGACCAATTTAAAAGTGCCCTCACTTAATGATTCCTTCGACTCAATAGCCTGACTTTAAATGGCATTGAAAATTTTCGGCTAATAATGGTTCTTAATGGTTCCGCGGTTCTTGATGCGGAATTTTTCCTACACACATGGATTTGTGAATATACCTAATAAACTATTTAAATTTAGAATAATTGATCGTCTAACTTTAGATGCTCGGCGATTTTGTTGTGCTCGACAATAGTTCGACTGTGGATGGGCTTGTTCGTAACTTTTTTGCTGTTCGAATTTGTGCGACAGAATAGAAATGGATTTATTTCGTCGAGCATATTCGCCAGTGGATAGCCACATTTACATGGTCTTAAGACCACTTTACTGAATTTTTTTGTAACAACATAAGCCGGAATTTATTAAATACTGTAAATACGGTGTAATTAATGTCAAAATAATAAGTATGATGAAACGTTATGCTCAATTATTTATTAGGTGTTTATCAGGTGATTACATTGTCTGTGATTATGCGGATGACACCCAAACATATTCAACCTGTTTTAATCCATTTCGACTGATAACTAGCTTATTACAAAAAACCTGCACGCTGTCTGGATCAGAGCATTAAAAAACGTAAAAAAGGCTTAAAAACAGCACTTACAGAGGAGTTGGAGAAAATTAGGCCATAGATCAGTAAAATTGTTCGAATCGATGCAAAAATGGCTCAAAAGGGCTATAAACAATAAGAGAAACTAGAAATATATAAACTTTTAGTGTAAAAGTTAAATAGAAACCAAACAAAACTGCTTAAGTATTTTGGTTAAAATAAGCTGTGCAATGAAATGAGAAAATATTTTTGTAATTAATTGCTAAAAACCGCTTTAAAAATTTTTTTTAAATTAAATGAAGCTGGTTTTGTTGACATTTAAATATTTGTCTATCAGTATACATTTGATTTTCAGTGGTAAGGTTGATGGTTCAGAAGTTATACCACTTTTAAGTTTTGCTGGTCGTCTGGGGCATTTAAGCTGTGCAATATTGCATTTTTAAAAGTCTTGGCCTCTATATTGTCAATATACTTTTGTGAACTGTTTATAAAAATTATTCTATAAATATTTACCCCAACAAAATCGTTCGGTTTTTTTAACGGAATTCGAAATGGCGCGTTTTCCGGCCACCACTCTGGCTCACTGCAATCAATTTTTTTTGGTAAATTTATATGTCCCAACGAGCACTGTACCATAAATGGAATAAAACTTTCCAATTGTGATTCGCTTATTTTTTCAAGCGACGTTGGGTATCCATTTGCAAACAAGAGAGGCAAATTGGAAATCATATTATGCTGAGCTTTGTCTCTGTCATCCATTGTCACCTAGAAGGTATTTAATAATAATACGTTATCAATGAAAACTGTAAAAGTAAGTAAGTGTTTATTATAATTATTCATATTATTGATATTGCATATGCACTGTGTTTTTATTTTGTTTGGGGCAAGTTTTCGAAAAAACTTGAATTAGTATGAGAATGAAAGTCGATCTAGTATGTATGTATATGTATGTACGCTCATAAGTTTCTTGTTTTTGAGGTGATATACAGTTGCGAAAAAAATAATAGCAACACTACAATACATTTTCTTCTTGATAAAAAAAAATGCGCTTACTCTTGAGATTTTTTTTAATTAAAATTTTTTTTATATTGCTTGTTATTCCCAAAATGGAGAAATATTTTAGGTCAGATGAGTCCAATGTGGTTATGTTTGGTGGAAAGGGATCTCGATCACGTGATAGACGTCCAAAGAATACTGAATACAACCCCCGGTACACCACAAAAACTATTAAGCATGGAGGGTGTAGTGTAATGGTATGGGCCTGCTTCTCCTACTATGGAGTAGGTCCAATACATTGGACAAAACCCATCATGGCTCAGCACGTATTCGTGAATATCACGGAGACAGTAATGCTACCCTTTACAGAATACGAAGTGCCGCTCGTATGGTCTTTCAACAGGACAATGAACCCAAACACACCAGCAAGAAAGCAAAGGAATGGTTCAGGGCAAACACTCTGAACGTTTTGGAGTGGCCTGCTCAGTCGCCTGACCTGAATCCCATCGAAAATCGGTGGTTCGACGTCAAGAAGGCTGCTACCAAGCCAACCACTATCCGATCACTTGGGGAAGAAATTAAAGAGTCCTGGTCTAAAAACGATGCCAGGACTTAGTCGATTCCATGCCAAGACGCTGCGCAGCTGTTATTGACAATAAAGGACACTGAACTAAATATTAAATAATGCATATAGATTAAGTATTAATAGTTAAAAATGGTTAACTAATGAATTCGTTACAAATTGCTTATTTTTTTTATTTTAAATCCATTTTTGAAAAGTGGTGCTATTTTTTTATCCGCCTAGTTTTATGATTTTCAATAATTTCCTTTTAAAAAAAAAAAAAATGATTTTTTTTGTATTCCCAGGTTTGTTAGTCTCTCATTTCTAAAAATGTGCTTTCAGTTTCTTTAAAGCTAAAAATGTGAGTCAGGCAATTATTTAAAAATTGCTTCTGGTGGTGGTGATATTATTTTTTTCACAGCTGTACGTACAGTAGGCACACATATTATTCGGACACCCTTGTCACTCTAGTTTAAACCCCTATAACTCGGCGTACGGTTAAGTTTAACAGAAAAAGTTAATTTTATATCAAAGATCAACAAATCTACTATCCGTTCACAAAAAAATATTTAAATTTTCTACTATGGTATCCTTATAAAAATTAACTAAAGCAAAAAAGTCACTTTTTTACGCACATAAATTATTCGGACAGTCTTTAAGTTCTTCAAGTAATATTTGATTATAACAGCTAAAAAATAAAATAGAATTTTTTTTTTGCTACATTCATTCTTAGTGATGTCTATAAGTCCTCGGAACACCTTTTCCCCAATGTTTTTGGTGACCTATGCATTAATATTGACCCACCAAACAAGCAGAGCCATTTTTAAGGATTCTTTTGATGAAATTTTGGGTTTCCGTATCCTTTTTTCCGAATTTCTGCAAACATGCTTCATGGAACTTAAGTCAGGTAACAGGAGCTGAGTTTTCAGCTGGTTGCAGTGGGAAATGAGCAAGATTTGATCAAATAGAGATGCATTTTTGCGGTATTTTTTTTGGCTGGTACAAGATTGCTTTTGGAATATGCCCAAATTTAATGGCACATGGATGCAATTTGTCACTCAAACTATCATTGTACATATGCTTGTTAATTTTGCCATCAATGAAAACCATTCGTACAGCTCCAGCTGCACCTATACACCCACAAACCACTATGCTTCCTCCGTCATGCCTTACAGTTCGTATCCGATTTTTCTTTTTGATGGCTTATTTTACTTTTCGCAAGGTCCATCAATCCAAAATATGTCCTAGTTTGTGATTTACACGTTAAATCACATACTCCAGAAATGAATTTGGCTTTGTGTTCCTCCAAAAGTCTTGCGAAAAGTAAGATAAGCCATCAAAAAGAAAAATCGGATACCAACTGTAAGGCATGGCGGAGGAAGCATAGTGGTTTGTGGGTGTATAGGTGCAGCTGGAGCTGTACGAATGGTTTTCATTGATGGCAAAATTAACAAAGATATGTACAATGATAGTTTGAGTGACAAATTGCATCCATGTGCCATTAAATTTGGGCATATTCCAAAGGCAATCTTGTACCAGCCAAAAAATACCGAAAAAATTAATCTTTATTTGATCAAATCTAGCTAATTTCCCACTGTAACCAGCTGAAAACTCAGCTCCTGTTACCTGACTTAAGTTCCATGAAGCATGTTTGCAGAAATTTGGAAAAAGGATACGGAAACCCTAAATTTCATCGAAAGAATCCTTAAAAATGGCTCTGCTTGTTTAGTGGGTCAATATTAATGCATAGGTCACCAAAAACTTTGGGGAAAAGGTGTTCCGAGGACTTATAGACATCACTAAGAATGAATGTAGCAAAAACAAAATTCTATTTCATTTTTTAGCTGTAATAATCAAATATTACTTGAAGAACTTAAAGACTGTCCGAATAATTTATGTGCGTAAAAAAGTGACTTTTTTGCTTTAGTTAATTTTTAAAAATAATTATTAAAAGTTTAATTTTTATCACAAGACTTTATGACATATTTTGCCATTGCACCCGAATAAAAGATTAAATTTAAAAAACTTTTTTTTTGTGATATCGGATAGTATGTTTGTTGTTCGTTTACTTAAATAGCATAAATAGATTTTTTGTTTTTAAACACACTCGGCTCTTAATGGGTTTAAACAGCCACAAAACTTAATATGCATTGTGAGCCAACAATTATGTTTGTCACTGTACATATGTATGTAATTTACATAGTTATTCTACGTTATTCTATACATTTCTGCCATATACGTAGACGGTTGGCTGTTGCGTGGTAAGGGTCTTGAGGACAGCCTGATAGGATATATTGTCATATATAGTACATATGCAGATTTATAGGTATTCTAGCTCGGAAGGTATACCATTTAAAAACTTCGACGCCCAGAAGATAGTTTTATCACTAGTTCCCATCTGAGACCTAATAAACTATTTAAATTTAGAATAATTGATCGTCTAACTTAAGATGTTCGGCGATTTTGTTGTGCTCGACAATAGTTCGACTGTGGATGGGCTTGTTCGTAACTTTTTTGCTGTTCGAATTTGTGCGACAGAATAGAAATGGGTTTATTTCGTCGAGCATATTCGCCTCTGGATGGCCACCTTTACATGGTCTTAAGACCACTATACTAAATTTTATTGAAAGAACATAAGCCAGCATTTATTAAATATTGTATAATTGTCAAAATAATAACTTATTATTAATAAGTATAATAAAAGGTTATGCTCAACTATTATATTTATGACAAAGACGATATAACAGTTGTTTACATTTTATGTGATTATGCGGATGACACCCAAAATTGTGTAAAATCAATGCATTGGGGGCCATAAAATGGAGCCACAAACAATGTAATAAACATTGAATGAATTTATTTCTTAACAAACATTTAAGGTGTACAAAACTGGCAGCTACACCAACTCGAAACGTTACAAATTTGCTCGCTGATTATAGATGCATATAAATTTAGCTGTGCTGAGATTGTCATACACACATATGTAAACGTTTTGATAAACATATATGTACATATACGAGTATTTAATTAACGACAGAGCTAACGGGACTTAAAAATATCAATCTGGTCTGATAGATGTACATACATACATATACTGCATATTAGGTGCTCTTCTTAATCATTAAAATTTACAGTACTAGCTGTACCCACCGTTCAAATGTAAAGGTTAACAAGTCGCGAAACAGATATCCAAGTTCCGTTCTTGGAAAATAATAATTCATTGTTTTATATCGAAAACTAGTTTATCGACTACGCAGAATCAAGAACTAGACTAATTCGGAAGAAAACTTAAATAGTGGAATATGGGAAAGAAACGAATTTATTATATTCGCCTTCAGTACGAAAACTAGTAGCCCCGACACAGGTAATCATTTCATTTCTTTCATATTCCACATTTTAAGATACATGGGGTGAATGAAATGAATTTAGAAATGATATTAGAAATGAAATTAGACGTAGCTGACTTTGCCCCAAATTGACAGATAGAGTAAAAGAAAAAAGCTTGGGAAAATCATGAAGTTAGAGCCAGAGATATCTGAATCATAAGCTTCGCATTTAGGTTGAGCTTGGAGCAGCGCTGCAGCTTCTTCTGCTGAGGTCGTTCTTCCCCAGCCATATCTTGGTCTCTCAAATATTTTATTTTAAATAAAAAATGCCTAAATCTTTACTAAAACATAGAAGTCAGATCCAAAAACTGTTTGCTAACAAACAACTGTGATATATTCTTCTAGCGGCCAGTGCTACACTGCTCAGGCAGCTGCTTGCTTGTGTTTAAAGTTAATAAAATTACTTCTTCGGCTAGGGACGCTCTTCCCCAGGCATATCCTCCCCAATATTTTATTGGCAAGGTGATGTGTCTGACTATCAGCAGCAGCAGACGGCGACGCCTCCCATGCCGACCACCGTAAAGACAAAAAGTTTCAAAAACAATATATTTTTTATATATATGAAAATTATTAAAAATAATATATTATATTATCCATATAATTGTCCTTCATATAATGCTGCATTAGTTAGATTCTATTTGTCTTCATTATAAAAATATTTAATTAGGTTTTTTGTTCTCATATTGCAATGGTTGCTTCGTGTTTGCTCGCAATATATTTCAAATTGATATATCTTTCGAGGTGGGTAGAAACATACCAGCAATACAAGCAAATACTTCGGATACTTTTCTAGCATATACGACCTTTTTTTTTTGTTGATCTGAGTACTGCCTTCCGTAAAGACGCTAGAAAACAGTTTTTGCCCGAAAAAATTTCTTATCGGTTTCATACGAATATCAACCCTGATTCTGTTCGCGAGGTGTTTTTCGGATCTGGGTACTAGGCTTTATCATTAGCTTTTCTGGTCCTTATATAACACAACTCGACAAAATCGAGCTTTTTGTTTCCTCAAGGAACCAAACCGACCGTTTGGGAAATATTAAGCTTTCTAATGCAAAATTAATAATTTTTGTGAATTTTTTCTCTTCAAAATTTTATTTTTTAAAAATCCGGAAAAGTCGATTTAAAATATATACCCTGGGTCCTTATATTTTTTGTGTATTGATTAATTAGGCATCGCTTAAAGTATTGTTCATTAAAATCTATGAAGAAACCTCCAAAAATCACATTTTACCGCTTGGAATGTTGATGTTCGCGAGGTGGTTTTTCGGATCTGAATACTAATCTTAATTGAGCAAAAACAAACAAACCCGTTTTTAGGATAAAGTTTTTGCTTCCTCATGGTTTTTTCGTTAGCTAACTTTGAGTTTTGTGAGCCAAAAAATAAAGTTCATAAATTAATCTTTATTTATCAGTTTTTTGTTGTCAAACTTTTATAATGGAAATTTTAAATAAACATAATAAAAAAACAAATCATTTTTCAGCAGAGATTATCCTTAAAAAGTAAACAAAAATGTATAGATTGATATTAAAGTAAAAAATAAACGTCTACTCAAAACATAAAAGAGCTAGGGCAACCAAATTTTTTATCCGGCCTTCTGTGAGTCCACTCCACTCACTGTTGCAAGTGTATTTCAAATTTTCGCCGCCCCCAAAATAAAGAAAATGTCATCCACAGTTTGGAAGATATGTACGAGAATATCAAAATGGCAGAGAGAGTAACCATATCTACCTGATCAGGTTACATTGATATTATTTGCGATTTTGGTCTTGTTAGGTCGGTTCTAGGATTTTTCTGGTACGGTGACTGTTTCGTATACCGGAGATGCCCAATCCTGGAGACCGGCTGTAAGGCGATCACTAGTTTTTTGTCCCGAGCTATTCTTGTTGGGAAAGGATTTCCACAAAATAAACCTTCAGCTATGTAGGTTTCGATGAGTACTGAATTTATTTGCTAAAAATTTTTAACTTTGGTATTGTCTTTATTAGAGTTACTTTGCTTTTTTTCACATAACTTAAATATCTTATATCTGGTTGCATAGAATTGCAGTTCTGAAGAGCTGACAAATGCATCTATATTCGACCCAGACACTTTGCAGCTGCAGCTTATTGTCTGGAAATATTAAGCTTTCAAATTTGGTCATTTTTTGCGGTATTTTACTTTAATAAATCAAAAAAAGTCGAAAAAAAAAAATAAATTTCTTGGTTTTAGATAGACGCATTAATTAGACGTCGTGCTGGTGCAACTGCCAAAATGTTATTGCAGGAAACAAAAAGGACCTGTAGTTTTGGTTTTACCGAGTCTAAGGTATTGATATTTCTCGGATATATACCCTACCTGTTCATATCCATTTGGGCTGTTAATATTGTGCTGTTCCTCCAATGCTGTGGAGAAGACCAGAGATTCACGGCTCTGAATGTTTCGTTTGTTCATTCAAAATAACTGGAATCGGGAGATCCATGAAATGGGGTTACCCGAAGCAAGCTTTACACTTCCTGCTGCCCTTGGTGCTACCCCCACTAAAACGCAAAAAAGAGATGTCGTCTTCGTCGCATGGAACAACGGATTCAATTAATGACCAATCAAGAGATTATAAATATTGCAAGCCTTTTTCACAGGAACAATTGACGATTTGGTGAGGATCCTGGATCTTCCTAAAATTAAAGCCGACCTTCTTGACCTTTTTTTAAAGGATGATCTTTTATTGAAGGAATATGTCAAAATCACTTAATTCCGGACGCGTCATATGGTTCACCCACAATTTTATATGACGAAGGATGAAATGTTCGTTTGCCACGACATTTTCGGACTCTTCAAGCAACTGGGTGGAAGTCATTGTTGAAAGCAGTAAGGAAAGTTTAAAGGCTGTTTTGTTACATAATGGAAACCAAAAGCCGTTTTTTTCCATCGCTCATGCTGTTAATAAGAAAGAAACATATAAAACGAGAAGGAACGTGTGAGTCGCTTCTGGGGACGCGACTCTACTTATACCCGTACTCAGTCAGTATTTAAATTTTGGAGCATGATTTTTTAGAATTAAAAAAAAAAAATTTACATTTTTGCTACATCTGCATATACATCTACATCTACCATGTATATTCTACATCTAACATGTAGATTATAGATGTACCATTTAGATTCAACATCTCCTCTGCTAGGGGTTGCTCGCGCACTGAACGCGGCCGAGTGTGCGAGCGAGAAAGAGATAGAGTAGTGTGTCTCTTGTTGGAGTTGGCGGGGGAAGCAACTGAAAATTAATTTCTTCATTCTGGCTTTCATTATTATCCGATCTGATTCAGATTCGACAATCGAGTAGATGTGGTCATTCTCTACGATACTGCGTTTTTAGTTTTATCGTATCTTTAAAATTGTGCCTGCCCCAGATTTTCGTCCTTTGCGGGGGGCGGAAGGAGGCGAGGCGAAATTTTGAAATACACTTGTAGCAGTGTGATATCACATGAGTCTGGAAACCAAATTTGGTTGCCCTAGACATAGAGTCTGAGATCTAGGCGCTCAACAAGATGGACAGACAGACAGACGGACGGACAGACATGGCTATATCGACTCGGCTATTGATGCTGACCAAGAATATATATACTTTATGAGGTCGGAAACGTTTCCTTCTCTGCGTTACACACATCCACTTTTACCACAAATCTAATATACCCCTTAACTCTTTTTTGAGTACGGGTATAAAAATGGCTAAATTGTTTGAAATCATAAAATATAAAGAACATGTGACGCCCAGCCGCAGCGTTACAAAAAACGTTCATTGTAAAATACATTACATTACATTCCAGTTAAACATGTATAAAATCAGTCCAGAAAAACTTTTTAATCTGCGTGGCCTTAACTGGGATGCAGGTGTGAGACTGCCATCTTACCCTCGTAGATTGCTTTTAATAAACCTAACAACCTAAGTAAGTCGTAGAAAAATGCTTCGTGTGATTTTTATGCACAACCTGATAAGGGTGACGTTAGATCTACTAGAAACTTTATTCCTTTGTTCCTTCCGCTTTGTAGATCCAATTATTCCTTGTACGAACCATTTAGGGTCCGATGCTCGGACTTCAATTCCCTCTACCATATAATATCCACTACTAATTCCCTTCCTCTTCTTAAATCACGAATACTAACATACTTTTGCCGTAATGATACTATCTCTTACCTATCTGTGCATGTTTAGCTCTTTGTGTTGTGTTTAGCTCTTTGAGTTGTGCTTACCTATAATTTACTATCTGTTACCTATCTGTGCATGTTTAGCTCTTTGTGTTGTGTTTAGCTCTTTGAGTTGTGCTTACCTATAATTTTCCTCGAATTTTAGTCTAACACCTATCTTTCCTGCATGCTCGCGATCGGTTCGGTAACACGCGTCGCGCGTCATGCGGCAGCGCCCCTCGGTCGGTTGGGCGGGTTCTGCCAGGGTTCCGCGCTTAACAAGCTTCGGCTTGGTGTCGCATGGCCCACTTGATGGTGCAGTCATTGCAAATCAACGTTCAGAAAAAAAAGAAACTTTAAAGGACACATACCGGGCAGGAAGAAATAGAAGAGTAACACGACCCTGGGGCAGAACTAGCTCTCCATTTTCACCGACGGGTCAAAGACAGCCGAAGGGACAGGAGTGTGGTGCAGTGTATTCCAGGCGGAGATATATGCGGTATGGCAAGCGGCTAAATTAGTATACACCTTGGAGATCCCTCCGAGGAACATAGAAATCTGCGTCGATAGTCAGGCTGCCATCAAAGCCCTGGTATCCTGCAAGACCACAAGCAGACTCGTCCGTGATGAGGTTAACGCGCTAAAAAGGATCAGCGCGCACTCAATCACACTCACGTGGGATCCGAATCACACCGACAGCGGGAAACGAGAGTGCAGACGAGTGTGCCAGAACTGGATCGGAAAGGCCGATGGCAGACGCAGTCAGTGACATACGGAGGCCACAACGAGACATCATTTCGCAAATGATGGGCCGAGCAAGAACGAGATCGGACAGAAGGTTGAACACCACACCCAACTGTGAGATCTCTCGCTCGCTTTGCCCCCACTATGACCCTAACCGCACCAAGATTCTCCTAAGCATCAGGAAGAGTCAGCTGTGAACACTGACAGGAGTTATAAGGGGGCACTGTGTCATCGGCCGCATGGCCACAAAGTACAGACTGACCTACCATGACTTCTGCCGCAACTGCAGGGACGAGGAGGAAATAGAGAGCATCCAGCACCTTCTCTGCGACTGTCCTGCACTCATGCCTGGTGATTTTTATAGAGGCCTCGGGATGGTTCGCAAAACCTCCCTAGACACCGGACAATATCCCGTGACGAGTGTGGGCATGACAATGGGCAGTCTTACCTCCGAGTGACCTCGACTTCGGTCGAGCAGCCCTATAAACCTAAACTAACCTAGGTGTTCTCTAACCAGTTGCATGCGTAAATTAGCAAATAGTAAATTAGCAAACACCAAAATGGTCACAAAGTTGTTCACATAAATGCACAGAATATTATGTGTGTTGCCGACGAAATTTAAATTTAAACCATAACAGCCACGTGGGCACATACGGCAACGCCACCATTCGTAAGCACCACCATTCGGCAACTCTAAAACAGGGACAATTCAGGATAAACCAGCGAAGCAAGAACACAAAGTTTTTTAAAGCTCTCTCTTATTATTATTATTAAACTCACATAATAAATTGGAATGCTATATAAATTTGTTTACCCTTTATTGCTTCGAAATATTCAACGCCAGTACCTCAACATTTCTTTAAAAAACTTTTAATTACGCACAAACAACCACGCTTGGATTTCAACAAATTGCGAAATACACAAGACGCTCGCATACACAGTAGCCTACATACACACACATAAGTGTAAAAGCCTTGTATGTGTAAGAACCTTGCTGTAGTAGATCGCACCGAATACAAGGAACGTGGGAACACACAGTAAAACCAAGTTAAAGTGCACAAGTCAATAAAATATGCGTATATAAACATGCATATAGAACGAGATGATACGGTCTGTGGCGTTTGCAGCAAGAACCGTGTTTCATAAGGCATCCAAAACTGGGTGCAATGCGACAAATGCAAGATTTGGCACCACTTTGACTGTGTTGGTGTGAACAGCAGCATTGCGCAGTTGGAATGGACATGCCCAGCATGCAAGGCCCCAGCAAGTGATCAAGCTTCAACCAGCAAAGGTGGCAGACGACCCCAAGCTCCGGAAAACATCAATCCCTGGAACACCTTGCAAGTTGACCAAGTCAATTGCAATATTACAAAGCCACCTCCAGAAATAAATCTGCACAAGCTGACCGAGCAAACACACACACATACTAGCTCGAATTCCTTGATGTTGGCAATGCTGGAAGAGACACGCGAAGCTGAAAAAAGGAAATACATGGTGCTTGCACAGGGACAGGGAACACAGGCTATTTCATTCCCACCAATTGGACCAAGTGCCTCCCAGTTAGCCGCAAGACAAGTGCTACCACCAGATCTACCCACCTTTTACTGCAATGCGGAGGACTGACCGATTTTCATCAGCATGTACGAGAACAGCTGCGCAGTGGCCGGCTTTTCAAATGCAGAAAACATGCTTCGGCTCCAGAAGTGTCTTAAGGGCAAAGCTTATGAGTTGGTGCGTGATAAGCTGCTGCTGCCAGCATTAGTCCCAGAAGTGATCGATACCCTAAAAACCTTCTTTGGGCGACCGGAACAAATCCTTGACCGTTTGATTGATAAAATTAGAAAAATCAAAGTACACAAAGACAAATTGGAATCTCTTATAGATTTTGCAATGGCAGTACGCAACGCGTGTGCAACTATGGAGGCCTGCAAATTAAACTCACACCTGGACAACCCCTTACTGCTTCGCGAACTCGTCGATAAGTTGCCCACTCAACAAAAATTCAACTGTGCCATGCACCCACGCAGTGACGGCATCCCAGTCATCAAATCATTCAGCGATTAGATATACAAGTTAGCCGAAGCAGCATACACTGTTATACCTGTACCAAGCTCAAGGGTCAGCACCGTCAACACTCACGCACAGGTTCGCCATGGATTGGACAACAACGAAAACTCTCAGCCAGAAGAAGATCAGCAACAACAAGATACTTCGTTTCTCATATGTATAATGTGCAAGTCCGCCGAGCAGCACTCCGCCCAGTGCGCGAAATTTCAGATGTTTACCGTCGACGAGAGGCAGCTCATTATCAACGACACCAAGCCGTGCTATAGATGTCTGAAGAACCACCGCTGCAAATGTTTCTCTAAACGAGATGTGGCGTCGATAACTGCCAATCTAAGCATCACCGACTTCTTCATAGAGAAGCACCCAATGCCGAACTCGTCAGTGCCCACCTTAAGGAAAGCAGCATAGAAGAACAAAACTTCCGAATTTTGCCCGTCACACTATACGGAAACGGAGTTAAGCTTGACACCTACGCCTTTTTGGACGAAGGCTTATCGGTCACACTTATTGATGACAGCATTATGGGAATTCTTCAGGTTTCCTCGACTCCCGATCCTCTTTGCCTGCAATGGACATTCGAAACCACTCGAATGGAGAATACATCCGCTAGAGCTCATATTAAAGTATCAGAACCGGGAAGCCACAAAATGCTATGGCTCAATAATGTACGTTCAGTCAAAAATCTTGCGCTACCAAAACAAAGCGTCGATGTCATCAAACTGTGTAAAGAATATTCCCACCTCCAAGGATTGCCAATAAAATCGTACTCCAACGCACAACCAATGCTGCTAATTGGTACTGCTGCTGGCAGTACCCCGTAAAATTCGTGAAGCACGACGAAATGCACCCATCGCATCGAAGTGTACACTAGGATGGAGCATCCAAGGAACAATTAATACAAACAGACATATTTCCTTGCATCATTGTAGCTGTAATTGGAGTGAAATCGACAAAGCGGTTAAGGAGAGTTTTAACGTAGATCCAAGCACACCACGGCAGCTCCACTCTGAAGATGACAAAAAGGCTATGCGTTTCTCGAGGATACTTGTAGAAAGGTTAACGGTCATTATCAAGTCGGCCTCCTTTGACGAGATAAGGAAGCAATTCTGCCAGAAAGCTACTCCGCCGCTATGAAGCGCTGAATCTGATATCAAAAGGGTACGCATTTGAACTTGAGCCCAAAGACGCAGCTAACCAGATGGATCGCGTGTGGCATTTACCGATCTTTATTGCTTTAAATCCGAATAAACCAAGTAAAATAAGGCTAGTCTGGGATGCAGCAGCCAAGAGCCATGGAAAATCACTTAATGATTTTAATTTAAACGGACCTGACTATCTTATTCCATTAACCGATGTTCTAATGGCATTCAGAGTCGGCAGAATAGCCATGTGTGCAGACATTGCCGAAATGTTTCATCAGATTAACATTCAAGATAGCGACATGCATCTTCAACGATTTTTATGGTTCCACAAGGATAATCAGACTCCAAAAATATTCGTCATGCGCTTAATGACATTTGGAATTAGCTGCGCCCCTTGCATTGCTCACCATGTTCGCGACAAAAACGCACAGGAATTGAAAAATCTAAATCCACGAGCATACGAGTCCATTACAAAAGCGCACTACGTAGACGATCTCATTGACAGCTACGAAGCGACGATGAAGCAATTGCAGTTGCATCCGCAATCCGAGACATCCATGCCAAGGGAGGATTCACCATAAGAAACTGGAGCCCCAACTCGACTCCTGTACTTCAATACTTTGGAGAACGAAAATTGGATAACCAACACCCAAAAGAATTAGGGGGCCCGAAAAGATGCTTGGTATGTACTGGGAACCCTCCAGAGACGTTTTTATGTATATTTTTTAATTTGCAAGATTGAAAAGAGACGTTTTGATTGGTGAAACAGCTCCAACAAAACGCGAAGCCTTACAAGTATTGATGTCCGTATTCGACCCACTGGGCTTGCTATCATGCTACACTATTGGTCTGAAGATGCTTCTCCAAAAACTCTGGCGAGCTGGTATAACATGGGACGCAGAGATTCCAAATACACTCCTTATTTTTTGGACACAATGGAAAAGCGTACTTCTCCAAGCTGGAGAGCTGGAATTCCCTCGCTCTACTCATACCTGCTGCCAAATGCAGACCAGATCGACTTGCATACATTCGTAGACGCAAGTGAAGACGCCTATGCCGCAGTCACCTACCTTCGCATAAAGAGAGGAGAGGACATCGACACAGTATTAGTTGCAGCCAAATCTAAAGTCGCACCATTGAAACCCGTCTCAATACCACGCATGGAGCTTTTGGCAGCCATAATGGGAGTGGAACTAGCAAAAAGAACCATGAACACTCGAGGTCTTAGAATCAATTCAAGCACATACTGGTTCGACTCTAAAACCGTTCTTCAATGGTTAACTGGAACTCCAACAGAAATCTTCTCCGACAATGGGACCAACTTCAAAGCCACTGAAAAGATCGTAAAGGAGGAACTTAAGCAAATCGACTTTGATAAAATCACCATCCGCTACGAAGCTATTAAATGGCGCTTCAACCCACCAGCTGCACCCCACATGGGCGGAGCGTGGGAACGACTAGCTAGATCTGTGAAGACTGTCCTAAAATCGATCTGGCCATCAAATAATTTTAATGACGAGACCCTCCGAGCCGCTCTAATGGAAGCTTAAACCATTATTAACTCCAGACCACTAACCTTTGTCTCCCTAGATTCAGCAGACGATTCAGCGGGAATGTTGCCGAAGAAATTTAAATTTAAACCATAACAGCCACGTAGGCGCATACGGCAACGCTACCATTCATAAGCACCACCATTCGGCAACTCTAAAACAGAGAGAGGATTGAGGATAAACCAGCGAAGCAAGAACACAAAGTTTTTTAAAGCTCTCTCTTATTATTATTATTAAACTCACATAATAAATTGGAATGCTATATGAATTTGTTTACCCTTTATTGCTTCGAAATATTCAGCGCCAGTGCCTCAACAATGTATGTCCGAGTTGTGGTTTGAACCTGAGTTTTGTGACTTGTTAATTATGTGTGACAGTTATGTTGTTTTTCGTTCTGATCGTATTGGACATACGGTGGTGGTGCTATATATGTTAATACCAGATAAAAATATAATGTTCAAGTAGACAACCAAGTGAACGTCTAATTAAATATCTACTTTTGGAAATCTCAAGAAGGTTAGGTTGTCCCGGACGGCCCTCACGGGGCTACGCATTGGCCAATATGGCCCTGAGCTGTCCGGATTGGTGCGTATGGACCTTCTGAGTGTATTTACGCGGTTTCAAAATCCGTGAGGATCGAGGAGAATTTTGCAAAGGCAAGGAGTTCCGCTGGCGTCCTCTTGGATGTACCTTCCAGCGATGCCAGTACCGGGCTGGCAAGATGTTTGTTTCTTGCCCTTGAGAGGGTCGGGCATTGGCAGATTAGATGTTCCAGGGTTTCGATAGCCCCAGATTCATCACATTTCCTGCACTTGTACTGTACTGTTGGTGATGCCTAGTTTGACTGCATGTGCTGCAGCCAGGCAATGACCTGTGCGTATACCTATTAGCATCCTACAGTCCTTCCGTGGTAGGTGCAGTAGGTAGTGGCTGAGTTTACCATTGCTCTCCTTGCAAATGGTTTTCGCGATTCTATAGGTGGTGGTTCTCCTCCACCTGCTACTGGCCTGTATGTGTACCCGCGTCTCTAGACCGCTTTGAAGCGTTCTGAGGGAGCCAGCCCGACGCCATCCTTAGCCAGCACCTCAGCTGTATCGTTGCCTTCGATGCCCTGGTGAGTGGGAACCCAATATATCCACACTGACTTTGTCGTGCATAGGAAATCTAATGCCTTCCTTGACGATATGAGATCTGTTGGAGGGTGCTGTTCCTCAGTTGCTAGGTCCTCTGTAGGTGCTCGGTGCTCTGTAGCGTCAGCGACCTCGGTGCATCCTGGGAAGTGAACTTCCATTAGTTCTGTTAGGGCTTCTTCACTGCCCTCAGTCCACTGTCCCTCATTTCGCTTCAGCTGACTCTGTATGAAGGGTTGCTTTGATAGCAACTTCCGGAGTCTGGCCGTTTCTGGGACTTTCTCGATATTGGAACAGACGTTCCTCCACGAGTTTCTTTGTGCTTTGCGTATTTCCTTCTTGTACTCCCTGAGTAGAGTTTTTTATTCCTCATTGATTATCTCGTCGTTCGCCAGTTTGGCGATTTTGAAGAATTCTTTGAGGTTATTGCTTTGAAGCGATAAGTCCCGGTTCCACCAGAGTGGTCTGATTCTCTTTTTCGTTCTCGAGGGTGGGCCAGCTGCGTGGTACGCATCCAGTAGCTCCTTGGAGAGGGTCTCTAGGGACTTTCTATTTCTTCCTGGGATTTCACTGTGCCCGGACGAGTCGCGAGCTTCGAAGTAACTGTCTTTTTAAACTTTTCCCAGTTTGTGTTCTGGGGGTTTCTATAGACCGTTATCTTCGGAGAGTGTTTAAATTCGCACTTAAACTGAATGTACTTATGGTCTGAGAAGGATGGTCTTTCAAGGACTCTCCAGCCAAATACCAAAGTACTGTTCCCCGTTACGTGTGTTAGATCTAGTACGTTAGACGAGGTGGGGCCTACGAAGATATGCTCCTCCCCCACGTTTGCTACATCTAGGTTAGTGGGTAGTATAAAGTCTAGAAATGACTCACCTCTTTCGTTGATATCGGGGCTTCCCCACAGGCTATGGTGGGCATTGGCGTCCGTACTAACTAGAATTTGCTGGTCTTTCGGACTGGCTTCCGCCACCAGACTCCTTAGCTCCTCCGGTGGAGCTGGCCTGTCGTGTGTCATGTAGCAGGATGCTACCATAAGGAGCTTGTCCTCGCTTTCAAGCATCACCGCAGCCAGGTCTTCAGTGCTGTAAGGAGACATAAGATAAGCATGGATGCCCTTTCGTACGAGTACGGCGTTTCTGGTCCTGCTTACTGATGGTGGATAGAAAAGATTGTAATTAGAGAACTTTAGTCCGGCCACAGCATTGCCATGGCAAGCCATAGCTCCTGGACCAAAGCTATGTCGACGGGCCCTTGCTCCAAGGCAATGAGGTCTCGGACGCGACCTTGCTTTTATGCAAGTTGAGCTGCAGCCCTCTCAATGTCGTGGTAGGCTGGCTCAACTGCACTCAACGGGTTGACTATTATAGTCCGGTCACCGTCCTCGTCCTCTGCGGCATCAGAGATGTCCAGCGCAAGATCCTGGGCGGCCTCCAAGATGGACTCCAGACCCAAGTCCTTCTCCACCTCGCCTGCCTGCAGGGTGTGCGCGTCCTTGTCTTCGGCGTGGCGCTTTTTGAGACGTAGGTAGACACTGCCTACGCCCCATGCCATCTTCCCGAATCTCGGGTAGAGGATGTCCTCTGCCTCCTTATTGATCTGGAGTATCATGTGCTGGCCCCCCTCATTGGGTAATGGGCTACCTGCATGCAAGATTTTCCAGTCAGCCGTTGGCACCTCTGAATTCTGCCTCTGGAGGAGTTTTAGCGTTCGGTCTCTCTGGACTGCAATGGGGAAGAGCATCATTACATTTGAGGATCTTAACCCCGTTCAGCCATCCCGCACCGTCGAAGGTGGGCATTCCATTCGCGCGAAAAGGGATTCTACCCGCTGGGCGTGGACCTGTTTCCACTGCGCCGCCGTCATCTTCCCATTTTCGTCGCTGCACTCGATCAAGGCCACGATGAGGTGCCTCTTGGACACGTCGCTAAACTTGGCCTTCTGCTTGGGCTTTTTCGTATTCGTAGGTTGAGGGATAACCACCTTGGACCCGCGTTGCCGCTTGCCCGCCGGAGTGTCCTTGGCACTCTCGATCGTGCGTTGCCTTTTGGTGGCCATCATCTCCTCCACCCTATTGGCGAATTCGCCCTTCGTCGCCTTCATCTGAGGCAGCTGCGCGTAGTGAAGACGCCCCTTTCTACCTTGTGTTCAGCCCAGGCTAGTTTGGACTTCTCCTCTTGGGAGATGGAATCTTTGCCTTGTAGCCGGCTTCGGATTTTGAGGGCCGCCTTGTATTGGGCCTAAGCTTTCATCCCCTCTCTAGAACGCTTCGGCCCTTCCCTACGCAGGGAGCTGTTACCTGGTTCTACTTACGCTGCTCACGCTCTCCAGGTCCGAGTCTGTTTCGACAACGGCACCCGTGCGGCTCAGCTTGCAGAGAGGCGTTTTGGTGTCGAATTCGATATTTCGTTACATTGCCAACATCTTAGAGTTGAGCCTCCTGGCCAACTTATTCAGGAACAGGTTCCTTGTAGCTCGCTAGTCGGTTTACGTGTACCGTCCTGGTGACGCGGTTTCCGGGTTTCGGACATCGTCCCACTTTCCGAACGGGTGCATACAGCCATACGAGATCACCCGGCTCGAACTGGACGGTGTGGGAGCGTAGGTCGTAACGGTCCTTTTGCTGGCCTGCCGCGGCCTTCAGGTATTCCTTTGCGGCAAAGGAAATGAGATTGTAGTTGATCTACAAAGACCGGGTAGCTCTCTGCGTCGGGTTTTGGGCGGCCATACAGCAGCTCACACGGCAATCGCATCTCCCGGCCGAAGGTTAACTTCGCGAGCGAGAATCCAGTAGCCTCGTGCTGCTCGGTAGGCCCACAGCTCCCACGGCAGCCGTTCATCCCAGTTCCGTTGATGGTCATCTACGAATTTAGCCAGATAGCTGAGCAGCGTGCGGTTGCGGGTGGTGTGGGTTTTCTCGATGTCCATTAATCGTAGGCAGGCTCGAAAAACTTCCGATTCAATGTTCCTTCCTTGATCCGAATGAAGTACAAAGGGGACTCCATACCGACAGAACACTTCTTCCTTTAGGGCGCACGCCACCTTCTCTGCTGTCTGGTCCGGTAGAGCTAAGCATTCCGGCCACTTGGTAAAGTAGCACATTACGACAGCTATATATCGGTTGCCCCGGGTGGTGGTGGGTAAGGGGCTCAGTATGTCGATGGCGATTCGTTCGAATGGGGCACCTATGGCACTGGGCTGGAGCCTGCCGACCGTTCGTCTGGCCGGACCGCTTCTGGCTTGACACGCCAAACAACGAGCGCAGTATATTGCTACGTCCGCGCTTAGCCCAATCCAGTAAAACCTTTTCTTAGCCTTGGCCAGAGTTTTCCTTATACCGAAGTGGCCTCCGGTGGAAGATTGTGGACGGCTTGCAGGATTTGCTGCTGTATTGCGATCGGGATGACAGGGACCTGCTCGCCAACTCGGTTGGTGACCATAAGCACTAGCTCCTTCAGCTGTAAACGAGAAAATAGGTGCCAATAAGCTTTCATATCGGGACTCTCACCCCAAATTGTACTCTTTGGCGGCCTCTCTGTTCGCACATTTAATCATAGACGACTGCTAGCTCCGTGTCGTTCTTCTGGTGTTCGCTTAGAGGTTCTGGTACTGCTTCTAGGAAAAGTACTCGACCCGCCTTTTCTTCTGCTTTCTCGCAAACTCGACAATCGTTGTAGGGACGGCGAGATAGTCCGTCTGCATTACCGTGGTGGTGCTGTATCTCCATATCCTACTGTTGCAGTCTCTCGATCCATCTTGCTACTTGGCCTTCCGGCTCCCGAAATGTGAGGAGCCATTTAAGTGACGCGTGGTCCGTCCGTACGACAAATTTCTGTCCGTAGAGATGATGTTGAAAATGTTTGGTGGCCTTAACTACGGCCAACAGTTCTCTTCGAGTTACGCAATAATTGCGCTAGGCAGGACTACAAGTTTTGCTGTAATATTCGATGACCACCTCTTGACCGTTCTGCATCTGGCTCAGTACGGCGCCTAACCCATGGTCAGAGGCATCCGTGTCTAACACGAAAAGCTCTTTTGGTTCTGGAAAGGCTAGGATCGGAGCTGTTGTTAGCTTAGTCTTCAGCGTGTCGAAAGATTGCTCCGTAGCTGTGGTCCAGGTAAAGGTGCGACGAGCCTCCGTCAATTCGTGGAGGGGTTTGGCGATCGTTGCGAAGTCGTTGATAAATTTCCGGTAATAAGAGCAGAGCCCTACAAATGAGCACACCTCCTTTTGGTTTTGTGGTCTTGGCCAGTCAGTGACCTTAGTTATCTTTTCCGGGCAAGCCCGCAGGCCCTCACTGCCCACCACGGGTCCTAGAAAGTTGACCTCGTTCTTCAAAAATTGACATTTCTTTGGGCTCAGTCTTAATCCTGCTGCTGCCAGTCGTTCGAAAACCTTTTCCAAATGCTCTAAATGCTCCTCTGCCGTGCTCGAATGCACGATCTCCAGGTGGGGCCAGTAAACAATCCGTCCATCAGCCTCTCGAACGTTCCCGCGGCATTGGTCAATCCGAACGGCATTACGTTGAACTCGAACAATCCGGCGCCACAGGCAAAGGCAGTCTTTGGCCAGGAAAGTTCGTCCATTTCCACCTGCCAGTAGCCGCTCTGAAGATTCATTGTAGAGAACCAATTGGAACCATGCAGGGTCGTCAGAATGTCCTCCGTTCTCGGCAGGGGATACGAGTCTTTTATCGTGACGTCATTGAGCCGTCGGTAGTTCACGCAGAACCTGGTCGCACCATCCTTCTTACGGACTAATACTACAGGTGAGGACCAGGGGCTGTTGGATGGACGTATCACTCCGTTGGCGCGCAACTCCGATAGCAGGCGCTCCACTTCTTCTCTCTTCGCTAGAGCCAACCGCCGGGGTGGTTGCTTATGGGGCCGTGCTTGCCCCGTGTTTATGACATGGTGCGTGATGTCGGTCTTGCCCGTCTCGTCGTCGTTTCTGGCAAATGATTTGCGATAACGACAGAGCAACTTCACAAACGGCTTACGGACGCCAAGCTCGACGTAATCCAGCAGAGGATTCCAATCTATGCACTTCGTCTACCGCTTTTAATTCGCCCAACACCGTTAGCGGTGGCAGGCTCACTTCTTATAGGACCACTTGTTTCTGCGGCGTCACCGGGCGCAGCTCAGGTTTAATTGCGTGTCGCTCCGGGCTGGTATGCACGCTCTTTCCGTTAAATAGAGCACGTTCCCTTGTATAGAACTCGTAATGTGCAATGGCACCGTACCCCAGGAAAACTTAAGGAGCATTGCGCTTAGGTCCACCGTCGCTTCGTTCTGGAGGAGAAAGTCGACTCCCAGCAGGCTGGGTGGGGCGCCGTCCAGCAGCAGAAAGTCTCGCAGCACGAGCGGTGGCTGATCCGTATAGTTGCGGAGACGCGCTGAGTCGCAACAAACGTCTCGGAGGATGGCCCCCGCAGGGGCTCTTTGAAGGGAAACGCTAGAACACTGCCCGCTTCGTTTTTGGGTTTGTCTGTTTTTGTCGACGTTGCCGGCTCCGACGCGGGAATGCCCTGTGAGGTTGTTGAGCTCTCATATTCGAAGTACTTCTTCCTCTTCTGGCACCCTTTGCTCGTCGTTGGCGGCTTCTGCTGTCTGCGACACCTGTTGTGGCGGCGCCTGGACGTCTATTTTTTTATTGGGGGCTATGTAGGTGGCAGTCAACTCTCGCCCCGCGGAGCTGACTTCCGTTAGTTTCCCGCGGCGACCTCTTCGAGTGGCTTGGGCCCTGCTCGCGATGCGGTGGACTCTCGACCTCGATTGCGGGGTGTGGCATTCGATCCTTGTCCACTAGGGGCGTCAGCCACGTAGAAGTGCTGTTTCACGCATGCCATCAACAAACTGCTGCACCATTATGGAATTATAGATGTCCTCCGAAGTACCGGCAAACACCACGCGACCCAAGCGTTCAGTTCTATGGCGAAATCTATAAGAGACTTCTTGGATCGTTGTGCGCGGTTGCGCAACTGTTGGTAGCTGGCCTGGCAGTCCAGAGCAAACTGTGTTCGCATCGATACTACTAGCTGCTGATAGTTGCGAGTTGTGCTGACTGGTAGTGTGCTGAAGTACCTTTGGACTTGCCCTTGAACATTCAGTGCTATTCCCAGGCAGCGCTCAGCGTCGCTCCACTGTTGATTCTCCTCCACCATTTCCAGAATTCACTCGTAGTCAGACCATGATGTCGAGCCGTCGTACGAAGGCAGTGTCCCAGGTTGAAAGGCAGTTACTCGGCCGCTTGAAGGTCGCAGGGTAGAGGCGGCCTGTGGACTCTCTGGGGACACAGTCACCGCGTCGTTTTCCCTTGCATCCGCTGCGTACGTCCATGCGGCGGGAGGTCTGGCCAGTGTTTCTGGGGAAGGGACCGACGAATTTCGTGGTGGGGCCTCCATTACACGTTGCATCGTCCGTTGAAACGAATCGAACATCTTATCTATTTTGAAATCCATCTGGTGCTGGGAAGCGGTTAAAATCGCCGTCAATGAAGCTGGCGTCCCTACCTCGGACTCCGGGTTCACGGAACGGTCACGTTGTTTTACTCCTCGTTTTGGCATTATGGCTTGAGATCGTTGCAGATCTGATCGCTGACCCCACATCTGACACCAATGTAACAAAATTGTGCTACGCGGCGGGCCGAGCGGATTTTCCTTTCAGGTTGGGGGGCTGACTTTAACAAAGGCAGCAGCCTAAACTCGGTAGCCGTCCTATTCCGTGAAATTATAAGACACCTTCTCCTTATTTCTTCAGTTTATTCTTAGCGCATAACCTTCACGCTTGATCTTTTCTTCCTACATGTGCTTTTTCTTCCTCTTTTCTGCCGTACGTCAGCCCGTTCGAGATGACCGCTAACTATCGATAGCCCGGGTCAAGAGCTCTAAGGGCGCTACACTTTGGTAATAAGAAATAAACTGTAAATTGCCTCAAAAGACATTCCTTTCCGACTAGAAACGCGAAGTGCCAACAAAATTCCTTTCCCACGGGACCGGTGCACATCAATTACCTTACATGAGACTTTGGACACTTGTTGGACAAGCCCGTGATCAGTCTCCGATATTCCTTGCCTGGAATATCAACCACTGACTACAGGGCTAATGATTAGGTAACCTTCTGTTACCGATCAGCCCGTCTGCACGCGCAGACTATAACACACTTACGTAAGAACCATCTATAAGATAGTCCCGGGAAAATCGAAGGCGGGCGGACCCAGCCTTGCGTGGAGACAAGGCAGTCAATCGCGGGAGTCAATAAACGTCGCGGCAGTCAATCGAGAGTCAAAGAGAGTCCACCAGCCATCGTAAGGCGATCAAGAAGTAACATACACGCCGCGTTCAAGCAGTCAAACTAAAGAATTACCATAATAACCCGAAATAATAAACAAAACGATTAATACTTTAAAGAACCCAAAAAGTGTTGTTGTTTGAGCGTAGAGGCGTCTCAGGGTGTCCACCAGAGAGTCCCAAGATAAAAGGCGTTAGAGTCCGGGTTCTTCAAATATATATTTCGGGGGTTTGTTCTGTATATGTATATGTATATGTCGCGAGGAAAAGCCGGCCGTTTTGCGTTGGGTGGAAAAGCGAATTAATGCTCGATCGGTTGTACTCCAGCTGCCGAGGGCTGTCGGAGGCGAGAGCGGGAGCGTGGGCGGGAGCGCAAGCGTGGTGAATATGCGCGCGAGCGCGCTTCACCGGGGGGAAAACCGCTCATAAGCGTGAGGGCGAGAGCGAGGGCAACAGCTTGCGTAGCTGGATTGCTAACAGTGGTGTGGCTGGAATGCCCACAGAGCTGTTGCCCCCCAGCACCCTCCTCACTCTGAACATTCTCCCCCCCCTTGCAGGATTGCAAAGACCCTACATGCTCCGATTTAAAAGCAAGGAGGTTGCTGATGAATCCGGGATTCCTATGACGGGGCGGCTCACAGGAAGACGAGGGCGCACATCGGCGCTGTACGCTGAAGATGAAGGCGACGGTGCCGCAGAGGAGCCAGATGGGTGCCGAGACTCGGGAAGGTGGAGTAACGTGTGGTGGCTCCGGTTACACACCTTACACCGATCACCGCTTCGGCAATCCTGAGCGGAATGTCGGTGAGCCAGGCAATTGGTACAATAGTTGAAGTGGAGGACAGCTTGGAGCCTCCTTTCGGAATCCAGGCGGAGAAAGCGGCGGCATTTCCGTAGAGGATGGATTTCAGAGCAGACTCGACATTGGTAGGACTTAATACCCCGTGAACGTCTGCTCTCCACGGTGCGGTCGAAACGGGGTCGAGAACCCATGTCTGTATGTGAATGGCTAGGGCGAAATGAAAAAGTCGAAGAAGCATTAGAAGTGACCTTGGAACGGATGACGGGCACATTTGGGACATTAGAAGCTACTCTGGAAAGTTGACAAGAAAAGGATGCAACTTGATGGCTCGCCGTATTGGACACGGGACCAGTGAGCACCCAACCAAAAATGGTTTCTTGGCCGAGAAGAGAGCCACATATGTTGGGCTGTAAGCCGCTTGACATTACCGATGGTAGGATATCGGCTCCAATCAGGACATCGATTGGTGAGCTCTCGAAGAATGTAGGATCCGCCAATGGAAGACTCGGCAAATCTTTCAAGAAACTTGGCGAGATAGGATGCAACGGAAGGTTCTTTGCCAATTCGGGGATAACATAGGCTTTGGCGTTTAATTGTAAACCAGGCCTCGTTGGAGAGCGAATGGAAAACTGACAGAGCTTATCGGACTGAGCGGATACTGTCTGATTGATGCTGGAGATCTGTGTCTGAATTCGTTGGAAAGGCAATTGAATCGTGTTGAAAAGGCGTTCCGTAATGAACGTTGCCTCGGAGCCCGAGTCGATCAGAGCGCGGGCGCGGAAAGTTTTCCCAAGGTGGCAAATATTAATAATTGCCGTGCCGAGAAGGACAGAACTTGTGCCGGAAGCGAAATACGTTTGAACATTCGTCGAAGGTTCGGAAGAATTTGAATTTTGTGCGGCGGGTGCTTGCCGTCTTACGTCTGGCCAAGCTGTGGAATTAAGTAAGGATGTGGAATTGGGTACGGATGTGGAATGTGACTCGCTGGTAGCTGGATCGCCACGATGCAGAAGCGTGTGGTGTCGTCCTCCACAAGTGTTGCAATTGTGGGAGCTTTGACATTCTCGAAGCAAATGGCGTTTTGCGAAGCAATTTAAGCAGAGCTGCTTTTGCCTTATGCAGCTGGAGCGATCATCAACGGTCATTTGTAGGAAATGAGGACATAGTCGGATTGGGTGATTCTCCTTGGAACAGAGATCACATATGCTCTTGCTCGGATTCATGTTGCTTTGGAACGAGTGCGCTGTCCTTGGAACAGGATTGCCTTGGGAAAGGAACGGATTGGACTGGCTTCGGGAGGATGGCGGATTCTGACTGCCTTTGGCGGGTGGCGGATTCGGAGCGCCTTGGGAAGTGGAAGGGTCGCACTCGATAGCCTCTAGCGTTAGGTATCGCTGAGTCAAGAAGGAGTCGATTTCCTTCCAGGGCGGCACCTCCTTTTTGTCCGTTACGGACGCTTCCCACAACGCCCGGCTCAACTTCGGCAATTTGGAAGCGCAGATGGTCACAAGCAGACTATCCCAGTTGTCCGTGCAGACGTTGGAGACCGCTAGCGCATTTAGGACTCCTTGCATCGTACTTTGAAGATCCTTCAAGGCACGACTGCATTCGGATGTTACGCGGGGCAAAAAGAGGAGGATGTTGATTTGGTTGGTCACCAGAAGCCGATTATTTTCATATCGGCTGCGGAGAGCCAACCATGCGGACTCGAAACCGTCATTAGTGAGGGGGGATTTCTCTACGATGGCCTTCGGATCGCCCCGGGTCTTCTCGGTGAGATAGTACAGCTTCTCTACCGGAGACAATCTAGGATTGTTGATCACGACCGCAGTGAACAGATCCCGGAATGTAGGCCAGCGGACGTAGTCCCCTGAGAATGCCTCAATGTTGACGGGAGGCAGTCGACAGCCACCCTGTTGGACTGGCTGTGAAGGAGGAAGAACTCTGGATGTGGTCAGTTGGGCATTGAGGTCACTGAGGCACTGCTCAAATACCCCATAGCATTCGCCGTATGTGTCACGGATGTCCGCTTGGATTTCTGGCTCCTCGTCCGTCATCGCCGCGGAGCAGGCCTTATATTCGGCCTCGACGTCCGTCCACATGCTGAGGATTTGGCCTCGACGGATCTCGGACAAGGAGGCGGATGGGGCGGCGTTGATGCGCTCTGCCAGGTGCATCAGTCGGCCAATAGCGGCGACCAATTTGGTCCGAGCGACTGAGGTGGCGGATTGAGCCATTGTGATACAGTGGCGAGAGCTGACAGGGCTGCTGACGAAGGAGCCCTTTGGATCTTGTTTGGTCACAGCTGGAACTTTCAGAGTGACAGGAGACGGGAACAGGACCGATTTGGTCCTTGCCGCAGGGCTGCTACTGGCTGCTCTCGGGGTGAGGGGTGCCTTGATTTTCTGAGTCGGCGTAGTTCCGGAGGCGGACGAGGTGCGTAGCCGGTTGGAAGAGGTCACAGGCAAAAGCTGGTTGCCGTCCTTGTGACCTGTTGGCATATTCCGAACTCACACACGCACAGAAAATCGGACTTGGAAGTCTTGGAGGGACAGAAGAATGATCTGAGTGAAACAAATATAACCCACTTATGGAAGGCTGTCAGGAAAAAGGCCTCGAGCTTGTTGGAAAACAATAGTCGGGTCGACTCGGATTGTTTGAGATCACCGTGAAGTGAAATTTCTCAAACAATGAGTGACTTGTATTGCACTGAGCCGAGGAGAGGACCGGTCACACTGATTTTGGCAATATTTTGCAAATATTGTTAGTGCGGGCTCCTCCGTTTACCTCTTTCACGGAGTCGTGATCAGAACGGGGTTATTTTCGGATGGACGGCGGACGGAATGTCATTTATATCCTCGATAGTTGATTGGAATGGGCGATAGTTTGCTCTTTATGTCAGTTTGGATCGACAAATTGCAGATAAACCTAGTCGCCGTAATCGTTACCGGAAGCTACAGTCAAGAATATGAATGTGGATGAGCGCTGGAGAACTATCGGGTGAAATACCGAAGAAAAAAAAAAGAAGAAATCGGAAAAAGGATGACGAAACGGTTTAGATTAGAAATCGTGGATCGTTCAATTTATTTCTATAGTGTCGGTGTGTTTGTTTGGAAATTGTCTTTTATTATATTTTTTCTTTTATTTATTTATTTTTGGTCGAACGCAAAACTTGGTTACGATACCGATATTTTTGGATTGCGCCACCTCTAATAAACTGAACAAAAAAAAACAACAAAAGATCGAAACAACAATTTGTCAATTGGCAGTGGAAATTGCCAAATAATTATTATAATTGCGCCGTGCTTTAGTCGCGAGTAATTTATTTGGAAAGTGGAGATTTTTGGAGTTGGGGTAGCGATCGTGAAAAGTGGCTGGAGTGCACGGATTGTACAAAATCGCGAATTTTATATTAAATTTGGCACTTTCGCGCAGTATGTATGTAGTATGGAGTGCGGTATTTTTCTACGGGGAGTGGTATTTTTGTTGTATGGAATATTGTTATGGATATAGTTGGCAATATATTGCGGCCAACTATGGAAATAAATGTATGAATGTATGGAAATAAATATATATGTGTTTATATGTAAGGAAATAAAACACTTGATGTGATTGTAGTTGCACTCGGAGTGTGCCAAAGTATATTTTATTGGGGTGGGTCGTGCTGGAATGCACCTGTAGAGACACGGATGTAGATGTGTGTGTATGGAATGTGGAATGTGCGTACATACAGATGCTCGGAATGCACTATTTTTTTTGGTTTAATTGTTGTCACAATTAAACAAAACGGAATTGAAAAACTGCCGTAGCACTGGTAGTTGGAGTTGGAGGAACGGAGAACAGCCTGAATCGCCGATAATATGGCGGCGTCGAAAAGAACGAAGCGACACGGAAAACGGATGGCACAGTAAGAAGAAATAAGTACAAATATAAGAATATATATATGTACCTATATCGCGGAACTCGGACTCTGCGGAAATTGGAAACACAAATCGCGAATGGAAGGGATTTGTGGCACACGAAAGTAGTACTTATCTTAGGATCGTAGTGGTGAAGGCGATGCCGTGCTCGAATGCTGGATATGCTTGGGGAAGGCGAAGTATATCCGGCTCGAAGGACCAATGTTTGAGCGTAGAGGCGTCTCAGGGTGTCCACCAGAGAGTCCCAAGATAAAAGGCGTTAGAGTCCGGGTTCTTCAAATATATATTTCGGGGGTTTGTTCTGTATATGTATATGTATATGTCGCGAGCGAAAGCCGGCCGTTTTGCGTTGGGTGGAAAAGCGAATTAATGCTCGATCGGTTGTACTCCAGCTGCCGAGGGCTGTCGGAGGCGAGAGCGGGAGCGTGAGCGTGGGCGGGAGCGCAAGCGTGGTGAATATGCGCGCGAGCGCGCTTCACCGGGGGGAAAACCGCTCATAAGCGTGAGGGCGAGAGCGAGGGCAACAGCTTGCGTAGCTGGATTGCTAACAGTGGTGTGGCTGGAATGCCCACAGAGCTGTTGCCCCCCCAGCACCCTCCTCACTCTGAACAGTTGTGATTTAGCTAAACCGTTCTCTTTCAGTTCCTGGCAAAGTTCCTGGTTTTCCCCAAAAGCTCCTCGTGAATTATAAATAACTTATAGTTCAGAACCCTGGACAGACTGAAGCATACCTCAGCCTGAGATAGGACATTACAATGTGGTTAATATTTATCGGGGGGACCACCCCCTAGCGTTTTATGCCTGACCGCCAGGCACCTCCAGCCATAGCCATGGTTCAGTTACCCCATTTTATATCGGGAAGACCTGGACCTGGCCTTAGCTAGACACTGCATTACCTCGGACAGAGCAAGCGGCACCCGATCCGGGGTAATGCAGTGCCCATTGCCCGGCCGGCACCCTCTGGGAGGGTTCGCCTAGCCAATCTCAAGAAAAGTAAATAAGAAAATTTTACTTGGATGTATATATAGAACCAATAGTACAATTAACTATGAGCCATTAATTAATACGATCTCGGACATTTCAGTGACATACACGGACAATATTCTGGCCGGCGATTTCAAAAGCAATATCTTGAAAGAGAGTCATCTATTGGATAGCATTGTTTCTCTGGGGTTGTATGCCGTTAATTTAACCATGGCTTCACACTTCAGCAATACCTGTGATACACTTCAGAGAGACAATGGGCGCGTTCACCAGATCAGCTATCAGAGATTGATCTCAACCCTCCTGTTTTCTTAAAAATTTTTTTTTTATCAATTATCCAAATAAGACCTTACTCTATGACCACATTTCAATACCATTTTCTAAACATGACCTTAGCTTCCTGACACATCACTTGACTTTAGAATACATAACTTACGCATAGAGACTATAAGAATATTGCCATTAATGAACTAAACCTAGAATATAATGCATGTCACTGGTCTTCCATTTACAAATCTCCCTATTTTTATTGTCAATTGAGTGTTTTAAACAAAAATATTTAGTACCTGTTCAATAAATTTGTTCCTCTAAAAACCAAAGTAACCAAGCTGAGACAAAAACCATGTCTCAGCAGATATATAAAAAATATAATGTATCAGAGAGACAATGGGCACCAGGTAAGCGATCAGTGATTGATCTCAACCCTCATGTTTTGAGTTCTGGTGAACGTGTATGATGTATGTATACTTTACTATCGCTACGTTGGATATACAATCGGCTCAGAACCTATCGATATTGGATTCGCGACTCGAAACAAAAACGAGAAGGAACGTGTGGTCGCTTCTGGGGACGCGACTCTACTTATACCCGTACTCAGTCAGTATATACATTTTTAAACATGATTTTTTTATATTAAAAAAAAAAAATTTTACATTTTACATTTTTTTGCTACATCTGTTATCTACATCTACATCTACAATGTATATTCTACATCTAACATGTAGATTATAGATGTACCATTCATATTCTACATCTCCTCCGCTGGGGGTTGTTCGCGCACTGAACGCGGTAGAGTGTGCGAGCGAGAACGAGATAGAGTAGCGTATCTCTTACCGGAAGGGGGCGGGAGAAGCAACTGAAAATTAATTTCTTCATTCTGGCTATAATTATGATCCGATCTCATTCAGATTGGGCAATCTGGTAGATATGGGCATTCTCTACGATACTTTTTAGTTTTATAGTATCTTTAAAATTGTGCCTGCCACAGATTTTCGTCCTTTGTGGGGGCGGAAGGGGGCGGGGCGAAATTTTGAAATTTACTTGTAGCAGTGTGATATCACATGAATCTGGAAACCAAATTTGGTTACCCTAACTCTTATAGTCTCTGAGATCGAGGCGCTCAACAAGACGGACGGACGGACAGACGGACATGGCTTAATCGACTCGGCTATTGATGCTGATCAAGAATATATATACTTTATGGGGTCGGAAACGTTTCCTTCTCTGCGTTACACACATCCACTTTTACCACAAATCTAATATACCCCTTAACTCTTTTTTGAGTACAGGTATAAAAACAGTCACATAAAATTTGAATATTTTTTCGTAAGTCCGAAGTATTGACCCAATTTCACGATTTTGTATTAATTTGGTTTTTTTTATTTCTTTTTCTTTACGATTTAGTTCATATTTTAATCGATATGTAAGCTATCGATATAAGACGAAACAATCCATCATATACGAGACCAATGGATCGTACTTTTTTCACGATCCATTTCTCAAAATCTGATCCATGAATTCTTGCATCTAAAACACTAAATCATGTGCGTTACCAACACTTTTAGAAGAAATCCATCACTGATCGCTGACCAAGTGGTCCTGGGGGGCGCGTTCCCCTCTCCTAAATGGAAGCATTATAAAACAGATTAATTTTGTTTAACATACAAACGATTAAGAAGAACGGCTTTTGGTCGCTGTGGAGCTGGAGGACGACAACGCACAATGCAATATTGAATAAATTCGATACTGCGGGACAGAGGGCAACCATGTTTTATCTCCTTATAAAGTAATCAAATGAGTACCCGGTATAAAATTAATAAATAATAATACCCATATTAAAAGATTTTAATACACTCTGCACACTAAGCCCATACGGATCGGAATCTTTGAAGCATGTGAAACACCGATTCACACTGGCACCATCCACAATCTACCTTCTACCATCCATGAAAATAGCCATATGACAATAGACTTAGACACTTTTGCTGCGTAGAGAGCGACAAAATGCAACATTATTGTTCTCAGCCGTCTCTAGACACGTCTTATGGCTTTTAGTAGAACAACTAAGGCTCTACTTGAAACATAATGATGTGTCCAGTGGGAAGCCAGCAAAATTGTATTCTTTTTGATAAATTCTGCCACAGCGCTGCTCCCAGCTCAACTGGTCAGCCAGCTTGACGCATATAGTTCTCTCGCTCTGACTGCAGGCATTTCCCATAAGGCCACCT
Organism: Drosophila ambigua; assembly: GCA_018150905.1. Taxonomy (NCBI): domain Eukaryota; kingdom Metazoa; phylum Arthropoda; class Insecta; order Diptera; family Drosophilidae; genus Drosophila; species Drosophila ambigua. The sequence continues at coordinate 655,710 of JAECWS010000082.1, forward strand.
TTATTTTTCCAACTAGTCAGTGGGCAAATGAAATTCATAATATACAACATGTTTTGCAACAAATTATATCGTGGATGGCCTGCTTTAGCAGGCTATTAGAGAAACGTATTTGAAAGATATTTTAAAGTTTCTCAAAACAATTTATAGGTGATTAGTACATATTGGCTGCAACACGAGCAATATTAGGAAAATGAACTACAAAAATAGAGTTTCAGGGGGGAAGCTAAGATAATAGAGCTATTTATAATTCCAAATTTAAGGCATTGACTTTTGGTCACTTTTTAATTAATTACAATCCGAATTCAAGATTTCAGAAATAAGCGAGGTTTTTGATATTCATACTCTTACTTCTGCTCAGGAATCGGCGTTAAGCCAACTTATTTCACGTTTTCCATCCTTCTCTGTTTCGGGCCTGGGCAAAACAAAAATACTTATGCACACCATTGACGTAGGAAATGCTAGGCCCATAAAACAGAGACATTTCCCAGTCTCACCGGCTGTCGAGAAATTGGTATACGGTGAAGTCGATAGGATGCTGAAGTTAGGAATGATTGAGACGTCAGGAAGTGCTTGGTCTTCTCCTGGGGTTCTGAAAACCAGGAAAAGCCTAGACAGTCGGAAGGTCAATGCTGTGACCGAAAAAGATGCGTACCCGTTGCCGCAAATTTATGTCATCTTGATTAGATTACCAAAGACAGAATACATAACTAGCCTGGGCCTAAAAGATGCATTTTTGCAAATAATTTTAGAGGAGGGAGAAAGGGACAAGACCACATTTACTATACCAGGGTCATTCTCTCGTTCTGTCGTTCAGTCTTGACGTAGCATTCGCACCTTATGCATCATCGCCTAATCATTTCGGCTTATTGAGAATAAAAGAACACATATTGTTCGGGCCAGCGGCTACTTAAGCGTCTATCATGATATTAAATGTAGCTGTAACTAGTTGTAACCTAAGCTTATGCATGTCTCCAGCGTTCGGCAGTGCTGCTGCGCTCTCCCTGTTAAAGGGCGCTCTGCACCTGCCGCTTCGGCTCTTGCATTGATCGGCCGTCGTGGGCCAAGTAGTTCTGTGCTAATCTCTCGCCGCATATGTTGCATACCGAACACCCGCTTGCGCACATTTATCTAGATGGGCAAAAGAGCGAGCAATTGGCTTCAGCTAGCCGCCGGTATAAATAAACATTATAACGTTTTAAATCAAAAGTCTTTAACTGATTTTGGATAAATTTAGGTGCCAAAAAAGCTTGGCATCTCAAACACATATGTATTTCTATCTACTCGTGACGTTTCATTATAAATCAAAGTGATACATTTGGTATCCTCCTCTAAACATTTTGGTGACCACGACGTGATTAAACATAAACAATCAAATCAAAACAAACATCAACTCTTTGGCAAATAAATTCGGTTGGAACGACGGTTCATTATCCCGCTATTTATAGTCAGTGGTGCAGCCTTTAAAGTAAATCTTGTTATTTGTTCTTTATTCGCATTGCCCAGTGTACCTAATTGTAATGTACATGTATGTACACGCCCCTCAGTATAATAGCCGTTTCAACCATTCTTTCGTCTGTTCGTCTCGCACTTTTCTTTCTTTCGCTACCACTCTCTCGCTCTCTATTCGTAGCATCCCATAGGGCACGGGCAAAACCGTGACGTAAATTTTGTGTCGTAAAAAATACCGAACAAATCAAAATATTCTATGTTCGTTGAGAAGCAGCTTGACACATTTTGGGAATAGTCGGAAGGCAGTAAGCCAAGGGCGAGTGCAAAAGCATGAGTTTGGCACAGCATTCATAACAACATTCCCAGAGGTAAGTCCACGAACCGAGTTTTTGTACCTCAGACAATGTTGACATATCAGATGGTTTGTTCTTGTTTTTACAATTCGTTGTGAATGTCAAATATGTATGGTTGCGTTTGAAAATGATCGAAATAATACCGCACAGAAACGTGCAAATTATAGCCTTTTATACACTGGAATATGGGAACAGACGCAATGAAGCAGAAGAGGCGTTTACATTGGCAGACGTGCGTCATACATTTTTTACGAACCTCTTGGTGGTGGGGCAAGGCTGGCTAGCCAGTCATCCCAGGGCTGGATACTTCCTAAGCCCTCAGGTCGCACAAAAAACCCAACAAATCGATCATCTCGGACAACAATTGAAGCAGCTACAAAAAAACGGAATATAATGTAATGACACATCAAAAATAAATCAAATCAGCTATTCTACAAACGATCTCCTACTTAAACGTGGACCAGGTGGAGGCGTTGATGTTATACCTCCGAGGTACCCACCCTACCAGAGATCCGGATCAGACCATATCGGGTCTCCCTGCCATGTGCAGCATTTTTCTTGTCCTCTCGTAGTATTGGTTCGCCTTTTTACCATTTTTAAACACTTAGCACTTCATATTTTCTTATATTTTCAACATAAATCAACCCTTACACACATTTGTCTACAATTTTAGATATTTCGCGTGAAAAATCCCCACAGGCTTCTCCGATAGATCCTCCAACTCATAGGCTTTGTTGCCTACTGGGCGTACGACTCGGCATATGTTTGGTGTAAGTTTTTCTTTATATGTACCCATTCAGAAACATTTCCTGTCCGAACACTGCGAAGAACGGCGTTACGTCTGTGGCTTCGTGCACTGAAACACGGATCGATACTTCAGTCTCCGCTAAGTGCATATCCCAATCTCGGCGATCCTTTTCTAAATACGTCCTTATTGCAGCCAATATCGTCCAGTTCACCCTCTCGGCTGCATTACTTTGCGGCGAGTATACGGCTGTATACACATGTGTCGGATTCCGAAGGTGCCTATTATGTCCTGGAACACCTTTGAGACGAATTGCTTTCCGTTGTCGACGACGAAAATCCAGGCATGTCCCCTTTTCGACCTGGGATACTTCCCCAGGAAATCTATGTAGAACTTCTTGAATAGCCTTTCCGTAACTACTTCCTGACCGATTTCTACTTGGCTGCGATAATTCGGTGCTTTGGACTTGGTCGCTGTTTCGGACATATTCTCGCACTTGTATTGTCATCGCTCTTCTTTTTAAACGATGCAGGGTCTTCTTCATCCCACAGTGTCCAGCTTTGTGGTTGAGAAAAATCTTTTGATAGAGAATCGTTGAATAATATATTAGCCGGAATAGGGAGGTCTGTATGCTGCGTGCTGGGTTTTATTACTAACATATGTATAATTCAGGATTTCTTAAAATGTATATTCATGGTGTAAGTTAAGGTAAGGTACGGGTCGCGGAATATAGGAACATGGTTAATATAGATATTCATTAATTAAACTCAACTTAATTTTCTACATCCTCGGTCCCGCCAATGACTGATTTTATCTCTAGCGGATACAATTGTTAAATCGGTCGTCGCAAAATTTGTTGATTTTTCAATCTTACGTCGCATGCTCTAGCTCGCCCATCTCGTCCGATGTACCTCGCAGTTAACACTCCAAATTTCCAGAGTAACCGAAGTTGATGATCATCTTGCACAAGAACTACGTCGCCTTCGTTTAGAGATGTTGCTGATTGAGACCTGTTAAAATGGATAGAACCAAAGACTATACAATACGAAGATGCTGCATGAGCGACCAAAAAGCTGTTCTATGGCGAGGCTTATCGGTACGCCCCATGGACAGAGGGAGCGCGCGGGGTTTCAATTCTCTTTTCGGCTATGCTTCGTCTGTGACCGCGAGCCCGCTGTCCCACACCTTCGTCTGTTCGTAAGAAAAGAGCCAAACGAGCTCGATACCGCTCAGCAGATGCGCACGGCTTTATAAATTATAAAGTGAAAAAGAGTTCCATATATTTTTTTACATATAATTTTCATATCATTAATCTGCTCATATTTCCTAACCTAAAATTGTCTTGAAAATTAGATTCGCCAAAGCTCTGGAAAATGTTCTACTAGATGTGTACATTTATTTTATTCAAAACGTTCATAAAATATTTTTTAATTTTGTCACCTCTTTTCAGCTGAGTCCCCACTGTAAATACACACAATTAAAACAAATAACAACTTTAAAATCAACCTCGACCCATTCAGGGCCGGATCAACCCTCAACCGGGCCCTGGGCAACCATCAATCTAGGCCCCTCCATTTTCTACGCCAGCTTCCTTCTTTTTTCATTTGAAATTAAAACTGAAAAATTCTATGTTCTATGTCAGACTTCAAAGGCAAAGGCTAGCCTAAGAGAGAATGGAAAAAATACACCGCGCGCCCGTACCATGAAACGACAAACGAAAATTGAACGAGCCTTTGCTCCTCGTGCAACATCTCGGCTGCTCGCTCGAGTCTGAATTTCCATTTTATTTTGTTTTCCGCTGCAAATCGTTGTAATCGATTTGATTCCAATAGATTTTCCAATTTCTGTAATTCCAGGCTCGCTCTTTTATATGTTTTCGCGTTGTCCGATGTGATGATTTTGACTTCTCCACGACGAGCGATAAATCGCCTTAGCATTCATGGAGGTCTCTACTCTGAAGTCCTGAACCAGTTCGAGGTGCACTGCGCGAATTCCGCGGAAGTGAAAAGCATTATGTATACCTTCTTTGGTGTATCGCTTGGGTTTCCAGTCACATAAAGGGGTCCTGCAAAATCTATTCCTGTTGTTTCATATAATTTACTTGTGACCAGTCGCTCGACCGGTAAAGTTGCAAATAATGCAACGCTTGATGATACTCTTTATAAGTTGGCGCCCTATGATAATCTAAAATCGTTTTATTACTTTCGTCAATGTTGCATTTATGGCGCAATGCTTAAGCTGGGTATGCGCGTCTCTTACTAGAAGTTCTGAAAAATATGAGTATTTTGGCATTGAAAAGCTTCGGAATGGTTTTCCCGGAACGATAATGTGGGATGACGCCGGTCCAGCAGCTCAAGATGGTTTTTCCTAAAACGGTGGTATACGATGTCAGCGAAGATTAAACCAAAACGCAGCCGTTCAATTTAAATCCATTTAATGCACTGGTCGCAGCCAGCGATGCCAACGTTCGCCCCACTCCATAATGGAGCCGATCGAACATGCTGGGAGGTGGCGTAACAGCGACTGAGCGTAAAAATTCATTAACTCTTATACTATGCTATTCTATGCTAAGTTATGCTATTTTTCTGCTGCTGCTTCAACATTCCGGCCCCGTTGAAGGCCTCTGGCAATTTTGCCAGTTTTTGGATTGCGCGGTTAATAACGCCTGCGGAAGTTCGCACCTCTGCCACGCGCACTCTCCCATCTTCTCCTGCCGTCGTTGCCACCACTCGCCGTGTGGTCCACTTCTGAGGCGGTGTGTTGTCCTCGTGGACGAGCACTAGGCATCCTGCCTGGAGGTTCGGCGCTTCGGTAGACCATTGCTGCCGCTGCTGCAGGCTGCTGTTTGAGCGCGGACAGCATGCACCACCGCTTCAAATACTCGAAGCCGCCCTTGCTGCAGGTGCCCTGGCATCAGGGCTTCTCCATCGCTGGGGTCGTTGCCTGGCGAAGCCATTGGCCGGGAGTTGAGGATGGCGTCTCGACCAAGTGGGTGCTCAGCTCGTCCACGGTGAGCTTGGTGTTGCCAACTCCGCGTATCAGCCGTTGTTTGGCTGCCTTGACTGCCGCCTCCCAAAGCACTCCAAAGCGCGGTGCTCTCGGTGGTATAAAACACCACTCGACCACTCAGTCAGCTGGCAGATTTCCCATGATCTGTCCCATAAGGATGGGCTTGTATCGGAAACAGTGCACACAATTCCTCACGATTCTTGTGCATGCTTCTCGGGCGTTCAATAGCCAAATCTGCTGCCTTAGAAGGGAAACCATTACTTTTGCACCTGCATGATAATGAGCACGATGCAAATGGCGTAGAAACAGTATCACGAACTGCGACTTTTGCGACAGCAGTAGAGGAAACTTCGCATCGTATGGAATTTCTGCGTGCAGCAATCTTCCCCCAATACGAATCAGTCGGAAGGTGACTCCGCCGAGTTCGCTCGTGTGTATGAATGGGCTGAGTCGTTGGAGATGTGGAGACAAAATTTCCGACCTATCCAGTTTGAGGAATTCTGATCCAAGCTCACATCTTTGGACTACCTGGACCAGCCTAAAAAATGAGACCTTTAGTTCCTTAGCTGACACAACCACATCTCGACTACGATTGCCACCTTGAATGAACCGATTCACATACGCCATGATCCGAAGCAACTTCTGAAACGACGAGCATCTTCCAATCAGCTCGATGACCTCATTAGTCTGACCCTTTGCCACAGAATGTGCTGACACACTTTTCTTGTCTTCTGACTTTTCCATTTCTGGAGACAACTGAACCTGATGAAGAAGCGGCCAATTCTCAGGACCACTAAGAAGAAAATGCGGCCCATTAGTCCACAATGAGCACATTAAACCATCTATATTTGTTCCACGGGACTCTAAGTTTGCTGGGTTTTAATCGGTGGGAACGTGACACCAAATCACACCACTGGACAACTCCTGGATTTCAGCAACCCTATTGGTCACAAACGTTGCTAGGGTGGCTGCGTCCCTTTCCAGCCAATACAAGGTGACCTGGGAGTCCGACCAAAAGTTCACGCTTTCAATTACAAACTTGTCTAGCAGCAGTCGAACTTGAGACCATAGCGTGGATAGAAGAAGCGCTGCACACAATTCGAGTCGTGGAATTGAATTCGTTTTAAGAGGCGATACTCGGGACTTTGCTGTAAGAAGTCGGGATAAATCATTTTTATCGTCCTTGGTACGAAAGTATATACAACATCCGTACGCGTCACCTGATGTGTCAGCGAATCCGTGGATTTGGATAGTGGAATTATTGGCAAGACCGATAAAGCGAGGTATAGAGATTTTGTCCAAGTCGAAAAAATTCTGCTTGAACCTGTTCCAACTCGTATGCAGACTCAGGGGAACTGACTCGTCCCAATCCAACTTTTGCCTCCACAGATGCTGCAGCAAGATCTTTGCCCTGGTAATTAAGGGACATAGTAACCCTAATGGGTCGAACAATCGCGAAGCAACTGACAATATTTTGCGCTTCGTAGGGGGTAATGAATCAAAGGAGTCGTCTAGCTGATAGTGAAACAAATCAGTTTGCGGATTCCAACGAATTCCGAGTGTTTTAATGGAAGCGGAAGGGTCAAACTGAAGAGACTTTTCCTGGCCACTATCGGACAGCAGATGGGGATGATTTGACGCCCATTTGGCCAACATGAAACCCCCCGCTTCCAGGACCTCACTCACTTCCTGCCGAATTCTTCCCAGTTCCTCCAGACTATTTGCTCCTGTCAGCATATCATCAACGTCATTTGCTATGACTTGCGAGGCCACAGGATGGGACTTAGCATAGATTTTTGCTAGCTCAACGAGACAGCGGATGGCCAGAAATGGAGCTGAAGCTGTCCCATACGTGACCGTATTCAGGCGATAAGTTTGCACATGAATATTTGCTTTCTCCCTCCAAAGAATCAATTGGAAATTTCGATCTTCTTCAGCAACCTGCTCTTGCCTATACATCTTGGAGATATCCGCTGTAAGGGCAAGACGGTTTAATAGAAATCGTGCAAGAGTTGCAAAAAGCTCCCTCTGAATAGTGGCTCCCACCATCAAAGTCTTGTTTAAAGAGATTGATTTTGAAGTTTTACTCGATGCATCAAACACTACGCGGAGTTTGGTGGTGCTACTATCAGGTCTCAGGGCACATTGATGCGGAATATAGTAATGGTGTCCTAGAGGAGTGCCTGGAAGCAATGACATGTGACCAAGGTTGACATACTCTTTCATAAACTCCATATTCATATCATGCAGGTACTGATCACTCACGATTCTGCGTTCCAGGGATAGAAAGCGGCGTTTTGCCGTCTCGAAAGAGAAACCTAAGACCTTGGGATTCATTTTAAACGGCAACTTTACTTTGAACCGACCCGACTCAAGCCTGCGTGATGTCTGCTTGAAGTTGCGTTCGCAAGCCAACTGTTCAGCCTTCGACTTCTCTGGGACATGTTCCAAATCCCAAAAGCGCTCCACCGGAGAGTCGAGAGAACACGTATCGCTACCAACAGCGTTATTGCATACAACATCCTGTTTTGATGCAGTATATTTTCCCGAAACAATCCAGCCCAAAAACGTTTTCTGGATTGATGGATGTTCGGAACTTGGCTTTATTTGGCACACACATATCAATTCGAAGAAGGTTTCTGCCCCTAGCAGTAAGTCGGCCTTAGCAGGCTTGAAAAAATGTGGGTCTGCCAGCTCAAGGTTTGCTGGAATATTCCACTGGGCGAAATTTACGACATGGTCGGGTTGGTATGTGGAGATTGAACGTAATACACAAAAATCGGTTGAAAAATGATGAGCGTTGACACGAGATTTACGACGGACGAACTTTTTCCAACAGTTGTGATACTAATGCATGACTCGTCACGGTGCAGTCTTAGGCGCTGTGCGAGATCCTCGGAAATAAAATTTATCTGGGAGCCGGAATCTAGCAGCGCCCTAGTATATTGGAACTGTCCGAACCGATCTTTCACCTTTACTACTGCCGTCGCGAAAATCACTTGGTCAGTACTCGCCACATGACTCGAGTAGGCTGTTGGGTTTTCAGAAATTGAGGGCTGTTCTACAGGAGCCGAACCAGACGTACTTTGCTGTGACTCTACCCCGTATCGGTGAAGCAGCGTATTATGGGACTTGGAGCACACTCGACATTTTGCTGTCTTGCACTTCGTAACTGTATGACCTGGCTTCAAATAATTTAAACACAAGCGAAGTTGCTTGGTGATATCAAAACGTTGAAGAACAGGAAGAGAACTGAACGCTTGATAACTGCTTATGATATGATTGCTCGCTGAACAATAGCTACACTTCGACTCGGCGCGCCGATCTGACTTTGCACAGGAAAAGGAAGACTTCGTGTGTCCTTTGGCTATCTCTGATTTGCCTATTCCCTTACTCCTTGTTGACTCTTCAGCTGACAGATGCTGATAGCGCCGATTCAACTGGGATGCGCAATCGGACCACGACGGCAATTTGTCGTAATCCAATTGCTCTTCGAAGCGCTATTTTGTAGTATGATCTACTTTGGACATTGCTATGTGAATCAGCTTTGCACTATTTATGTCCTTCTCACTTCCTAACGACTGCAGAGAGGAGTAGAGGGCAGATACCGTGTCAATGAGGGATCTTAGACATGAAGCAGAGGGTCTTGTTATTTGGGAATGTCGAACAACTGCGAGATGCTGCCGAAAAAGATTAAACACTTGTTATCATAAACATTCTTTAAGCTCTCCAGAGCCTTTTCATAATTGCTCTCAGAGATTTGGAACGCCTTCACTGTGCCCAATGCAGCATCAGTGAGACAAGCCAGCAAGTGGTTAAACTTTTCTACGTTCGCTAATAATGGGTCGCTCTCAAACAGGCTTATGAAGTTTTTAAATTCGGAATGTTTTCCACTAAACTTAGGCAAATTCATTTTCGGCAGGTGTGACGAATGACGCTGATCGCCCCGATCGTTCCTATGTGCTCGCTGACTCTCAGGTACGTTTACTGCGGACATATACATAGCCCTCGTAGTAATACACACATCCTCGTTGCTGGGATTCAACAAATCCACATCTGCCTGAATGTCCATTAACTTGTCGCAATAATTTTCGATCAGTTCTAACCTGAACTTAATTTGAAGAGGGTCAAACGAAATTGTTTTTGCCTAACTAAAATGCTTCGATTTTGATTTAATGCATTTTATGAAACGAAAGACAAATCCTGTTACTCATAATGTTTTCTTTAGATGTCCGAACCGTTGAATAGGAAATATAGATTCAATTTCCGCATTGGTAATGCGGTCTTCTGGTCTTGAATCGATAACGTTACTTGTCCGCCCGTGTCTGTTATCGGTGTCTGTTAGCCATGTCTCCACTGCTCTGAGGTCAGAAGCTTCTTAGCTGATATTCCTCGGGTCAACAAATCCGCTGGATTGCACTTGCCTTCGCAATGATGCCTTGATATACGGCTTTGTCTTTTTTCCACCGCCGACGATCCAATTCAGAGCAATACTGGAATCAAACCACATGTATTTATTAGCAATTTTAAGAATTAGTTCTGATATTAGATACTTAGCCAATCTGAATCCAACTAGGGCAGCTGTCAACTCGAGCCTAGGTAGGCTAAGCACCTTCCCATTCTCCTCCTCTTCTTTCTTTTTTAAAGGACTCACTCTGTTTTTCGAGCATATTAGCTCCGTCTTTATATTTGAAGGATTGCGATGTCTATCTGCCACGATATTAAATCTCGTGCTAATTCATCTGGCAATTGGGCGCCCCAATCCAAATTTGCTGCAGTAGAATCTTGATGTTCACTGTAAATGGGCGTAGAAACTCTAATGGGTCATATATGCGTGCCATCGCTCTCATTACATTTCTCTTGGTCGGCAGTAAATTTTGAACATACGTAATTGTCGTCTCTAAGTCGACGCTAAGCTGGTGGCATTTTCCATTTGTTTCCAAGCACCTTTTGCTCTACGGGGGGTATTTTGTGTTTTCCTGCAATCCGTTCCTTTAAGTGTATAAGTTAACACATAAGAAATAACATATAAGAAATTAAGCACGAATGTTCATGTACCACCCTAACGTAGCGCATAAGAAATATGAATAATCATGTGCCGCCCTAACGTATCCAATTGGTGATTAACCCTCATTCAAATAATTTAACATTATACATTTTAAGTTAATAAAATAAGCATTTTAGTAAATCACTATTCAATCCGCTGACTGAATTTTCACTTAACGATTCCGCTGCAGAGCGAGGTGGCCACTTAGGGCGATTCGGACTTTCGAAGTTAATACAGTGTTTTTCTTTTATTAAGCATTACAATAAATAGCTCATTGCAGTAAAACTTCCTTTACGTCAAACGAGTGCATACTTTTTGTGCAAATTGTGAAAACATTTGTAGTCATTTGTAGTTCTACCAGGTGGCATCGCTTAAAAATGCCAAATCAGAACTAACAAACCATTTCTACATATTATTGCCATTGCATTTATGTCAAAAATCGCTGTTCGGCTATGTGCAGACCCATGGCAGCATAAATAGAAGCATAGCGATCAATATACCAAAAACTGGTAATTTTAATGAACTAAATTAGCAGTAGTTTGAGAAGACAATCGTCTGAAGGCGAAAACGAGTCCGATGCGCATCTGAGAAGCCTGCGCTGCAAGGTTTTTAAATCTAATATGTTGCCTGCGTAGCTCTTCGATGGCCAACAGTCTCGGTAAAAGCATTTTAATGAAGTTTCCCGTCAAATTCAGATGTATCTTTTCTTGAACAGCTGATTGCTGCCATGCACGGTGACTTGCCAGAAAACTGCTAGAGTTGCCGAGTACAGTGTTTTGTTTGACTCCCACGATATTGGATGTTTTTTTGTTTTGGGATTATATAAGTACTGCTTTGAAAAATCAGCTATTTTATATTATAAAAGAAAAAAAGAAAAACCAATTGTTTTGATATGATAAAATCAATAAAACTGCAAAATGAGCCCCATTCGAAATGAGTTTTGAAAAGTGTCAACCCTAGCCTTAGTTCGAATTTGGTTTGTGACAATGCTAAGAAAAATGAAATCGCACGGATTTTTTTTTTAAGCGGAAATCCTCTGCGCGGTTTCTAATTTCACTAGTGATTTCTGTGGAACCCCTGATAATGTATATTCATGGTGTAAATTAAGGTAAGGTACGGGTCGCGGAATATGGTATAGGAACATGGTTAATATAGATATTCATTAATTAAACTCAACTTATTTTTCTACAGTGGTCTTCATGGGCCTTGGCACTTGTTATGATCCGCCTTTTTGCCGCCCTGGCCCATCGTTCCCGGCTAGCTCTCGGGGAAGTCAGGGGTATTTTCGACCCTATAGCCAGGGGACGGATTTAACAAAAACTATGTACCGAGACATAAACAAAAAACACAAATCAAACCTTCCTGGTTTCGTCCTCGTTGGCACTCTTTTCAGCGGGGTCAGTAGATGTCCTTGACCATGGCGAGGCAACCGTGTGTTCGAAGAAAGAAAAGATTTGAGAAAAAAAAAGGAAAAAAACGTGGAACAGTGGCCACGACGGCAGGAGGAACGAAGCCCGGCCACCACGAGGAAGCAACGGGGACGACGACGGCGCAGGAAGGAGGAGGCGGCAGTAGGATCCACGTCACCCCAATGGGGATATATTCACCCACCTCACGCCCCATCACATTAATCCCATAAACCCGCACGTACACATATATATATTAACAAACCTCAAACCATCACCTTTCCCCACACATCCTTATCGAACACATATGTCAGATACACGTTTTTTTTTCGAACACACAAATAGTCACACCAAAAACAAAAAAAAGGACTAAAAAGAGAAAAAAATAAATAAAATTATTTATTACATTAACTTATTTTTCCAGTTTGCTTACATTTTTGTTTTGTGGTTTTCGATAGAAAAAAGAGAGGAGATGCCAAGTCGGGCGAAATAGGTTTTGTAGTTATTTTTTTTGTGAATGTTAGTATTTTTTTTATGTTAGTCCATATTGTCGTTAATTGAGTTAGTAGCCGTCTAAAATGTTGTAGAATATAAATAGATTTAGATAGAATAATAAAGCATGAATTTAAAAGAGAAATGAAAAGAATTATGATGGAGTAGAGACCTGAGGGTGGGTGGGACGAGAGAGAGAGAGAAGAACCAGCCTAGAAAAATTTGGGAGCGCTCACCACATAAAACGGGACGCTCATGGAAGGGAGGGCCTCGCCATGGTCAAGAACATCTACTGACCCCGCTGAAGAGAAAGCCAACGAGGACGAAACCAGGAAGGTTTGATTTGTGTTTTTTGTTTATGTCTCAGTACATAGTTTTTGTTAAATCCGCCCCCTGGCTATCGGGTCGAAAACACCCCTGACTTCCCCGAGAGCTAGCCGGGAACGATAGGTCAGGGCGGCAAAAAGGCGGATCATAACAAATGGCGCCCAATTAAAACGAATGGCATCGGTTTTGAACGGGGGGTCAAAGATACCCTGTTTGAGAATGAGCCGGGAAGAGTTAGCACTCAGCTGGTCCGTGAGCCGGGAATAGACCCCAGCCATAGTAGCCGTTGAGGAGGAGAATTTAGCAGGTGTCTCCAGATTTGTGGTCCTGGTGTAGCCAAATGGGCTGCAGCCACGTTGTCCGACTCGTGGAGGCCTCGAAGAGATTTGACGAGTGAATACCTCGAGTTGTGGTCCTGGGGTAGCCAAATGGGCTACAGCCATGTTGTCCGACTTGAGGGGTCCACGGATCGGATCGGAAGAGTTGTCGGGGGTCTCTCGAGTTGTGGTCCGGGCGGTGCCGAGAAGGCATCAGCATCGTTGCCCGACTCGAGGGGTCCAAGACAACTTAAACAAAACAGTAAAAGGGAGTTGGCACTCCAAAGGAAAAAAAAGCGGAAATTAATTGTGAGGGAAAAAGATTGGTTCACTCACCGACTGCAACCGTGAGTTGCAGTTTTCTCTCGTCTCGCCCAAAGATTGTGTAGTTGCAAGGGAATATTTGTCTTTGTTTACGTGTTTATTCTCGAGGGCTGAATATCCTCACTAACATTGGATACAGACAATTTTAGAAGTAGGATTAAATACGTAGGTCAGCGGAATAAGATTTTGGTTTTGGTAGAGGAATTATTTATTTATTAACTTTAGTATTTATTTAGGCGAAAGTGTACATGGATGTTTATTTATTTATTTAAACATTTTTTGTGGTTTAGTCGCAGATATATTTATTGAGTTATTTATTTATTTATTTTCTCGTTGTTCGTCAGGGTGTTTATGTTTTTGGAATAGGTTAGATAGTTGAGAAAGCTTCAGTATAGAAAATTAAGTAGCCGTGTGTAGATATATTTGTGCGAAGGAGGAATTGGAGTAAAGAGAGATTGGTGTATGAGTGAACCGGCGGAATTCAAAGGGTCGGGGAAAACTAGGCGAAGCCCGGAGGTTCCGAGAAGGTTCCAGCCATATAGGATGCCGACTACTAGGTCCCAGGACGGGAAAACCGGCACAAGACCAGAAAGGGCGGTGATGGAACTGGAAGGTCCGGAGGAAAGGGATGTAGGAGGCCAGCCTCCAAGTCACAGAGACCGCGAGATACCCAGCGAATTGAGATCGGCCGTAAATGTGGCGATAGCTCAGGCTCAGGAGACGTATCGAGCATCGTTTGGCCAGCAGATGGAAGCGCTCAGAGCCTCGATGCAAGCGGATATGCTCGAGTTCATGAAGGGGATAAACGCGGTAGTCGGCTCGCTGAAAGCGGAGCAGACTCTAAGCGACGCGGATAAAAGGAATAGAGGCTCACACAACACCAGTCTGGAAGGAGGTCCACAGGAGATACCCGCGAACTAACAGGCACAACCGACACACCTGTTCGTGGATAACCGAACGTTGAAAGCCGAACAGAGACCGAGCATGGAGCAGAGACCCGTTGAGGACTGGCTGTTCAACGTAAGGGGCCCGGGAGCACAGGCAAATGTGAATAGGAGTCGGCCCAGTTACGGAGAGACCAGACAGGAGCCGGTGCAAATAAGGAGATGGGGACTGAGCTTTGACGGCGATCCGAAGGGGATGCCGGTATCGGAGTTCATATTCCGAGTGGAGCATTTACAGACGGTGTACCAGGTAGCATGGGCGGAAGTGCTGAAAGCTTTTCACACTCTGGTTGCGGGCCATGCTAGGAACTGGTACTGGATGTATGTACGGACCGCAGGGGTGCCGGACTGGCCTAGCCTGAGATAGCCTGACTCCAGCAACAGTTCCAGGTGCGAAAGACGGAGTTCGAGCGAGAGCAGGGGCTCAGAGAACGACGGCAGCGACACGGGGAGTCGACAGACCAGTACATCCAGGAGATGCTGTTGTTGAAGTCGAGATTGGTGAATCCATTTTCGGACTACGAGCTGATTAAGATCATCAAGATCAATGTCAAAGACTCCATCTCGAGGGTGACTTACCCGATGCAGATTCCGAATCTGCAGAAGCTGCAGGAAGAGTGTGCCGAGGCCGAGAAGCTGCTGGCGACCCGATGGGCAAGGATTGGTCCAGATTATGGGGGTGCTAGGCGCAGGGAAGATCCAAAGGTGCACGAGGTCGAAGCGACGAATCACGAGCCGGAGGAGCGGACGGAGGCATTAGAGACCGTCTATAGGACGAAGGATTCAGGAGGTGACCGGGCACAATTGAAGTGTTGGAATTGTGCACAGCCAGGACACACATATTTTGAGTGTGAGTCAGAAATAAGCCTAACGAGGTCGGCTAGAGCACAGAGGGCTCGGGACCGATTCAGGATACGCCAGAGGAAACAACGTGGCATATGTGCAGCAACCCGTTCTGCAGTAAGCCGAGACGACAGACCGTTTGCGCACGTGAGTCTGGGGCCGAAGACGCTGATGGGACTGCTCGATACGGTGGCATCAGTGAGCCTGCTGGGAAGAGGGGGATTAGAGATCATTGAGGAATTGAAGCTTAAGTTAAAAGACGCAAAAAAAATATCGGTACAAACTGCGGGCGGCACACCTCATCAGATCCTAGGCCGTGTGATGGAAAACAAAGGCCAGAAACACCCGATGGAGTTATTCTTGTGTCCGTCATTGAAGCAATCACTGTATCTGGGGGTCGATTTCTGGCGAAAGTTTGGATTGGCTCCGCAGATAGTAGGCCTGGAACGAGAAGAGGAATTAGAAGAGATCGAGGCAGAACTGCTGACGAGAAGTAGACCGACGGAACCTCATGACTTAACCCAGTCGCAGCAAGTACGCATGGAACAGGTGAAGGACAAATTTCGGTGTTTTGACAAGCACGGATTGGGAAGGACGACGATGGTAAAACACGAGATACATCTGGTGGAGGCAGCCGTGCCTGTGAAGGAACGCTTTTACCCAGTATCTCCGGCGGTACAGGAGCTGTTGTTTGCGGAAGTCGACGAAATGTTGCGTCTTGGAGTAATCTAGCTGAGCGAAAGCCCGTGGAGCAATCGGGTGACTCTGGTCCGTAAGCCTGGGAAGAACCGGTTGTGTTTGGATGCACGGAAGCTGAATACTCTGACCGTCAAAGATGCGTACCCGCTTCAGAGTATCGAGTCGATCCTGAGTCGTATGGAGGACACCGTGTTCATCAGTAGCATCGACCTGAAACACTCGTTTTGGCAGATAGAGCTGGAGCCGGAGAGTAGGACGTATACGGCGTTTACGGTTCCAGGGAGACCACTCTATCAGTTTAAATCAATGCCGTTCGGTTTGTGTAACGCAGCCCAGCGGTTGTGTCTGTTGATGGACCGGGTTATCCCGCAGCGACTCCGAAGCCACGTGTTTGTGTATTTGGACGACCTGTTGGTGATTTCCCGAACGTTTGAGGAGCACGTGAAGCTACTAGAGGAAGTCGCAAAGTGCCTGGAGACGGCAAACCTGACAATAGGGAAGAAAAAGTCAAAGTTCTGCTACAAGTACCTGAAATACCTGGGGTACATCGTGGGCGATGGCGCACTGAGGACCGACCCAGAGAAAGTGCAAGCGATCGTACAGATACCGATGCCGAAGAACGTGAGGCAAGTCAGGAGATTTTTGGGTACGGCGAGCTGGTATCGGCGATTCATCCGTAATTTTTCGGCACTTTCAGCCCCTCTCACAGACTGCCTGAAAGGAAAAGGACAATTTCAGCTAACAACGGACGCACGAGACTCTTTTGAGGAGCTAAAAAAGGCACTTACCAGCGCACCGGTATTGCATCATCCGGACTTTAAGAAGCACTTCTTCATCCAGTGTGATGCAAGTCATGTGGGAATCGGTGCGGTTCTTTTCCAGAAGGATGAGGAGGAAGCCGAACACCCCATTGCTTTCTTTTCGGCGAAGCTGAGAGGTGCTCAACTGAACTATAGTGTGCCAGAGAAGGAGTGTCTAGCGGCAGTGAGGGCCATAGAGATGTTCCGGGCGTACGTAGAGCTTATGCCATTCACTGTGATCACTGATCACGCGAGCCTGCGGTGGCTGATGCGTTTCAAAGCGCTGGATGGTAGGCTAGCGAGATGGTCTCTAGCTCTGCAGGCATACAACTTCGAGATAGAGCATCGGAAGGGAAAGGGCAACATCGTCGCCGACATGCTGTCTCGTCCGTTTGACTTAGAAGCAATCGACTTCCTAGAGTTCGAGACTACAGCTTTCGAGGACGAGGATTACCTGAAAAGGATAGAGGCTGTTAAGATCGATGAAGAAATGTTTACCGACCTGAAGGTGGAGGATGGATTGCTGTTTAGGCGTACACAATTTGCCCGACCGGAATTGGAGGAGTTCCAATGGAAGCTATGGATCCCTGAGGCGCTGACAACATCGTTGATCCAGTAGGCACACGAAAGCGATGTGGCAATGCACGGAGGAGTTGCGAGAACACTGGGGCGACTGCGGCAATGGTACTATTGGCCCCGTATGACGGTACAGGTGAAGGTGTCGCGGATTGCGATACCTGCAAAGAGACGAAACATTCGACACAAGTTAGTCGTCCAATGATGGGTGCCGAGACCGTAACAGAAAGGCCGATGCAGAAGATATACCTCGACTTTCTGGGTCCATATCCTAGAACCCGAAGGGGGAATGTAGTCATCTTGATAGTACTTGATCACATGTCTCGATTTGTGTGGCTGAAGGCCTTGCCCAAAGCCACATTGGTGGCCGTAATCCAGTTCCTGCATGAAGAGGTCTTCGCACACTTTGGCGTTCCTGAAATGGTACACACGGACAACGGAAAGCAGTTTGTGTCAGCCGAATTTGCACATTTCTTGACCAAAAGAAGTATAGCTCACAGGAAATCTGGGAATTATGCACCACAGGCGAACGCAGCAGTACGAGTGAATCAGACCGTCCTCGCAGCAATCCGCACGTATGTCAGCGAAGACCACACGCGCTGGGACGAGAAGCTGCCGGAGATACAGTGTGCGGCCAGGAGCGCCATACATACGAGTATCGGGACGTCACCGTACTTCGTACTGTTCGGACAGCATATGTTCACCAGCGGGCGAGACTACAAATTGGCGCGTAGACTGGGAGCGTTGAACGATGCGCAAGTATCACTTGTGGCAAGGAATGACCAGCAGGAGATCATCCGCGATGAGGTCCGCAAGAACTCGCAGGAGGCCTATAAGAGATCGAAGGAGCGGTATGATCAAAAGGCAAGGGAAATTCGATACTTACCTGGTCAGAAAATGTACAAGCGGAACTTCATGTTGAGCAGCTTAAAAAATAACATCAACGCCAAGTTCAGCCCGAAGTATATGAAGTGCAGAGTGACCCGGAGCATTGGAAACAGCTTGTACGAACTGGAGACTCTACAAGGGGCACGGCTAGGAGTGTTCCATGCTAAAGACCTGAAGCAGTAGCCCGGTCATATAAGTCGGTAGAGCGTGAGACGCGGATCTCAGGGTTTGGGCGATGGCCTACGTTTGGGCGTATAGAATCCAGAAGCCGCCTTGGTTTTGCACTCCCGTTTCGACGGCAGGACCTTTAAACGAGAGTGTGGTGTTATGGACGGCTTGGTGAAGGAGCCGTTTGCCGACAGGGCTGGAGAAGGAGAGGAGACAGCGGCCTCTGTTGTGGATCCTAGGAGGCTGGAGCAGGGTTGCAAGGAGGGAGAAGAATGACAAGCTAGGAGAGTTTCCGGAAGAGAGCCAAGCGAGGCAAACGTGTGTTCGAAGAAAGAAAAGATTTGAGAAAAAAAAAGGAAAAAAACGTGGAACAGTGGCCACGACGGCAGGAGGAACGAAGCCCGGCCACCACGAGGAAGCAACGGGGACGACGACGGCGCAGGAAGGAGGAGGCGGCAGTAGGATCCACGTCACCCCAATGGTGATATATTCACCCACCTCACGCCCAACATATTAATCCCAAAAACCCGCACGTACACATATATATATTAACAAACCTCAAACCATTACCTTTCCCCACACATCCTAATCGAACACATATGTCAGATACACGTTTTTTTTTCGAACACACAAATAGTCACACCAAAAACAAAAAAAAGGACTAAAAAGAGAAAAAAAGAAATAAAACAGTTATAGAATGAATTAGATTTTCGTTTAAAATTTTTTATTACATTAATGTTACGGCATGAACCTAAATGGCAGCGCGAAAAACCTATGCGCCTAACAGCACCGAAACCAACATAAGCCGAACAAAGGGTTAAGCCGGGCGAATAGCGTAAAACGAGCGGAGAAGAAAAAGAGAAAAAGGCGTGGAAAAAAGCAGCTAAGTTTATAAATGATAATGAATTTTCTATACAGAGGAGCTAATAAACTTGTACCGCTTTTTCATTTAACCTTAGCTGCTTTTTTCCACGCCTTTTTCTTCTCTTAGAGACTCCTCGACGGGCTACAAACATTTCCAGCATTAGCATGAATGCGTCCGTAGACAGGGAATTCGCCAGCTCGATGTGTACTGCTCGCACGGTGAGGCAAGTGAATAAAACACCCCATCTTTTCTCTCGCCGTCTTCCTACATTTACTTCTAGTGGGCCAAAGTAGTCGATGCCTGTGTTCGTGAACGGTAGTTCGTTGATTGCTAGCCTCTCCGGTGGCAAGCTTCCCATCTCCGGCGCCTCTGGAAGCGCCTTTTATTGCGACATTTTTGGCAAGTTGTCGCTATGGCGCGAGCTCTTGCCCTCAGTCCTGATATGTGATATAACTGTCGCATCTCGTTGACCACGATCTCCGTAAGTTGATGCTGAAACTTCCGATGATGTAATGTCCGCTGGGTAGGATTACTGGCCGTTTCAGATTCCTTGATATGCCGATCGATCTATCTATGCGGCCGCGTATTCTCAGTACGCCTGCTTCATCAAGATATGGTGATAATTTATAGATCGAACTCTTCTTACTCACGATGCTTCCTTGCCGTAGGAGGGTCGTTTCCTCAGAGTAAGCCTCTTCTTGGATCATCCGGTAGATAACGTTATTGACGTCTTCTATGTCGCGAAAGTGAGTGGCTAGTGTTGCTTCCTCCGACGCTAGATCCTTTTTGCATATTTTGGTTAGAAATCGCATCACACATCTTAGGGTTCCTCTTAACTTTTCCCACTTACTGAAGCGGTTTATATTTGGGACTATGCTGCTTAGCCTTGATAGCGGCGTCGACGTTAGTGTCTCCTTCAATTTGTGTACGTGTATCCGTTCCAGGTTACTAGGGCTTAGCTGAGTAATCGGCCAGTGTTCTTCTTCCTTGAATAGAAACGGTGGACCGGAAAACCATCTTGCGTCTGGGTCGAAGCTCGATTCCTTTGTCCACTTCGTTCCTTCGTCTGCTACGTTTAGAGCGGAGGGTACCCATCTCCAATCCGATATATTTGAGTTTTCCAGAATCTCCCCTATTCGTAGCGCCACGAACTGATGGTACTTTCGGGCATCTGAACATATCCAATACAGCACGTTTTTCGAATCGGTCCAGAAAACACGTCGCTCGACGTCAATGGAAAGCTCCTGAGCAATGAGCTTTGCCAGTCGTAGGCCTATGATCGCTGCCATAAGTTCCATCCTGGGAATAGAGATCGGTTTCAATGGTGCCACTCTTGTTTTGGAAGCGAGTAGTGAGCACCGGACGTCTCCTTGTTGTTCGATCCTCAGGTAAGCGACGGCTGCAAAGGCGTTTATGCTTGCGTCTGTAAAGATGTGTAATTGAATGTTAGATGTCTCTCTTGTAAAACCAAGATAGCGTGGAACCCTTAATTCTTCGATGTTTTGAAGTTGCCGTGCCCATAACGACCAGCGTTGGCGTTCGTTCTCTCCGACTGTTTCGTCCCAGCCTACGGCAGACCTCCACACATCCTGCAGTATAATCTTTGCATGTATTGTATAGAAACCTAGTAGTGGTCATGACTATGCGTAAAATTAGCCGCTTCGTCACCGTTTTCTTTTCGTCGTATATGTCATCCTGGAACTTATTGATGAAGGTGAAGTAGTCAGTTCTTGGATCCCACCACTTCCCAAGCACGCGTTCCCGTCTTGTCGAATCCGTCATCTCTGTGGCGCGTTCTTGATGGTCTCCCTCTCCCGAGAGCGCTCTCATTACGGTATTTGAGTTAGATATCCAACCTCTCATCTCGAAGCCTCCTTCCTTGTGTATTTTTCGCACCTCCAGCGCTAAGCGGACCATTTCGTCTTCGGAGTCGCAACTTTGGAGCCAATCGTCTACGAAGGTGTTGCGTAATATGGCCTCTACTGCCTCTGGTTGTTGCTTCATGAATCTTTTTGCGTTTCTGTCTCTCACGTAGGTCACTGCTTTCCCTCGACCATTTCATCTGTTTCAAGTTTCCGGACGTAGCCGATGTCTTCGTACCTCTGAATTTGTTTGTTTACAAACTCTCGTAGCTCATTGTCGCGTGTCATACGGGATTCTAGGCACCGAAGTCGTCGCATGGCCATATTTCTGGAAGATGGAAGTTCCACGTTGTCGTACCGCCAGAGAAGTCCTGTTTCCCATCTCTTCATATCGCTGCGGAACCTCGTGGTGTTGTCCAGTATGGAATTGGCTTTTTCTTCTTCCTTGGACCTGAGTGTGTTCTTCGATGTACTTACGCCTACCGCGTCCAATGAGAAGCTCTCTTTTATGAGATCGTCTAGCGGTGGGTGGTTATTACATTCGCATACATGCATTACTCGCGGGCTTGCCGGCCCGTCACTCTTTCTGCGGCCATAAACAGACCAACCTAACCTGGACTTGGCGGCGATGAACTCTGAATCTTCGCGCTCTTTCACGTTCAGTGGAACTCCAAGTCCAGTCCGATGATCAACGACGCTCTTACATCCTTGTAGCCGAGTATCGGTAGCTTTTCCAAGTGCGAATAAGATTTTAGTATTGAATTGTCAAGCGTCTGCTTCGGTAGATCCAGGTTTTTGACTGTCCTCACGTTTTGGAGCGTAAAATTGCGCGCCGCGTTGTCCTTTGCCGAGATCGTTAAGGTTACCCACTTGGATTCGGCTTCTCTTTGCATGATGTCTCCCGTCCAGCGTAAGCATAACTCGTCCGAGGGGCCATCAATACTCAGCTTTTCCGTTATCTCCGTCTCGATCAGGGTACAGGCGGATCCTTTGTCTATCAATGCGAACACTTGCATTTGGCCGATGGGCCCGTGCAATGTTAAGGGGACATATCTAAACAACGCAGCTTCGTTCTGCATTGTGTGTAAAACCGTAGCTTCTTCTTTTGTCTTGTTTCCTACCTTCGTACTGTGCTGGTTACTGTTGTGAAGGAGAAAATGATGCTTTCTCGAGCATCCATCGACGGAACATACTCTTGTTGACCTGCAGTGTCTTATAAAGTGCTTGCCTAGGCACCTGCAGCAAAGCTTACTTTCTTTTACGAAGTCCCATCTACTTGACCCCTCTAGATCTAGAAACTGCTCACAGTCCTCCAGTTTGTGGATTCCATTGCACTTACGACAGGGTTTTTGTGCGTTGCTATCGTTATGCACCATAAGCCGCACCCTTGGATTCACATGACGCCACTCGAAATAGCCAATCGTCAAAAACGACGATATTCGCCATCGGGAGTCCAGCGCTTTGCCTTGCCCAGTCCAGCTTCAAGTCGAATGGAAGTTTCTCTACAAGGTCACGAAGTAACATTGGGTCATTCAGATAAGCGGATAGTCCTATCGCGTCGACGGTCGCGCGATAGTTTTGCACCGACAGCGCAAGACGAACTAGGCTTTCAATGCTGCTCGATTTCACGGACGGTTCCTTTCGTAGCTTCGTTTGAAGCGTGTTGCTGGCATCATTAATTTTCCTCGTACTGCTTCCAAAGTGGCACCTTTCAGGCACTTTTGCAACCTCATGAGATTTTCTTGATCGCTAAGCCCGCAACGTTCGGTAGATTGTTCAAAATTTACAATGAACATGGGCCATTCCTCGGGGTTGCCGGAAAAGCATGGCAAATCCTTATTGATGACTTATCTAGTCGCTATCTGCTCGCGGGTCAAGCATCTCTCCATCCCCGCTGCCGCGACTGCTTGGTTATTCACGTACGCGTACGGTTCCGACATATTTCGGCTCGTACTTGGATAATTCTGTGCAGTCGACACGCGTATGAAGGGGTTTTGGCCTTCCCATAGTATCCGCTCTCCGCTGAGCGAATGCTTCTAAGTTATACATGGAACTCGTTCTTGGTGAAGAGACTTGATCAGTCCATCCCCCTCCGTTGGTATGCTCTGGTACTTGATGACGTTCTGGAAATGCGATGGGCACGTTAGGAGCGGCCTTTGCCGCCGCTGAGATCACGTCTATATTCGTATCCCTAACATGAGACGTTTCCCCTTCGCCTCCCTCGGTCTCAGGACCCGTACCAGGCGTCTTTTCAGGCGCGTATAAATCTCTTAGTCAACACGGGCTACTGCCTCCAGATTTCGACTGCTGACCATTAACTCCATCCATTTGTACTCGATGTGTTTTGGCGCGTGGTCTTAAGTTTGGTTATACACGAACCTCGTGTCGCTCGAATGTAAGAGATTAGCCTTTCTGTTCAACTCTATGAGGATATCTCACCTGCAATGTCGAATCTTCTCGTGACGCAGCTGACTGCGTCGCGCGCCGATCTTCTTTAATCGGTCGCAATGATTCGACTTGCACTCCGCTAAAGCAGGTTAATTTTTTTAGAATATTGCCTCGCCGGGCAATGTCTCCAAATCTGGGCCGTACGTTTAATGAGTCTCTTGTAGTCGATCGTTCAGTTCAATGTTCAATGTTCTTTATTCACAGGTGTTTCGGGTGGATAATTATGAATATTTAAGTTTATAAATGATAATGAATTTTCTATACATAGGAGCTAAAAAACTTGTACCGCTTTTTCATTTAACCTTAGCTGCTTTTTTCCACGCCTTTTTCTCTTTTTCTTCTCCGCTCGTTTTACGCTATTCGCCCGGCTTAACCCTTTGTTCGGCTTATGTTGGTTTCGGTGCTGTTAGGCGCAAAGGTTTTCGCGCTGCCATTTAGGTTCATGCCGTAACAATTAACTTATTTTTCCAGTTTGTTTACATTTTTGTTTTGTGGTTTTCGATAGAAAAAAGAGGGTAGATGCCAAGTCGGCCGAAATAGGTTTCGTAGGTATTTTTTTTTTTTAATGTTAGTATTTTTTTTATGTTAGTCCATATTGTCGTTAATTGAGTTAGTAGCCGTCTAAAATGTTGTAGAATATAAATAGATTTAGATAGAATAATAAAGCATGAATTTAAAAGAGAAATGAAAAGAATTATGATGGAGTAGAGACCTGAGGGTGGGTGGGACGAGAGAGAAAGAGAGAGAGAGAAGAACCAGCCTAGAAAAATTTGGGAGCGCTCACCACATAAAACGGGACGCTCATGGAAGGGAGGGCCTCGCCATGGTCAAGAACATCTACTGACCCCGCTGAAGAGAGTGCCAACGAGGAGGAAACAGGAAGGTTTGATTTGTGTTTTTTGTTTATGTCTCAGTACATAGTTTTTTGTTAAATCCGTCCCCTGGCTATCGGGTCGAAAACACCCCTGACTTCCCCGAGAGCTAGCCGGGAACGATAGGCCAGGGCGGCAAAAAGGCGGATCATAACACACTAACCATACAGTATATAGATGTGCCAGTTCATACACCGAACGTGTTACAGCTGAGTTTTCTGTCCCAGCACCCCCAGACCTTCGGCAGGGGTGCTAGGACCATTCGGCTGTGGTGCTGAGACGTTCGGGTCGTGGGCCTGAGATGTTCGGCATTTTTTCGACATGTTCGATTCATGACGAGATGCGAAAGCAAGCCGAGAATTGCTAATGTATGTGTGGTACACAGACACGACAAAATATCAATTCTTATTTTCCGAAAGCGTTTTGAGTTTGTTTTGTGTTTCGTTTCCAAGTTGCGTAAATGTGTGTGTGCCATGTATTCACACATACTATACTTGTGTAGCGACATGAGCTGACCTGCCGCAACATAAATGAGGAACGGGTAGAGTGAGTGGGGGTGGGAAATAAATAAAATATATAAAAATAAATTATGTTCATTTTTTGACTTATTTGATATTGCACACTTACATATACATATCCCTGTTTTAGAAATGTATATACTAAATAAAATGTGCATGTGCATAAATATTGTGCAAGTGACTCGGCTTTCGACTTTGCAAATTTGTCAGTAAATTCCTTTTTTTCCGAGAACTTTTTTATATATATTTCTTTCTTTTTATATATATTAATACATATATGCAAATAATTGGTATATGTATATACAAATGCAGATTTTTTTACATAAATCAATTCTTTATCATACACATACTTTGATTGTTAGCAAAGTCTATACAATACAAAACAACAAAATATGAAGTCTGACGAAGGGAATCGGTCCAGGGCCGCATTAGCCTTTGCCCTCACAGCACATCTATGAGGAACGGTGGTAATTTCTGACAGCATCCACCATGGAAAACAGGTAATGACAACATTGTGCTCTTGATTGTGACTTTATAATAGTTTAATATGGACTATTTGACAATTGTTTTAGCCGTGGTTCAACAACAAAACATGTTGTTGCAAAAATTGTTAGTGGCGAATATCGTCGATCTTCTCCTGCCAGACATCTATAAGCAGGTTCTCCATCTCGGCAGACCACTGCTGAAGTTGAAGGTTGAAACTTCAGCCACCAGCTGTTCTTTTGATTGCTGCATTGTATTAATGATATTGTTATAAATTAAAAATACATAAATTAAACTTACCACCGCCATTTTCTGCCTTTTCCATTTTTAATTAATAATTTTTGTTTGCTAGGTCAGGTTGCTCGGGTGCGAATGGGTTTTGCTGCTTATTTTACCATTTTCCTGTCTGTCATTGTTTACATTTTCGTAGTGAAATCCGATTTTTTTATGTGAATGTCAAATATTTATGGTTGCATTTGACATTTATCGAAAAAATACCGCATAAAAACGTGCGAAATACGAACATCCTAGATGTATGGTGGAATAGCTGGGAAACTTTCGGAACGGCAAAACCTTACGGAGCAGAAGTCACAGCCGACACCAGGCCGGAGAGCCCCTGGAGAAAGCTTCGAGGAGCATGGGCCTGCAGTCCAACAGATGGCAGCCAGATCTACACCACCACAATGGGGATACACCAGCACACCTCATAGACATCACATTAACCAAAACCCGCACGTACTCATATCCATTAACAAAACCCCAAACTAACACCTGTCCCGGCACAATTCAGTCACAGACATCCAGGTTATTTCCAAACACACAAGTAGTTACATAACAAAAAAGACAAAAAAAAAAGAGAAGAAAGAAATAAAAACAGCTATAGAATAAAGCAGGTTTTCGTTAAAAAAAAAAATTGTAAACGGAGACTATTGATTTGTGCTTTTGTTTATGTTTCAGTAAATTTTTTTTGTAAAATCCGTCCCCTGGGTATCGGCTCGGAAACACCCCTGATTTACCCAAGAGCTAGCTGGGAGCGATATACCAGTGCGGCAAAAAGGCGGATCCTAACAAACAAATAACCATTTTAGTAAAAATGAAATATCCGAAGACATACATATTTAAAAATTGTATTGCGTATGCACTGGGCATGAGAGGTGTCAAGCCATCGAGCGCCATCGATAGTGTCGATGTTTTGCTGCTATCCGCTACTATCGACGGTTTTGCGACTATTATGATAGTATAGTATCGAGCTACAGTTGTTGCGCTTTTGATATGTTTGGATTGGCTGCTCTAAAATACGAATACAAATTTGTAAGAAAATCGACAGGTGGCATCTAATTTGTACAATGGAAAAGTTCCTAAAAGGTTTCAATGTAATTATTTGAGCCCGATAGTATCGATTGATCTTTTTTGAACATTACGATTAGTATCGATAGTATCGATTGTTGTTTTTTGAACATTCAAACATTCAAGATGGCTCAACTATGACTCGTTTGACAGCTCTACAGCTCTAAAAATCTCAGTCGGCACACGTAAAAGCTTCGTGTGAATGCAGAAGAAAAACAAATTCGTGTGGCCTATGCACAATTGCTCGGGTGCCGCAGCGACATAGAAATAAGTAACGTTGTGTTGCATGATGAAATTATATAAGGTGGTCTCGTCGAATAGTTCGGTTCTTAGTCTCTTAGCTTTGTTGAGGGGCTGCTTTTGCCGACGAGACTATCATGGTGTGTTGCATGTACGTTGCTGAGCTTTCTCATGACACGGTCCGACCAAAAGCTGACAGCTCCCAGAGCCATAGACTTTTGGGTCCTGCCGTAGAAAATTCTGTGGGAACGTTTCGCTTGTATGAGCCACCTGTCGATTTTCTTACAAATTTGTCTTCGTATTTTAGAGCAGCCAATCCAAACGATACTATCATATCGATACTTACATCTACATACCTAATAGTGGTATAATATTAGACTTAGCCAATTTTGTTACGTAGAGAGGGATATGAAAAATTATTGTTCGTAGTCGTCTCGAGACACGTCTAATGGCTATCAGTTGAGTAACAAAAATATGTTTTCCAGAATGTTTTCCAAAACACAGCCACCCAGCCAGTAAAATTAAATCCGCAGAGTAAAGCAATCGACTAATCGACTGCTGCAGCGCTGCTCCCAGCTCAACTGGACAGCCAGCATGACGCATATACTTCTCTCGTTCTGATTGCAGGCATATCCCATAAGGCTATCTCTATTCTTCCAGCTAGTCAGTTAACAAGGTCTAGTGTCATACGTCCGTAAGGTTCAAATCCATTTCACGAATACCCAGCATGTTGGTCATCGAAAAGTTTGCAGCCCTATCATTACTTCTACAGTGTAAAGTCGAATCTAAATATGATACGTAATTTAAATATGTGGAAGCTAAAATCTTTAAAATGTGCAAAATGTTCAGTAAATTCCATTGTTTTCAGGTAATATTCAAACTAATTATGTTTGAAATCATCACTTTTCGGCATGATCTGTTTGACATCTGAATGCATTGTATATACAGTGGATCACATAAGTATTTGAAACCCATTGAGATTAAAAACTGCGACTTGACCTGTATCCCTCTTAGAACCCGTGCATTATGCATCAAAAATAGTATGACCAAAGATGCAAACCTTTATAGACTCAAAAGCACTAAATTATTATTTGTATTAGAAAACAAAGTTATCTGAGCCTAATTTTGGTGGTGTTTAATGTTATTCTCAATATGATACTTTTTGGGATCAAAGTCCGGATTCGGTAGCTTTAGTCGTATTGTATTGTTTGTTTGTTGTATTTCCTAGTGATACAAGCAAGAGGCTTATGACTAGGGAACTAGGTACTAGGTGTCACATTAGTTTTGTATTAAACTTAGAGCTAAATTAATTTTTCAATATGACATTAATTAAAGGTTACATACAGTATGTCAACTAATTGTTTGCAAAATGAAATAGTCAGACAATTTCAACTTTAGCAATGAAAATATAAATACAGGCATTATTTGGGAAAATTTTGTTTATTAATTGGTATGTATATATATGTATATATTATATGTATATATTAACATATATGTATAAGCTATAGGTATGACAAAAAAAAATGAAGAAATTCCAAGCAAAACGTAAAAGAATCGAAGAAAACCAAAAAATGGCATATTTGACACTGTCCATAAATTCTTTGCAAAATGCAATCACTGCTTGAAAGAATACCACAGACAAACTAAGGAGTCAGAAAATTCGAAAACGACCGATCGCGGGCCTTTTTCTAGTCTTCCTTGGTCTCATTCCTGCTAAAAGTTTCTTTGGTTCAAGTTTTTTTTTTTTTATTCATGATTTTTGCACTGCTTGGCAAACGCACTGAAGATAATTTGATTTAATTAGTTTATTATCATTAAAAAAAAAAAAAGCAAAAGAGTTTTCAAAAACTTATAAAATTAGACTTGATATTATAACCGTCCGGACAAAAAGAAAAGAAGTAGCCATTGCTATCCACTGTTAACATTGAAAAGCGCTTGAATTTTGCTATATTAAATTCTAGCAATGCG
The DNA here is from genome assembly GCA_018150905.1 of Drosophila ambigua. Lineage (NCBI taxonomy): Eukaryota > Metazoa > Arthropoda > Insecta > Diptera > Drosophilidae > Drosophila > Drosophila ambigua. The sequence continues at coordinate 684,700 of JAECWS010000082.1, forward strand.
CCGGACTATTGGAACGATATCATTTTTTGTGACGAGACAAAGATAATGATGTATTATAATGAAGGACCAGGAAAAGTTTGGCGGAAGCCAAACACAGCACTCCAGGCCAAAAACATTGTGCCAACCGTCAAATTTGGCAGTCTCTCAGTCATGGTGTGGGGCTGTATATCATCTAATGGCGTCGGAGAGCTGCGCATTTTTAATGATATAATGATCAAGAAGTTCTACTTGGACATTTAAAAAAATTAATTGACCAGAATTGCGGAAAAGTTTGGTTTCGTTGATCCAGGAAACAGCAGCAAAATCAAATACAAGCTGTACCAAAACAATGATCCAAAGTACAAATCGCTGCTGAGTCGCACCTGGGTGCTTCATAGTTGCAGTAAAGTTATTGACATGCCCGCCCAGAGTCCAGATCTCAATCCTATCAAACATTTTTGTGCATTGCTCAAGAAAAAGATGGCCAAATGTCACCCCAAGTTCAAAAACTGATTTGATAAAGTGGATAAATGAGGAGTGGGGAGAAATATCAAAATACTACAACATAGAGGCACATATCGTCGATGTCGCGTCGCCTCAGGGCAGTTATGGATGCTAATGTTATGCATACAAAATATTAGCCAATTATATCTTGTTGTTACACAGATATATATGGTTTTCTTCGTTTCTTTTACGTTTTGCTTGGAATTTCGTAATTTTTTTTTGTCATACCTATAGCTTATACATATATATAATATAATTAATAAACAAAATTTTCCCAAATAATGCCTGTATTTATATTTTTAATGCTAAAGTTGAAATTGTCTGACTTATTTCATTTTGCAAACAATTAGTTGACATACTGTATGTTTTCATGTGATGTAAAAGTTGATTCCATATGCGAATAACATTCACAAAGAAATGTCTCTCAGAATGTGTTTTGTTTTCATGTGATGTAGAAGAAAAGCAAAGAAATGTCTCTTAGAATTTAGTGTTCGTTCAGAAACGATAAAAGTTTGATGATAATATTGTTCGTTCTTGCGAAATTGGTAAATCTGTTTTTCATACAGATATTCGGGTTGTCTGGTGAGGATTATTTTATGTAGGATCGTAAGAATCTTATAGTCAATTTATTTGAATAGAGTCATGTCGAAAGTTATATATGAGAATGCAGAGATTCTGTCATTGCGCCTTAATCCAAATATGTATCTAGCTATATTATTAAAGCACACACTCAACTTTTGCCTGTTTGTGTAGCCACAGTTTCCAAATGTCTCAATCCCATAAGTGAGTGCAGGTACTAGATTTTGACATCTGCATCCGGATGCTTACTGGTATAAATAGCTTGGTAATATGGGTCGTTGTTCTGTAAAATGTATACAATCTAAAACCTTTTCTCGAGTGACCTTAGATATACGATCGAACTTCCATATGTATGAACGTATTTATATATGTTCGTACATATATCATCCTTAATATCATAATTGGGTGCCACAGCTTGCTGTCTCGGTTGGTTTTAAAATCTCTAGTACAATAAAACCAGCGTTCGCATTTACTACTCCGGAACAGCAAGAGCTGTAAAAATGTTTGCTAGATATGCTCTCGCTATCGCACTTTGAACAGAGCTGAAGCAGAACCATAGCCGAAAAATTAAAAATTTGCTACAATTGCTACTACAGACAAGAGTAGCATTTTCAAATACTGCCTAAAGTACACTTTAATAAAAGAAGTTTTATTTAATTATACCCGTACTCAAAAAAGAGTTAAGGGGTATATTAGATTTGTGGTAAAAGTGGATGTGTGCAACGCAGAGAAGGAAACGTTTCCGACCCCATAAAGTATATATATTCTTGATCAGCATCAATAGCCGAGTCGATTAAGCCATGTCCGTCTGTCCGTCTTCATGAGCGCCTGGATCTCAGAGACTATAAGAGTTGAGGCAACGAAATTTGGTTTCCAGACTCATGTGATATCACACTGCTACAAGTGTATTTCAAAATTTCGCCCCGCCCCCTTCCGCCACCACAAAGAACGAAAATCTGTGTCAGGTACAATTTTAAAGATACGATAAAACTAAAAACGCAGTATCGTAGAGAATGCTCATATCTACCAGATTGCCGAATCTGAATCAGATCGGATCATAATTTTAGCCACAATGAAGAAATTAATTTCTAGTTGCTTCCCCCGCCCCCTCCCGCAAAAGAAACGCTACTCTATCTCCTTGTCGCTCGCACACTCTTCCGCGTTCAGTGCGCGAGCAACCCCTAGCGTAGGAGATGTAGAATATGAATGGTACATCTATAATCTACATGTGCGATGTAAAATATACATTGTAGATGTAGATGTAGATAACAGATGTAGCAAAAAAATGTAAAATGTAAAATTTTTTTTTCTCTAAAATTAAAAAAAATCATTCTCAAAAATGTATATACTAACTGAGTACGGGTATAAGTAGAGTCGCGTCCCCAGAAGCGACTCACACGTTCCTTCTCGTTTTTTATTTATCTACCTTAGAGTAAGTTAAGATTTAAAGGAAAATGCGGCCACCTAGTTTTTCCAACAATTTAATTTATTTCGGAGTGTCAAATTCAAATAGTAGGCAATTAATGGATTTTGGAAGGTTGCGGGCCTTGCTTTGGAATCAAAGAAAACGAAAAGGGGTTGAATTTTTGGTAAAATGTATTTTTTGTCTACTTTTTCACTTTTGAGGTTTGGTTAACGAATTTTAGCTCCACCGTTTATCCATAGATTTTAATGAACAATACCCTAAACGAAGCCTAATTACTGCGTTTAAACTAAAAATGCATGCCGAGAATTCTTTTTTTTCGACTTTTCCCGAGTTTTTAAAATCAAATTTTCAAAAAAAAATTGCGCAAAACATAATGAAATTTGAAAGCTTCATATCTTTCAGGCGTTAAGTTAGGTTAGGTTAGCCCGGACGGCCCTCACGGGGCCACGCATAGGCCAATATGGCCCTTAGTTGTCCGGATGGGGGTGTATGAACCTTTCGAGTGTATTTACGAGCTTTTTAAGTCGTTGAGGATCGAAGTGTTTTTAACAAAGGCTAGCAGTTCCCCTGGCGTCCTCTTGGAGGCATCTTCCAGTGATGCCAGTACCGGGGCGCCCAGGTAAATTCTTCTAGCCCTTGAGAGAGCTGGGCAGTTGCAGATGAGATGTTCCAGGGTTTCAGTTGCCCCGGATTCCTCGCATTTCCTGCAGTTGCCACTGTTGGTGATGCCTAGTTTGACAGCATGTGCCGCGGCCAGACAGTGACCTGTGAGTATTCCCACCAACATTCTGCAGTCCTTCCGTGGGAGGTGCAGTATGTAGTGGCTGAGTTTCCTATTGCGCTCCTTGCACATGGTTTTTGAGGTTCTGCAGGTGGTGGTTCTGCTCCACCTGCTTCTTGCCTGTGTGTCGGCCCGTTTCTCTAAATCGCTTTGGAGCGTTCTAAGGGAGACAGGCACGTTCTCAGTTCTGTCCGTCCTTAGCCAGACCGTCCGCCATCTCGTTGCCATCGATGCCTTGGTGGCTGGGAACCCAGTAGATCCGCACTGACTTTGTCGTGCTTAGGATATCTAGTGCCTCCCTGCTTGCCAAGACATTTCTGGAACTGACCGCCGACGACTGCATGGATCTTATCGCCGCCTGGCTGTCCACGAACAGGTTGATCACGTCGTGTGGACGATCCGTGGACTGAGCAGCCTCTGCCGATTTCCGTATGGCGAAGAATTCCGCCTGGAATATGCTGCATTGGTCCGGTAGCTTATAGGACAGCCTTATCTCAGGGTCTGTACAGTATATGCCTGCTCCTAATCCTCCTTCCATCTTGGAACCGCATGTATGCGGTTGTTTTTACATCCAGGCCAGTTTGGGGATCATGTAGTCAGATATACTGGTCATGTCTCGGCCAATTGAACTGTGCCCGAATCCTTGTAGAGACATATTGCCTGATGCTACTAAGCGTTGTGCCGCCTTTCCTGCAGTCAGTTGAGCGTGGATGTCCAGGGGGTCGATTCCGATTATGGTTTCGAGAGCTTTTGTTGGGGTTGACCTCAGCGCCCCCGTAATGCAGATCAGTGCCTGCCGCTGGGTCCTTTCCATAAGCTTATTGTACGTCTTCTTTTCTGTCGCTTGCCACACTAAGACTCCGAACAGCAGAGTCGGTCGCACCACCGAGATGTAGATCTAGTGCATAAGAGAAGGTGACAGGCCCCATGTGCTGCTAAGCATCTTCTTGGATGCGTATAGCGCAATGGTGGCATTCTTCACCCTTTCCACTACATTGGGCATCCATGCCAGCTTGCTATACAGTACTATGCCGAGGTATTTGACTTGTGCTTTCGGGGTCGGCCTGGTTTTATCAATTTTCGGGGGCCTTGTATCTCTTGGTAAAGAGGATGAGGTCCGTCTTGTCCGCGTTCATACTGAGTCCGACTTTTCCTGCCCACTCACATATCTCCCTGAGTGTTGATTCCATTATGGAGCTGAGGGTCGATGGACATACTCCCGTAATAATTATGCTTATGTCATCCGCATAGGCTGTTATTTTTGGGGCTCTCCTCTCGAATCTCTTTATTAAGTCGTCGACCACCAGGTTCCACAGGAGGGGCGACAGGACCCCACCTTGTGGTGTGCCTCTATGCGCCCCCCTCACCATGGAAGCAGTGCCGCACTCTGATTGCACCCGTCTGCAACTTAGAAGGTTCTTTATCCAGAGGTTGATTGCGGGATGTGTGTTGGTCGCTTCTAGGCGGTCCATAATAGCGTTCGTAGTGACGTTGTTGAATGCTCCGGATATGTCTACGAACACTCCTAGAGCATACTTTTTATTATGGAGGGCTCTCTCGATGGTGGCTACTAGCGAATGCAGTGCCGTCTCTACCGATTTCCCTTTGGTGTAGGCATGCTGGTTGGTTGACATCAGTCTCCCTACATCGTTCCTGATGTGTAGATCCAGCAGCTTTTCTAGTGTTTTAAGTAGAAAGGAGGTGAGGCTTATCGGTCTATAATCCTTGGGGCTCATATGGCTGCACTTTCCTGCCTTTGGAAGGAAGACAATCCTCGAGGTCCTCCATTGGATAGGGATATAGCCTGTGCTCAGGCAAGCTGAGTATATTGCAGAGAGCCATGGGGTGATCACGTCTTTGGTCCCCTGTAGCATGGCTGGGAATATACCGTCTAGTCCAGGTGCTTTTGTACCCGCAAAGGAGTCTATAGCCCAGTGGATTTTCTAAGACGATATGAGACCTGTTGGGGGATGCTCTTCCTCAGTTGCTAGGTCCTGATGCGTTGTAGCGTCAGCAACCTCGGTGCATCCTGGGAAGTGATTGATCCATTGGTGCTGTTAGGGCTTCTTCACGTCCCCTTAGTCCACTGTCCATCTTCTCGCTTCAGCTGACTCTGTATGGTAGGTTGCTTTGATAGCAGCTTCCGAAGTCTAGCCGTTTCTGGGACTTTCTCGATATTGGAGCAGAAGTTCCTCCACGAGTTTCTTTGTGCCTGCGTATTTCCTTCTTGTACTCCCTGAGTAGGGTTTTGTATTCCTCATTGATTATCTCCTCGTTCGCCTGTTTGGCGATTTTGAAGAATTCTTTGAGGTTGTTTCTTTAAAGCTATAAGTCCCGGTTCCACCAGAGTGGTTTGGGCCTCTTTTTCGTTCTCGATGGTGGGCATGATGCGTGGTACGCATCCAGTAGTTCCTTGGACAGGGTCTCTAGGGACGTTTCTATGTTTTCCGGGGATTTCACTGTGCCCGGGCGAGTCGCAAGCTTCGAAGTAACTGTTTTTTTAAACTTTTCCCAGTTTGTGTTCCGGGGGTTTCTATAAACAGTTATCTTCGGAGAGTATTTAAATTCGCACTTGAATTGAATGTACTTGTGGTCTGAGAAGGATGGTCTTTCAAGGACTCTCCAGCCAGACACCAAGGTACTCTTTCCCGTTACGAGTTTTAGATCTAGTACGTTAGAAGAGGTGGGACCTACGAAGGTGTGTTCCTCCCCTACGTTTTCTACATCTAGGTTAGTTGATAGTATGAAGTCTAGAAGTGACTCACCTCTGTCGTTGATGTCGGGGCTTCCCCACACGCTATGGTGGGCATTGGCGTCCGTACCAACCAGAAGTTGCTGGTCTTTCGGGCTGGCATCCGCCACCAGACTCCTTAGCTCTTCCGGTGGAGCTGGCCTGTCGTGTGCCATATAGCAGGAAGCTACCACAAGGTGCTTTTCCCCGCTTTCCAGCATCACAGCAGTCAGGTCATCAGTGCTGTAATGAGAAAAAAGGTAAGCATGGATGCCCTTTCGTACGAGTACGGAGGTTCTAGCCCTGCTTACCGATGGTGAGTGGAAAAGGTTGCCAGAGGCAATCCATGGCTCCTGGACCAAAGCTATGTCGACGGGCCCTTGCACCATGGCGATGAGGAGCTCCGTCGACGCGAGCTTGCTTTTATGTAGGTTGAGCTGCAGCACCCTCAATGACATGAGAGGATGGCTCAACTACACTCGACGGGTTGACTATTATTGTCAGGTCACCGTCCTCCTCCTCTTCGGAGTCATTCAGCGTAATGCCCTGAGCGGCCTCCACGATGGACTCCAGACCGAGGTCCTTCTCCACCTCGCCTGCCTGCAGGGTGTGCGTGTCTTTGTCTTCGGGGTGGCGCTTTTTGAGGCGGAGGTATACGCTACCCCACGCCATCTTCCCGAATCTGGGGTACAGCAGGTCCTCTGCCTCCTTGCTGATCTGGAGGATCGCACTCTGGGCCCCGTTGGGTAGTGGGCTCCCAATGTGCAGGATTCTCCAGTTCGCCGTTGGCACGTCTGGGTTCTGCCGCTGTAGCAGCGTCAGCGCACGGTCTCCTTGGATTGCGATGGGGAAGAGTACCTTCGCCTTTGGTATGGACGGGATTAGCTCCCTGTCCACAACCTCCAGTCTGGCCCCCTCCCACAACGCCTCCATTTGGCAGACCGTTTGCGTCAGCCACTTGAGTGTGGGGTCGTCCATACATTTCAGTATTTTGACCCCGTTAAGCCACCTAGCACCATCGAACGTGGGCATGGGGGCTGTTGGGTCCTCCTCCATTCTTCCGAATAGCGACTCTACGAGCTGCGCGTTCACCATCTTCCACCGCGCCTCCGTCATCTTGCCATTCTCATCACTCCGGTCAATGAGTGCCACGATCAGGTGTCGTTTGGTCACCTCATTGACCTTCGCCTTGTGTTTGGGTTTCTTTACCATTTTGGGTGGAGGTCCCACCCCCTTGGGCCCGCGTTGCCGCTTGCTCGCCGGAGTGTCCTTACTGGCGCTCTCGGTCGAGCGTTGCCTTTTGGAGGCGAGAATCTCCTCCACCTTGTTGGCAAATTCCCCCTTCGTCGCTTTCATTTGCGGCATCTGTGCAAAGTGTAGGCGGCCCTCCTCTACCTTCTGCTCGGCCCAAGCTAGCTTGGACTTCTCCTCTTGGGAGATGTCTTCTCTGCCTTTGAGTCGGCTTCGGATTTTAAGCGCCGCCTTATATTGAGCCTTAGCCTTCATCCCCTCCCTAGAACGCTTCGGCCTTTCCCTACGCAGGGAGCTGGAACCTGGTTCAGGCGAGCGGAGAAGGCTTTCTTCCTCTGTCTTGCTGACCGAGAGCACGCTCTCCAGGTCCGAGTCTGTCTCGACTAAGGCACCTGTGCGGCTCAGCTTGGAGTGAGTCCGTTTTGTGGCAGTAGCATTGCAACTGACATGGCCTGCTCCCGCCATATCCGAGGTTTGACCGCTGGCGACACGCAGAGAGGATTGCTCCTCCCCGTGCCCGCCGGTGGTAGCAGTCACGCTTTCCACCGACGTTTGGGTTGACATCCCAACCCGTGTTTGACCGTCTGTCCGCTCCATACTAGGCCCGAAGGTCCATACGTAGTTGATGTTTATCGGGGGAACCAACCCATAGCGGCTTATGCCTACCCGCCAGGCACCACCAGCCATGGCCATGGTTCAGTTCCCCCAATTTTGGTCGAGAGGACCTGGACCTGGCCTTGGCTAGACACTGCATTACCCCGGACAGAGCAAGCGACAGTGCATTACCCGATCCGGGATAATGCAGTGCCCATTGCCCAGCCGGCACCCTCTGGGAGGGTTCAGCTGGAGGATTTTCGCCGGCCTTTCAGGCGTTAAGCTGCAGATAAAAAGTGTCTGACTCAGATTTATAGCTGCGTTTGTCAGCTTTTTGGAACTGCAAAGTTATTTGCCACCAGATATAAGATACTTAAGTTATGTGAAAATTATAACCTCTGAACTCAACCATGAAAAAAATACCAGATTTCAAAAAATCTTTACAAAAAAATGACACCTTTATCGACGGCTTGCTAGACCTATCCCTGTCTCAAGTCAACCATGTGAAAAATTCCTTGGGTCGATTGCTTGATCTGTGCTTTGTCTCGGATCCGACCATAGCGTTGCTAACCCGAGCCCTTCCGCTCACTATACCTGAAGGCTCCTACCATCCTACATTCGAAGTGTCAGTCGATATTGGCCCTACTGTTTGGGATCGAACGGGTAGGCTATCTGAACGTGTCCGCTGCTTTCGTAAAGCCGAGTTTACGAAGCTTAATAACCTCATTAGTGATTTTGATTGGCTCGCTCTGTATTTGTGCACTGACGTTATGAAAGGCACAAACATTTTTAACAATGTATTTGGCACATTTTTTGACTCTTGTGTCCCACTTTCTTGTTCGGTTAGATCTGGAAAGCCTCCTTGGTTTACCAAAGAGTTATCCAGTCTAAAAAACTTAAAATCAAGACTTTATAAAAAATTTCGAGAAGTTGGTTCTCCCTCTTCTCTTTCTCACTATATAATAGCTCTGTCAAATTTCTCCGTTCTTAATGCTCGATGCTATAAAAACTACCTATCTCGATGAAGGATACGATTTTCACAGGACCCTAAACAGTTTTACAGCTTCGTAAATAGTAAGCGTAGAACGTCCGCACATCCATCCTCACTATCTTTTCTCAATATGTCAGCAAACAATGATCAGGCAATTGCCGATCTTTTTGTCAAATTTTTCCAGACAACCTATTCTTATGAAAGCTAGTCTGGTCAGCCGTATCCATACAGTTTACCAAGGTCGAATGGTATCTTCAGCCCCTTGGTAAATGAGAGCTCACTGCTTCATGATCTTCGACTAGTTAGCCGGTGTTTTCACCAGGTCCCGACGGAGTTCTCGGCTGTGTTCTTAGGTACTGTGCCGACGCTCTGTGTGGACCCTTGCTTAAACTATTCACCATATACATTAACTCTTCATGGTTCCCCCCCATCTGGAAGGAATCTTTTATTATTCCGCTCCATAAGAAAGGTAGCAAGTCTGATGCAAATAATTATAGAGGTATATCTAAGTTATCCGCTATTCCTAAAATGATTGAAAAAATTTTAACTCCGCATTTGCAACATCTCTGCAAATCACTTATATCTCCGCCCCAGCGACGGATTTATAAGGCGACGATCAACTTTATTCAAGTTTATTAGTTTTTACCTCTTTCATCATTAAAGGCTTTCAAGGTAACTTGCAGACGGATGTCATTTACACTGATTTCAGCAAAGCATTCGATTCTGTAAACCATTCCCTTTTAGCACAAAAACTTGAGCTTTTAGGGTTTCCGCCTAATCTTTTGAGATGGATATCTAGCTACCTTCGTTCTAGGTCTCAAAGAGTCCTCTTCAAAAACTCTTCTCTTCACCTGTTAAGGTTACTTCTGGAGTACCACAGGGCAGCCATCTAGGCCCCCTACTATTCACACTCTTTATTAATGATCTGCCTTCAGTATTAACAAACTCTCGAGTACTCATATATGCGGACGATGTTAAACTTTGTGTGTAGTGTAAGGACATTTTATTTCACTCTCGCTTGCAATCCGATCTCAATAACTTTCAGTCATGGTGTTGTGCAAATATGTTACACCTAAATGCCTCCAGCCCTTTTTTGGCTCCTTATAGCCTCTGCGGTGGTTCTCTTGAGAGAATTACCCTGGTTGATGATCTTGGTGTTAAACTAGACCAAAAGTTAAAGTTTTCAGAACACATTTATACCATGGTAAATAAGGCCATGGGCGTGCTTGGGTTTATAAAGAGGTGATCAAAGGAATTTTACGACCCCTATATAACGAAGACTCTCTATATCTCGTTTGTTCGTCCGATTTTAGAGTACGGCTCTTGTGTATGGTGCCGCCAGTAAAAAATACACCGTATAGAATCAGTCCAGAAAAACTTTTTACTTTTTGCTCTGCGTGGCCTTAACTGGGATGCAGGTGTGAGACTGCCATCTTACCCTTTTAGATTGCTTTTAATAAACCTTCCAACCTTAGTTAGTCGTAGAAAAATGCTGGGGGGGATTTTTATGCACAACCTGATGAAGGGTGACGTAGATAGCCATGACTTGTTGAGCCAACTAAACTTTACGCATCCTGTTATATCTACTAGAAACTTTATTCCCTTGTTCCTTCCGCTTTGTAGATCAAATTATTTATTGCACGAACCATTTAGGGTCCTATGCTCGGACTTTAATTCCCTCTACCATATTATATCCACTTCTAATTCCCTTGCTCTTTTTAGATCACTAATACTAACATACATTTCCCGTAATTAGTACTATTTCTTAGCTATCTTTGCATGTTTAGCTCTTTGAGTTGTCTTTAGCTCCAATTTTCCTCGAATTTTAGTCTAACACCTATCTTTCCTGCACCGATCAACAAATAATTTACATCTAACATGTACATTCTACATGTAAGATTAAGATTGTACATCTTCTCCGCTAGGGGTTGCTCGGGCACTCGCAAATTCTGGCTATAATTATGATCCGATGTGATTCAGATTCAGCAATCTGGTAGATATGGTCATTCTCTACGATACTGCGTTTTTAGTTTTATCGTATCTTTAAAATTGAGCCTGCGACAGATTTTCGTCTTTTCTGCGGTCGGAAGGGGGCGGGGCGAAATTTTGAAATACACTTGTAGCAGTGTGATATCACATGAGTCTGGAAACCAAATTTGGTTTGTCTAGCTCTTATAGTCTCTGAGATCTAGGCGCTCATCGAGACAGACAGACAGACAGACGGACGGACAAACAGAGCTATATCGACTCGGCTTTTGATGCTGATCAAGAATATATATACTTTATGGGGTCGGAAACGTTTCCTTCTCTGCGTTGCACACGTCCACTTTTACCACAAATCTAATATACCCCTTAACTCTCTTTTGAGTACGGGTATAAAAATAAGTATTTGCACCAACATTCGATAGCAAGCAGCTGACTTTAAAAGCTGTTAATTCAACTGTGGCGCGCACTGTTAACTTTTTTTTGCGTAACATTAAAGATCATTGTTATTCGGATATATCAGGTCAACATATATATTGTTTTAACTAGTTTTGAAAAATGGGTTTTGGCCAGAAAAAGTGGTCAAATTTCCCATAGTGCATTGATGTGAAGGCTGTGTTGACCAAGTGGCCAAGTACCAAGAGGTACTCCCGCTTCTCTTCCCGTTCTTGCAAACATACATGTATATTAGAAATTTGCGCTTTTACAAATGTATATTATATTTTTATATATTTATTGTTTCTAGACGGATTTCAGTTGGTGACTCCAAACTAAGCCAAAAGCATGATTCAAATAAATCTTCTATAAAAGAGAACGAATCTTTCATGGCTAATATTTTCCGTCGGTCTTTAGTCTCCAAGCAAGTGTTTCCATATCCCGATGTGCTAAGCCTGGAACAAAAGGAATCAACTTGCAGTTTAATAGGCCCTTTTGAACGATTTTTTTCTGTATGTATATTAATTTTCATGTTAAACATTAAGTATAATTTTACTCATTTAAGGAAATTAATGACGCTGCCAAAAGCGATGAGACTGGAAAAATAGACGAAAAAATCCTCTCCGCGTTGTGGGATCTGGGTGCATTCGCACTACAAGTGGTAATACATTTTGAAGCTTAGTAATAGGGAGCGTTTACCAGGGCAACTTACTCTCAGTAATGGATTTTCTAAGAGAGTTCTCGTGAACGCACATGATTAGTGTTTTTGATCCAAAAATTCATATTCATGAGAAGTGGAGGGTAAAAAAATTACGCTCCATTGGCTTCATACATGATGGATTTCCTTTGGTATTTTGACATTAGACTCAAAGAATTTTGCAGCGTAGAGAATTATAGCATGATAGACATAGATAAATTAGTGCTAGTAAACATTTTTTACTTTTGGCGGGACACAACTAAAATAGTTTTTCATATTATTTTACGTCTGTTTAAATATAATATGTATATATATAACCGGAGCACGCTTTTTGCGATTTGACTGTAAAATCTTTTGCAGATTTGCGATGACCGGAGCATGGCTGTATATTTTGCTGCGAGTCGCAAAGCTTTGAAGCCAAAATCGATAGGCTCTAAGCCAATTGTATTAACGACGTAGCGATAGTAAGGTATGCATATTAGGAGTTAACCAGAACTGAAAACATGGTGGATAAAATCCTTCATTAGGCGCTGATCAATTTGTCCTGGTGAACAAGCTCATAGATTTCAAATAAACGAGAAGGAACGTGTGAGTCGCTTCTGGGGACGCGACTATACTTATACCCGTACTCAGTCAGTATATACATTTTTGAGCTTAAGATTATTTAGAATTTTAGAATAAAAAAAAATATTACATTTGTTTTCTACATCTTTTATCGACATCTACAATGTATATTATACATCTAACATGTAGAATTTAGATCTACCATTTAGATTACACATCCCCTCCGCTAGAGGGGCTCGCGTGCATAACGAGGCAGAGGGTGCGAGCGAGAAAGAGAATAAGTAGCGTCAGCAGCGCTGAATGAGGTGTGGGAAGCCACTGAAAATTAATATCTTTATTCTGGCTATATATATATAAAATTGATCCAATCTGATTCATATTCGGCAATCTGGTAGATATGGTCATTATCTAAGATACCGCTTAAAGCGTCCCGGTTGTTTTGGCGTATCGCCGTTCAAGCTCTCCCAGTCGAACCCAGGCCAGCGTGGATGCGCTGACACCCCGCTTTTTGTAATGAGCAATGGCCAGAGCTATTTCGATTTCGATTTTTCATAATTTAAAAAAATATTAAAGATACGATAGAACTAAAAGCGCAGTATCGTAGAGAATGACCATACCTTTCAGATTGCCGAATCTGAATCAGATCGGATCCATTTTATAGCCACAATAAAGAAATGAATTTTCAGTTGCTTCCCCCAGCACATTCAGCGCTGCTGACGCTACTCTTTCTCGCTCGCGCACACTCTGCCCTATGAAATGTGTGACCTTTCGCAGAGAAGATGTAGAATATACATTGTAGATGTATAATCTACATTTCAAAAGTAGAACAAACATATTAGATTAGATGACAGATATAGCAAAAAAATTTAAAAGATTTTAAAATTCTACAAAAATCAGGAGCTTACATATTTATATCAGGGGTGCCACAGAAATCACTAGTGAAATTGAAAACCGCGCAGAGGATTTCCGCTTAAAAAATTCCGCCGCGCCACAGAATTCCGAACGATTTCATTTTTCTTAGCATTGTCACAAACCAAATTCAAAAAAAGGCTAGGTTTGACACTTTTCAAAATTCATTTTGAATGGGGCTCATTTTGCAGTTTTATTGATTTTATCATATCAAAACAATTGGTTTTTCTTTTATAATATAAAATAACTGATTTTTCAAAGCTGTACTTTTATAATTTCAAAGCAAACAAACATCCCATATCATGCGAGTCAAACAAAACACTGTACTCGGCAACTCTAGCAGTTGTCTGGCAACTCTCCGTGAATGGCAGCAATCAGCTGTTCAAGAAAAGATACATCTGAATTTTACGGTAAACTTGATTAAAATGCTTTTACCGTGGCAACATATTGGAATACAAACCTTGCAGCGCAGGCTTCTCAGATGCGCATCGGACTCGTTTTCGCCTTCAGACGAAAAAGTATGCACACGTTTGACGTAAAGGAAGTTTTACTGCTATGGGCTATTTTTTGTTATGCTTAATTAAAGAAAAACAGAATGCTTTCAATATAATTAATATCAAATAAATTGCTCCGAATTCGACTTAAAAAATGTAGCATTACTGTATTAACTTTGAAAGTCCGAATCGCCCTAGATGGCCACCTCGGTCTGCAGCGGATTGAGAGCGGAATCGTTAAGTGAAAATTCAGTCAGCGGATTTTATTTTATTTTATTAACTTAAGATGTATAATTTTATATTATTCGGATGTGGGTGAATCACCAATTGAACAACCTTTATGGGAAAGTAAGATTCCAATCGTTTTAGGTGAGTTTTATGAGTGTATTTAATCAAATCGCTGGATATATTGTGAACGATTTTGATTCCGCTGAAAAATCGGTGTGTGGCACGGCGGAATGGAATTGAGGGGATTTTCCAGCGGAAGTGATTTCTGTGGCAACTCTGTATATATTCTACGAAGTAGAGTCGCGTCTAAAGAAGCGACTCGTACGTTCCTCCTCGTTTTAATTCTGATATTTTCGCCTACTGTTGTCGACTCTAAAACCGCTCTCTCAATATATCCTATCTGTAAAAAACATTTCCTTGACGAAATGTGCCAGTTCGTGGTAGCCCGTTCTGCTGAGCAAGGCAGTCAAGCCCTGGACTGTTAGAGATGGACTTTCACAATATTTTACCCTAATATCCTTTAGGATAGGACATGTCACCAGGTCCCGACGGAGTTCCCGGCGTTGTACTTAGGTACTGTGCCGATGCTCTGTGTGGACCCCTGCTTAAACTATTCAGCCTATCCATTAACTCTTCATGCTTCCAAAGAGTCCTCTTCAAAAACTCCTTCTCTTCACCTGTTAAGGTTACTTATGGAGTACCACAGGGCAGCCATCTAGGCCCTCTACTATTCACACTCTTTATTAATGACCTGCCTTTAGTATTAACAAACTTTCGAGTACTCATGCATGCGGATGATGTTAATCTCTGCGTCCAGTATAAGAACATTTCATGTCACTCTCGCTTGCAATCCGATCTCAATAGCTTTCAGTCATGGTGTTGTGCAAATATGTTACACCTAAATGCCTCGAAATGCAAAGTAATTACATTTCATCGCTCCAGCCCTTTTTTGGCTCCTTATAGCTTCTGCGGTGGTTCTCTTGAGAGAATTACCTTGGTTGATGATCTTGGTGTTAAACTAGACCCAAAGTTAAAGTTTTCTGAACACATTTCTACCATGGTAAATAAGGCCATGGGTGTAATTGGGTTTATAAAGAGGTGGTGAAAGGAATTTGACGACCCTTATATAACGAAGACTCTACATCTCGCTTGTTCGTCCGATTTTAGAGTACGGCTCTTGTGTATGGTGCCCCCAGTACAAAATACACCAGGACCGTATAGAATCAGTCCAGAAAAACTTTTTACTTTTTGCTCTGCGTGGCCTTAACTGGGATGCAGGTGTGAGACTGCATTCTTACCCTCGTAGATTGCTTTTAATAAACCTTCCAACCTTAGTTAGTCGTAGAAAAATGCTTGGGGTGATTTCTAGGCACAACCTGACCAAGGGTGACGTAGATAGCCCTGACTTGTTCCGCTTTGTAGATCAAATTATTCCTTGTCCGTTTAGGGTCCTATGCTCGGACTTCAATTCCCTCTACCTTCCTCTTCTTAGATCGCTAATACTAACATACTTTTCCCATAATTAGTACAATTGCATTTTTAGCATTTCGAGCTGTGTTTAGCTCTAATTTTCCTCGAATTTTAGTCTAAGACCTATCTTTCCTGCATAGCTGTTACGGTCTGGAACCGTGCTATCCCTGTAGAGACATTTTAGTATGTTCAAAATCTTTGTTGATACTCCGGCCATGCTAAGTGTGGTCCACTGTGCTGTAATCTCTTCCATTTTTATTTGACCCTTCCGTATTGGTCTGTTATCGAGTGCCTGGTTACTGAGCCCTTTTCTTTATCTGTTCCGCATCAGCTGTCGTTCCGTATTTTTGCATGTGTCTCACATTTTGAACATAGGCCGGAGCACGTCACAAAGCACGTCTGAACGGTAGGCGGTCCACTATTTTCTTTCTTTCTTTCTTTTGCGTCAAGAATATTCTGCGAATTTTACCCCGAAACTTGGCAACTGAATGAAACCTAAAAAGCTGAACGTGACCATTTTATAATCTAAAAAGCTTTACTGATATTACAAAAAAATTCCTATTGGAGGATTAAGTGGGATCACAACTAAATATGTACTTGAAAATTATAAAAATGGACGACCTTTTTCCCCAGGAGTTCTACATAGAGAAAGTACAACATGTTATCGAGGGATTCGCTTGGGGTTGTGCGTAGTCCGCCCGTTATGCATAGCTCTGCCATGCATTGGACACGGCTGAGTTTGCTAAGAAAAGTTTTCTTGTCTAGTGCTTTCCACTATACAACCACTCCGTACATTAGGATTGGTCATATGATGGCGGCATACAGCCACCGGACTATATACGATGTCATTCCCATTTTGAGTCCCATGGTTTTTCTGCAGGTATAAAGGGCCACAGTGGTCTTCTTTACCCTATCCTCTATGCTGAGTTTTCAATCAAGCTTCCTATCGAGGATCCGACCAAGATACTTGACATTATTGCTAAAAACTAGCGTTTCCCCACGGAGTCTTGCGGGAATCAGTGTCGGAATCTTCTACTTCCTGCTGAAGAGTACTAGTTCCGTTTTAGACGGATTAACACATAGCCCGCATTTGTCTGCCCATTGGGACAGTTTTCTGAGAGTGCTTGTCATGCACTCGCTTAGCGTCTGTGGAAATTTGCCAGAGAATGCTATGGCAACAATTCCCCTCTATCTCTCGCAGCAGTTCATTTACTCAGGGAGAATACGGCTCAGGTGGTCTGAGTAACGAGTCCAGTTCGTCTGCCTGAGGTTCCGGAATTGGTCTGGGCTCGGTATGGAGAATGAGAAAACAGTTTCCACGTACCTGTGATCCGAGGAGCGCTCTTCAAGGACCTTTCAGGATACTATGTTATTCTGTAGCGTGTGAGAGGCAATTGTGAGGTCCAGAACCTCCTCGCGCTTTTTAATAATAAATGTGGGATTGTTCCCCCGGTTGAATATGACCATCTGAGTAGTCAGTATATAGCTGAAAAGGAACACCCTGTTCATTGGTGTCAGTGCTTCCGCACTGACTGTGGTGTGCGTTGGCGTCGCATCCCACAATTAGGCCGATGTCCTTGGCCTCGTAGTCTGCGATGAGAGCCGTTAGAGGAGGGTAAGGTTGGTCGTGACCCATGTATGTGGAGCACATCCTCAGTGAGCTCTCCTGGCCTTCGAGGCTCACCGCTGTATGGTCTTCGTTGCTGAATGAGGACTAATTCGGCTCCACCCTTGGCTAGGTGGAGCAGTAGGGCAGCGCATGCTGCCTTAAAGGATGGAGGTTTACCTGAAGGAGTGTCAGGGACATTCCTGAGACTCACCTCCACCATTGTGTCGTCGGCATCGCTCTCGGTGGACTCCGTGTCCTCTTCGACATCGATGCGTCCAAGACCCCTGGCTATTTGGCTTTTAATTACCAGGTTGGCTGTGCAATGTGAACTCCTTTTATGCGTCATTGCATCTATTCCGATATCGATAGGAAACGCGCCCAGAGTGAAACGTTTCCTTCTCTGCGTTGCAAACATCCACTTTTACCACAATATACACCTTAATATACACATTAACTCTACTTAATATACGAAAAAAATTTCATAAAAATCGGTTGAGACGTTTGGAAGGAGTTCAATTACAAACGCCTTAACAACAGATTTTTATATATGTATAACACATGTATATATAGATGGAACGGCATATAGACTTTTGAAATACTTACATTAAAAAATTCACATATATACCCATTAAGGGCTGCTCCTGGTCGGCTTGATGAAATTTTGATATGCTCTCTGTTGAGCTATTGAGCTTTTTCAATAGCGTAGATTTAGATCGAAATTCAGTGTTTTCAAAACAGATCTCCATTCCAATAATTTCTCCACCTCAATGTTGGCCTCATTATTATCATCCATGTGCAGCAACATAATTAGATTGTGCAAGAATATATTTTGGTGCTGAATTCACGATCATTGTAATATTATTAATATTCATTTAAAATCATTTTTCAGGCACAAAAACTCGGAAGTGAGATAGATTATGGACATGTATTCCTCTGAGAATTCGTTTATGAATGCTCTGCAAAGCTCTTTCAGGCCATTGGAAAGTATACAATGCTATGGCGATACGCTTTTACAGAGAAATTGCGGTTCGGCAGTTCGTGTCCTTCTTCCACAGCACTTCCAAATGATTAACCAACAGAAAAGCAAAACCGTCTATTCTAAAAGATTTCTTAAATAACGCCTAGTTTTTTTCGGGTACATCTATCTCCGCAACGCGTGCACCAAATTGCGTGCTGTTTTTTTTAATGATAGCCAGAGAATGTGACCTGGTTTGCACAAACAAATTTGAAATTTTCTATAAATAGATTCCTAAAGAATTAAAAAATCTTAAATTTGGTCCAAAAGTATGTGTTTGAACGCCTATTTTATTTCATTTCTCCGCAACGCGGGCACCAAATTGCGGTTTTTTTTTTAAATAATAGCCAGAGTATGCGGCATTCTTACTTTACAAAAGTTTTCACTTTTCTATAAATAGGTTCCACAAAAATTAAAAATTATACAAAAAAAATCTCAAATTTGGTCTAAAAATGTGTGTTTGAACGCCTATTTCATTTCATTTTGTGTCATTTTGTTGTTTTTGATTGTAATCATGATAATTACACTACTCGACAAAACCGAACTTTTTTTCCTCAAGGATCCAAACCGACTTTTTCTGATAGATATGGGGCTTTAAAATTTTTTAAAGAATTATGGTTTTTTTTCTATGGCAGAACTTTTTTTGAAGAATTTTTAAGTCTTTTTTTTTTTTTAAAGCTTTTTTCAGAGGTTGCGCTTGTTTTTTTCACATAACTCTAGTATCTTTCATATGGTTGCTAAAAACTTTAATACTTGAAAAGATAATTAAAACAGCTAGAAGATAAGCCCAAACACTGTGTGATTTCAGCTTACCGTCTGGGAAATATAAAGCATTGAAATGCAAACATGATTTTTGTGCGGTATTAATTATTTATTTTTCACATAACTCTAGTATCTTTCATCTGGTTGTTAAAAACTTTAATATTTTGAAAAGATAATTAAAACAGCTAGAAGATAAGCCCAAATACTTTGTGATTTCAGCTTACCGTCTGGGAAATATAAAGCATTGAAATGCAAAAATGATAATTTTTGTGCGGTATTATTTACGAAATTTTGACTTTAAAAACTCAGGAAAAGTCAAAAAAAATTATATCCTGTGTTCTCTATTGGGAATTGGGAACAAAGCAAACGAAAAAGGGTTGTTAATTTGGTACCTGATCGCGATCGCAATTCCCGATGTTCAGTTGGGCCCGCAGCCTTCAAAAAGGTATTTTTTGTTCATTTTTTCCATTTTTTAGGTTTGGTTAACGAATTTTAGCTCCAAAGTCTCTCCATAGATTTTAATGAGCGATACCTTAGGTTAGGTTAGGTTTATAGGGCTGCTCGACTGAAGTCGAGGTCACTTGGAGGCAAGTCTGCCCATTGTGATGCCCACACTCGTCACGGGATATTGTCCGGTGCCTAGGGAGGTTTCGCGAACCATCCCGAGGCCTCTATAAAGAGCACCAGTTTCTCTAGAGGCATGTTTGCCAGGCTGTCCAGATCTTCGTAGAAGGTGCCACCGAGTATTCGGTGACGCCTCCCCATGAGTGCAGGACAGTTGCAGAGAAGGTGCTGGATGCTCTCTATTTCCTCCTCGTCCCTGCAGCTGCGGCAGAAGTCATGGTGGGGCAGTCTGTACCTTGTGGCCATGCGGCCGATGACACAGTGCCCCGTTATAACTCCCGTCAGTGTTCGCACCCGACTCTTCCTGAAGCTTTGGAGAGTCTTGGTGCGTTTAAGGTCATAGTGGGGCCAGAGCGAGCGAGAGATCTCACAGTTGGGTGTGGTGTTCCACCTCCTGTCCGATCTCGTTCTGGCTCGGCCCATCATCTGCGAGATGATGTCTCGTAGTGGTCTCCTTATGTCGCTGACTGCGTCCGCCATTGGCTTGGCCGATCCAGTTCTGGCACACTCGTCCGCACTCTCGTTGCCCGCTATGTCGGTGTGACCCGGAACCCACGTGAGTGTGATTGAGTGCGCTCTGATCTGGTTTAGTGCGTCCACCGTATCACGTACGATTCTGCTTGTGGTCTTGCAGGATACCAGGGCTTTGATGGCAGCTTGACTGTCAACGCAGATTGCTATGTTCCTCGGAGGTATCTCCAAGGTGTATACCAACTTTGCCGCTTGCCATACTGCATATATCTCCGCCTGGAATACACTGCATCAGTCTGGTAGTCTTAGGGATATGTTGGTTGCTAGTTCTTCGGAGAAGATTCCAGCTCCTGTCCCTTCGGCCGTCTTTGACCCGTCGGTGAAAATGGAGAGCTCGTTCTGCCCCAGGACAGTGTTACTCTTCCATTTCTCCCTATCCGGTATGTGTCCTTTAAAGTTTATTTTCCATGAGAACTCTGAGACACAGTAGTCACTCCACCTGGCCGTTCCATCATCTTCCATACGGAGTATAGTGGCGTGGCCATAAGGCGATGGCTTGAAGAACTGCGCGGCTAATAGCCTAGCGGCACTTGTCTCAGCCTTGCACTTAAGATGAAGTTCTATCGGTTCCAGGCCTAACATGGTGTCCAGAGCTGCCTGTGGGGTGGATTTGAGAGATCCGGTGACCCCAAGGCATGCTGTCCGCTGGACTCTACGGAGGTTCTCCAGGTGGGATTTGGTGTTAACCGCTTCCCACCATACCATGCCTCCGTATGTCTGGATGGGTCTTATTACCGCTGTATACATCCAATGGATGATGTGCGGCTGTAAGCCCCATGTTCGCCCAAAAGTCTTCCTACAGGTGTAGAAAGCTGCCATTGCCTTTTTCTTCCTTTCCTCCGTGTTTCTCTTCCAGGAGAGTTTGGAGTCAAGGATGACACCAAGATACTTGGCTTCGCTCGATAGCTCGAGTGTCGTTCCACCGATTGCTGGTAGTTTGAAACTCGGTATCTTATATCTTCGTGAGAACAGCACCAGTTCTGTTTTTTGAGGATTGACCCCCAAACCGTTCTGGCGTGCCCAGCTGGCGGTAGTGCCCAGTGCAGATTCTAGAAGGTCACTGATTGTGGGCAGAAATTTAACCGTTACCAGTATTACTAGATCGTCTGCATAGGCCGTAACCTTATATCCGCTCCTCCCCAGCTGAAGAAGGAGGTCGTTGAGGACCAGGTTCCACAGGAGAGGGGATATAACTCCCCCTTGCGGAGTACCTCGTGTGACCGTCTTTCTTGACGAGGAGGAGCCTAGATTGGCGCTTATCGTTCTGCTCCTGAGAACGCTGTCTAGCCATCCGGTTACCGTCGGGTGTGTACCAATCTTGGCCAGTGCGGCCGTTATTGACTCGATCCTGACGTTGTTGAAGGCCCCTTCTATATCTAGAAAGGCCGCCAAGGCATATTCCTTATAGCTCAGATTCTTCTCGATATGCCCAACAACTTCGTGTAGTGCGGTCTCAACTGATCTACCTTTGAGGTAGGCGTGCTGAGCTCCACTGAACACTTGTTTGTCTAGCTTGGTTCTTATATATAGATCCATTAGTCGCTCCATCGTTTTTAGCAAAAATGACGACAGACTGATGGGTCTGTAGTCCTTTGGGGAGATGTGGTTTATCTTCCCGGCCTTGGGGATGAAGACCACTCTCACCTCCCTCCACCCATGGGGGACGTACCCAGTTAGGAGGCATCCTTCGAATATTTTCTTCAGCCATGGTAGTAGGTGCAGGCAAGTTGCTTGTAGCATGGCTGGTCGGATATCATCCGGTCCCGGTGACTTGTAGGGACTGAATGATTTAACGGCCCAGATAATCTTGTCTGGTGCCATTATATTTCGTATGAGATCCTCGATTTCCTCTCCTGGATGATCCTCAGTGTCGTTGGTGGCGTTGGATTCGTCACCGGTGACATCTGAGCAACCCGGAAAGTGAGTACTCATGAGGAGCTCCAGGGATTCTTGGCTGCTCTCTGCGAAGGTACCGTCCTGGCTGCGGAGCAGGACTGGTGTGGTGGGTGCCTTCGACAGTACACGTCGAAGCCTTGAGGCCTCAGTGGTACCATCTATGGCATCGCAGAAGGCTGCCCATGATTCCCTTTTCGCCCTCCTACAGGTGTTTTTGTAGGTATTGAAGCTGCGGCGATACTCGTCCCAACTTTCCTGTGTGTTTGTCACTTTTGCTTTATTGAAGAGTTTCCTCGAATCCTTTCTGACTTCGCTCAACTCCCGTGTCCACCACGGGTTGTGATTGGACTTTGGGGGTCGGCTGATCGGGCAGGATTTGAGAAACGACATCTGTAGAGCATTAGTGACGGTCTGCGTAGCTTTCTCTAGTGCTTCCGTTTGAATTATGTCCCCTTCCGGTGGGTTAGGCAGCACCTTCTGTACGGTTGCGGAGAAGCGGTTCCAGTCTGTCCGCTTGGGATTGCGGTAGTCCTTGGGCCTCTCCTTGTTCCATTTGATGCTGTACACTATCCTGTAGTGGTCCGAAAAGGAACACTCACTGGACACGTGCCAGTCATCGATGCATAACCTCTGCACGGTTCCTGTCGCGGAAGGTGGGGTGGTCTCCCCGGTTGCACACAACAAGATTTGTGGACAGAATGTACTCGAACAGCGACTCTCCTCTAGAATTTGTGCCCGTACTTCCCCAGAGGGAGTGATGGGCATTCGCGTCACAGCCTAAGACAATATCAAGTCCCTCCCTCCGCGCTTGGTGGATCAGGGCCCTGACATCCTCCGAGGGTGGGTCTTCCTCTTCGTACGGCAGGTATTCAGAGGCTAGGTATAGGTTTTTCCCGTCCTCCCTGTCACATAGTGCCACCGTTAGGTCCGGAGTGCTGTACCTGGAAGAAAACAGAACATTAAGCTCGTTCCTTACCACGATACAGGTTCTTGGCTTACCCTCGGGGTGTGGCGTGAGAAGGCGGTATCCGCGACCGTTCAGTCCCCGAACCCTTTCACTTACGATCCAGGGCTCTTGGATGAGGGCCACGTCCACCGCCTTCTCCTCCATAAATCGCAGCAGGTCCGCCGATGGTACACTTGAGTGATGCAGATTAATCTGCACCACCTTCATGCTATTCAGCGGACCTGGGGTGTCGCGGTACTGCTACCGCCAGGGTGCCCATACCAAAGGATATGCGGCAGTCCGTTGCAAGGAGTTTGGCCAGGCTTTCTTGACCAATGCTGATCCAGAGTTCCTTGCCGTTCCCCTTGTCTCGCGCTATCGCTCTTGCGATGGTCCAGTCAGATGTCTCCAGGATCCGGTTCTGTGCCTTGATCAGAACGAGTGTGTCCTCATCCGCCTTAATCGGGGGAGGAATCCATACCTTCATGATCGTTCTCCTGGGAATCTGATCCGTCGGGACCACGCGGAGTGCCGCTCCTGGCCAAAGTTCACCAAAACCTTGGACCGTGGTTTTGAGAAACTCAAGAGTTTCTGCATTGCCACAGGCCACTGCTTTGGCTCCCTTATACCACTTGATACCCTTGAACTCGCAGACAAACGGGTTATCTGCGCGCACAATGGCATCCTTTATGGCGGTCAGGATCTCCGATTCTGCCTTCAGCCAATTGACGTCCGATATCTTCCCCTGTGGGTGACTTTGGTCGATGATGGCTACCTGCAGCTCGGCCGGCGATCCTAGGCTGGCCAGAATGTCATCTGGTTTCGCCTTCTTCGACTCGGAAGCTTTTGTGGAGTCGTCCGTTCTCTGTCGCTTGAACCTTGGCTCTCGACCAGTCGATTCCACCGGTGCCTTCTGTACAGAGGGCGTTGGTGGTGCCTTGGCACTCGCCGTGTTCTGCGTCAGAGGTGTGGTTTTCCCCCTCTGCTTCCCGGACAACTTTTTCCCCTTTCTCCCTCGCGCGTTCGCAGACGATGACTTTGAGGGTTGGTCCACCTTCGTCTTCGTGCCAGCTGATGCTGACGCTGAAGTCGACGGTTTGGGGTCCTCAGTCACCGCCGCGTGTGCGCTTGGGAGGGCTTTGTCTCCGTTGGTAGGAGCGACTCCGTTAAGCTTATTATCGTGCTTATTCTTGAGGCTCCTTTCCCTCGCCGTCAGCGTATCGGGGGGTCTTTGGCTAATACCACGGAGGTATTTTGCCGATGCCCTGTATCCCGACAGCCGTTTGCATAGGGTCTCAGCCTCCGTCTTCTCATCCGTCACAGGTAGTGGACCCGAGTCGACCTGGATGTTGGGAGCCGTGACTTGTGGCTCCGCCTTCTGCGGCTCCTCGTTGTATCCGAGTCGAGAGAAGGCGGTAGCCAACTCTGCCTCCGAGACTGAGGGACCAGTGAAGACGAAGCTTCCGTCTGTGGTTCCCGGTTCCAGATCCTCTATCGTCCCTTTCTGTCTGCGGATCCTTCTGTTGCTTGTGGCATTACGCGATTTGGCAGCCAAGCCCTCCACTGCCATCTCGGGTTTCCTGCAGTCACAGGATATCGACGCCGGGGGGCCTGCGCTCGCACCCCCAATCACCGCCGGTACGGGGTCTCCGACTCCCTGCACCTTAACTGTTTTTTCGTTATCGGACATTCCCCCATAACGTATGCGTTTTATCCCTACCGCCAGGGTGAACTACTTTTAGCTTCGGCGCTCCCCCATGACCTGCCCGGCTTGGGTGGCCCTTCTGGCAGCATTACGCTACCGCCGGTAAAGCTCTTGGGTTCCTTACGCTTACTAAGCCCCCTCATCGCGGCAAGATGGTAGTTCTCCGAGGGGGGAGCGATACCTTAAACGACGCCAAATTAATGCACCTCTACACAAAAAAAAAGAGAAAACAGGATATAATTTTTTTTCGACTTTTCCTGAGTTTTTAAAGTCAAAATTTCGTAAATAATACCGCAAACAAATCATCATTTTTGCATTTCAATGCTTTATATTTCCCAGACGGTAAGCTGAAATCACAAAGTATTTGGGCTTATCTTCTAGCTGT
The DNA here is from genome assembly GCA_018150905.1 of Drosophila ambigua. Classification (NCBI taxonomy): domain Eukaryota; kingdom Metazoa; phylum Arthropoda; class Insecta; order Diptera; family Drosophilidae; genus Drosophila; species Drosophila ambigua. The sequence continues at coordinate 709,789 of JAECWS010000082.1, forward strand.
TTTAATTATCTTTTCAAAATATTAAAGTTTTTAACAACCAGATGAAAGATACTAGAGTTATGTGAAAAATAAATAAATAATACCGCACAAAAATCATGTTTGCATTTCAATGCTTTATATTTCCCAGACGGTAAGCTGAAATCACACAGTGTTTGGGCTTATCTTCTAGCTGTTTTAATTATCTTTTCAAAATATTAAAGTTCTTAACAACCAAATGAAAGATACTAGAGTTATGTGAAAAAAACAAGCGCTACCTCTGAAAAAAGTCAAACCATTTCTAAGCCCCAAATCTATATATATAAAAGAAAGTCGTGTCTGTTACAACACTTATAACTCGAGAACGGCTGGACCGATTGCCATGGTTTTTGATTTGTTGGATTTTTTCCGTCCCGAATAGCAGAATACATCTTAAAAACAATGAAAACTCGATATGCGTAATGAATAGATGCATTTCAATAGATGCTGATTTGTTTATTACACATATCGAGTTTTCATTGTTTTTCTTTCTTCATGTCAAACATTTGTTGTCCAATCCTGTCAAATAGTCAAATTCCCGAAAATATTAGGTATTATTTATTCTACAGTAAAAACATAAAATCATCGGAAAGGAACGGAATTTAGGGAATAAAAAATCAGTTTGGTGGTTTTATGCGAGTGCAAATTTTCATAACAATGCCGCGCCCTAGAAGATCTAATCTTTCCCAGCGAAGCATTAATGCAATTAGGCAACGGAATATCGCGAGTCAATTATCTGATGAAGAACGAGAAATTGCACGAGAACAGCGCCGTGTTAGTATGGAGCAAAGAAGGGCCTTAATTCGTGCTTCTCAAACACAAGAGCAAAGAGAGGCAGCCCGTGAAACGGCTAGGTTAGAAAGGAGAAATTGTCGAGCTTATCGTACAGATGAACAGAGGAATAATCTTCGAAGTGCAAGAAGAAATGGTTCAAGTATTGATTTGAATCGAGCAGCGTTTCTGTATGATTGCACCATCGACTACAGCTTGCATCTTTTATTTTGCATTGGTCCAATGGACGTTGTTTGCCAGCATTGTGGAGCATTGAAGTTTGCTGGTGAAACGCCTGGTTTGTGCTGCCTTAGTGGTAAAGTGGAAAAACGATACTCATTGGGACACGACAATCGCTGAAGCAATTATTTCTGCGTCTCCAAGTAAGATACGCGCATTATTTGCTATCATCATTTAAACATGCTTCCCATCGAACCCACGTGACCTGTGGAACAAATACAAAGATAACATGTCAGAAGATATTTTACATCGAATTCGCGTCAGCTCAAGAAATTCCGATCTTGAGGTGAATGATCCATAACCAGACTTTGCTCTTGATCGAAGATATGTGTTACCTCATGTGCGGCAGTTTGTTAGTTAGGTTAGGAATGCCAGCGCCAGATCGCGGTATGAATGACGCATTTAATAGAGAATTGGAACGTGAACGTGAATATGATCCACATGAACTAATCCAATCAGTACAAACGAATGTACCTCTGTTGAATCCTAAGCAGAGGGAAGTCTATAATATACTGATTAATGCAATTGATGATGGAAATGGCGGCTTATTTTTTTTGGATGCCCCCGGTGGAACTGGGAAGACATTCCTCATGTCATTGATTTTGGCCACTGTACGTGCGAGATCCGAAATTGCGGTAGCAATTGCTTCTTCTGGAATAGCGGCCACATTGTTAGACGAATGCCGTACGGCTCACTCAGCGTTAAAATTGCCATTAAACCTTCAAACTACTGAATAACCGACATGTAACATTTCGAAACTCTCCGCAATGGCCAAAGTTTAAGTAGCATAAAAAATCATCATATGGGAGGAATGCACAATGGCGCACAAACGCGCATTCGAAGCACTAGACCGAACATTAAAAGATCTGCAAAATGACTCGAGATGTTTTGGTGGTGCAATGATTTTATTATCTGGCGATTTCCGACAAACACTACCAGTCATTCCAAGATCTACTGATGCCGACGAAATAAACGCTTGCCTCAAAGCATCAAATCTGTGGCGATATGTAAAGAAACTTCAACTGTCTGTAAATATGAGAGTTGCATTGTTGAACGATCTATCTGCTGATGATTTCTCGAAGCAATTGCTGATTATCGGTAATGGCCGTGTTCCTGTTGACAAATCGAGCGGTTTGATTTCATTTCCTCCAAATTTTTCAATTTCGTATCATCAAAAGACGAGTTTATCAACAAAGTATTCCCGGATATCATTGCTAACCACAAAAATACTAAATGGTTAAGTGAGCGAGCAATTTTGGCCGCTAAAAATAAAGATGTAGATGACTACAATTTTATAATTCAAAATCAAATCGTAGGTACTCTGTATTCATTCAAATCTATCAACTGTGTAACAAACGAAGAAGAAGCCACTAATTATCCAACTGAATTTTTAAACTCCTTGGATGTGCCTGGTTTACCACCGCACAATTTAGAAGATAAAGTTCGCTCGGTAGTTATCATGCTTAGAAATTTAAACCAATCAACACTGTGTAATGGAACGTGTTTGGTGACAAGAAAAGTGATGAGCAATGTGATTCACGCGTCGATACTTAAAGGAACATTTAAAGATGAGGAAGTTCTTATTCCAAGGATTCCGATGATCCCAACGGATATGCCCTTTGAGTTTAAACGAATTCAATTCCCGATTCGTCTTGCCTTCGCCATGACGATCAACAAATCACAGGGCCAATCCTTGACTATTTGTGGCCTCAATCTAGAAAATGCATGTTTTTCTCATGGTCAATTGTACGTGGCATGCTCACGTGTCGGCAAACCATCCGCTTTATTTGTTCTTGCGCCTGACCAAAAAACAAAGAATGTCGTTTACCACAAAGTGCTTGAATGAAAATAAAGCCTAAATTAGTTCAGCTAAAAAGTAACACGACATTCATTGACTATTAGGCGGTACGAAGTTTGCCGGGTCAGCTATTTCGTGGAAATATCAAACAATTGGCAAGATTGAATTATCTCTAAATATCCTGTGCAAGCATCAAACTCTGTGCACGAGAACAGCGCAATGACTCGAGATGTTTTGGTAGTGCAGTGATTTTATTATTTGGCGATTTCCGACAAACACTACCAGTCATTCCAAGATCTACTGCTGCCGACAAAATAAACGCATCAAATCTGTGGCGATATGTAAAGAAACTTCAACTGTCTGTAAATATGAGAGTTGCATTGTTGAACGATCTATCTGCTGATGATTTCTCGAAGCAATTGCTGACTATCGGTAATGGCCGTGTTCCTGTTGACAAATCGAGCGGTTTGATTTCATTTCCTCCAAATTTTTGCAATTTCGTATCATCAAAAGTCGAGCTTATCAACAAAGTATTCCCGGATATCATTGCTAATCACAAAAAAACTAAATGGTTAAGTGAGCGAGCAATTTTGGCCGCTAAAAATAAAGATGTAGATGACCTCAATATTATAATTCAAAATCAAATCGTAGGTACTCCTATATAAATATATTATTTTGTATCATTGTTTTACGTTCATCAAAGCCTAAATTAGTTCAGCTAAAAAGTAACACGACATTCATTGACTGTTAGGCGGTACGAAGTTTGCCGGGTCAGCTAGTCTTTAATAAAAAGTTGGTTTTGTTCCTTTTTTGTATCATTGTTTAATTCCTAAAGATTAAATTCATTTAGTAAGCAGCGAAGCGCGCGGGTCTGCTAGTAACATATATATATACATACATATACATATATATTTTTACTTACAAGATTGGTTGCATTTTCTAGAAGCGGACATAAACTACTACAAAATTCAATGCTGATGTTCTGTGTTAGAAAAGGATATAAACCAAAAGGAAAATTTTTAGACACTGTGATTGTTAGAAAAATTAATTTTCACACAAATAGTGCATAGGTTCTTCGTCTGATAGTGCTACGTGTGTAGAGATGGCTAAAATTACTAACACTACTTGACAAAACTGAACGTTTTTGTTTCCACTTCGAACCAAACCGACTTTTTCTGATAGATCGGGAGCCTTTATATTATTAAAGAATTATGGACTTGTTTTCTATGTCAGATATTTTTTTTAAAGAATGTTGTTGGGCTAGCGAGCTTTTCACTATGTGTTTATTTAGAGTAAAATAAGAAGCATAGTGGATTCGATATAGTTTATGTGTGTGCAACTTATTTGTTATCAAATCTAAGCGATGTCGATTGAAGACGCAGGGTCTGTTCAATAGGCGAGAGAAGTTCGTGAATAATCAAGACGGTAGAACGTGAGTGCGATTATCTGCCCGTGCCCTAATGCAAGCGAGAGAGAGAACGAAAGAAGCGATAGAAGCTCGGGCTGCTGCTGAGCCGAGTACGAGCGATAGATAGGGAGAGAATGCGAGAGACCAGCATAGATGCTGCAGCTGCAGGAGCAAATGAAGAAGGAGATATAAAGAGGAGAAAGAACGGCCGCTGCCTTGAGTAATTACACTAGTCAACACGACAATTAGGCTGTGGCCGAAAATTACTTTTTCAGCAGCTTAAAGCCTAAAAGATATTAAGCTTTCAAAATTTCATAATTTTTTGCGGTTTTTTATTTTATTTTTTTTTTTTTTTTTTAATTTTGACTTTCAAATTTTGGGAAAAGTCGAAAAAAAAATTTCTTGTCCAACATGTTTGGTTTTAGATAGACACATTAATTGAGCGTCGTTTAAGCTATTGTTCATTAGAATTTATGAATAAGCGGTCAATTTGCTTTTTCTTACGACTTTTCCCGAGTTTTTAAAGTCAAAATTTCGGGAAAAAAATACCGCAAAAAGTAATGAAATTTAAATTTGAAAACTAAATATCTTCCAGCAGCAGATACAAAGTGTCTTGGTACGATTTATAGCTGCATTTGTCAGCTTTTCAGAACTGCAAAGTTTTATGCACCCAGATATAAGATACTTAATTAATGTGAAAAATAGAAGCACTACCTCTGAAAAAAACAATAAAAAAAACAGGCTTTTAAAAATTCTTTAAAAAAATGAAACCATAAAAATCAAAAATAAAGTTATTTCAGGCTGTGAAACCATACAAATGTGTTTTTCGGAGGGTTGGTCAACCAATTTTGGCTCCACTGTTTCTCCATAGATTTTAATGAACAAAACAATAAATGACGCCGAATTAACGCACAAATTACATATACACACACAAATAAAGGACAGATTTTTTTTTTCGATTTTTTTTTATTTTTTTAAATCAAATGTAAAAAATATCGCCCAAAAATCATAATTTTTGCATTTGAAAGCATAATATTTCCCAAACGGTAAGCTGAAATCACGTTGTTTGGGTCTAATTAATAGCTGCAGTTCTTGCGTTTTCAGAATGGCAAAATTCATTACATACTTAAGTTATGTCAAAAAGAGGCACTACGTCTGAAAAAGCTTAAAAATACCAGTTTTCAAAAATTCTTAAAAAAAAGTTCTGTGATGGGAAACAAAATTTCTTAGCATATTTAAAGCCCGAAATCTATAAAAAAAAGTTGGTATGGTTCGAAGCGGTGAATGCTGTCGGGTAGTGTAATTTTTCATGTTGTCTCCCATGCTATCTCTCTCTTTGTAGAAAAGTTATCAAAGTCTAATGTCATATTGCACGACAACAAAATACTCGGCCAAACTTACCTAGGTTACTTGCTATATATAAAAAAATAGAATTATAGAGAAAAAAAATCCTTATCTAACAAAAATTTGATATTCGAAGCACTCATCAAATGTAAATTTTGTTGTACCGTTACAAAGTAATTAAATCTATACGCTTTTAAAGCTTCGATTAAAAAATATTCAAAACTTTCAGGTGTTTAATTTGTTGTATAAAAATATAAAATAATCATATTAATGCTCTTTTCCTTTATTTCATAGCCTCCGAATTTTGGGGGTTTGGGTCTGAATAATACACAGTATGGAAGACTTTGTGAAATAGTTGGTGCCAACGACTTAGGACTAGGAATAACGATTGGCGCACACCAAAGTATAGGATTCAAAGGAATACTTCTGTATGGAACACCTGAACAAAAGGAAAAATACTTACCTAAAGTATCCACAGAACAGGTCTACGCTGCCTTTGCACTCACGGAGCCATCTTCAGGTTCGGACGCTGGATCAATTCGATCCCGTGCAGTAAAAAGTGATGATCAAAAATACTATATACTAAACGGTTCAAAAATTTGGATATCTAATGGTGGAATTGCTGACATTATGACGGTTTTCGCACAGACTGAACTAGTGGATTTAAAAACAGGTGAAAAAAAAGACAAGGTAAACATGTTATATTTTAAAATCTTACTGCTCTAATCTTATGAATAAGGCAGACTATTGAAACAGTACAGAATAAAGAACATAAACTTACCAATATATTAATGCAAAAATTCTGATTTACAAATCTGCTTCATGTCATGATCGCACGTTTTTTCATGTTTTACCCATTTAAGATCTAATTAACTGCATAAGCGATACAGTCAAAAAATTACTTCGTTTCTTCCTTCGATAACACACACCACAATAGCAAAAATATGTACTTTAGGCCAAACATTTTTTTTTAATGGGGACACCTTGAATTCTGTTCTTTGTTATACTAGTACTAAAAAAGAGTTAAAGGGTATATTGTATTTATGGTAAAAGTGGATATGTGTAACTTATCCGAACCCATAAAGTATATACATTCTTGATCAGCATCAATAGCCGAGTCAATATAGCCATGTCCGTCCGTCCGTCCGTCTCAGAGACTATAAGAGCTAGAGCAACCAAATTTTGTTTCCAGACAGCAAGTGTATTTTAAAATTAAAAAAAAATTTTTATTCTAAAATTCTTAAAAATCATAAGCTCAAAAATGTATATACTGACTGAGTACGGGTAAAAGTCGCGTCCCCAGAATCGGCTCACACGTTCCTTCTCGTTATTCAATAAAATTATAAAATTTTTTCAAATTAGTTAGTTTAGTTTAATGTTTGGGGTTGCTACCACGAAACGAAAATACAAATTTTTGGGTAAATATGACATGATTACATTTATTTCCTACAGGACAGTTCTGTACAGTAGTGTTCTGTACTCAAAAATACTATACTCATTTCATGCTGTACAGCAGCGATGCCCAAAGTCAGCATACGGCTGGGCACCCACCAATACTCCCAAACAAAAACACATATACCAATAAGCGAACTTTGCAAGCATGAAGAAAAGACAGCAACAAAATCATAACAAAAGTTGGGTTAACACCAATCAGAGAAGAGACAAACCCGGTTTTTGCTGGACGGATCGCATACACGCAAAGATGTTTGCATGTGTTGGGCTATCGGTATGTTGGTACACAGCACAAACTGTGTATGCATACAAGAATTGGTTTCCTATGCTGTGGGCATTACAAAAACAAATGGGCTCCGTGGGCAATGGGCCTGGGCATCGCTGCTGTACAGTATATTCATTTCCTACTTGGTATTTTCCAACACAACAAAAAAAGAATTAGCGAAATCGGTCCAGCCGTTAACGCGTGATGCCGGGACCAAGGGAAATAGGAATTAATTTTTATATATATATAGAAGATAGATAGCTAGATTGTTTTTTTTGCATATGACATATCTGATATTTTTCTTTTACTTCCTGTTTTCACTCACTGTACAGTACACTGTATCAAATTAAGCGATGTCGATTGAAGACGCAGGGTCTGTTCAATAGGCGAGAGAAGTGTGTGAATAATCAAGACGGTAGAGCGTGAGTGCGATTATCTGCCCGAGCCCTAATGCAAGCGAGAGAGAGAACGAAAAAAGCGATAGAAGCTCGGACTGCTGCTGAGCCGAGTACGAGCGATAGATAGGGAGAGAATGCGAGAGACCAGCATAGATGCTGCAGCTGCAGGAGCAAATGAAGAAGGAGATATAAAGAGGAGAAAGAACGGCCGCTGCCTTGAGTAATTACACTAGTCAACACGACAATTAGGCTGTGGCCGAAAATTACTTTTTTAGCAGCTTAAAGCCTGAAAGATATTAAGCTTTCAAATTCAAATTTCATAATTTTTTGCGGTTTTATATTTTTATACCCGTACTCAAAAAAGAGTTAAGGGGTATATTAGATTTGTGGTAAAAGTGGATGTGTGTAACGCAGAGAAGGAAAATTTTCCGACCCCATAAATTATATATATTCGTGATCAGCCGTCTGTCTGTCTGTCTGTCTTGTTGAGCGCCTGGATCTCAGAGACTATAAGAGCTAGGGCAACCAAATTTTGTTTCCAGGCCCATGTGATATCACACTGCTACAAGTGTATTTCAAAATTTCGCCCCGCCCCCTTCCGCCCACACAAAGGACGAAAATCTGTGGCAGGCACAATTTTAAAGATACGATAAAACTAAAAGAGCAGTCATGCTCCAAAATGTAAATACTGACTGAGTACGGGTATAAGTAGAGTCGCGTCCCCAGAAGCGACTCACACGTTCCTTCTCGTTTTTTTTAAATTTTGATTTTAAAAACTCGGGAAAAGTCGAACAAAAAATTTCTTGGTCAACATGTTTGGTTTTAGATAGACACATTAATTGGGCGTCGTTTAAGCTATTGTTCATTAGAATTTATGAATAAGCGGTCAATTTGCAGCCGTTTGTCCAAAACAACTCAAAAATAATTTTACCTGAAATTAGTGCTTTTTGGTTCTGGTTGGTTGCATAGAATTTTGCAGTTCTGAAAAGCTACGTTGGTTTCGTTGCGATTTGTTGTGGTTTCTTTTTAGGGGGTTCGACGTCTTGTACGTGGATGGTAGTAAGCACGGGTTCAGTGGGCATGGGGCGACGGTATCGTGACTGTAGCAGCGTGGTGCCTCATTGGATCGTCGTTTCGGTGGCATATAAGAAGTCCATGCCGACAATAACTTGTCCCAACATGTTTGGCAGGACCAGGAGCGGGATTGACCTCCCGTTGATCCAGCTTGATGTGCGCCAGTAGAACTTGTGTAATCTCTCTGACCGAGCCATCGGCCAGCCGTATGCGAACGCATGCATCTTGCAGGTTGTTGTTGTCTAGTTGTCGGGCGAGGCTTGCGCTTCCGTTTCTTGTCCTTCTATGGTCACCATTGCCACTATCCGGCCGTTGCTCACGTGTGGGAAGTTCTCCCTGTCGGTTCGTTGGCTCTGTGTATATCAGTTTGATTATTCTTCCCGACCAGCGTGGATGCGCTGACACCATGACTAGAGCCGTTTTGCGTTACAAGCAGGTGTCGGTAAGCACAATAACGTGTTACGATTATGCGAAACTATATAGAAAAAGAGTGCTGAGCTTTTTACGCAAGCCTCTAGCATTCCAGTAGATAACTAAATAGGAGGTAGTTTGTTTTTTGGATGGATAGAAGTAGAGCGGCAAGATGAGGGTGGAGATTGAGTACTGGCCTGACTATTAGGAAGAAGTATGGGGCCTATTCTTCTTATAGGCCTTGTACTCTTTCACATCCAAGTGCTCCAGCCAAAATTTGGCAGAGCAAATGGTTTCCAAATAAGTTGGGCAGTTGCTTATCTTAAAGGAGGCTATCGTCCTGGCATAAGATAAATTAAACTTAAATTAAACTTGATCCAAAAACTTGCCGCTTTGGTGGGACTTTCGATTCTGCCGTCAGCCTGTTTTCATTAATTTGGGTGACCGCGGTCGGCGGTCAGAATGTCCTCTACTTTTGCCCTTTACGGCTCGGAAGCTTGTAGCTCCAGGCCAGTCGATACCTCTGGTACCTTCTGTCGAGAAGGTTTTAAGGGGAGTTTTAATTCCTTCGGCCTGGGCGGCTCCTTGCAGCGACTCATACCTCCCCACGTCGTACCCTGCTTCTTCTTTATTCTCTTGTCTCTTTCTATCAGCATGTCGGTGAGGTCCTGGCTAAACCCTAGATGTTGGAAACCGTGACTACTAGTTGAGGGACCAGTGGAGACGTTGTAGGATAAGGACGTTGGGAGGCCTGCGCACTGGTAGCTCACGCTACCGCCGGTATAGCTCTGGTAGTCGCAGTAGCAGTAGCAAGGAACTTTGGATCAACTATACGATTATCGCGACCAAATGGTAGCTCGCGAGGGGGCTTGTTGATTGACTATTTTATAATATTATAATGTTTTTTAATTTTTTGTTATATTGAACTGACAATTAATTTTTTTATTTTAATATAGGTTACTGCGTTTATTGTGGAACGATCATTTGGAGGTGTTACAAATGGTCCACCAGAAAAAAAAATGGGAATTAAGGCATCAAATACAACGGAAGTTTACTTTGAGGACGTAAAAATACCAATTGAAAATATTCTTGGAAAGGAAGGGGATGGATTTAAGGTTGCTATGAATATTTTAAATAATGGTCGGTTTGGAATGGGAGCAACGCTCTCCGGCACGATGAAAAAATGTATTGAAATTGCTACTTCTCATGCTAACAACCGGGTTCAGTTTGGACAAAAACTTAAGAACTATGGCTCTATTCAAGAAAAATTAGCACAAATGAGCATGCTTCAATATGCCACAGAATCTATGGCATTTACGATATCCCAAAACATGGACGATGGGAGTCAGGACTACCATTTAGAAGCGGCCATATCAAAAATATATGCAAGTGAAAGCGCCTGGTACGTTTGCGACGAAGCTATTCAAATTCTGGGTGGTATGGGATTCATGGTAGAATCTGGACTTGAACGAGTTTTACGAGATTTACGAATTTTCCGAATTTTTGAAGGCACAAATGATATTCTTCGTTTGTTTATAGCACTAACTGGAATTCAATACGCAGGATCTCATTTAAAAGAACTACAAAAGGCTTTTAAGAATCCATCTACCAATTTGGGTTTAATATTTAAAGAAGCTTCTAAGCGTGCCGCTTCTAAAGTTGGTCTAGGTGGCAGTGATTTAAGTTGTCATGTAGCTCCTGAGCTTCAACCCTTTGCCAAGAAAACTGCAGAGTGTATTGACCTTTTCGGTCAAACAGTTGAAGAGCTATTATTACGCTACAATAAAAATATAGTAAACGAGCAATTTATATTGAACCGACTGGCCAACGCAGCTATAGATATATACGCTATGGTTGTCACACAATCACGGTCATCTAGAGCTTTAAAACTTAAGCTTCCAACTGCACAGCATGAACTTAACTTGACCAAAGTTTTATCCATCCAGGTAAGTTGATTTAACATACGTCCAAGGCAAGGAACAGAAAAAATAAAGACGAGTTTGTACGTTGTGAGGACCACGACTATACTATATACTCGGCACTCAGTCAGTATAATTGTAAGCTTATGATTTATGCAACCTATACAATAAGGGGTGTCACAGAAATCTCCAGGGATTTTGATTCGAAAGATTTGTCGAATCAAAAGATCAGAGTCTCCTGAGATTTCATTTTATTGGAGTTCACGCGCAACAATCAGAATTGTAGCACAGAATTGTAGTATTTCAAAAATATTTTTCTGAAATATTGGTCTCTGTTTATTTTATTGTTTATTATCAGGTAGTACAGACATTTTTTTAAATATATCTGCTCACTGAGCATATCCCGGGGGAACGGTGGGAGCTTCTATGAGATGTCAAACTCCGATTCACACCAAACAAGAAAAACAGATGATGCACTCAATTTAATGCAGCGGAAAATTTATTGACTTCTAAAATTAAAATTAATTTTCATAATTTGCCTTCTTGAGGCCAAAATTGACTAACAGGAGATATTAGAATAAAAACACTGAAGTCAGGAAGGTTCTTGTCATTTGTGACTGCTTCTATTATACCCAATCAATGTTTTAAATACAAATATATGTTAGAAGGCTGGGTCGCGCACACAAGTGCAGACCTCCCGAGAGAGCAGAGAGAGCTCAGAGGCCTCTCGCCATTCCATTGTAAGTCGTCGCTTTGGACAGTCGTAGTTGGTATCAATCGTGTTGTCAGTCGCTTTAAAAGCATATCCACCGAAGCTGTATCCACTAGTACTATATTTATTCAACAAACATACATTTTTTATTTATTTTTTTTCGTGATTTTATTTATCTTATCTTCCCTAATAGAGACTTACGACAATCTAATATGTTTATTTAATTAATTACACTTAATTTCTTAGAGTACGTCCCTAGTTAGGTATTATTGCTGGGTGGGGAGTCTCTTCGCCGGAGTCGTGTATGGCTAGTGTGCCAAGTTAGAGACTGCGCAAGTCTATTAGGATGGGCTTGAAGCTTGGCCTGATACTTTGCTTTCCCTTTAGCAATTTCATCCTTAACTGATCCTACATTTAAGGCTTTATGGATATTTTCATTCCGTAGGTCGAAGAATGTAACAAATTCTGTTTCGGAAATGCAGAAGCGCAGTGGGCAGTATACTGCGGCTAGGTTTAGGTAGCCGCTCTGAATTTCAATATGAATTCATGTTGCCTATAGGTGTAGCAAATGAAGGCAATGGATGATGCCTGCGATGCTTGATGCGATGCTTGATCAGATCGCCAGTACCTCCATGTGCCTTACCATCGGGATGATTTTTCGCATAGAAGTTATAGCCATTGAGGTGAAAATAGTGTTTATTTGTTAGGTGAGTCTCTGATATGAGCATGGCGTCAATGTTGTGATGAGCGAGGAACTGTAAGAGTTCGCATTTTTGCTGCGAAATGCCATTTGCATTCCAGAAACATATATTTAGACGAGCTATTTAAACAGATTTCTGTTTGATTAGGATCTCCAGGAGAAGATATTGGTTGCGCAAGCTCCTGCATCGTTTCTTGTATTGCTACCATTGTGTTTGTTATAGTTACCAGCATAGACTCAATTCTACTATGCAATTGGGACGGATTTGCATGGGTATGTTGGGCAGAGATTTTTGGGATCTGATTTGATGCCTGATGCTGCATTATTCCTGCAGTGGTTGGTTGAAGTGTCGGCTTAGAGATTGAGGCGTACGACTCGTTGTTGTAACTCAGCGCCTGAGCAAAAGAAACTCCTGGAGTCGTAGTTGATGGTATATATGGTAAGTTTTGTCGGACGACCGGGTTTTGAGCTGCAGTTATTTGTTGGCTTAGGCGATTTTTCAATTCCTTATAGACTGGACAAGCTCTATAGTTGGCAGTATGGTTTCCTCCACATTGGCTTACATAAACGTACATTTAAACACACATTTCACATATTAATGTAAGATACGTAACTGCTTTTATATAAAGCAAAATAAAAGACTTCGGCCTAGAGGTGGAGAATGTTAATTTTTCTTACGCCACGGAGATAGCATCGTTCAAGATAAGCGTTTCTCCTACTCAATTTGAAACCATTTGTTCCGCCAAATTTTGTCCTGGGCATTTGGTGGTGAAATAGGTCCCATAACTCTCCCTAAAAAAAAATCAAACCAGTGTTCCATCCCATCTCCACCCTCATCTTCCCGCTCTACTTCCCCCTTTTAGCTACCTACCAAAAGGCCAAAGTCTTGCGTAGTAAGCCTGTACCCTGTCCGCTTTCAAAACTGTTTCTATTATTTCTATGTCGCTATTAGATAAAACCATTTGATAGTTCTTGGTGATTTCAACTTGCCAGGTGCTGTTTGGTCTTCGGTAACCGAGTCTAATACGCTAGTTCCCAACGACAACGACTGTTGTATTTGAGGAGCTAAATAAGAACATTCCAATTGAGTGCTAGATATAGACTGACCATTTATTATATAGAGTTGCCAGATTATAATAATACAAATAATGCGTTAGGTAATTTTAGGAAAATCGATACATAACAAATCTCCTCCTTTAAATTAGATACTTTTAGTAGTATTTTCTTTATGACCTGAAATCATTAGGTGCGAAACGATGAACTTGCTGGCGAGATCGAGTGCTTCGACGAACTGGTATGCAAGACTGGCGCCGTGAAGGTATCTGTATCGGCTGCTGGATAGGTTCCCCTGAGCGTTCGGAGGAACCAGGATCAGGATCCGGATGCAGCAATGGTGGTGGAACTAGCAGTTCATCTTGCCTGAGATACTTCGGACTTAATTGCCCTTAGCTCCTCTACGCATGCAGCACCAGTCAACATGTCATCAACGTAAAAGTCGGACCCAATAACGTCAGCAGCTTTAGGGAATGATAGCATCACAGACTCACTCAACCTTTTTAAACACCGGATAGCCAAAAAAGGGGCTGGTCCAGTCCCATAAGTCACGGTGTTAAGCTTGTATAATCTCAAGGACTCAGATGGGTCTCTTCTCCACACTATCATCTGAAACTGCCTATCCGCTTCATTCACCATCACTTGGCGATACATCTTTTTCACATCGGCAGTCAGGGCGAACCTGTGCAGACGGAAGCGGAGCAGTGTTGAGTATAATTCCTCTTGAATGGTCGGTCCGACCATCAGAATCTCATTCAAGGCCACCTGAGAGGACGTCTTCGACGACGCATCGAACATGGGTATAACATGGGTATTGCATGGGTATGTTGGGCAGAGATTTTTGGGATCTGATTTGATGCCTGATGCTGCATTATTCCTGCAGTGGTTGGTTGAAGTGTCGGCTTAGAGATTGAGGCGTACGACTCGTTGTTGTAACTCAGCGCCTGAGCAAAAGAAACTCCTGGAGTCGTAGTTGATGGTATATATGGTAAGTTTTGTCGGACGACCGGGTTTTGAGCTGCAGTTATTTGTTGGCTTAGGCGATTTTTCAATTCCTTATAGACTGGACAAGCTCTATAGTTGGCAGTATGGTTTCCTCCACATTGGCTTACATAAACGTACATTTAAACACACATTTCACATATTAATGTAAGATACGTAACTGCTTTTATATAAAGCAAAATAAAAGACTTCGGCCTAGAGGTGGAGAATGTTAATTTTTCTTACGCCACGGAGATAGCATCGTTCAAGATAAGCGTTTCTCCTACTCAATTTGAAACCATTTGTTCCGCCAAATTTTGTCCTGGGCATTTGGTGGTGAAATAGGTCCCATAACTCTCCCTAAAAAAAAATCAAACCAGTGTTCCATCCCATCTCCACCCTCATCTTCCCGCTCTACTTCCCCCTTTTAGCTACCTACCAAAAGGCCAAAGTCTTGCGTAGTAAGCCTGTACCCTGTCCGCTTTCAAAACTGTTTCTATTATTTCTATGTCGCTATTAGATAAAACCATTTGATAGTTCTTGGTGATTTCAACTTGCCAGGTGCTGTTTGGTCTTCGGTAACCGAGTCTAATACGCTAGTTCCCATGTCACGACTGTTGTATTTGAGGAGCTAAATAAGAACATTCCAATTGAGTGCTAGATATAGACTGACCATTTATTATATAGAGTTGCCAGATTATAATAATACAAATAATGCGTTAGGTAATTTTAGGAAAATCGATACATAACAAATCTCCTCCTTTAAATTAGATACTTTTAGTAGTATTTTCTTTATGACCTGAAATCATTAGGTGCGAAACGATGAACTTGCTGGCGAGATCGAGTGCTTCGACGAACTGGTATGCAAGACTGGCGCCGTGAAGGTATCTGTATCGGCTGCTGGATAGGTTCCCCTGAGCGTTCGGAGGAACCAGGATCAGGATCCGGATGCAGCAATGGTGGTGGAACTAGCAGTTCATCTTGCCACTGTGGTTGTTGACAAGAATCTGGTTGTGGGGTTTCGGGTATATACCAAAACTTTGCGGAACTGATGTTGGAGGTATTTGCCGACAACTTTGGAGGATAATGCAGAAATCGTATTTGGAGTTGTTGTAGACGACATTTGAATAACGAATGGAAACTGTGAAAAGGCATCTACACAAATTAGCCACATGGTACAAAATATGGGACCAGCGAAGTCAATATGGATTCGCTCCCAAGGTGTTGTTGCTGCAGGCCAACTATGATACTCTTTTGGTGGTGCAGGGTTATTACATTTGCAGATGCTGCATGATTGAGCAAGGTTATTGATGTCTTCGTCGATGTTAGGCCACCAAACATGTTGCCTGGCTAACTGCTTCATTCGAACAATACCCCAATGTCCCTCATGTAGAAGTTTCAGGATATGGGCACGTAGAGTGGTTGGAATTACTATTCGATTTGTTTCTTTATGAAGGCATAGCAATTGCCGGTTGATGGTTAGAGCAAACTTACGATTGAAGTAAGGCAATAAGGTTTCATTACCAGCTTCAAGTTTTTCTGGCCATCCTACAGATACATAGTGCATGACTTTCTTGAGAGTTTTTTCGTTGTCCATGTTTTTGAGTATAGTTTCTGAATTAATCGGTGATTTAAGTTCTTCTACAGTGTGGCAAGCTTCCTCTTCTTTGTCGAATTCTGGATCTGTACCCACTGGCAGTCGTGAAAGGGCATCTACATTGCCATGTGCAGATGTGGATCGATACTGAATATCGAAATTGTAGGCCATGAGTATGATAGCCCAGCGTTGTAGCCTGTTTGAAGTCATCAATGGAAAATGGTTGAAAACGGTTACAAGCGGCTTATGATCGGTTATCAATGTGAACTTCCTTCCATAAAGATATTGGTGAAAACGTTTTACTCCGAATATTATGGACAGGCCCTCTTTTTCGATTTGGCTGTACCTTACTTGATGCTTGTCAAGTGTTTTTGATGGAAAAACAATGGGTCTCTCTGTTCCATCGTTCTGAAGATGAGAAAGGACTACCCCAATACCAAATGAAGAGGCATCGGTCGCAAGTAAAAGAGGTAGATTTTCATCGAAGTGAGCTAACTACGTCGCATTAATGATGTGAGACTTCAGAGATATGAAGGCTTGCTGCTGTTGCGGACCAAAATGGTATTGAACGTGAAAAATTAGAATAGTTTTTCTAATAAAGATTGTGGTGGCGTAAAGATTTATTTAAATAGCGGGGACGATAATAATTGACGTGCGCTCGATCGACTTCAATTTCAACGATTATATTCTAAAATTCATTACATTTCGTTCTAAGCCTAGCTAACCTACGGTGGCAAAGCGGGGCGAATTCGCCTTGAGCGAAAGAGCGAGCTTTATTGCGCTCCCGCCTTGCCCTAACCTACTTACACTAGACTTCAAAACAATTCAAAAATAATCTTAACATAAAACATTGACCAAGACGACGACATGACGAAACACCGGCCCCGTTGAAGGCCTGAGCGGCTTCAACACACTGGTAGCGGCGCCAACTTGTGGATGGCCCGCCGAAAAATGCCCCCATCGCTCCTCCTAAGGTCGACGACCCTGACCATGCCGTCCTCCCCGGCGTGCGTGGCGATCACTCTCCCGAGGAGCCACTCCTGTGGAGGCATGTTGTCCTCGGCCACGAGGACGAGGTCTCCCTCCTTGACGTCGGGCTTCCGTTGGTGCCACTTGCCCCGAATTTGAAGGCCCAGGACATATTCCTTGGACCATCGCCGCCAGAACGCTTGCCTGACTGACGAGGCAAGTTGCCATCGCCGCAAGCAGCTGAGACCCTCCTGGTCCGGAGTCCGCAGTGCTGGGGGGGCGATAAGCGACCCGCCTGTCAGCAGGTGCCCGGGCGTGAGTGCCTCGCCGTCGCTGGGGTCCTGGCTGAGGGCTCCCAGCGGCCTGGAGTTCAGGACGGCCTCGATTCCGACGAGGACTGTGGCGAGCTCTTCGGCGGTCAAGAGCGCGCCTGCCTACGGCCCGTAGGAGTAGGCTCTTCGCAGACTTCACACCTGCCTCCCAAAGTCCTCCCATGTGCGGCGCTCGAGGCGGTATGAACGCAAATTCGCATCCGTTTTTTGACGCGAATTCGTGAACTGCGTCCGCCCCGTCCTCGAGCGCCTTCTGCAGAGCGCTGAGGTGGCGGCTCGCTCCGACGAAATTCGTCCCGTTGTCGCAATGGACGATCTGGGGATATCCTCGGCGCCCAACGAACCTTTGGAAAGCCAATAAAAAGAGTCAGTGGTCAAGTCGGATACAAGTTCTAAGTGAACCGCTTTGGACGCAAAACAAACAAAAAGCGCGATATAGGACTTGTATGGGGGCCTTCCTCGAATTTTCAATGTCGTCGAGACGGGTCCACAAAAATCAAGGCCGCAAATTGAAAATGGGCGGAGAGCACGGAGCCGGTCTGCGGGTAAATTTCCCATCAGTTGCGTCAGCAGTCGAGGCATGCATTTAAAGCAGCGGATACACGATCGAACTGTCTGACTGCAGACCTCCTGAGCGTTTACGATCCAAACACTCTGTCGAAGGATGCTCACAAGTGCTCGTGGGCCGACATGAAAATTGATATGGTGCAGATGACGAACATAGCTCCGCACGAATTGCGAACGCTTCGTCAAAAGCAACGGAAACTTGGCATCGTATGATATAGGAGCTTTTGCTAGTCGCCCCCCTACTCTCAACAACGAAAAAGTACACCAAGTACCAGTGTCTTCATGGATGAAAGGGTTCAACCGCTGAAGACTAGGACCAACTCTAGATCCTTTCCGAACTTTCTCGATTTCCTCACGATACTCGTGATGTTGGATAACTTCAACAATTTTGCGAAAGGCTTCATCATACTCGGTCGGTGAAACCGTTTTTTCAAACGTTATGCTCGGGTTCTTACATTTTTTTATAAAGCGGAACATATAACAAAACACTCTAAGCAGCTTGAGGTGTGACGAGAATCCCTCGATGACATCTACCAAATCCGAAATTTCTACCGCAGCGGTCAGCCCGACCGCGTTCTTCCTCTTCTCCAGCTCGACATCTTCTGTAGGCTCGAAATGAGGGTTTTTTGGCCAGGTCTCTTCTTCATCCTTCAAAAATGATGGTCCTTCAAACCAGATTGACTGGACGATTTCTTTGACGTCACAACCTCTTGACACAATATCTGCAGGGTTCTGTTTTGTAGGGACATGCCGCCACGTAGCTTCATCTGACCACTCCTGAATCTCAGCCACCCTATTCGAAACGAACGTCGACAACGAAGATGGATGTGACCGAATCCAGTGAAGAGTTACTTCAGAGTCTGACCAATAAACAGCTCGTTCGATAGGGACCTTTAATAGGGGCTTGATTCTGTGACAGAGATCCGCGAGAAGGTGAGCGGCACATAACTCAAGCCGTGGGAGCGTTTTGGTCTTGAGCGGCGCTACTTTGGACTTTGAAGTCAACAACGATATTTTTAAACCTTCTGCAGTTCTGCTACGGACATAGACGCACGCTCCATAAGCTCTCATGGAGGCGTCAGCGAAGGCATGTATTTGGATCGGTGACATCGTATCGGAATAGACAAACCGAGGTATGGATATCTCTTCCAATTGAGACAGTGTATTTTTCAACATATTCCATGCTGTTTCCAAATGCATCGGAATCGACTCATCCCAATCTAGTTTGTTAAGCCAAAGTTCCTGCAATAGGATCTTGCCCTTTATGACGATAGGACTTAACAATCCAAGGGGGTCGAACAGCTTCGATGTCACCGACAGTATGTTCCGTTTTGTCGCTCGGAGACCCATGACTTCATTGTCAATTTTAAACTGAAAGGCATCTTCCTTAGGCAACCATGAGATTCCTAACGCCTTAGTCGATTCTGAATCCGAGATCGTTATGGGTTTTGCTGTGCTCTCAGATGCGGTGATTTCAGGTGAAACCACTTCGCTAACTCAAACCCTGCGGTCTGAAGAACCTGAGATACTTCGGACTTAATTGCCCTTAGCTCCTCTACGCATGCAGCACCAGTCAACATGTCATCAACGTAAAAGTCGGACCCAATAACGTCAGCAGCTTTAGGGAATGATAGCTTCACAGACTCACTCAACCTTTTTAAACACCGGATAGCCAAAAAAGGGGCTGGTCCAGTCCCATAAGTCACGGTGTTAAGCTTGTATAATCTCAAGGACTCAGATGGGTCTCTTCTCCACACTATCATCTGAAACTGCCTATCCGCTTCATTCACCATCACTTGGCGATACATCTTTTTCACATCGGCAGTCAGGGCGAACCTGTGCAGACGGAAGCGGAGCAGTGTTGAGTATAATTCCTCTTGAATGGTCGGTCCGACCATCAGAATCTCATTCAAGGCCACCTGAGAGGACGTCTTCGACGACGCATCGAACACGACGCGAAGCTTGGTGGACGTACTTTGGGGCCGAAGGACACACTGATGTGGAATTACATAGTGTGGAGTAGAAGGAACCGTATTGTCAGTCGGTGACATATGACCTAAGGAGAGGTACTCTTCCATGAATTCCAAGTACATTTTCTTCAACTCAGGGTCACGAGACAATCTTCTTTCGAGCGACAAAAACCGCCAAAAATCCAAAAACAATTTGGATCTGATTTAAACGGCAGCGTTACTTCAAACCGACCTGATGGCAATACCTGAGTCGTCTTCCGAAAGTGATTTTCACATAACGTGTGCTCAGGCGAAATAATTTTCTTTGGAGATGGCATTTCTTCCAGTGACCAGAATTTTTGCAAGGTCCTATCAATGGAAACTAACAGCTCTTCACTGCAACTCAAACTGTTTGCCGTTTGGGGGGCAGAACTTTTGGAAACATATTTTCCCGAAACAACCCAGCCAAGAAGGGTCTTCTGAAGAGTTGGATAGTCAGGACCTTGCTTGATTTGACCAACAGCTAATAACTCAAAGAATGATTCAGCTCCAATCAGCATGTCTATTCTTTGTGGCTTGTAGAAATAGGGGTCTGCCAGTGGTAGGTTCTCTGGGATTTTCCAATCAGTTACATTAACTGACTGGTCAGGATGAAATTGATTTCAGGATCCAAAAATCAAAGGAGAACTCACTACCATTTATGGGATCCAGAGTCAAGGAGAGCTCTGGCCAAAATGTGTACACCATTTTTTGTTCTGACACTTACGATCGACGTAGCCAAAATCACTCTTTCCAACGAAGTCGCATGCAGAGCATGAGAGGTGGAAGGGTGGTCCTGATTTAAAGGAGGAGACGAACTTTCTGGGGGTGGCGGCAACGCGAGACTATTATCAGTCACTGTGTATCGATGCATCAATGTGTGATGTGAGCGGCCACAAACTCGACATTTGGCGACCTTGCATCTTACAACAGTGTGACCCTTTTGCAGACAATTTATACATAAGGACGCAGACTTTGTGAACTCGAACCTTTGCATAACCGAGAGACGTGAAAATGGCGTGCAGTTGGCCACTACATGGTCTCCCGAATTGCAATAGCTGCATGTTCGCTGAGCTCTACTGTTGGGGGGAGTGGAAGAATAAGCAAATGAACGGCGATTGTGCGACTTGCTTGGCATGACTTTTTCTTGCCTTGGCTTTGTCGACTCTTCCGCAGACAAATGCTGGTATCGACGATTTAAAACTTTTTCAAAGTCGGACCAAAGCGGCAACTTTTCGAAGTCAAGCTGTTCTTCCCACTTCTGTCTAGTCACTGGGTCGACTCTGTTCAAAACGAGATGAATGAGCATTGCATTCGAAATCTTCGTATCGTCTCCTATCGATAATAATGAACCATAGATCGATGACACTGTATCGATGAGGCTTCTTAGGGACGATGCGGACTGTTGCGAGATTTTTGGCAGATTGAACAGTGCGGAGATTTGGTTCGAGAATATTAGACATTCGTTGTCATATACTCGCTTTAGGCTGTCCATGGCCTTTGCATAATTGGCCTCGGTGACTTGGAACGCCTTTATTGTTCCTAATGCTTCATTAGAGGGGCACGAAATTAAATGATTAAATTTTTCGATCACCGGTATACTCTCATCATTATGAACAAGAGTCTCAAAAAGGCTAATAAAATTTTTAAACTCCGAATATTTACCACTAAATTTTGGTAGTGCCAATTTCGGAAGTCGAGCACGAGTTGGGGCTGTAGAAGCTGATAGCGAGGGCGGCGTATCGCTTGTTAGCTTCAAGGCATCGATAAGCGACATTATCTTTGCCTTGGTTACAATGGCCATTTCTTCCAGCTCGGCTCCAAATTCATCTTTGCTATCAATTTCTTCTATTTGCTCCTGCAATAGGTTGGCCTTGTTAATAGCAGAATTCAGAACATCGAGTCTGCATTGTAGCTCTGTCAATTGCAATGGAATCGACCCACCCTCTAATCGATCCTCTAAGCGGCGAATGCTTTTGACTCGGTTTCTGAGCTTACTTTTTAAGTCATCGAGAACAGACTTATTTTCTTGTGCCATTTTACTATTTATAATCTACGCGACGAAAACCAATATTTTTGTAGATAAAGAAATAATAAATGTTCAAACAAGAACGAAAATCGAAAACGACAATAATTGAATGTCGAGGCACGAGGTGTATAGTTGGTTGCAAGTGACAGCCAAAACGATATACCCTCACACTGTAGGGTAGCGCGTCACTTTCCAAGTGAGAGCAGAAAGAAAAAGAATGTGGGGTAGCGCGTCACTTCCCAAGTGAGAGCCAAAACAATATACCCTAAGAATGCAGGGTAGCGCGTCACTTGCGAAGTGACAATAAAAACAATATACCCTCGAAAAACAGGGTAGCGCGTCACTTGGCGCTCCGTTTTGATCAAGCGCGGCAGCGAAAATTCTCACACCAAATACACAGCAAGCAACGGTGGATAAGCGAAAGCGAGAGACGAAAAGAATGCACCGGTGCAGCTGCTTGTGTGTATGTATGTATGTATGGAAGCAAGTGTTATACACCGCGGCTTGGGTTAACGAACCAACTTTTTGGCGAATTTCACACAACGAGAGGGGAAAAGGGGGGGGCGACAGTAATTGCGGTAAACGATATATATATAATTGTGCGTCCAAATAGCGGTTCAAATAGAGTATGGTATGGTTTTTGTACATATGTGTTATATGGTGTTATATATGTATGTATGTGCACTAATAAATTAAATGCATGCAAATCAAACTCTACTATATCATACGGCTGTGCCAAGAATTGAAAGCGAGGTGCAATTTTTCCAGCACAAGACAATTTATATGTATTTATGTTTGTCTTCGGCTCTAGCTTTCAATTTTTTGCACAAATACCTCAGGCTCTGCGTTCGGATCTTTAAGTCCAGCTGCCACTTTCCTCTTGCAGTCCGTGCAATCACAAGGGGCCATTCGTCTCCTGGGTTGCAGCAACGGTGTCTGATGGTGAAGCGGTAGGTAACCAGCAGGGAGCAGCAACGGTGAACGAGCAGGGAGCAGCAACGATCAGCAAGCGGGTGAGGGTATTGCGCTGCCGACACGATGGTTTTGGCAAGTCTTTTGTTATTTGAAGCACAACACGACGCGGGCAACTATGCACTACTTTTAATTCTATAATATAGAATTAATTAGTTATATTATTTATAACTAATCAGTATGTATGTTTTTTTTTTGTCACTATTATTTGTTGCCTTTATATTTGTTCTTTATTGTCCACCCGGGGGCGCCATGAAAAATTAGAATAGTTTTTCTAATAAAGATTGTGGTGGCGTAAAGATTTATTTAAAAGGCGGGGACGATAATAATTGACGTGCGCTCGATCGACTTCAATTTCAACGATTATATTCTAAAATTCATTACATTTCGTTCTAAGCCTAGCTAACCTACGGTGGCAAAGCGGGGCGAATTCGCCTTGAGCGAAAGAGCGAGCTTTATTGCGCTCCCGCCTTGCCCTAACCTACTTACACTAGACTTCAAAACAATTCAAAAATAATCTTAACATAAAACATTGACCAAGACGACGACATGACGAAACAGAACGTTTTTTCTGCGAAGCTGGTTCAGAGGCGAAGCCAGCTGAGAGTAGTTTGGAATAAAGTTACAAAGGTAATTTACTTTACCCATAAAAGCTTCTAATTGTTGTAAACTAGAAGGCGGTTTCAAGAGTTTTACAGCCTCTAAGCCAGAGTTGTCTGGAAGAATCCCCTTTTGGCTGATTCTGCGTCCCCAATATTCAATTTCATCTTTGCAAAAGAAGCATTTTTCCTTTTTGCATTTGATGCCGTTCTCCTGAAGAATGTTGAGAACTTGGTCGATTCGATTCAGATGTTCTTCGCTTCTCGGAGCTGAGATGATGATGTCATCTAAATAGTTTCCACAACCTTCTATCCCTTTTAGAAGTTGCTCGAGGTATCTTTGGAAGATCGCAGGTGCGCTGGCAATCCCGGAAGGAAGGCGTTGATACTGGAAAAGTCACAGAATGTGTGTTTACGACCAGGAGTTGAAGATATGCATCCTTTAAGTCTATTTTGCTGAATTGCTTACCGTGACGAATGATGTGAAAAAGAGCTTCTTTTGTAGGCAATGGATACTGCTTTGTATCGATTTGTGCGTTGACTGCTTGCTTAAAGTCACCACAAATCCGAATTGCTCCACCTGGCTTAGGTGCAATCACAATGGGGGATGCCCAATTGCTGAACTTGATCGGCTTCCAAATTCCGGCCTGTGTTAATCTGTTTGCTTCTGCTTTAAATTGGTCCATTTGTTCCGTTCGCGCAAATGGACCAATTTAAATTTGACGGCTTTTATAAAACTTTGGTATTGCCGAAGATTTTTAAAAATATACTCGCTTTAAAATCTTTAATGATACCCATGACAGGCGCGAAGACTTCGTTATATTTATTAGAAATGTCACGTATTTTGTCACTGTTCGCATCATAAATGTTTGCTACTTGCATGATATCGAACCCGAATGTATTAAATAAATCCATGCCGAAAAGATTTGTTGACGTTTGCATGTTTGCTACAATGATTACCACTTCTTTCTCTTTTTGACCACACTTTGCCACAGTGTGCAGCTCCCCTAGCAATAGTATAGGTGTGTGTCCAAACGCATGTAAAACTCGGGAACACTTGTGCAATTGTGGCTTATTTAACAAAAAGTATGTATTCTTGTTAATCACGGAGGCTGTCGCTCCTGAGTCCATTTGAAATGAAATCACTGTACTTAGAATTTCGAGATCAATTATTTTTTTATTTAGTTCACTTTTTACTAGGCCCGTGACGCTGTGCACTGCTTCAATGGTGTCGATTTCGTTTGCTTGTTTATTGTTTTCTTTTTGACCTTGCCATTTACGTTTGTCTTGCTTTGACATACATAAGACAGATACCGCTTTCTACCGCACTTGTAACATACGGCATCGCGAAACTTGCAGCTCTCTCTTGCGTGAGAGACGCCATAACCTGAACACGATTTTAGTTCATTTTTGCAGGGCTTGGCATCATTTTTCTTGTCATCACTTTTTTTATTGGTATAGGTGAGGATTGCGTTGACTGGAATTTGCTTCTCCATGTTGTCTTTGAGCGTCGCTACGGTTTTTGTAGTCGTCTCGTACGTTTCTGCAACTATGAGGACATCTTCAAGAGTTGGTTGTGATTTTTGAAGAGCTGCTGCCCGTACTGCGTCATA
Organism: Drosophila ambigua; assembly: GCA_018150905.1. Taxonomy (NCBI): domain Eukaryota; kingdom Metazoa; phylum Arthropoda; class Insecta; order Diptera; family Drosophilidae; genus Drosophila; species Drosophila ambigua. Next base: position 734,996 of record JAECWS010000082.1, read on the forward strand.
GGGGTGTGTACGATGATCTGATCTCAGATCATTTCATCTACGTAGTTGGACATCTGAGAGCTCTTTGAATGTATAGTTGTTTAAATTGTTACTCCCGAAGAGGTTTTTTAGTAGCTCGAATTTGTTCACACCACACCACGAAAGAAAATAGGCTTTTTGCTTCTGCATTGACCGAATATGCGTTGAAATGCTGCGATAATTGTTCCAAATATGACTCCCAATTCTGGTTGTCTTTGTCGAACTTGTGAAATGCAGGACACATAGCCAATTCACCCGCTACGTTTGAATTGCAAGCACCAGATGTAAATTTTTCTAGAATTTCTTGCATCCATTTTCGTTGTTGTTCCAAAATTTCTTGTGTAAACTTCTGCTGTTGAGTGAGCAATGATGCGATCACGATTTCATCTGCCGGCATCTTGACGAATATCAAAATTTGATTTTTGTTTTTGCCTCGTCGCCAATAATGTTGTATTTGAGGAGCCAAATAAGAACATTCCAATTGAGTGCTAGATATAGACTGACCATTTATTATATAGAGTTGCCAGATTAAAATAATACAAATAATGCGTTAGGTAATTTGAGGAAAATAGATACATAAAAACGACATGCCTGTATTGACGGCTATGTGAACAATTTCGTTGGTCGATTGCTTCACCTGTGCTTTGTCTCCGATCCGACCATAGCGCTGCTAACCCGAGCCCTTCCGATCACAATTTTATTTATTTTAAAAGGTTCAACTATGAGCAGTTAAACTAACAAATTATAACTTAATATGAAAATGACAAGAATATGGATTATAAGACTATGGATATTATCCTGACCCAATAGGACCAATTTATTGGCAAAATACCCGCTATGGTCCAGCTCACAGCAAGTTGTAGACAGGAAATAGCCTATAGCCTATTAAGTAAAGATTAATTAATTAAATTTATTTGTTAACAAAGATTTTACCTTAATATAACTAGTGTCGAAGGAAAACAGATGGAAGAAGGTTGTTTGAGATGCCAAGCTTTTTTGGCACCTATATTTATCCAAAAATAAGTTAAAGAGTTTGATTTACTACGTTATAATGTTTATTTATACCGGCGGCTAGCTGAAGCCAATTGCTCGCTCTTTTGCCCAACCAGATAAATGTTCACAAGCGGGGGTTCAGTATGCAACCTATGCGGCGAGAGATTAGCATAGAACTCCTTGGGCCACGACGGCCGATCAATGCATGAGCCGAAGCGGCAGGTGCAGAGCGCCCTTTAACAGGGAGAGCGAAGCAGCACCGCCGAACGCTGGGGACATACATAAGCTTAGGTTTCGATACTCTTATACACCTAGTTACAGCTACATTTATTATTATGGTATACGCTTAAGTAGCCGCTGGCCCGAACGTACTCCCCCCGTTAGAAGCTCGCCTTTCAACCGACTTCTCAAGGGGCAGCAAACACGAGTAACGGCCCTCCTGATGGTTCCTGAAGCCGTCTTCAAATCAGCCACGGGGCATACTCCATCCTTACCTTCGACGACGTCGACCACTCTACCCAGTGGCCAACGCATTGGAGGAAGATTCTCATCCTTCACCAAGACGACATCGTTGACGCAGAGGTTTTGCGCAGGCGTACGCCACTTCGAGCGCTCTTGCAAAAGAGTCAGATACTCTTCGCGCGAACGACTCCAGAATGTCTGCTGCAGTTGAGTGACCCGCTGCCAACCATCCAGACGGTTGTAATTGAGCTTCGTTAGGTCAGGCTCGAGAATTGACTGATGCGGGCCTCCCAACAGCAGATGAGCAGGCGTCAACACATCCAAGTCCTCAGGATTTTCTGAAAGCGAGAGCAAAGGGCGAGAATTAACAATTTCCGCGATCTGGCAGATCAAGGTGCGGAGCTCGTCGAAGCTAGGGATGGATGGCCCAACTGAGCGGTACAGGTGATACTTTGCGGACTTCACGGCCGCTTCCCACAATCCGCCAAAGTGCGGAGAGCGCGAGGGGATGAAATGCCAGTCGATGGTGTCAGCCAAGCAGGATTCATGGACTTCCTTCATGTGCGAGTCGCTCAGGAAAAGCTTCTTCAGCTCCAGAAGCTCATTCTTAAAGCCAACGATATTAGTCGCATTGTCCGACCAAATATGACTTGGCCTTCCTCGAGTGGACGTAAAACGTTTCAATGCGCCTAGGAACGATGCGGTGGTCAGACCTTTAACAAGCTCCATGTGTATGACCTTAGATGTGAAGCAAATAAACACGCTTATGTAGCACTTGATCGGAGTCCTCGTGCGGATTTCTGATCGGTAGAAAAAGGGTCCACAATAGTCCACTCCAGTTACTTCGAAGGCCCGCGATCCTTCCGCTCCTTAGGCAAGTCTCCCATAATGTGCTCAACCATGCGCGGCCTCGTCCTGAAGCATCTTACACACTTGCTAACCGCTTTTGAGACGGCTTTGATTCCTCCAATAGGCCAATATTCTAATCGAATTTTAGCAAGCAAGGCGCGAGGTCCGGTATGGAGGTTCCGTTGATGATAATAACTTATCATTGCAGATGTTACGGGATGTCCCTTGGGCAAAATAAGCGGGTGCTGAGCATTAAACGGGAGCGATGAGTTGCAGAGACGGCCTCCAACTCGAAGTAAACCTGACGGATCGATGAACGGAGATAGCGAACTGATGGAGCTAGACTTCCTGACTTGCTCATTGCGTCTAATCTCCTTTAGGTCCGTCCACAAACTTGCCAGCTGAACGTGTCGAACAAGAAGATGCGTTCCTTGCTGTATGTCAGAAACCGTGAGTCCAGGATGCCTAAGACGATTAACGAATTTATGCATGTAGGCGAATGTGCGCTGCATGCCAAAGAAAGAATTAGCAAATTTGCATCCGGACGTGAGATCGGCATGCGGAGACGCGATCAGCAATACACGCTTGCGAAGCTCAATGGTCAGAGCTTCAGAAACGGCAGATACAGGCCACTCATCCTTAGAACCTAACAAAAACGAGGGGCCGTGAAACCACAGCTCTGACTGGATGAGGTGGCTGGGAAGCGAGCCTCTGGAGAGGATATCAGCGGGGTTCAACAATGTGGGAACATAGTGCCATTCCAACTCCTGAATTGTTGCCACTCGATTTGCCACGAAAACCTGGAATTTGGCTGGCTCATCCCGAATCCAAGATAACGCCGTAGACGAATCCGACCAGCAGTAAAACTGACCTGGGAAAATTCCCGTCTCCTTTAAGTTCCGCGTAACCTTCGCAAGCAAATGGGCTCCACTCAATTCCAGCTTTGGAATCGACAATGATTTTAGTGGCGCCACTCGAGACTTTGAGCACAAAACATTGCTCGACGACTCCCCTTGCCTGGGCCTGGACACGACATATATGCAAGCACCATATGCTTCCATGCTGGCATCACAAAATCCATGAACCTATACAATTGTGCTGGAATGATGGACAACGCGAGGAAAGGAAATACGAGAGATGCTTGCCAAACTGTTTCTCAGGTCAATCCAAGTTGAGTGCAGCGCTGTCGGTAGGCTTTCATCCCAGTCCAAATGTTCTCTCCAAATCTGCTGAAGAAAGATCTTGCACTTCACAATAACAGGATTAATCAATCTAAGAAGGTCGTAGAAACGCGCAATAGTTGACAAAACCGACCGCTTGGAGGGCCTTCAATTCGTGTGCAGCGCGGACAAGGCAAACAGCAGCTGATCTGACGCAGGGTCCCAAGCTAAACCAAGAGTTTTGGTAATGTCGCTTCCATCATGAAACCGCAGAAATTTCTCCACGTCGTCCTCTGGAATTCCATCAAGCACCTCCTGGTTACTCGAGCACCATTTTCTAAGCTTAAAGTTACCGCAAGACAGCAGACTTGAAGTTTGGTGCATCTTTTCCTTGACCTCTGCGACCGAGTTGCCGCCAGAGATGAGATCATCAACATAGAACTCCTGTTGCAGAGCAGCTGAGCCAAGAGGGTAGGGATTACCCTCGTCAATGGCCAGCTGGTGCATTGCGCGGCCCGCTAAAAACGATGTATCCCTCGTACCGTATGTGACGGTGTCTAATGTGTAGACCTGAACCTCGGACTGGATGAAATCCCGCCATAGGATGCACTGGAGAAAATTGTCGGATGGAGATACCTTTACGCAGCGGTACATTTTACAAATGTCACCAGTGAGAGCGACGGGATATGTGCGGAACCGGATCAGTATGTTAAACAATGCTGGCTGAATCACAGGACCTGTCATCATCACATCATTTAAGGAGCATCCAGTTGATGTAGCTGCAGAGCCATCGAAAACGACACGGAGTTTTGTCGTGGTACTATCCTCCTTTAAAACGCAGTGATGAGGCAGAAAATACTTGCAGAGGCTACGTGAGTCAGGATGGACTTTCGTTCTCTTTCGTAGTGACCAGACGTGTTTTTGTTTTGCGCTCCGCATTTTCCTTTTGTTTAACTTAAACAGCCGGTGTTTTTTATCTATAATTTAACTTTCTAACTAATTTACACTAAAATCAACCTTTACCGCGGGTGCATGCCTAATAATTGTGTAAAAACACAACTTATTTAATTAATTTTGTGCGTCGGTTATTCGTGTGTTTGTGTTGTTGCTTTTCGTAAGTACGCCCTCTCATTACATTTAGCCGCTCTTTTGTCGTAGTTACTGCCGTCTATCACTCTCTCTATCACCTACCTCTCAATAACTGTTCTTTCGCTCTCGCTCTTGTAATCTTTTTGTGCAGTAACGCTCTCTCTTTTAAGCTGTTGCTGCAACCACTCTCCTCTCTCATCTTTTATTGATATCGCTTTAAGCATTGCTCTAAGCATTTGCTCTGCACAGTGGTCTGATTGCTATTTGTTTTGAATTTTTTTTTTTTTTTTTAAAGTAAAAAAAATAAAAGACATAATATGGAATATTCTGTTGTCTGTGCCAAAAAAACCTGCAAGAAGCGGATCACCCATGACCAGCCCAATATCCCCTGCTGGCTTTGCGAAAGCGTAGTGCACGCAAAATGTGTAGGGATCTCGGGCCGTGTAGGAGACGCCATTTCACAAAAAAACGGCCTGCATTATAGTTGTGAGGAATGCCGTGCTGTGGAAAACGACATGCGTTCGTTCATGAGGCAGACGCGGAGTGGCTTCAAAGAGCTGATCGTAGGCTTTAAACAGCAATATGATCGGCTCTTGGCCATGGACACTCAGTTCAGCAGTTTACAGCTGCTGGCTGAGTCTCCGAGGCGCAAGAAGTCTACTCCGCGGGACTTGCAAGTGCCGACTGCCTCATGTCCGCCGGCATCTGAAAAACTTACTCCGACCACCCCCTTAGTGCAGCAGTCGATTACGTTTGCTACTCCAAGGGCAACGATCGCTGCTGGTGATGCAGATTCGGGAGCCGAATGCGTCACTTCGGAGAGTATGCAGTTAGAAATGTCTGTAGAGTCCGTGTCCATCGAGTCCGCACCCTTAACTATCCCCTCAGCTTCGCTTCCACCAGCTAATAGATGTCCAGGACCACCGGATACTGACATCACAGGTACTAGGCCTGTGGTGCCAAAACCACTGGTAGGAGTCCCACCGAAGCGACAAGTTTTTGTCTCGCGGCTAGCCCCTGACCTCACATCCCATGATGTGACCGCTTTTATACAAAGCAAAATAAAAGCCGTTGGCTTAAAGGTGGAAAAATTTAACTTTTCTTACGCCAGGGAGATATCTTCCTTCAAGATAAGCGTCTCCCCAACTCAATTTGAAACCATTTGTTCCGCCAAGTTTTGGCCAGAGCATTTGGTGGTTAAAGAGTTTAAGGCTAAGAAAAAGAATAGGCCCCCCATTACTCTTCCTAGCATTCAGACCAGTGCTCCATCTCCATCTCCATCCTCATCTTCCACCTCTACTTCCACCCATCCAAAAAACTAACTTCCTCTCTTGTAGTTACCTACCAGAATGCTAGAGGCTTGCGTAGTAAGCTCAGCACTCTTTTCCTTGAGAGTCTCGCATTCTCATCCCACGTTATTGTGTTCACCGAGACCTGGTTAAAGCCGGACATCCTTAGTTCCGAAGTTTTGGCAGGTCGGTACACAATTTTTAGAAATGACCGTTTGTCTCGACGGGGAGGTGGGGTCCTTATTGCAGTGGACTCAAACTTCACGTCGGAACATTTCATGGTCCAGGTTCAACAAGACCTGGAATTCCTGTGCGTAAAACTGATTCTCCCAGGCTTTTCCATCTTCATTACTTGCTCGTATATTCCACCTTCCTCGGATAACTTAATATACGAGCATCACCTGTCCGCTTTAAAAACTGTTTCTTCCTCGCTATCAGATAAAGACCATATGATAGTACTTGGTGATTTCAATTTGCCAGGTACTGTTTGGTCTTCGGTAAACGAGTCTAATAACCTTGTGCCCATGTCACGACATGACTTTATTGACGGCTTGCTAGACCTATCCCTGTCTCAAGTCAATCATGTGAAAAATTCCTTGGGTCGATTGCTTGATCTGTGCTTTGTCTCGGATCCGACCATAGCGTTGTTAACCCGAGCCCTTCCGCTCAGTATACCTGAAGACTCCTACCATCCCACATTCGAAGTGTCAGTCGATATTGGCCCTGCTGTATTGGATCGAATGGGTAGGCTATCTGAACGTGTCCGCTGCTTTCGTAAAGCCGAGTTTACGAAGCTTAATAACCTTATTAGGGATTTTGATTGGTCCGCTCTGTATTTGTGCACTGACGTTATGAAAGGCACAAACATTTTTTACAATGTACTTGACACATTTTTTGATTCTTGTGTCCCACTTTCTTGTCCGGTTAGATCTGGAAAGCCTCCTTGGTTTACCAAAGAGTTATCCAGTCTAAAAAATTTAAAATCAAGACTTTATAAAAAATTTCGAGAAGTTGGTTCTCCCTCTTCTCTTTCTCACTATGTAAAAGCTCGGTAAAATTTCTCCGTTCTTAACGCTCAATGCTATAAAAACTACCTATCTCGATGCAGGATACGATTTTCACAGGACCCTAAACAGTTTTACAGCTTCGTAAATAGTAAGCGTAGAACGTCCGCACATCCATCCTCGTTATCTTTTCTCAATATGTCAGCAAACAATGATCAGGCAATTGCCGATCTTTTTGCCAAATTTTTCCAAACAACCTATTCTCATGAAAACTACTCTGGTCAACCGTATCCATACAGTTTACCAAAGTCGAATGGCATCTTCAGCCCCTTGTTAAATGAAAGCTCACTGCTTCATGATCTTCGACTAGTTAAGCCGGTGTTTTCACCAGGTCCCGACGGAGTTCCCGGCTGTGTACTTAGGTACTGTGCCGATGCTCTGTGTGGACCCTTGCTTAAACTATTCACCCTATCCATTAACTCTTCATGCTTCCCCCCCATCTGGAAGGAATCTTTTATTATTCCGCTCCATAAGAAAGGCAGCAAGTCTGATGCAAATAATTATAGAGGTATATCTAAGTTATCCGCTATTCCTAAAATGTTTGAAAAAATTTTAACTCCGCACTTGCAACATCTCTGCAAATCACTTATATCTCCGTCCCAGCACGGATTTATAAGGCGACGATCAACAACCACGAATTTATTAGAGTTTACCTCTTTTATCATCAAAGGCTTTCAAGGTAACTTGCAGACGGATGTCATTTACACTGATTTTAGTAAAGCATTCGATTCTGTAAACCATTCCCTTTTAGCACAAAAACTTGACCTTTTAGGGTTTCCACCTAATCTTTTGAGATGGATTTCTAGCTACCTTCGTTCTAGGTCTCAAAGAGTCCTCTTCAAAAACTCCTTCTCTTCACCTGTTAAGGTTACTTCTGGAGTACCACAGGGCAGCCATCTAGGCCCCCTACTATTCACACTCTTTATTAATGATCTGCCTTCAGTATTAACAAACTCTCGAGTACTCATGTATGCGGATGATGTTAAACTTTGTGTCCAGTATAAGGACATTTCATTTCACTCTCGCTTGCAATCCGATCTCAATAACTTTCAATCATGGTGTTGTGCAAATATGTTACACCTAAATGCCTCGAAATGCAAAGTAATGACATTTCATCGCTCCAGCCCCCTTTTGGCTCCTTATAGCCTCTGCGGTGGTTCTCTTGAGAGAATTACCTTGGTTGATGATCTTGGTGTTAAATTAGACCCAAAGTTAAAGTTTTCTGAACACATTTCTACCATGGTAAATAAGGCCATGGGTGTGCTGGGGTTTATAAAGAGGTGGTCAAAGGAATTTGACGACCCCTATATAACGAAGACTCTCTACATCTCGCTTGTTCGTCCGATTTTAGAGTACGGCTCTTGTGTATGGTGCCCCCAGTACAAAGTACACCAGGACCGTATAGAATCAGTCCAGAAAAACTTTTTACTTTTTGCTCTGCGTGGCCTTAACTGGGATGCAGGTGTGAGACTGCCATCTTATCCTCGTAGATTGCTTTTAATAAACCTTCCAACCTTAGTTAGTCGTAGAAAAATGCTTGGTGTGATTTTTATGCACAACCTGATCAAGGGTGACGTAGATAGCCCTGACTTGTTGAGCCGCATAAACTTTACGATTCCTATTAGATCTACTAGAAACTTCATTCCTTTGTTCCTTCCGCTTTGTAGATCGAATTATTCCTTGCACGAACCATTTAGGGTACTTTGCTCGGACTTTAATTCCCTCTACCACATAATATCAACTACTAATTCCCTTCCTCTTCTTAAATCACTAATACTAACATACCTTTCCCGTAATTAGTTATATTTCTTAGCTATCTTTGCATGTTTAGCTCTTTGAGTTGTGTTTAGCTCTAATTTTCCTCGAATTTTTAGTCTAACACCTATCTTTCCTGCATGCTCGCGATCGGTTCGGTAACACGCGTCGCGCGTCATGCGGCAGCGCCCCTCGGTCGGTTGGGCGGGAGGAGGGCTGCGTTTCTGCCTGGGTTCCGCGCGTAACAGGCTTCGGCTTGGTGTCGCATGGGCCACTTGATGGTGCAGTCATTGCATATCAACGTCCAGACAATATGCTTTAAATCGATCCTTGAGCGCGGTATTACGATCCAGTTTTCGCTCCAAGCTGAGAAACCGTCGATACGCCTGAGTATAGGACTCTCCCAAGTGATCAGCATCATGCTTTAAAGGCAGCCGAACGGAGTACTCCCCTGATGGCAACCGTGAAAAGTGGTTTACGAAATGCGCCTCACAATCTACTTCTTCCTTTGTACTCAAGCTAGAATCCCCACAATTCTCAACTTCCCAAAACATACGAAGAGTTCGATCCAACCTTGCATTCATTCTATCCTCCGAACCCGGAGAATTTTGGGTTGCCAAAAGCGACGAGCTTGATACCCTCTGTCCACCACCAGATACGATCCACCCAAGCCGAGTCTTCTGCAGAAGAGGCAATCCATCTATGAGCTTGATTTGCCCTACGCAGAGAAGGTCATAGAATATGCTCGCGTCAATGAGGAGATCTACTCGCTGAGGATTAAAGAAGGCAGGATCGGCAAGCTGAATATTGGAGGGAATGTTCCAATCGGCTACATTAACTGCCAGACTTGGTTGGCTATCTGTGATTGTGGGTGCGATGAGAGCAGTGAGTGTGGTCGAATAGTCCGAAGTGCGAGACTGCATGCAAATGCTGACGGTGGATCCCTCAGTGGACACGCTAGTATCGCCCAGGCCAGAAACAAGGACAGACGATTGAGTTCTCCTAAGCTGAAGCTTCTGGGCGATCCTGGAGGCAACGAGATGAAGCTGAGATCCTGAATCTAGAATAGCGCGACAAGGAACCAAAACGCCAGATCGATTCTTCACCAAAACAACAGCTGTAGCCAGCAGCACAATATCGGAGTGGAGACCTTGGGCAGCAAGAGAGGTAGACGCATGAGACGGCACACTGCTGGCAGAATCCTGAACCGGCGTAATAGCTCCTGGTTGTACTGCTCGTTCTGGATTAGAAACAGCTTGGGAGCTCTGCTCTATATATGAGTCGAAGTGCAACAAGATATGATGCCTCCTTCCACAAACTTTACACTGGCCACCTGTGCATGCACGAGTCCGATGACCCGATTTTAGGCAGTTAAAACAAAGTGACAGCTTCTTCACTTCCTTGTGACACGGAAAAGGAGATAAATTTGTGAAGATGCTGCACGAGTATATTCCGTGGCCCGCTGAATGGCAGAAGAGTTAGAGGCAACAAAGGTTTTCTTTAGGTGTGTAGACTGGCTTTTTCCCACCTGAGCGCTACCAGCGTGTGTCGCTATAGCGTATTGCACGTTCTCCATCTTCTGGCATCGCTTCTCCAGGAAATCGTAGAATTCCCCAGCTGTTGGTATCCTGTCGGATGACGCAGTCTCTTCCGATTTGGTTTGGGTCTTCTCATCTAGCTTTTGCAGCAGCATGTGGATTATCATGATAATCCAGATATCTCCTCAGCACTTCCTAATGTCTGCCGCATCCGAGAGACATGAGCGAAGATGTTGGAACTTCTCGATTTCATTGAGGTCTACATCCCCTTCGATGACCGAATTGAACATGGCAATAAAATCCGCATATTCCACATAGCCACCGAGAAGCTAGGTAGCTTCAGCTCAGGAAGCCGCTGCTTGTGAGCCATGATGATGGTGTAACCTCCAGAGCTATTTGGCATGCTAGTTGAATGAGCAGCGACTCGCAAATGTCCTAGTTCGAGAGCCGCCAGCAGCTCGGCTTTCAAAGAAATGAAGAGCGTATCGAACGTTTCACGCAGCTCACTTCCAATCTCGTCTTCATCCAGTGATTCCAACTCATTATGGGACTTGTTGAACTCCTCACGCATTTCAGCGAACATGTCGAGGCGCACATCTATTTCAGACGCACTTAGATTGTCGATTTTATTCCCCGAGAATGACTGACCAAGACGCTGCAGCCGATCATGCAGAGACTAAACTTTACGCTTGTAAAGCCTCAGCCTTTTTTCATCCATCGCAATATTTCCGGCCGCACCTGTATTCGGCTCGTTGTCCATGCCAACCGGCGCAATGTAACGAAACAATGGAAAATGTAAGACCGCTTAAGCGACGGCGAAAGAACGGGAGCGAGAATAGCAGACACGGAAAGTCAAGGGCCGCGGCTGCAGCGACGCAGAGCAAGAGAGAATCGGCGATTAAGCAACGGAATATTAGACGGCTGCAGTCTTACTGCACTTGCACTTTAACTGTTCTTGTTTGCACAAAATGTATTTCTTGGTCGTTAAACGGCACAGCAACGTAAATCTTATTCGATTTCTATAGTTTTTAAACGAAACGCGATTAAAAGTTGTAGTTAAATCACGTCGGGCTCACCAATGTTTGAGATGCCATTTTTTTTATCCAAAAATAAGTTAAAGAGTTTGATTTACTACGTTATAATGTTTATTTATACCGGCGGCTAGCTGAAGCCAATTGCTCGCTTTTTTGCCCAATCATATAAATGTTCACAGGCGGGGGTTCATTATGCAACCTATGTGGCGAGAGATTAGCATAGAACTCCTTGGGCCACGACGGCCGATCAATGCATGAGCCGAAGCGGCAGGTGCAGAGCGCCCTTTAACAGGGAGAGCGCAGCAGCACCGCCGAACGCTGGGGACATATATAAGCTTAGGTTTCGATACTCTTATACACCTAGTTACAGCTACATTTGATATTATGGTATACGCTTAAGTAGCCGCTGGCCCGAACAAAGGTATTGTAGTTACGGCGAAGGCAACGGAAAGATTCATGGTCAGAGTAATTAGAAAGACAGAGTTGAAGATGAAGCGGAAAGTAATGCCTAGTCGGGCGGGAAGGGACAGAAATGCTAATAAGGCTACTGAGGGCAGTGGAATCAACCTCACCAGCGAGAAGTTTATGAAGAAAAGGCACTCAATTGCAAATCCTACGGCTTTCAAGAGAGCGGATATCGAGGAGCCGGAGCCTACTCTCATAAGAAGGAAGATGTCTAGAGAGGTCCCAATTTAGGGCACGAAGTGCAAAGAGAATGAACTGTTTTTGAACGGACTCAATCATTTCCTGATATTTTTGATAATGCGGAGACCAAACGCAGGAACCGTATTCGAGGATAGGACGGCCAAGGGATACATATAAAAGTTTAGTGGTATAGGGGGTCGGTGAACTCCTTAGCCCATCTTTTGATAAAGCCCAGGACGCCTCTGGCTCTATTCGAAATAGCGGATATGTGTGAGTTATAACACAGATTAGGTACAAAGATCATTCCCAGGTCAGTAATTTTGTAAAGGCGGTTTAAGGAACAGTTATGGATATTGTAGTCAGAGAGGTAAGGTTTGCTGCGATGGAATGCCATGACGTTACATTTGGAAATGTTAAAGGGAAGAATGTTTATTAGGCACCAGTTGTTGAGGGCGTCAAGATCTAATTGGAGACATAACGGAGACATGGGGTGAGAAACATGACTTCACATCGTCCGCATACATAAGTACTCGGGAATGTGTTAAGACTTGGGGAAGATCATGGATGAACAAATTAAACAACAAAGGGCTAAGATGAGGTACCCCCGGCGATACAGACACAGGCTTGGAAAGAGAGTTATTAAAACAGACACGATGAGATCGATTACTAAGGTATGCATTAACCCAGAAAATAAGCTTAGGCGGAAACCCTAGGAGAGATAATTTATTTATAAGCAGATTATGATTTATTGAATCAAAGGCTTTACTAAAGTCAGTATAGACTACGTCGGTTTTAGACTGCTTAGCGAAACCCTCATGCACGAAAGTGGAGAATTCCAGAGTGTTAGACGAAATAGACCGAAGTTTTACAAATCCATGCTGCGATTCAGAGAATTAGGAACGACAAAAGTGTTGGAGCTGAGAAGTGATTATTTTTTCGAAGAGTTTGGGAATGGCAGATAAATTGGAGATCCCACGGTAATTAGAAACATCAGATTTATACCCCTTTTTATGAATGGGAATAATATATGACTCTTTCCAGACAGTGGGAAAATCGCCGAGCTCGAGAGATAGGCTAAACAGTTTATGGAGGGGCACACAGAGAGAATCTGCACAAAGTTTAAGGACAGCACCAGGAACCATATCGGGGCCGGTAGAAAAGGAAAATTTACATGACTTTAAATTAATTAAAAGGTCATTATAGTCCATGAAGGGGGGATAGATACAGTTAGAACTATTCATATGGAAAGGATAAGATTGATTGGGACGAAGTATGTCAGAAGAAGCCAGAATAGAGGGATGGTTATTAGAGGGAACTGAATAGCAGAGTTGAAAAAATGAAGCGAAAAGATTAGCAATATCACAATCATCACAACCGTTGAAAGAAAAAGATGACGGAAATTGGGAAGAGTTACGTTTCGAGTTGACAAACCTAAAAAATTGCTTCGGATCACGCTTAAATCTATGTCTACAGGTAGTCATTATAACAAGTTTTATTAAATAAAAGAAATTTACTCTTAGCGATTGAATACTTAGAGAAGTCAGAGTTGGACGGACAGAAGTTAAAGCAGTCGGAGATGGAGTTGGAAGGAATCGTATACACATGACAGATAGTATATTCAGGCCAGAAAGAGGGGTCTAGCAGACAACTGACATGTTTGTCAGGAACAAGGATTTTGAAGGAAGATATGTTGCGTTTCACTTTAAAGTTAAATTTAGTTACAGCAAGACCTGAGGAATCATCAATGTCAAGCTAGAAAACATAAAGTCACTGACCAGGACTTCCGTAGCCGATGCCATCAGTCGAGAAACGAAAATAGATTTTAGAAGGGCCACAGCAGTTAGGATAGAAGGAAGGAACGTAGAACTATTATGTAGAACCGGCGGACCAGATTCAACCTGAAGGGCAGAATCGGCAGATAAAGGGCCATATTCTGGGTTGACAATGGATGAAGACGGAGCCTCCACATCCATGCTGGCGGCAGCGTCAGCGGGTTCCAGTGAAGGCCCCGAAGCTCCAGCGACAGGATCATCATTGACTTCCCGCCTGACTTCGCAGTCAGACACAGGCACGGGAGAGGCGGATGTTGAGGAGGCGGATACAGATGCCACAGTCGGTGCCAGTCTGTTAAAGACGGTAAACGAGTTGGGGGTGGAGGAGATCCACAAACTGCAAGAAAAACACCATTATTACTACCAGTGGTCAGACTGTTGTTTCCTTTTTATATCCGTACTCAAAAAAGAGTTAAGGGGTATATTAGATTTGTGGTAAAAGTGACTGTGTGTAACGCAGAGAAGGAAAATTTTCCGACCCCACAAAGTATATATATTCGTGATCAGCATCAGTAGCCGAGTCGATATAGCCACGTCTGTCTGTCCGTCCGTCCGTCCGTCTTGTTGAGCGCCTGGATCTCAGAGACCATAAGAGTTAGGGTGACCAAATTTTGTTTCCAGACTCATGTGATATCACACTGCTACAAGTGTATTTCAAAATTTCGCCCCGCCCCCTTCCGCCCACACAAAAGACGAAAATCTGTGGCAGACACATTTTTAAAGATACGATAAAACTAAAAATAGTGCTCGTAGAGAATGACCATATCTACCAGACTGCCGAATCTGAATCAGATCGGGTCATAATTATAGCCAGAATGAAGAAATTAATTTTCAGTTGCTTCCCTTGCCCCCTCCCTCAAGAATTCAACCTCTCATTCTCTTTCTCGCTCGCACACTCTGCGGCGTTCAGTGCGCGAGCAACCCCTAGCGGAGGAGATGTAGAATCTAAATGGTACATGTATAATCTACATGTTAGATGTCAAATATACATTTTAGATGTAGATGTATTTAGCAGATGTAGCAAAAAAATGTAAATTTTTTTTTTTTTTAATTCTAAAAAATCATTTGCTCAAAAATGTAAATACTGACTGAGTACGGGTATAAGTAGAGTCGCGTCTTTAGAAGCGACTCGCACGTTCCTTCTCGTTTTATTTTTTTTTTCACGATTTTTTATAATCTGGAATTTTTTTAATGTTTTTTTTCTAGAGGTAGTGCTTCAATTTTTCATATAACTTCAGTATCTTATATCTGGTTTCATAGAACTTTGCAGTTCTGAAAATCTGACAAACGCAGCTATGAATCCGACCCAGACACTTGTATCTGCTGCTTAACGCCTGGAAGATATTAAGCTTTCACATTCAAATTTCATTATTTTTTGCGGTATTTCTTTTCGAAATTTTGATTTTAAAAACTCGGGAAAAGTCGAAAAAAAATAATTCTTGGCCAACATATTTGGTTTTAGATAGACGCATTTATAAGGCGTCGTAAGGTATTGCTCATCTAAATCTATGGATAAACGGTCAACTTGCAGCCGTTTTACCAAAACGACTCAAAACAAATTTTGCCTGAAATTAGTGCTTTTATTTTTCACATAACTTCAGTATCTTGTATCTGATTGCATAGAACTTTGCAGTTCTGAAAAGCTGCAAATGCAACTATAAATCGTACCCAGACACTTTGTATCTGCAGCTTAACGCCTGGAAGATATACAGGGGTGCCACAGAAATCACTAGTGAAATTGGAAACCGCGCAGAGGATTTCGGCTTAAAAATTTCCGCCGTGCCACAGAGTTCCAAGCGATTTCATTTTTCTTAGCATTGTCACAAACCAAATTCGAACTAAGGCTAGGGTTGACAATTTTCAAGATTCAATTCGAATAGTGTTCATTTTGCAGTTATATTGATTTTATTATCTCAAAGCATTTTTTTCTTTTATGATATAAAATAATTGATTTTTCAAAGCTGTGTTATAAAAAAAAACATTCGTGCGAGTCAAACAAAACAATGTACTCGGCAACTCTAGCAGTTGTCTGGCAACTCTCCGTGCATGGCAGCAATCAGCTGTTCAAAAAAAACAGACATATGCATTTTACTGTATACTTAACTAATATGCTTTTACCGAGACTGTTGGCCATCGAAGAACTGCTGAGGCAACATATTCGAATACAAACCTTGCAGCGCAGGCTTCATATGCGCATCGGACTCGTTTTCGCCTTCAGACGATACGTATGTGGTTTTTGTGATTTTCTTCTCAACCTACTGATAGTTTAGTTCATTAAAATTACCAGTTTTTGGTATAATGGTCACTATGCTTCTATTTGTGCTGCCATGGGTCTTCACTTAGCCGAACAGGAGTTTTTGACATAAATGCAACGGCAATATTGTGTAGAAATAGTTTGTTAGTTCTGTTTTGGCATTTTGAAGCGATGCCACAATTTGCACAAAAAGTGTGCACACGTTTGAAGTAAAGGAAGTTTTACTGCTATGGGCTATTTTTTGTTATGCTTAATTAAAGAAAAACAGAATGCTTTCAGTATAATTAATATTAAATATCTTGCTCCGAATTCGGCTTAAAAAGGGTGGCACTACTGTATTAACTTCGAAAGTCCGAATCGCTCTAAGTGGCCACCTCGGTCTGCAGCGGATTGAGAGCGGAATCGTTAAGTAAAAATTTAGCCAGCGGATTGAATAGTGATTTACTAAAATGCTTATTTTATTAACTTAACATGTTTAATGTTTAAATTATTTGGATGAGGGTTAATCACCAATTGAACAAACTCTATGGGAAAGTAAGATTCGAATCGTTTTAGGTGTGTTTTATGGATGTATTTAATCAAATCGCTGGATAAATTGTGAGCGATTTTGATTCCGCTGAAAAATCGGTGTGTGGCACGGCGGAATGGAATTGAGGTGATTTTCCAGCGGAAGTGATTTCTGTGGAACCCCTGATAAAGCTCTAATATAAAGATATAAAACGGTCAACTTGCAGCCGTTTGACCAGAACGACTCAAAACTAATTTTACCTGAAAAATACCGTTGCTGGTCCAATGCCAAAGAAACACGTTCAGGTACCAAAAATGCAACCCCTTTTCGTTTGCTTTATTTCCAATTGGCAGTTGGGCCCGCAACCTTCCAAAAAGTATTTTTTGTCTATTTTTTCACTTTTTAGGTTTTGTTAACGAATTTTAGCTCTGCCGTTTATCCATAGATTTTAATGAACAATACTTTAAACGACGCTTAATTAATGCGTCTATCTAAAACTAAAAATGCATGCCAAGAATTATTTTTCTTACGACTTTTCCCGAGTTTTTAAAGTCAAAATTTCGGGGTAAAATACCGCAAAAAAAGATAAAATTGGAAATTTAAAGCTTAATATCTTCCAGGCGTTAAGCTGCAGATACAAAGTGTCTGGTCCGATTTATAGCTGCATTTGCCAGCTTTTAAGAACTGCAAAGTTATATGCAACCTGATATAAGATATAAAATAGAAGCACTACCTCTGAAAAAAATACCAGATTTTAAAAAATTCTTAAAATAAAACTGAACCATAAAAAAAACAATAATTCGTTAAAAATTTGTAAACCCCGAAATCTATAAGAAAAAGTCATTTTGGGCCACAGCCTAATTGTCGTGTTGACTAGTGTTATGAGAGCTAAATATAACTAACATTTTGTTCTTGTTTTTTTTTATTTTTCAGGCCTCTGAGCGAGTGATGAAGAACCTAAAATCTGCCACTTCAAGCCATCATCAAATTATGACAGAGAAAATGTCAGTTATAGCTCGGACGGTTTGTGAAAAGGACGGTGTTTATTCCACTGGAGTCATAGACCTTTAAACGATAAAGCGATTAGCAAACAATTTTGTAATAAATAATCTACAAACTTTGAAAATATATTGCATTGTTTCCGTTTGGTTGGTTGGTTTTTCAGAATTTTTAGGAGAAAAGTCAGCACTAGGAATGGGTTATTCATACAAGCAACACCAAGCAGATGATTGATACGCGCAGATCCCAGGCAGTAGCGTAGGCCACCACGTGCCGGCATACCACAACTTATAGAAATTACTTCTAGAAATTTCATGCCATTGTATGTATAAACAAAAATAACTAGGACTAACTAACTATGAAATATCCAATACAAATCTGGCATCAAACCCACTTTTTCTAACAGACGTGAAGCTCAAAAAATGTGTAATTACACTAGTCAACACGATTTTTCCTCAAGGTACAAAACCAACTTTTTCTTAAAGATTTGGGGCTTAGAAATGGTTTGATGATATTTTTGTTTTTTCTATGGCAGAACTTTTTTTAAAGAATTTTCGAAAACTGGTATTTTTTTAAAGCTTTTTTCAGAGGTAGCTCTTGTTTTTTTCACATAACTCTAGTGTCTTTCATCTGGTTGTTAAGAACTTTGCTATTTTAAAAAGATAATTAAAACAGCTCGAAGTTAAACCCAAACACTTTGTGAATTAAGTTTACCGTCTGGGAAATATAAAGCATTGAAATGCAAAAATTATGATTTTTGTGCAGTATTTTTTACGAAATTTTGACTTTAAAAACTCGGGAAAAGTCGTAAGAAAAATAATTCTTGGCATGCATTTTTAGTTTTAGATAGACGCATTTGTTTCGTCATGTCGTCGTCTTGGTCAATGTTTTATGTTAAATTATTTTTCAATTGTTTTGAAGTCTAGTGTAAGTAGGTTAGGGCAAGGCGGGAGCGCAATAAAGCTCGCTCTTTCGCTCAAGGCGAATTCGCCCCGCTTTGCCACCGTAGGTTAGTTAGGCATAGAATGAAGTGTAATGAATTTTAGAATATAATCGTAAAATGGGAAGTCGATCGAACGCACACAGAATTTTCGTCCCGCTCTTTTAATAAACTTTACGCCACCCACAGTATTTCGGTTTTCGTTATTAGAAAAACTATTCTAATTTTTCATGGAAAGTGGCTTAAAGATCCGAACGCAGAGTCTGAGGTATTTGTACAAAAAATTAAAAGCTATAGTCGAAGACATACATAAATACATATATAAATTGTCTTGTGCTGGAAAAATTGCACCTCGCTTTCAATTCTTGGCACAGCCGTATGATATAGTAGAGTTTGATTTGCATGCATTTAATTTATTAGTGCACATACATACATATATAACACCATATAACAAATATGTAGAAAAACCATACCATACTCTATTTGAACCGCTATTTGGACGCACAATTATATATATCGTTTACCACAATCACTGTCGCCCCCCCTTTCCCCTCTCGTTGTGTGAAATTCGCCAAAAAAGTTGGTTCGTTAACCCAAGCCGCGGTGTATAACACTTACTTCCATACATACTTACATACACACAAGCAGCTGCACCGGTGCATTCTTTTGGTGGGAGAATTTTCGTTGCCGCGCTTGATCAAAACGGAGCGCCAAGTGACGCGCTACCCTGTTTTTCGACGGTATGTTGTTTTTCTTGTCACTTTGCAAGTGACGCGCTACCCTGCATTCTTAGGAACTATTGCATTCGGCTCTCACTTGGAAAGTGACGCGCTACCCTACAGTGTGAGGGTATATCGTTTTGGCTGTAACTTGCAACCAACTATACACCTCGTGCCTCGACATTCAATTATTGTCGCTCTCGATTTTCGTTCTTGTTTGAACATTTATTCTTTATTTATTTATTTATATATTTATTATTTATTTATATATCCATTGCAATTGACAGAGCTACAATGCAGACTCGATATTCTGAATTCTGCTATTAACAAGGCCAACCTATTGCAGGAACAAATAGAAGAAATTGATAGCAAAGATGAATTTGGAGCCGAGCTGGAAGAAATGGCCATTGTAACCAAGGCAAAGATAATGTCGCTTACCGATGCCTTGAAGCTAACAAGCGATACGCCGCCCTCGCTATCAGCTTCTACAGCCCCAACTCGTGCTTGACTTCCGAAATTGGCACTATCAAAATTTAGTGGTAAATATTCGGAGTTTGAAAATTTTATTAGCCTTTTTGAGACTCTGGTTCATAATGATGAGAGTATACCGGTGATCGAAAAATTTAATCATTTAATTTCGTGCCTCTCTAATGAAGCATTAGGAACAATAAAGGCGTTCCAAGTCACCGAGGCCAATTATGCAAAGGCCATGGTCAGCCTAAAGCGAGTATATGACAACGAATGTCTAATATTCTCGAACCAAATCTCCGCACTGTTTAATCTGCCAAGAATCTCGCAACAGTCCGCATCGTCCCTAAGAAGCCTCATCGATAAAGTGTCATCGATCTATTATTATTATCGATAGGAGACGATACGAAGATTTCGAATGCTCATTCATCTCGTGTTGAACAGAGTCGACCCAGTGACTAGACAGAAGTGGGAAGAACAGCTTGACTTCGAAAAGTTGCCGCTTTGGTCCGACTTTGAAAAAGTTTTAAATCGTCGATACCAGCATTTGTCTGCGGAAGATTCGACAAAGCCAAGGCAAGAAAAAGTCATGCGAAGCAAGTCGCAAAATCGCAGTTTATTTGCTTGTTCTTCACTCCCCCCAACAGTCGAGCTCAGCGAACATGCAGCTATTGCAATTCGGGAGACCATGTAGTGGCCAACTGCACGCCATTTTCACGTCTCTCGGTTATGCAAAGGTTCGAGTTCACAAAGTCTGCGTCCTTATGTATAAATTGTCTGCAAAAGGGTCACACTGTTGTAAGATGCAAGGTCGCCAAATGTCGAGTTTGTGGCCGCTCACATCACACATTGTTGCACCGATACACAGTGACTGATAATAGTCTCGCGTTGCCGCCACCCCCAGAAAGTTCGTCTCCTCCTTTAAATCAGGACCACCCTTCCACCTCTCATGCTCTGCATGCGACTTCGTTGGAAAGGGTGATTTTGACTACGTCGATCGTAAGTGTCAGAACAAAAAATGGTGAACACATTTTGGCCAGAGCTCTCCTTGACTCTGGATCCCAAACAAACTTCATCACGGAAGACCTCGCCCACCGCTTACAGATCCGTAGAGAGGAGTCGTGTATTACCTTGCTTGGTATTGGTGAATCCAATTCTCAAGTAAAGAATAAAATACACACTGTGGTGACGTCGCGCATAAATGGTAGTGAGTTCTCCTTTGATTTTTGGATCCTGAAATCAATTTCAGGTTATCATCCTGACCAGTCAGTTAATGTAACTGATTGGAAAATCCCAGAGAACCTACCACTGGCAGACCCCTATTTCTACAAGCCACAAAGAATAGACATGCTGATTGGAGCTGAATCATTCTTTGAGTTATTAGCTGTTGGTAAAATCAAGCAAGGTCCTGACTATCCCACTCTTCAGAAGACCCTTCTTGGCTGGGTTGTTTCGGGAAAATATGTTTCCAAAAGTTCTGCCCCCCAAACGGCAAACAGTTTGAGTTGCAGTGAAGAGCTGTTAGTTTCCATTGATAGGACCTTGCAAAAATACTGGTCACTGGAAGAAATGCCATCTCCAAAGAAAATTATTTCGCCTGAGCACACGTTATGTGAAAATCACTTTCGGAAGACGACTCAGGTATTGCCATCAGGTCGGTTTGAAGTAACGCTGCCGTTTAAATCAGATCCAAATTGTTTTTGGATTTTTGGCGGTTTTTGTCGCTCGAAAGAAGATTGTCTCGTGACCCTGAGTTGAAGAAAATGTACTTGGAATTCATGGAAGAGTACCTCTCCTTAGGTCATATGTCACCGACTGACAATACGGTTCCTTCTACTCCACACTATGTAATTCCACATCAGTGTGTCCTTCGGCCCCAAAGTACGTCCACCAAGCTTCGCGTCGTGTTCGATGCGTCGTCGAAGACGTCCTCTCAGGTGGCCTTGAATGAGATTCTGATGGTCGGACCGACCATTCAAGAGGAATTATACTCAACACTGCTCCGCTTCCGTCTGCACAGGTTCGCCCTGACTGCCGATGTGAAAAAGATGTATCGCCAAGTGATGGTGAATGAAGCGGATAGGCAGTTTCAGATGATAGTGTGGAGAAGAGACCCATCTGAGTCCTTGAGATTATACAAGCTTAACACCGTGACTTATGGGACTGGACCAGCCCCTTTTTTGGCTATCCGGTGTTTAAAAAGGTTGAGTGAGTCTGTGAAGCTATCATTCCCTAAAGCTGCTGACGTTATTGGGTCCGACTTTTACGTTGATGACATGTTGACTGGTGCTGCATGCGTAGAGGAGCTAAGGGCAATTAAGTCCGAAGTATCTCAGGTTCTTCAGACCGCAGGGTTCGAGTTAGCGAAGTGGTTTTCGAACTCACCTGAAATCACCGCATCTGAGAGCACAGCAAAACCCATAACGATCTCGGATTCAGAATCGACTAAGGCGTTAGGAATCTCATGGTTGCCTAAGGAAGATGCCTTTCAGTTTAAAATTGACAATGAAGTCATGGGTCTCCGAGCGACAAAACGGAACATACTGTCGGTGACATCGAAGCTGTTCGACCCCCTTGGATTGTTAAGTCCTATCGTCATAAAGGGCAAGATCCTATTGCAGGAACTTTGGCTTAACAAACTAGATTGGGATGAGTCGATTCCGATGCATTTGAAAACAGCATGGAATATGTTGAAAAATACACTGTCTCAATTGGAAGAGATATCCATACCTCGGTTTGTGTATTCCGATCCGATGTCAAATACATGCCTTCGCTGACGCCTCCATGAGAGCTTATGGAGCGTGCGTCTATGTCCGTAGCAGAACTGCAGAAGGTTTAAAAATATCATTGTTGACTTCAAAGTCCAAAGTAGCGCCGCTCAAGACCAAAACGCTCCCACGGCTTGAGTTATGTGCCGCTCACCTTCTCGCGGATCTCTGTCACAGAATCAAGCCCCCATTAAAGGTCCCTATCGAACGAGCTGTTTATTGGTCAGACTCTGAAGTAACTCTTCACTGGATTCGGTCGCTCATCGCCCCCCAGCACTGCGGACTCCGGACCAGGAGGGTCTCAGCTGCTTGCGGCGATGGCAACTTGCCTCGTCAGTCAGGCAAGCGTTCTGGCGGCGATGGTCCAAGGAATATGTCCTGGGACTTCAAATTCGGGGCAAGTGGCACCAGCGGAAACCCGACGACAAGGAGGGAGACCTCGTCCTCGTGGCCGAGGACAACTGCCTCCACAGGAGTGGCTCTTCGGGAGAGTGATCGCCACGCACGCCGGGGAGGACGGCATGGTCAGGGTCGTCGACCTTAGGAGGAGCGATGGGGGCATTTTTTGGCAGGCCATCCACAAGATGGCGCCGCTACCAATGTGTTGAAGCCGCTCAGGCCTTCAACGGGGCCGGTGTTTCGTCATGTCGTCGTCTTGGTCAATGTTTTATGTTAAGATTATTTTTGAATTGTTTTGAAGTCTAGTGTAAGTAGGTTAGGGCAAGGCGGGAGCGCAATAAAGCTCGCTCTTTAGCTCAAGGCGAATTCGCCCCGCTTTGCCACCGTAGGTAAGCTAGGCTTAGAACGAAATGTATGAAGTTTTAGAATATAATCGTTGAAATTGAAGTCGATCGAGCGCACATAAATAATTTTCGTCCCCGCCTTTTAAATAAATCTTTACGCCACCCACAGTCTTTCGGTTTTGTGTTCTTAGAAAAACTATTCTAATTTTTCAGCATTAATTAAGCGTCGTTTAAAGTATTGTTCATTAAAATCTATGGATAAACGGCAGAGCTAAAATTCGTTAACAAAACCTAAAAAGTGAAAAAAGAGACAAAAAATACTTTTTGGAAGGTTGCGGGCCCAACTCCCAATTGGAAACAAAGCAAACGAAAAGGGGTTGCATTTTTGGTACCTGAACGTGTTTCTTTGGCATTGGACCAGCAACGGTATTTTTCAGGTAAAATTAGTTTTGAGTCGTTCTGGTCAAACGGCTGCAAGTTGACCGTTTTATATCTTTATATTAGAGCTTTATCAGGGGTGCCACAAAAATCACTTCCGCTGGAAAATCACCTCAATTCCATTCCGCCGTGCCACACACCGATTTTTCAGCGGAATCAAAATCGCTCACAATTTATCCAGCGATTTGATTAAATACATCCATAAAACACACCTAAAACGATTCGAATCTTACTTTCCCATAGAGTTTGTTCAATTGGTGATTAACCCTCATCCAAATAATTTAACATTAAACATGTTAAGTTAATAAAATAAGCATTTTAGAAAATCACTATTCAATCCGCTGGCTAAATTTTTACTTAACGATTCCGCTCTCAATCCGCTGCAGACCGAGGTGGCTACTTAGAGCGATTCGGACTTTCGAAGTTAATACAGTAGTGCCACCTTTTTTAAGCCGAATTCGGAGCAAGATATTTAATATTAATTATACTGAAAGCATTCTGTTTTTCTTTAATTAAGCATAACAAAAAATAGCCCATAGCAGTAAAACTTCCTTTACGTCAAACGTGTGCACGCTTTTTGTGCAAATTGTAGCATCGCTTCAAAATGCCAAAACAGAACTAACAAACTACTTTTACACATTATTGCCGTTGCATTTATGTCAAAAACTCCTTTTCGGCTAAGTGCAGACCCATGGCAGCACAAATAGAAGCATAGTGATCATTATACCAAAAACTGGTAATTTTAATGAACTAAACTAACAGTAGTTTGAGAAGAAAATCACAAAAACCACATACGTATCGTCTGAAGGCGAAAATGAGTCCGATGCGCATATGAGAAGCCTGCGCTGCAAGGTTTGTATTCTAATATGTTGCCTCAGCAGTTCTTCGATGGCCAACAGTCTCGGTAAAAGCATATTAGTTAAGTATACAGTAAAATGCATATGTCTGTTTTTTTGAACAGCTGATTGCTGCCATGCACGGAGAGTTGCCAGACAACTGCTAGAGTTACCGAGTACATTGTTTTGTTTGACTCGCACGATATGAATGTTTTTTTGCCTCTAAATTATAAAAACACAGAAAAATCAATTATTTTATATCATAAAAGAAAAATATGCTTTGATATGATAAAATCAATAAAACTGCAAAATGAACACTATTCGAATTGAATCTTGAAAATTGTCAACCCTAGCCTTAGTTCGAATTTGGTTTGTGACAATGCTAAGAAAAATGAAATCGCTCGGAACTCTGTGGCACGGCGGAAATTTTTAAGCCGAAATCCTCTGCGCGGTTTCCAATTTCACTAGTGATTTCTGTGGCACCCCTGTATATCTTCCAGGCGTTAAGCTGCAGATACAAAGTGTCTGGGTACGATTTATAGTTGCATTTGGCAGCTTTTCAGAACTGCAAAGTCCTATGCAACCAGATACAAGATACTGAAGTTATGTGAAAAATAACTGCCCATCGGGAATTGCGATCACGATCAGGTACCAAATGTACAACCATTTTTCGTTTGCTTTGTTCCCAATTGGCAGTTGGGCCCGCAACCTTCAAAAAGGTATTTTTGGTTTATTTTTTTCATTTTTTAGGTTTACTTAACGAATTTTAGCTCCAAAGCGATACCTTAAACGACGCCAAAGGAATGCACCTATACACAGAAAAATAGAGGACCGAGTATATAATTTTTTTTCGACTTTTCCTGAGTTTTTAAAGTCAAAATTTCGTAAAAAATACCGCACAAAAATCATCATTTTTGCAATTCAATGCTTTATATTTCCCAGACGGTAAGCTGAAATCACAAAGGGTTTAGGCTGAGCTTCTAGCTGTTTTAATTACTTTTTCAAAATAGCAAAGTTCTTTGCAACCAGATGAAAGACACTAGAGTTATGTGAAAAAAACAAGCGCTACCTCTGAAAAAAGCTTTAAAAAAAGTACCAGTTTTCGAAAATTCTTTAAAAAAAAGTTCTACCATAGAAAAAACAAAAATATCATCAAACCATTTCTAAGCCCCAAATCTTCTTTACGAAAAAGTTGGGTTGGATTTCGATTTGGTCGAGTAGTGTTATTTATACCCGTACTCGAAGAATGGTAAAACTCGATGTGTGCAACGCAGAGAAGGAAACATTCCCCATAAAGTATATATATATTCTTGATCTGCAGCAAACGCCGAGTCGATATACCCATGGCTGTCTGTCCGTCTGTCCGTCTTGATGAGGGCCTAGATCTCAGAGTCTAGAAGAGATAGAGTAACCAAATTTTTTTTTAGATTCATGTGAAATCACACTGTTACGAGTATTTCTATTCGTATTTATTTTATAAGGTTCAACTATGAGCAGTTAAACTAACAAATTATAATACAAAAACTTGAATCACCAGACTATGGTCCAGCTCACAGCAAGCTGTAGACAGGAAATAGCCTATAGCCTATTAAGTTAAGATTCAATTAATTTAAGTTATTTGTTAACATAGATTTCACCTTGATATAACTAGTGTCGAAGGAAAACAGATGGAAGAAGGTATTGTAGTTACGGCAAAGGCTACGGAAAAACTGTCTCTGACCCGGAAATAATTAATTATTGCTAATTTATGATTATTGTGTGACAATAATTGTGGGGCGTGGTACGTGGGTCGAAGCTTGGTGCTTCGTTGACAATTGGCTAGTTGGTCAGTAGTGTTGAGGAAGTGCAGTTGGGAATTGGGTTTTGAATTGGTGTTTGCTAACTCTGCATCGCAGAAGGTGATATCTGAATGTGGGTGCGAAATACCGCAATGAAGTGGTTGACCGAGAATTTAGTGCCGTCTTCGCTAATTGCGAAATAATGGAAGAAGTGGGTTGTTTTAAATTGATGTGGACAAGAATGGGTAGAGTTGTTGATCGAGAGTTCTTAATTTCAGTAATTTTGTGCGTTGCTTAAGACTATTTTATTTTCCGGAGGTGCTGATACACCGCTATTTTGCAGAAGCGTGTCTAGAGCCATGGTTCGGCGGTTCTGTGTCCATCAGTTTGATTATTGCTTCCGACCAGCGTGGATGCGCTGACACTCCTCATGGCTAGAGCCATGGTTCGTTACAAATCATATCCTAATATTTTTGATAATGCGGAGACCAAAGGTAGGAACCGTATTCAAGGATAGGCCGGACAAGGGATACATATAAAAGTTTAGTGGTATAAGGGACGGAGAACTCATTAGACTATTTTTTGATAAACCCCAGGACTCCTCTGGCTTTATTCGAAATAGCAAATATATGTGTGAGCTATAACACAAAGAGTAAACCGTCAACGACTTCAGACGTAGTTTTGTATCGCTCCGCCGCGTAAATCAATTAATTCGCGAAATAGCGCTCAGGGTAGGCATGGGCACTTGTGATCGAGCTGCCTATGAATACCATCTAATTAATAAAGAATAATATAAGTATTAGAAAGGAACAAATGCCAACGGTTAAGAGCGTCATCTTAATGAAGAGCACAGGCACTGTATCTGTTGTAACCAAAGCTAAAATGAGCCAAGCCCGGCAACAGCAACAAGACGAGCGTCGGCTCTGCCAAGCAAAAAACAACGCGTACTTCTCTATACGCTCGCTAAAGGAAGAAGTACCAACAAAAACAGCATCACTGCAAGTGAACGAGGAGATAGCACTCTCTCTTTCCCCTGCATTGCAAAGTGGGTCATGGAGTGCTCAGTGCCCATCCCCCGACCCGTACTGCCTATCCAACGATTTGCTAATATCGACAACAACTAGTACAATGCCCTCACTCAAAACTGTGTCTTCGACCACAACAACAACTACTGCAATTGCTCAGCGCCCGATACTGTCGACCCACTGCGACAAGCCCCACCTCTCCCAACCAATAAATTGGAAAAACGCTAACGAGCTTTAATTCAGACTGGGCTCGATCGCTATGTGCAAATCAAAAGAAAATTGAGCCCACAAACTGCGAAAAACAACAATGCAGCTAAAATAACTAAAATAACCGAGAACACTGTGCCACATAAGGCACTAGCAAACAATAGATTTTCGAAACTAAGTGTTCCAACTATCGATCAGTTGCGAAATACCTCGAAAATGAAAAAATGAATTACTACACCTACCAGCAAAGGATTACAAGTGGTTATCAAAGGAATCGAACCATCAGTCCCAATCAATGAGATCAAATCGCCTAAGCCAACAAATAACTGCAGCTCGAAACCCGGTCGTCCGACAAAACTTACCACATATACCATCAACTACCACTCCAGGAGTTTATTTTGCTCAGGCGCTAAGTTACAACAACGGGTCGTACGCCTCAGCCTCTAAGCCGACACTTCAACCAACAACAGCAGTAATAATGCAGCATCAGTCATCAACTCAGATCCCAAAAATCTCAGCCCAACATACCCATGCAAATACGTCCCAATTGAATAGTAGAATTGAGTCTGTGCTGGTAACTATAACAAACACAATGGTAGCAATACAACAAACGATGCAGGAGCTTATGCGCAACCAAAATCTCCTCCTGGAGCTCCTAATCAAACAGAAATCTGTTTAAATGTCCTGTCTAAATATATGTTTCTGGAATGCAAATGGCATTTCTCAGCACAAATGCGAGCTCTTACAGTTCCTCGCTCAACACGACATTGACGCCATGCTCATATCAGAGACTCACCTTACAAATAAAAACTATTTTCACCTCGATGGCTATAACTTCTATGCGACAAATCATCCCGATGGTAAGGCACATGGAGGTACTGGCGTTCTGATCAAGAATCGCATTAGGCATTATCCATTATCTACAGGCAACAGCAATTCATATTGAAATTCAGAGCGGCTACCTAAACCTAGCCGCAGTATACTGCCCACCACGTTTCTGCATTTCCGAAACATTAGGCATTATCCATTGCCTTCATTTGCTACACCTTATCCACAGGCAACAGCAATTCATATTGAAATTCAGAGCGGCTACCTAAACATAGCCGCAGTATACTGCCCACCACGTTTCTGCATTTCCGAAACAGAATTTGTAACATTCTTCGACTTACTAGGTGACCGATTTATAGCAGCTGGTGACTACAATGCCAAGCACACCCATTGGGGATCTAGACTTACCAACCCGAAAGGAAGACAACTATATAACGCTATAATAACCCCACGAAACAAGCTAGACTTTATCTCTCCGGGCAAGCCCACATATTGGCCCACAGATCCAAACAAGCAACCCGACTTGATTGATTTTGCAGTTACACGAAGGGTGCTGCAAGCTCAGATTAATGTAGATCACTTAACAGATCTATCATCGGATCACTCGCCCATTCTACTTCACCTTTACGACCATCCACAGCTTTCGGAACGCCCACACTTTCTAACTTCTAGCAAAACAGATTGGCTCAAATACAGAAAGTACATAAGTTCTCATATTGACAGCTACCCAAACATTTATTGTAAAGATGACATTGATGGGTCAGTCGAAGCATTAGTATCCTCAATGT
This sequence comes from Drosophila ambigua, assembly GCA_018150905.1. Taxonomy (NCBI): domain Eukaryota; kingdom Metazoa; phylum Arthropoda; class Insecta; order Diptera; family Drosophilidae; genus Drosophila; species Drosophila ambigua. The sequence continues at coordinate 764,023 of JAECWS010000082.1, forward strand.
CACTGGCGGCAAAACACTCAACACCAATATTAGTACCTAATAAACTTTCCAACAGCCACCTACTACGCATAGCCCTAGAACATGAAAAAAACCGAGGTCAAATATCCTATATGGAGCAACTCTCCTCAACTAGCAAATGATTCCCACTGTGGAAAGCCAAATCAGGCGTTTGCCCACCAATCGAGAGTGAATCACTTTTGCGTACACAAACAGGAGAGTGGCCTCGCAGCAACAGAGAGAAGGCAAATATTTTTGCCATAAAGCCCGAAAATACAAGTCCAAGCCATCATCATATAGACCTATCAGCCTACTGCCTGTTGGCCTTAGAAAAATGGCTAGCAGACTGGCGCATACGCGTAAACGAGCAAAAAGTGCAAGTATGTCACTTTTACGTTAAACAGACCAACTTGCCCTCCATTATATCTGAACAACATCAACATTCCACGAACCCCCGAAGTAACATACCTTGGTATTCATCTGGATAGAAGTCTTAATTGGCGTAAACACATTGAAGCGAAAAGAAATCTACTTAAATTTAAAGCTAGTAATCTACATTGGTTAATAAACACCCGTTCACCACTAAAACTGGAGTACAAAGTATTTTTGTACAATTCAGTCAGAACTGCTTGCGTCAGTAATTTGGAAATAATCCAGAGAGCTCAATCGAAGATACTAAGAACTATCATTGGGGCACCACGTACCATGTACCACGGAATGAAAATATCCATAAAGACTTAAATGTAGGATCAGTTAAAGCCCATCCTAATAGACTTGCGCTGTCTATAACTTGGCACACTAGCTGTAAATGCCTTAACCAAACCAAGATGAAAGACATCCACATTTGTTGAGTTCAATATTAAAACTGGTTCTTTATTAAAATTGTATGAGATTAGGTAGCTCTACTGTGAAGCAAAACTAGTCTTAGGTCTAGTGCCAACGCAGTGGTATGTGTTTGTGTGTGAGCACACTGGAGCTCTGGTAACAAAATAAGATAACACATGTGTGTACAATTGGTGTGATATCGGCGACCAACGCATCGCAGACATCTGTCAGCGTGGGACCTTTTTAAGAGATTTCTCGGCTGTGCACTTAAGAGCTATACAATTTATGAGTTTGTGTCTAAATATCAATTTACATTGGTGTACAAGTGAGGTCGTTAAATTGGTTACACTACTCGACAAAACCGGACTCTTTTTTTCCTCAAGGATCCAAACCGACTTTTTCTGATAGATATGGGGCTGTACATTTTTTTAAAGAATTATGGTTTTTTTTCTATGGCAGAACTTTTTTTTAAAGAATTTTCGAAAACTGGTACTTTTTTTAAAGCTTTTTTCAGAGGTAGCGCTTGTTTTTTTCACATAACTCTAGTGTCTTTCATCTGGTTGCAAAGAACTTTGCTATTTTGAAAAAGTAATTAAAACAGCTAGAAGCTCAGCCTAAACCCTTTGTGATTTCAGCTTACCGTCTGGGAAATATAAAGCATTGAATTGCAAAAATGATGATTTTTGTGCGGTATTTTTTACGAAATTTTGACTTTAAAAACTCAGGAAAAGTCGAAAAAAAATTATATCCTCGGTCCTCTATTTTTCTGTGTATAGGTGCATTCCTTTGGCGTCGTTTAAGGTATCGCTTTGGAGCTAAAATTCGTTAAGTAAACCTAAAAAATGAAAAAAATAAACCAAAAATACCTTTTTGAAGGTTGCGGGCCCAACTGCCAATTGGGAACAAAGCAAACGAAAAAGGGTTGTACATTTGGTACCTGATCGTGATCGCAATTCCCGATGGGCAGTTATTTTTCACATAACTTCAGTATCTTGTATCTGGTTGCATAGGACTTTGCAGTTCTGAAAAGCTGCCAAATGCAACTATAAATCGTACCCAGACACTTTGTATCTGCAGCTTAACGCCTGGAAGATATACAGGGGTGCCACAGAAATCACTAGTGAAATTGGAAACCGCGCAGAGGATTTTGGCTTAAAATTTCCGCCGTGCCACAGAGTTCCGAGCGATTTCATTTTTCTTAGCATTGTCACAAACCAAATTCGAACTAAGGCTAGGGTTGACAATTTTCAAGATTCAATTCAAATAGTGTTCATTTTGCAGTTTTATTGATTTTATCATATCAAAGCATATTTTTCTTTTATGATATAAAATAATTGATTTTTCTGTGTTTTTATAATTTAGAGGCAAAAAAACATTCATATCGTGCGAGTCAAACAAAACAATGTACTCGGTAACTCTAGCAGTTGTCTGGCAACCCTCCGTGCATGGCAGCAATCAGCTGTTAAAAAAAAACAGACATATGCATTTTACTGTATACTTAACTAATATGCTTTTACCGAGACTGTTGGCCATCGAAGAACTGCTGAGGCAACATATTAGAATACAAACCTTGCAGCGCAGGCTTCTCATATGCGCATCGGACTCGTTTTCGCCTTCAGACGATACGTATGTGGTTTTTGTGATTTTCTTCTCAAACTACTGATAGTTTAGTTCATTAAAATTACCAGTTTTTGGTATAATGGTCACTATGCTTCTATTTGTGCTGCCATGGGTCTTCACTTAGCCGAACAGGAGTTTTTGACATAAATGCAACGGCAATATTGTGTAGAAATAGTTTGTTAGTTCTGTTTTGGCATTTTGAAGCGATGCCACAATTTGCACAAAAAGTGTGCACACGTTTGACGTAAAGGAAGTTTTACTGCTATGGGCTATTTTTTGTTATGCTTAATTAAAGAAAAACAGAATGCTTTCAGTATAATTAATATTAAATATCTTGCTCCGAATTCGGCTTAAAAAAGGTGGCACTAATGTATTAACTTCGAAAGTCCGAATCGCTCTAAGTAGCCACCTCGGTCTGCAGCGGATTGAGAGCGGAATCGTTAAGTAAAAATTTAGCCAGCGGATTGAATAGTGATTTTCTAAAATGCTTATTTTATTAACTTAACATGTTTAATGTTAAATTATTTGGATGAGGGTTAATCACCAATTGAACAAACTCTATGGGAAAGTAAGATTCGAATCGTTTTAGGTGTGTTTTATGGATGTATTTAATCAAATCGCTGGATAAATTGTGAGCGATTTTGATTCCGCTGAAAAATCGGTGTGTGGCACGGCGGAATGGAATTGAGGTAATTTTCCAGCGGAAGTGATTTTTGTGGCACCCCTGATAAAGCTCTAATATAAAGATATAAAACGGTCAACTTGCAGCCGTTTGACCAGAACGACTCAAAACTAATTTTACCTGAAAAATACCGTTGCTGGTCCAATGCCAAAGAAACACGTTCAGGTACCAAAAATGCAACCACTTTTCGTTTGCTTTGTTTCCAATTGGCAGTTGGGCCCGCAACCTTCCAAAAAGTATTTTTTGTCTCTTTTTTCACTTTTTAGGGTTTGTTAACGAATTTTAGCTCTGCCGTTTATCCATAGATTTTAATGAACAATACTTTAAACGACGCTTAATTAATGCTGAAAAATTAGAATAGTTTTTCTAAGAACACAAAACCGAAAGACTGTGGGTGCCGTAAAGATTTATTTAAAAGGCGGGGACGAAAATTATTTATGTGCGCTCGATCGACTTCAATTTCAACGATTATATTCTAAAACTTCATACATTTCGTTCTAAGCCTAGCTTACCTACGGTGGCAAAGCGGGGCGAATTCGCCTTGAGCGAAAGAGCGAGCTTTATTGCGCTCCCGCCTTGCCCTAACCTACTTACACTAGACTTCAAAACAATTCAAAAATAATCTTAACATAAAACATTGACCAAGACGACGACATGACGAAACACCGGCCCCGTTGAAGGCCTGAGCGGCTTCAACACATTGGTAGCGGCGCCATCTTGTGGATGGCCTGCCAAAAAATGCCCCCATCGCTCCTCCTAAGGTCGACGACCCTGACCATGCCGTCCTCCCCGGCGTGCGTGGCGATCACTCTCCCGAAGAGCCACTCCTGTGGAGGCAGTTGTCCTCGGCCACGAGGACGAGGTCTCCCTCCTTGACGTCGGGTTTCCGCCGGTGCCACTTGCCCCGAATTTGAAGTCCCAGGACATATTCCTTGGACCATCGCCGCCAGAACGCTTGCCTGACTGACGAGGCAAGTTGCCATCGCCGCAAGCAGCTGAGACCCTCCTGGTCCGGAGTCCGCAGTGCTGGGGGGGCGATGAGCGACCGAATCCAGTGAAGAGTTACTTCAGAGTCTGACCAATAAACAGCTCGTTCGATAGGGACCTTTAATGGGGGCTTGATTCTGTGACAGAGATCCGCGAGAAGGTGAGCGGCACATAACTCAAGCCGTGGGAGCGTTTTGGTCTTGAGCGGCGCTACTTTGGACTTTGAAGTCAACAATGATATTTTTAAACGTTCTGCAGTTCTGCTACGGACATAGACGCACGCTCCATAAGCTCTCATGGAGGCGTCAGCGAAGGCATGTATTTGACATCGGATCGGAATACACAAACCGAGGTATGGATATCTCTTCCAATTGAGACAGTGTATTTTTCAACATATTCCATGCTGTTTTCAAATGCATCGGAATCGACTCATCCCAATCTAGTTTGTTAAGCCAAAGTTCCTGCAATAGGATCTTGCCCTTTATGACGATAGGACTTAACAATCCAAGGGGGTCGAACAGCTTCGATGTCACCGACAGTATGTTCCGTTTTGTCGCTCGGAGACCCATGACTTCATTGTCAATTTTAAACTTTTAAACTTCTTCCTTAGGCAACCATGAGATTCCTAACGCCTTAGTCGGTGAGGTGATTTTCCAGCGGAAGTGATTTTTGTGGCACCCCTGATAAAGCTCTAATATAAAGATATAAAACGGTCAACTTGCAGCCGTTTGACCAGAACGACTCAAAACTAATTTTACCTGAAAAATACCGTTGCTGGTCCAATGCCAAAGAAACACGTTCAGGTACCAAAAATGCAACCCCTTTTCGTTTGCTTTGTTTCCAACAGTCGAACAGCTTCGATGTCACCGACAGTATGTTCCGTTTTGTCGCTCGGAGACCCATGACTTCATTGTCAATTTTAAACTGAAAGGCATCTTCCTTAGGCAACCATGAGATTCCTAACGCCTTAGTCGATTCTGAATCCGAGATCGTTATGGGTTTTGCTGTGCTCTCAGATGCGGTGATTTCAGGTGAGTTCGAAAACCACTTCGCTAACTCAAACCCTGCGGTCTGAAGAACCTGAGATACTTCGGACTTAATTGCCCTTAGCTCCTCTACGCATGCAGCACCAGTCAACATGTCATCAACGTAAAAGTCGGACCCAATAACGTCAGCAGCTTTAGGGAATGATAGCATCACAGACTCACTCAACCTTTTTAAACACCGGATAGCCAAAAAAGGGGCTGGTCCAGTCCCATAAGTCACGGTGTTAAGCTTGTATAATCTCAAGGACTCAGATGGGTCTCTTCTCCACACTATCATCTGAAACTGCCTATCCGCTTCATTCACCATCACTTGGCGATACATCTTTTTCACATCGGCAGTCAGGGCGAACCTGTGCAGACGGAAGCGGAGCAGTGTTGAGTATAATTCCTCTTGAATGGTCGGTCCGACCATCAGAATCTCATTCAAGGCCAGTCGGTGACATATGACCTAAGGATAGGTACTCTTCCATGAATTCCAAGTACATTTTCTTCAAATCAGGGTCACGAGACAATCTTCTTTCGAGCGACAAAAACCGCCGTTTAGCAACCTCAAAGGAGTTGCCCAAACAATTTGGATCTGATTTAAACGGCAGCCTTACTTCAAACCGACCTGATGGCAATACCTAAGTCGTCTTCCGAAAGTGATTTTCACATAACGTGTGCTCAGGCGAAATAATTTTCTTTGGAGATGGCATTTCTTCCAGTGACCAGAATTTTTCAATGGAACAATGGAACTGCAACTCAAACTGTTTGCCGTTTGGGGGCAGAAACATATTTTCCCGAAACAACCCAGCCAAGAAGGGTCTTCTGAAGAGTTGGATAGTCAGGACCTTGCTTGATTTGACCAACAGCTAATAACTCAAAGAATGATTCAGCTCCAATCAGCATGTCTATTCTTTGTGGCTTGTAGAAATAGGGGTCTGCCAGTGGTAGGTTCTCTGGGATTTTCCAATCAGTTACATTAACTGACTGGTCAGGATGATAACCTGAAATTGATTTCAGGATCCAAAAATCAAAGGAGAACTCACTACCATTTATGCGCGACGTCACCACAGTGTGTATTTTATTCTTTACTTGAGAATTGGATTCACCAATACCAAGCAAGGTAATACACGACTCCTCTCTACGGATCTGTAAGCGGTGGGCGAGGTCTTCCGTGATGAAGTTTGTTTGGGATCCAGAGTCAAGGAGAGCTCTGGCCAAAATGTGTTCACCATTTTTTGTTCTGACATTTACGATCGACGTAGCCAAAATCACCCTTTCCAACGAAGTCGCATGCAGAGCATGAGAGGTGGAAGGGTGGTCCTGATTTAAAGGAGGAGACGAACTTTCTGGGGGTGGCGGCAACGCGAGACTATTATCAGTCACTGTGTATCGATGCAACAATGTGTGATGTGAGCGGCCACAAACTCGACATTTGGCGACCTTGCATCTTACTACGGTGTGACCCTTTTCAAGACAATTTATACATAAGGACGCAGACTTTGTGAACTCGTGCAGTTGGCCACTACATGGTCTCCCGAATTGCAATAGCTGCATGTTCGCTGAGCTCGACTGTTGGGGGGAGTGAAGAACAAGCAAATGAACTGCGATTTTGCGACTTGCTTCGCATGACTTTTTCTTGCCTTGGCTTTGTCGAATCTTCCGCAGACAAATGCTGGTATCGACGATTTAAAACTTTTTCAAAGTCGGACCAAAGCGGCAACTTTTCGAAGTCAAGCTGTTCTTCCCACTTCTGTCTAGTCACTGGGTCGACTCTGTTCAAAACGAGATGAATGAGCATTGCATTCGAAATCTTCGTATCGTCTCCTATCGATAATAATGAACCATAGATCGATGACACTGTATCGATGAGGCTTCTTAGGGACGATGCGGACTGTTGCGAGATTTTTGGCAGATTGAACAGTGCGGAGATTTGGTTCGAGAATATTAGACATTCGTTGTCATATACTCGCTTTAGGCTGTCCATGGCCTTTGCATAATTGGCCTCGGTGACTTGGAACGCCTTTATTGTTCCTAATGCTTCATTAGAGGGGCACGAAATTAAATGATTAAATTTTTCGATCACCGGTATACTCTCATCATTATGAACAAGAGTCTCAAAAAGGCTAATAAAATTTTTAAACTCCGAATATTTACCACTAAATTTTGGTAGTGCCAATTTCGGAAGTCGAGCACGAGTTGGGGCTGTAGAAGCTGATACCGAGGGCGGCGTATCGCTTGTTAGCTTCAAGGCATCGGTAAGCGACATTATCTTTGCCATGGTTACAATGGCCATTTCTTCCAGCTCGGCTCCAAATTCATCTTTGCTATCAATTTCTTCTATTTGCTCCTGCAATAGGTTGGCCTTGTTAATAGCAGAATTCAGAACATCGAGTCTGCATTGTAGCTCTGTCAATTGCAATGGAATCGACCCACCCTCTAATCGATCCTCTAAGCGGCGAATGCTTTTGACTCGGTTTCTGAGCTTACTTTTTAAGTCATCGAGAACAGACTTATTTTCTTGTGCCATTTTACTATTTATAATCTACGCGACGAAAACCAATATTTTTGTAGATAAAGAAATAATAAATGTTCAAACAAGAACGAAAATCGAGAACCACAATAATTGAATGTCGAGGCACGAGGTGTATAGTTGGTTGCAAGTGACAGCCAAAACGATATACCCTCACACTGTAGGGTAGCGCGTCACTTTCCAAGTGAGAGCAGAAAGAAATATACCCTAAGAATGTGGGGTAGCGCGTCACTTCCCAAGTGAGAGCCAAAACAATATACCCTAAGAATGCAGGGTAGCGCGTCACTTGCCAAGTGACAAGAAAAAAAAATACCCTTTAAAAACAGGGTAGTGCGTCACTTGGCGCTCCGTTTTGATCAAGCGCGGCAATGAAAATTCTCCCACCAAATACACAGCAAGCAACGGTGGATAAGCGAAAGCGAGAGACGAAAAGAATGCACCGGTGCAGCTGCTTGTGTGTATGTATGTATGTTTGGAAGTAAGTGTTATACACCGCGGCTTGGGTTAACGAACCAACTCTGGCGAATTTTACACAACGAGTGGGGAAAGGGGGGGGCGACAGTAATTGCGGTAAACGATATATATATAATTGTGCGTCCAAATAGCGGTTCAAATAGAGTATGGTATGGTTTTTGTACATATGTGTTATATGGTGTTAAATTTGTATGTATGTGCACTAATAAATAAATGCATGCAAATCAAACTCTACTATATCATACGGCTGTGCCAAGAATTGAAAGCGAGGTGCAATTTTTCCAGCACAAGACAATTTATATATGTATTTATGTATGTCTTCGGCTCTAGCTTTCAATTTTTTGCACAAATACCTCAGGCTCTGCGTTCGGATATTTAAGTCCAGCTGCCACTTTCCTCTTGCAGTCCGTGAAATCACAAGGGGCCATTCGTCTCCTGGGTTGCAGCAACGGTGTCTGATGGTGAAGCGGTAGGTAACCAGCAGGGTAGCAGCAACGATCAGCAAGCGGGTGAGGGTATTGCGCGGCCGACACGATGGTTTTGGCAAGTCTTTTGTTATTTGATGCACAACACGACGCGGGCAACTATACAATACTTTTTATTCTATAATATAGAATTAATTAGTTATATTATTTATAACTAATCTGTATGTATGTACAGTATGTCAACTAATTGTTTGCAAAATGAAATAAGTCAGACATTTTCAACTTTAAATACAGGCATTATTTGTGAAAATTTTGTTTATTAATTATAATATATATATATGTATAAGCTATAGGTAAGACAAAAAAAAATTACGAAATTCCAAGCAAAACGTAAAAGAAACGAAGAAAACCAAAAAATGGCATTTTTGACGCGGTCAATTAATTGTTTGCAAAAATGCAAACAATAATACTCAAAAATTATGTATCTTTGTAACAACAAAATATAATTGGCTAATATTTTGTATGCATAACATTAGCATCCATAACTGCCCTGAGGCGACGCGACATCGACGATATGTGCCTATGTTGTAGCATTTAGATATTTCTCCCCACTCCTCATTTATACACTTTATCAAATCAGTTTTTGAACTTGGGGTGACATTTGGCCATCTTTTTCTTGAGCAATGCCCAAAAATTTTTGATAGGATTGAGATCTGGACTCTGGGCGGGCGTGTCAATAACTTTACTAAAATTATGAAGCACCCAGGTGCGACTCAGCAGCGATTTGTACTTTGGATCATTGTTTTGGTACAGCTTGTATTTGATTTTGCTGCTGTTTCCTTGATCAACGAAGACAAACTTTTGCGCAATTCTGGTCAATTCATTTTTTTAAATGTCCAAGTAGAACTCCTTGATCATTATATCATTAAAAATGCGCAGCTCTCCGACGCCATTAGATGATATACAGCCCCACACCATGACTGAGAGACTGCCAAATTTGACGGTTGGCACAATTTTTTTGGCATGGAGTGCTGTGTTTGGCTTCCGCCAAACTTTTCCTGGTCCTTCATTATAATATATCATTATCTTTGTCTCGTCACAAAAAATGATATCGTTCCAATAGTTTGGCGAATTGCTAGAATTTAATATAGCAAAATTCAAGCGCATTTCAATGTTAACAGAGGATAGCAATGGCTTCTTCCTTGTCACTTTTCAGTACTTTTTTTTATTTTCTCATGCCATATGGTCTTATTGCAAAGTAATTTAATGTCATTCGTCAATTCTCTGAGGCTTTTTTACGGTGTAATTTCAATTGTTTTTAAAACTTCTGCACAGTCCCGCCGAGAATGATTTGGTGGTCTGCCGTCAGAGATCGGTAATCCAGCCTTTTTTTCTTGTCCGGACGGTTAATTATATTATATATTGTTCTAAGTCTAATTTTTTAAGTTTCAGCAAACTCTTTTGCTTTTTTTTATTTTTAAAACGATAAACTAATTAAATCAAATAACCTTCAGTGCGTTTGCCAGGCATTGCAAAAATCATGAATAAAAAAAAACGTGACTTGAACCAAAGAAACTTTTAGCAGGAATGAGACCAAGGAAGACTAGAATAGAGCCCGCAATCGGTCGTTTTCCAATTTTCTGACCCGCTAGTTTTTCTGCGGTATTCTTTCAAGCAGTGTTTGCATTTTGCAAACCATTAATTGACAGTGTCAAAAATGCCATTTTTGGTTTTCTTCGTTTCTTTTACGTTTTGCTTGGAATTTCGTAATTTTTTTTTGTCATACCTATAGCTTATACATATATATAATATTATTAATAAACAAAATTTTCCCAAATATTGCCTGTATTTATATTTTTAATGCTAAAGTTGAAATTGTCCGACTTATTTCATTTTGCAAACAATTAGTTGACATACTGTATTTTTGTTACACTGTTTGTGTTATCACTGTGTCACTGTCACTATTATTTGTTGCCTTTATATTTGCTCTTTATCGTCCACCCGGGGGCGCCATGAAAAATTAGAATAGTTTTTCTAAAAACACAAAACCGAAAGACTGTGGGTGGCGTAAAGATTTATTTAAAAGCCGGGGACGAAAATTTTTTATGTGCGCTCGATCGACTTCAATTTCAACGATTATATTCTAAAACTTCATACATTTCGTTCTAAGCCTAGCTAACCTACGGTGGCAAAGCGGGGCGAATTCGCCTTGAGCGAAAGAGCGAGTTTTATTGCGCTCCCGCCTTGCCCTAACCTACTAACACTAGACTTCAAAACAATTCAAAAATAATCTTAACATAAAACATTGACCAAGACGACGACATGACGAAACAAATGCGTCTATCTAAAACTAAAAAGGCATGCCAAGAATTATTTTTCTTACGACTTTTCCCGAGTTTTTAAAGTCAAAATTTCGTAAATAATACCGCACAAAAATCATCATTTTTGCATTTCAATGCTTTATATTTCCCAGACGGTAAGCTGAAATCACAAAGTGTTTGGGCTTAACTTCTAGCTGTTTTAATTATCTTTTCAAAATAGCAAAGTTCTTTACAACGTGTTGACCGGTGTTATTATTACCCTTCATGTTTTAGAGCATTCTAAACATTCTGGCAAAAGGCCAGAAAAGGTGCCGAGATGTATTACTTTACAATTTTAATTTTTTCATACATACATACATACATATCTTAAAAAGTGCTTTTTTTATTGTTTTTTTTATTTAACCATGCTTTCCGGTATGACAATGCCTTGCAATTGCCGCCTTACATTTATTTTTCTTACAAAATATACAAATAAAATTAAAGATGTGTGCACGGAAAGATGGTGAAATTTTAGTTCTAGCTTGTGCGTTTTCAAAAAATGTAATTAATTTTGTATGCGGTTTATTTCGTCTGTATGATTAATAATTGTTGAGTCTAATTAGTTCCAAACAATCTTGGGTATTTCGCTGATGTCTCCTATATATGACAAAGACAATGTTCCCTGATCTTCTGTTTCTATACTGTGATGAGGAATTAGAATCTTATCATTAACTCGAGCAGTACAATCCGACCTAATTGTTAAAATCCCCTGTTCCGGCAATTCTACTATATCTAAGCTTGTGGTGCCGCATTGTATCCTAGCCCTTGCATTATACTCAACCTTAAAAAACCAACTACTTTTTCTTTCCAACTCTATCCAATACGACTTGCTCTCCACTATTGACTTATATATGCAATTTGATGCTCTAATTGGTTTGAGAGGCTTCAGTTCACAACTGCCATCGGTGGCACTACTCAAAGGCAAACTTCCTTCACAAACTCTTTTATTAGATTGCCACCTTTGGAACTTATTGAGGGTAGATTCTTTCATAAGGTGATATGAATCGAAGTTATAAACTAAATACTCAACCTCGACGTGCACCATAATCATGCGTTCTTCAATTCTGATTGGTATTGGAACAACTCTAAATAAAGCTGACGCATGTCGACCAAACAAAGGTATCTTCGCGTATATTATAAGTCTTTTGTCAATAAATAAGCCCCTAGCTGTTAACAGAGAATAAACTTCTTTTAGCTCTGTGCCAGTTCTTTTCCCTGGCAAAACGTAATTTTCTAATAAATTATCCTTTATTTTTGAAATCTCACCTTTTAATTGACTGGGCTTTAAGATGTTAGTATTAAGTCGACCATGGTTAATATCTATTAGTAAGCTTATGATACCAGATTGTATTTTTTCGCATTCATCTATTATGGTTCTTAATTGTTTGGTTAAATGTGTGTTGTAGAATCGACTAAAGAAATTTGTTTCTTACTTAGCTCATTCAGATTGTGCTGATTGCTTAATAAGTTTTTCATATTATCCTCCAATTGAACCCTATCGTCTCCATCCATTATCCCAAATAAAATATGATATAGGAATCCCATAAATCCAAATAGAGCTCGCTTATTTCATGCCCTACTTTGAGCCATGAACAGTTTGTTATTTTCTTCCAAGTCTAACATTTTCTTTTCTGTATTTTCCAAAACTAAAAGGCATTGGTCTTTGAAGAAACTTTGGAGCTAAAATTCGTTAAGCAAACCTAAAAAATTAAAAAAATAAACCAAAAATACCTTTTTGAAGGTTGCGGGCCCAACTGCCAATTGGGAACAAAGCAAACGAAAAAGGGTTGTACATTTGGTACCTGATCGTGATCGCAATTCCCGATGGGCAGTTATTTTTCACATAACTTCAGTATCTTGTATCTGGTTGCATAGGACTTTGCAGTTCTGAAAAGCTGCCAAATGCAACTATAAATCGTACCCAGACACTTTGTATCTGCAGCTTAACGCCTGGAAGATATACAGGGGTGCCACAGAAATCACTAGTGAAATTGGAAACCGCGCAGAGGATTTTGGCTTAAAATTTCCGCCGTGCCACAGAGTTCCGAGCGATTTCATTTTTCTTAGCATTGTCACAAACCAAATTCGAACTAAGGCTAGGGTTGACAATTTTCAAGATTCAATTCAAATAGTGTTCATTTTGCAGTTTTATTGATTTTATCATATCAAAGCATATTTTTCTTTTATGATATAAAATAATTGATTTTTCTGTGTTTTTATAATTTAGAGGCAAAAAAACATTCATATCGTGCGAGTCAAACAAAACAATGTACTCGGTAACTCTAGCAGTTGTCTGGCAACTCTCCGTGCATGGCAGCAATCAGCTGTTCAAAAAAACAGACATATGCATTTTACTGTATACTTAACTAATATGCTTTTACCGAGACTGTTGGCCATCGAAGAACTGCTGAGGCAACATATTAGAATACAAACCTTGCAGCGCAGGCTTCTCATATGCGCATCGGACTCGTTTTCGCCTTCAGACGATACGTATGTGGTTTTTGTGATTTTCTTCTCAAACTACTGATAGTTTAGTTCATTAAAATTACCAGTTTTTGGTATAATGGTCACTATGCTTCTATTTGTGCTGCCATGGGTCTTCACTTAGCCGAACAGGAGTTTTTGACATAAATGCAACGGCAATATTGTGTAGAAATAGTTTGTTAGTTCTGTTTTGGCATTTTGAAGCGATGCCACAATTTGCACAAAAAGTGTGCACACGTTTGACGTAAAGGAAGTTTTACTGCTATGGGCTATTTTTTGTTATGCTTAATTAAAGAAAAACAGAATGCTTTCAGTATAATTAATATTAAATATCTTGCTCCGAATTCGGCTTAAAAAAGGTGGCACTAATGTATTAACTTCGAAAGTCCGAATCGCTCTAAGTAGCCACCTCGGTCTGCAGCGGATTGAGAGCGGAATCGTTAAGTAAAAATTTAGCCAGCAGATTGAATAGTGATTTTCTAAAATGCTTATTTTATTAACTTAACATGTTTAATGTTAAATTATTTGGATGAGGGTTAATCACCAATTGAACAAACTCTATGGGAAAGTAAGATTCGAATCGTTTTAGGTGTGTTTTATGGATGTATTTAATCAAATCGCTGGATAAATTGTGAGCGATTTTGATTCCGCTGAAAAATCGGTGTGTGGCACGGCGGAATGGAATTGAGGTGATTTTCCAGCGGAAGTGATTTTTGTGGCACCCCTGATAAAGCTCTAATATAAAGATATAAAACGGTCAACTTGCAGCCGTTTGACCAGAACGACCCAAAACTAATTTTACCTGAAAAATACCGTTGCTGGTCCAATGCCAAAGAAACACGTTCAGGTACCCCTTTTCGTTTGCTTTGTTTCCAACAGTCGAACAGCTTCGATGTCACCGACAGTATGTTCCGTTTTGTCGCTCGGAGACCCATGACTTCATTGTCAATTTTAAACTGAAAGGCATCTTCCTTAGGCAACCATGAGATTCCTAACGCCTTAGTCGATTCTGAATCCGAGATCGTTATGGGTTTTGCTGTGCTCTCAGATGCGGTGATTTCAGGTGAGTTCGAAAACCACTTCGCTAACTCAAACCCTGCGGTCTGAAGAACCTGAGATACTTCGGACTTAATTGCCCTTAGCTCCTCTACGCATGCAGCACCAGTCAACATGTCATCAACGTAAAAGTCGGACCCAATAACGTCAGCAGCTTTAGGGAATGATAGCATCACAGACTCACTCAACCTTTTTAAACACCGGATAGCCAAAAAAGGGGCTGGTCCAGTCCCATAAGTCACGGTGTTAAGCTTGTATAATCTCAAGGACTCAGATGGGTCTCTTCTCCACACTATCATCTGAAACTGCCTATCCGCTTCATTCACCATCACTTGGCGATACATCTTTTTCACATCGGCAGTCAGGGCGAACCTGTGCAGACGGAAGCGGAGCAGTGTTGAGTATAATTCCTCTTGAATGGTCGGTCCGACCATCAGAATCTCATTCAAGGCCACCTGAGAGGACATCTTCGACGACGCATCGAACACGACGCGAAGCTTGGTGGACGTACTTTGGGGCCGAAGAACACACTGATTTGGAATTACGTAGTGTGGAGTAGATGGAACCGTATTGTCAGTCGGTGACATATGACCTAAGGATAGGTACTCTTCCATGAATTCCAAGTACATTTTCTTCAAATCAGGGTCACGAGACAATCTTCTTTCGAGCGACAAAAACCGCCGTTTAGCAACCTCAAAGGAGTTGCCCAAACAATTTGGATCTGATTTAAACGGCAGCCTTACTTCAAACCGACCTGATGGCAATACCTGAGTCGTCTTCCGAAAGTGATTTTCACATAACGTGTGCTCAGGCGAAATAATTTTCTTTGGAGATGGCATTTCTTCCAGTGACCAGAATTTTTGCAAGGTCCTATCAATGGAACAATGGAACTGCAACTCAAACTGTTTGCCGTTTGGGGGCGAAACAACCCAGCCAAGAAGGGTCTTCTGAAGAGTTGGATAGTCAGGACCTTGCTTGATTTGACCAACAGCTAATAACTCAAAGAATGATTCAGCTCCAATCAGCATGTCTATTCTTTGTGGCTTGTAGAAATAGGGGTCTGCCAGTGGTAGGTTCTCTGGGATTTTCCAATCAGTTACATTAACTGACTGGTCAGGATGATAACCTGAAATTGATTTCAGGATCCAAAAATCAAAGGCGAACTCACTACCATTTATGCGCGACGTCACCACAGTGTGTATGTTATTCTTTACTTGAGAATTGGATTCACCAATACCAAGCAAGGTAATACACGACTCCTCTCTACGGATCTGTAAGCGGTGGGCGAGGTCTTCCGTGATGAAGTTTGTTTGGGATCCAGAGTCAAGGAGAGCTCTGGCCAAAATGTGTTCACCATTTTTTGTTCTGACATTTACGATCGACGTAGCCAAAATCACCCTTTCCAACGAAGTCGCATGCAGAGCATGAGAGGTGGAAGGGTGGTCCTGATTTAAAGGAGGAGACGAACTTTCTGGGGGTGGCGGCAACGCGAGACTATTATCAGTCACTGTGTATCGATGCAACAATGTGTGATGTGAGCGGCCACAAACTCGACATTTGGCGACCTTGCATCTTACTACGGTGTGACCCTTTTCAAGACAATTTATACATAAGGACGCAGACTTTGTGAACTCGTGCAGTTGGCCACTACATGGTCTCCCGAATTGCAATAGCTGCATGTTCGCTGAGCTCGACTGTTGGGGGGAGTGAAGAACAAGCAAATGAACTGCGATTTTGCGACTTGCTTCGCATGACTTTTTCTTGCCTTGGCTTTGTCGAATCTTCCGCAGACAAATGCTGGCATCGACGATTTAAAACTTTTTCAAGTCGGACCAAAGCGGCAACTTTTCGAAGTCAAGCTGTTCTTCCCACTTCTGTCTAGTCACTGGGTCGACTCTGTTCAAAACGAGATGAATGAGCATTGCATTCGAAATCTTCGTATCGTCTCCTATCGATAATAATGAACCATAGATCGATGACACTGTATCGATGAGGCTTCTTAGGGACGATGCGGACTGTTGCGAGATTTTTGGCAGATTGAACAGTGCGGAGATTTGGTTCGAGAATATTAGACATTCGTTGTCATATACTCGCTTTAGGCTGTCCATGGCCTTTGCATAATTGGCCTCGGTGACTTGGAACGCCTTTATTGTTCCTAATGCTTCATTAGAGGGGCACGAAATTAAATGATTAAATTTTTCGATCACCGGTATACTCTCATCATTATGAACAAGAGTCTCAAAAAGGCTAATAAAATTTTTAAACTCCGAATATTTACCACTAAATTTTGGTAGTGCCAATTTCGGAAGTCGAGCACGAGTTGGGGCTGTAGAAGCTGATACCGAGGGCGGCGTATCGCTTGTTAGCTTCAAGGCATCGGTAAGCGACATTATCTTTGCCTTGGTTACAATGGCCATTTCTTCCAGCTCGGCTCCAAATTCATCTTTGCTATCAATTTCTTCTATTTGCTCCTGCAATAGGTTGGCCTTGTTAATAGCAGAATTCAGAACATCGAGTCTGCATTGTAGCTCTGTCAATTGCAATGGAATCGACCCACCCTCTAATCGATCCTCTAAGCGGCGAATGCTTTTGACTCGGTTTCTGAGCTTACTTTTTAAGTCATCGAGAACAGACTTATTTTCTTGTGCCATTTTACTATTTATAATCTACGCGACGAAAACCAATATTTTTGTAGATAAAGAAATAATAAATGTTCAAACAAGAACGAAAATCGAGAACCACAATAATTGAATGTCGAGGCACGAGGTGTATAGTTGGTTGCAAGTGACAGCCAAACCGATATACCCTCACACTGTAGGGTAGCGCGTCACTTTCCAAGTGAGAGCAGAAAGAAATATACCCTAAGAATGTGGGGTAGCGCGTCACTTCCCAAGTGAGAGCCAAAACAATATACCCTAAGAATGCAGGGTAGCGCGTCACTTGCCAAGTAACAAGAAAAAAAAAATACCCTTTAAAAACAGGGTAGTGCGTCACTTGGCGCTCCGTTTTGATCAAGCGCGGCAATGAAAATTCTCCCACCAAATACACAGCAAGCAACGGTGGATAAGCGAAAGCGAGAGACGAAAAGAATGCACCGGTGCAGCTGCTTGTGTGTATGTATGTATGTTTGGAAGTAAGTGTTATACACCGCGGCTTGGGTTAACGAACCAACTCTGGCGAATTTTACACAACGAGTGGGGAAAGGGGGGGGCGACAGTAATTGCGGTAAACGATATATATATAATTGTGCGTCCAAATAGCGGTTCAAATAGAGTATGGTATGGTTTTTGTACATATGTGTTATATGGTGTTATATTTGTATGTATGTGCACTAATAAATAAATGCATGCAAATCAAACTCTACTATATCATACGGCTGTGCCAAGAATTGAAAGCGAGGTGCAATTTTTCCAGCACAAGACAATTTATATATGTATTTATGTATGTCTTCGGCTCTAGCTTTCAATTTTTTGCACAAATACCTCAGGCTCTGCGTTCGGATATTTAAGTCCAGCTGCCACTTTCCTCTTGCAGTCCGTGAAATCACAAGGGGCCATTCGTCTCCTGGGTTGCAGCAACGGTGTCTGATGGTGAAGCGGTAGGTAACCAGCAGGGTAGCAGCAACGATCAGCAAGCGGGTGAGGGTATTGCGCGGCCGACACGATGGTTTTGGCAAGTCTTTTGTTATTTGATGCACAACACGACGCGGGCAACTATACAATACTTTTTATTCTATAATATAGAATTAATTAGTTATATTATTTATAACTAATCTGTATGTATGTACAGTATGTCAACTAATTGTTTGCAAAATGAAATAAGTCAGACATTTTCAACTTTAAATACAGGCATTATTTGTGAAAATTTTGTTTATTAATTATAATATATATATATGTATAAGCTATAGGTAAGACAAAAAAAAATTACGAAATTCCAAGCAAAACGTAAAAGAAACGAAGAAAACCAAAAAATGGCATTTTTGACGCGGTCAATTAATTGTTTGCAAAAATGCAAACAATAATACTCAAAAATTATGTATCTTTGTAACAACAAAATATAATTGGCTAATATTTTGTATGCATAACATTAGCATCCATAACTGCCCTGAGGCGACGCGACATCGACGATATGTGCCTCTATGTTGTAGCATTTAGATATTTCTCCCCACTCCTCATTTATACACTTTATCAAATCAGTTTTTGAACTTGGGGTGACATTTGGCCATCTTTTTCTTGAGCAATGACCAAAAATTTTTGATAGGATTGAGATCTGGACTCTGGGCGGGCGTGTCAATAACTTTACTAAAATTATGAAGCACCCAGGTGCGACTCAGCAGCGATTTGTACTTTGGATCATTGTTTTGGTACAGCTTGTATTTGATTTTGCTGCTGTTTCCTTGATCAACGAAGACAAACTTTTGCGCAATTCTGGTCAATTCATTTTTTTAAATGTCCAAGTAGAACTCCTTGATCATTATATCATTAAAAATGCGCAGCTCTCCGACGCCATTAGATGATATACAGCCCCACACCATGACTGAGAGACTGCCAAATTTGACGGTTGGCACAATTTTTTTGGCATGGAGTGCTGTGTTTGGCTTCCGCCAAACTTTTCCTGGTCCTTCATTATAATATATCATTATCTTTGTCTCGTCACAAAAAATGATATCGTTCCAATAGTCCGGCGAATTGCTAGAATTTAATATAGCAAAATTCAAGCGCATTTCAATGTTAAAAGAGGATAGCAATGGCTTCTTCCTTGTCACTTTTCAGTACTTTTTTTTATTTTCTCATGCCATATGGTCTTATTGCAAAGTAATTTAATGTCATTCGTCAATTCTCTGAGGCTTTTTTACGGTGTAATTTCAATTGTTTTTAAAACTTCTGCACAGTCCCGCCGAGAATGATTTGGTGGTCTGCCGTCAGAGATCGGTAATCCAGCCTTTTTTTCTTGTCCGGACGGTTAATTATATTATATATTGTTCTAAGTCTAATTTTTTAAGTTTCAGCAAACTCTTTTGCTTTTTTTTATTTTTAAAACGATAAACTAATTAAATCAAATAACCTTCAGTGCGTTTGCCAGGCATTGCAAAAATCATGAATAAAAAAAAACGTGGCTTGAACCAAAGAAACTTTTAGCAGGAATGAGACCAAGGAAGACTAGAATAGAGCCCGCAATCGGTCGTTTTCCAATTTTCTGACCCGCTAGTTTTTCTGCGGTATTCTTTCAAGCAGTGTTTGCATTTTGCAAACCATTAATTGACAGTGTCAAAAATGCCATTTTTGGTTTTCTTCGTTTCTTTTACGTTTTGCTTGGAATTTCGTAATTTTTTTTTGTCATACCTATAGCTTATACATATATATAATATTATTAATAAACAAAATTTTCCCAAATATTGCCTGTATTTATATTTTTAATGCTAAAGTTGAAATTGTCCGACTTATTTCATTTTGCAAACAATTAGTTGACATACTGTATTTTTGTTACACTGTTTGTGTTATCACTGTGTCACTGTCACTATTATTTGTTGCCTTTATATTTGCTCTTTATCGTCCACCCGGGGGCGCCATGAAAAATTAGAATAGTTTTTCTAAGAACACAAAACCGAAAGACTGTGGGTGGCGTAAAGATTTATTTAAAAGCCGGGGACGAAAATTATTTATGTGCGCTCGATCGACTTCAATTTCAACGATTATATTCTAAAACTTCATACATTTCGTTCTAAGCCTAGCTAACCTACGGTGGCAAAGCGGGGCGAATTCGCCTTGAGCGAAAGAGCGAGTTTTATTGCGCTCCCGCCTTGCCCTAACCTACTAACACTAGACTTCAAAACAATTCAAAAATAATCTTAACATAAAAATTGACCAAGACGACGACATGACGAAACAAATGCGTCTATCTAAAACTAAAAAGGCATGCCAAGAATTATTTTTCTTACGACTTTTCCCGAGTTTTTAAAGTCAAAATTTCGTAAATAATACCGCACAAAAATCATCATTTTTGCATTTCAATGCTTTATATTTCCCAGACGGTAAGCTGAAATCACAAAGTGTTTGGGCTTAACTTCTAGCTGTTTTAATTATCTTTTCAAAATAGCAAAGTTCTTTACAACGTGTTGACCGGTGTTATTATTACCCTTCATGTTTTAGAGCATTCTAAACATTCTGGCAAAAGGCCAGAAAAGGTGCCGAGATGTATTACTTTACAATTTTAATTTTTTCATACATACATACATACATATCTTAAAAAGTGCTTTTTTTATAGTTTTTTTTTTATTTAACCATGCTTTCCGGTATGACAATGCCTTGCAATTGCCGCCTTACATTTATTTTTCTTACAAAATATACATATAAAATTAAAGATGTGTGCACGGAAAGATGGTGAAATTTTAGTTCTAGCTTGTGCGTTTTCAAATAATTTAATTAATTTTGTATGCGGTTTATTTCGTCTGTATGATTAATAATTGTTGAGTCTAATTAGTTCCAAACAATCTTGGGTATTTCGCTGATGTCTCCTATATATGACAAAGACAATGTTCCCTGATCTTCTGTTTCTATACTGTGATGAGGAATTAGAATCTTATCATTAACTCGAGCAGTACAATCCGACCTAATTGTTAAAATCCCCTGTTCCGGCAATTCTACTATATCTAAGCTTGTGGTGCCGCATTGTATCCTAGCCCTTGCATTATCCTCAACCTTAAAAAACCAACTACTTTTTCTTTCCAACTCTATCCAATACGACTTGCTCTCCACTATTGACTTATATATGCAATTTGATGCTCTAATTGGTTTGAGAGGCTTCAGTTCACAACTGCCATCGGTGGCACTACTCAAAGGCAAACTTCCTTCACAAACTCTTTTATTAGATTGCCACCTTTGGAACTTATTGAGGGTAGATTTTTTCATAAGGTGATATGAATCGAAGTTATAAACTAAATACTCAACCTCGACGTGCACCATAATCATGCGTTCTTCAATTCTGATTGGTATTGGAACAACTCTAAATAAAGCTGACGCATGTCGACCAAACAAAGGTATCTTCGCGTATATTATAAGTCTTTTGTCAATAAATAAGCCCCTAGCTGTTAACAGAGAATAAACTTCTTTTAGCTCTGTGCCAGTTCTTTTCCCTGGCAAAACGTAATTTTCTAATAAATTATCCTTTATTTTTGAAATCTCACCTTTTAATTGACTGGGCTTTAAGATGTTAGTATTAAGTCGACCATGGTTAATATCTATTAGTAAGCTTATGATACCAGATTGTATTTTTTCGCATTCATCTATTATGGTTCTTAATTGTTTGGTTAAATGTTTGTTGTAGAATCGACTAAAGAAATTTGTTTCTTACTTAGCTCATTCAGATTGTGCTGATTGCTTAATAAGTTTTTCATATTATCCTCCAATTGAACCCTATCGTCTCCATCCATTATCCCAAATAAAATATGATATAGGAATCCCATAAATCCAAATAGAGCTCGCTTATTTCATGCCCTACTTTGAGCCATGAACAGTTTGTTATTTTCTTCCAAGTCTAACATTTTCTTTTCTGTATTTTCCAAAACTAAAAGGCATTGGTCTTTGAAAGTATGAAGCCTTTTGTTTCGTCATGTCGTCGTCTCAGTCAATATTTTATGTTAAGATTAATTTTGAATTCTTGAAGTCTATTGTAAGTAGGTTAGGGCAAGGCGGGAGCGCAATAAAAGCTCGCTCTTTCGCTCAAGGCGAATTCTCCCCGCTTTGCCACCGTAAGTTAGCTAGGCATAGAACGAATTGTAATGAATTTTAGAACATAGTCGTTGAAATTGAATTCGATCGAGCGCATCAAGAACTTCATTCGTCCCGCATTTTAATAAATCCTTACGCCACCCAAGTATTTCGGTATTTCGCATTTAGAAAAACTATTCTAAATTTTCACCTTTCGCAAATCAATTTCATCTTCGGAAACAAATCTTTACTCTTTTTTAGCATCTCAAAATAGGTGTCCATATTATAGAAAATTATTAGATTCCAAGAGGAGGCTACTATTTCAACGTCCCCCATTGAATCTAAATATATTGCCGAAGTCTTATTAATTTTTTCTATTGCATATTTTGGTTTATCAACCTTGGGTGATGCGTTAGAAAATTGACAACTTAATATAAATAACAACATGGCCATTATAAACCCGAGTTTTGACATTCTCGATGAATTTCTGTAGGAATCGGGATAGGGCCGGCAGTGCAGAGAGCGACTCGAAGTGGCCGCCAGTATTGAGCAACGCCCCTTTTGAGCAAATGAGAGAGATCAATTAGAGCTGGAGGTTTGTAGGGTTAAGCAAAGGAGAGAGATCGATGAGAGCAGGAGGTTTGTAGGGTTAAGCAAAGGAGAGAGATCGATGAGAGCAGGAGGTTTGTAGGGTTAAGCAAGCGAGAGTCAGCGTCAGTCGGTGCCAGAGTTTCGCGAGCTACACACACACACTACACATCAATTTACACACTACATATTAAATACAAATAATCATAAGCCAACTCCCATAATATTAAATAAAGTTACAACAACTACTACTATTATAAAACTAACGTCATCTTGGGCTTTAATCCACATCAGTGCAGAAACCCTGGGCCACACATTTCTAGTCTGCCTTTTTTGCTGGATCTCTTCAGTGTCAGCCTCAACCTTGGCGATAGACTTACTTCCGTCTAAGGGACAAATTTTACTGATGGGTCTAGTGATAAATCCATCTTGCAATTTTACCTCTACCACTCTGACCTTTTCATCTTTGCCTTTATGGATTTTTTCCACCTTTCCTATTGGGCATCTGGCTGGATGATAATTTTCATCTTTTAAGAGGACAATTTGTCCTTCTTCTACATTAGGACTTTCCCTCTTCCATTTGTGCCTCTGCTGAAGAGTATGCAAATACTCCTCTTCACTTCACCCAGAAATCTCTTTTTATCTTTTGGATTACTTTCCACCTATCTAGATTTCCAATTTTTTCATCGATCATTGGCTCCACTATATCTAATGGTGGTCTTCCAATCAAAAAATGACCTGGGGTAAGAACCTCTTGTTGATCAACTCCATTTGCTGCAGAATATAAAGGTCTTGAGTTCAAACATGCCTCTATTTGACACAAGAGCGTTGACATCTCTTCGTATGATAGGCTGTTGTCCCCGATAACCCTTTTAAGATGATTGTTTGGCTATTAAGCGTTTTTAATAGCCGTTGAAACTCGTTTAATTGTTAAGAAAAGTCTAGCGTTTCAATGGGTAATGTACAATTTATTATGTAATGGTAATGTAATGTAGGCGTCAGTACGACCGATAAAGTGATGCGATGGATACGAAGGTTATGAAGATCAATCCCAGACTGTGAAAGGGCAGGCGGGCCGAATTGCCCGTGCCCTAATGCAAGCGAGAGAGATCAAGTAAACGATAGAAGCTCGGGCTGCTGCTGAGCCGAGTACGAGCGATAGATAGAGAGAAAGAATGCGAGAGAGCAGCATAGATGAAGAGAACGATAGCGAAAGAAACTTGGAAGCGAGATGCATATATAGACCACGATTCGTGTGTCACCAATTGACCGAATATATGCGTATGTATATATGCGACGACAGAAAAGTTCGAGAGTGCAAAGGCATGTAAGTGCTGGACCAGATCATGGCCTTTGCAAAGGCATGTTAGGGCAGATGGACCGAATTGCCCGTGCCCTACGCGATGCTACGAATAGAGATTGGTCGGAGCAGCAGCCGATAATAGTTCTTCTTAATATCATATAGTCATATATCATCTCTTATACTGCTTATAATTATCGCTCTCTCAGTACGCTCCCGTACACACGCACATATGCCAGTACTGCTTATAGTGCATTGCTTCGCCCTGTTCTCGCAGCAGTCCAAATATTTGTCGAACGCATCGAGTCGTAGTTCACGGCCACGGCCTTAAACTTAACCAACTGAGTAAATTATTGTAAATGTGGAGTCAGAGTTGCCGAAAAAGCTTGGCAGCTTCCAACATTTTGGTGACCCCGAAGTGATAGCCGTGGACTTCGGGTGCGTTAAAAGTGTTTAAACCATTCAATCAATCCAAATTTGAAGGTTTAACGTGACATTTGTGAAAAGAGTAGCGAACCAAAAGTCGTTGTGACCGACCTTAGCAGTTCTAGCGACCCGCTATTCGTTTTCGTATTCTCTTTCACCGTCTGCTTCAGCCTGCGCAACGCACTGTCGAGACTGGCTGCATAGAGTTCTAAGCGTGGTCAGTTAGTTTTCTTCGCCTTCTCTTTTTTCGTTTGCTTCAGCCAGCTCTTGTAAGTGGCTGCAGTAATAACTCTCTGAAATTCGAACTCGAAAGCAAAGTACATCTCGAACGTTCTCTCTTTGCATAATTGTAGGTTTTCCGTCGTCGCTTCGTTGCTTTTACCGCATATATAAGTGCCAAAAAAGTGAACGCAAAGGCGTTTGAACTCGTTTGAACTCGCGCGTTGCGTAATAATAATATTTAATTGTGATCGACTAGCACCCTGCGCGTCAACCGTTTTCTATAACCGAAAACATGGGCAAGAAAAAGAATAGCAGAAAGAGTGGATCGTTTGCTATGGACAATGAAAGTGATTCTGTGACATTTGGCGCTGCTCCATCGGGTGAAAGTTTTAGTACGAATGCAGCCAGCACCCAAGTTCCGGTATCTCGTATTTCCTTCATGAGACTGAAGGCTAAAGCTATTTTCGATCGGCTAGAGTCCATACGCACAGAGATAGACAGTGAAAAGTTGCGCCAAATGGATGAATACGACTTGCGAGGGCTGTTGGGCTGTTTTGTTGTGGCACACACCAGTTTGGAGGATTTGGATTTCGAGTCAATGTCCAGTGAAATTCCTGCCAAATTCGACTCGTCGATATTGTCGTTGAGGACCATTCTTCAGCGCGAGCTTGGAAGTCGCTCGAGCAATAAACATTGTTCCACATTCAACGCCAACTCTAGTCAATCGCAATCAATCGTCATAATGTCCAATCGATCTCGGTTACCTCATCTGGAGCTGCCCAAATTCAGTGGAGTTTATACGGAGTGGGCCAATTTCTTCTCAATGTTCACCGCGATTATTGACAAGGAGTCTGAGCTGAGCCCTATCGAAAAGCTGCAGCATCTACGTTCCTGCTTGAGTGGCGCAGCCCTGAATACCATCAGCTCGTTGGAAATAAATGAAGCTAATTATATCATAGCATTAGACATTCTAAAGCGACGCTTTGACAATAAACCTTTTATTTTGCAATCACACATCAGAAGGATATTTGGGTTGGAGAAGGCTGACGCATCGGTGGGCAGTTTGAGGGAACTGACCGTCAGAGTAACATCGCATATTCGTGCTATGGAGTCGCTTGCAAGCAAGGAAAAATGGCGGATTGCATTCTCGTGCAGACTGTTCTTTAGAAGCTGGAAAAAGCCTTTCAAAACAGATGGGAGGAGTCTTCGTCGAATCAAGAGTTCACATCTTGGGAGAAACTTTCTGGATTATTGGAAAAAAGATGTCGAACGCTTGAAAATGCGGATCCATCCATGCAAGGACAAGATGGTCAGGTTGGCAAGTCAGGAAAAACCGTGAGTACGCATCAAAGAAAGTCATTTGTAGCATCGACCGCTCCAGTTTCCTGTGAACTGTGCGAGAGTACTCATCACATGATTGCCAATTGTCAACGGTTTGCAGTTCTATCGCCGAATGATCGTCGCCTGGAAGCCAAGAGGCTCTTGCTATACCTAAATTGCCTACGAAAAGGCCATCAATTGAGAGATTGTAGATCAGGTCCCTGCCGCACTGTTTTTTTTTTTTTGTCTGGACGTTGATATGCAATGACTGCACCATCAAGTGGCCCATGCGACACCAAGCCGAAGCCTGTTACGCGCGGAACCCAGGCAGAAACGCAGCCCTCCTCCCGCCCAACCGACCGAGGGGCGCTGCCGCTTGACGCGCGACGCGTGTTACCGAACCGATCGCGAGCATGCAGGAAAGATAGGTGTTAGACTAAAAATTCGAGGAAAATTAGAGCTAAACACAACTCAAAGAGCTAAACATGCAAAGATAGCTAATAAATATAACTAATTACGGGAAAGGTATGTTAGTATTAGTGATTTAAGAAGAGGAAGGGAATTAGTAGTTGATATTATGTGGTAGAAGGAATTGAAGTCCGAGCAAAGTACCCTAAATGGTTCGTGCAAGGAATAATTTGATCTACAAAGCGGAAGGAACAAAGGAATGAAGTTTCTAGTAGATCTAATAGGAATCGTAAAGTTTATGCGGCTCAACAAGTCAGGGCTATCTACGTCACCCTTGATCAGGTTGTGCATAAAAATCACACCAAGCATTTTTCTACGACTAACTAAGGTTGGAAGGTTTATTAAAAGCAATCTACGAGGATAAGATGGCAGTCTCACACCTGCATCCCAGTTAAGGCCACGCAGAGCAAAAAGTAAAAAGTTTTTCTGGTCCTGGTGTACTTTGTACTGGGGGCACCATACACAAGAGCCGTACTCTAAAATCGGACGAACAAGCGAGATGTAGAGAGTCTTCGTTATATAGGGGTCGTCAAATTCCTTTGAACCTAAGCACACCCATGGCCTTATTTACCATGCTAGAAATGTGTTCAGAAAACTTTAACTTTGGGTCTAATTTAACACCAAGATCATCAACCAAGGTAATTCTCTCAAGAGAACCACCGCAGAGGCTATAAGGAGCCAAAAGGGGGCTGGAGCGATGAAATGTCATTACTTTGCATTTCGAGGCGTTTAGGTGTAACATATTTGCACAACACCATGATTGAAAGTTATTGAGATCGGATTTCAAGCGAGAGTGAAATACAATGTCCTTATACTGGACACAAAGTTTAACATCATCCGCATACATGAGTACTCGAGAGTTTGTTAATACTGAAGGCAGATCATTAATAAAGAGTGTGAAAAGTAGGGGGCCTAGATGGCTGCCCTGTGGTACTCCAGAAGTAACCTTAACAGGTGAAGAGAAGGAGTTTTTGAAGAGGACTCTTTGAGACCTAGAACGAAGGTAGCTAGATATCCATCTCAAAAGATTAGGCGGAAACCCTAAAAGCTCAAGTTTTTGTGCTAAAAGGGAATGGTTTACAGAATCGAATGCTTTACTAAAATCAGTGTAAATGACATCCGTCTGCAAGTTACCTTGAAAGCCTTTGATGATAAAAGAGGTAAACTCCAATAAATTTGTGGTTGTTGATCGTCGCCTTATAAATCCGTGCTGGGACGGAGATATAAGTGATTTGCAGAGATGTTGCAAGTGTGGAGTTAAAATGTTCTCAAACATTTTAGGAATAGCGGATAACTTAGATATACCTCTATAATTATTTGCATCAGACTTGCTACCTTTCTTATGGAGCGGAATAATAAAAGATTCCTTCCAGATGGGGGGGAAGCATGAAGAGTTAATGGATAGGGTGAATAGTTTAAGCAAGGGTGCACACAGAGCGTCGGCACAGTACCTAAGTACACAGCCTGGAACTCCGTCGGGACCTGGTGAAAACACCGGCTTAACTAGTCGAAGATCATGAAGCAGTGAGCTTTCATTTAACAAGGGGCTGAAGATGCCATTCGACCTTGGTAAACTGTATGGATACGGCTGACCAGAGTAGCTTTCATGAGAATAGGTTGTTTGGAAAAATTTGGCAAAAAGATCGGCAATTGCCTGATCATTGTTTGCTGACATATTGAGAAAAGATAACGAGGATGGATGTGCGGACGTTCTACGCTTACTATTTACGAAGCTGTAAAACTGTTTAGGGTCCTGTGAAAATCGTATCCTGCATCGAGATAGGTAGTTTTTATAGCATTGAGCGTTAAGAACGGAGAAATTTGACCGAGCTATTACATAGTGAGAAAGAGAAGAGGGAGAACCAACTTCTCGAAATTTTTTATAAAGTCTTGATTTTAAATTTTTTAGACTGGACTCTTTGGTAAACCAAGGAGGCTTTCCAGATCTAACCGGACAAGAAAGTGGGACACAAGAATCAAAAAATGTGTCAAGTACATTGTTAAAAATGTTTGTGCCTTTCATAACGTCAGTGCACAAATACAGAGCGGACCAATCAAAATACCTAATAAGGTTATTAAGCTTCGTAAGCTCGGCTTTACGAAAGCAGCGGACACGTTCAGATAGCCTACCCATTCGATCCAATACAGTAGGGCCAATATCGACTGACACTTCGAATGTAGGATGGTAGGAGTCTTCAGGTCGGATCCGAGATAAAGCACAGATCAAGCAATCGACCCAAGGAATTTTTCACATGGTTGACTTGAGACCTAGTCCTAGTACCTGTGATGTCAGTATCCGGTGGTCCTGGACATCTATTAGCTGGTGGAAGCGAAGCTGAGGGGATAGTTAAGGGTGCGGACTCGATGGACACGGACTCTACAGACATTTCTAACTGCATACTCTCCGAAGTGACGCATTCGGCTCCCGAACCTGCATCACCAGCAGCGATCGTTGCCCTTGGAGTAGCAAACGTAATCTACGTAACGTAAACTGCTGCACTAAGGGGGTGGTCGGAGTAAGTTTTTCAGATGCCGGCGGACATGAGGCAGTCGGCACTTGCAAGTCCCGCGGAGTAGACTTCTTGCGCCTCGGAGACTCAGCCAGCAGCTGGAAACTGCTGAACTGAGTGTCCATGGCCAAGAGCCGATCATATTGCTGTTTAAAGCCTACGATCAGCTCTTTGAAGCCACTTCGCGTCTGCCTCATGAACGAACGCATGTCGTTTTCCACAGCACGGCATTCCTCACAACTATAATGCAGGCCGTTTTTTTGTGAAATGGCGTCTCCTACACGGCCCGAGATCCCTACACATTTTGCGTGCACTACGCTTTCGCAAAGCCAGCAGGGGATATTGGGCTGGTCATGGGTGATCTGCTTCTTGCAGGTTTTTTTGGCGCAGACAACAGAATATTCCATATTTATGTATTTAATTTTTTTTACTTTGGAAAAAAAGTTCAAAACAAATAGCAATCAGACCACTGTGCAGAGCAAATGCTTAGAGCAATGCTTAAAGCGAAATCAATAAAAGATGAGAGAGGAGAGTGGTTGCAGCCACAGCTTATAAGAGAGAGCGTTACTGCACAAAAGAGCGAGAGCGAAAGAACAGTTATTGAGATGTGATATAGGTGATAGAGAGAGTGATAGACGGTAGTAACTACGACAAAAGAGCGGCTAAATGTAATGAGAGGGCGTACTTACGAAAAGCAACAACACAAACACACGAATAACCGACGCACAAAATTAATTAAATAAGTTGTGTTTTTACACAATTATTAGGCATGCACCCGCGGTAAAGGTTGATTTTAGTGTAAGTTAGTTAGAAAGTTAAATTATAGATCAGATTTAGATTTAGATTTAAGTTAAACAAAAGGAAAATGCGGAGCGCAAAACAAAAACACGTCTGGTCACTACGAAAGAGAACGAACTTGCCGATCGAAGCACCACACTCTTTTGCATTTCATTCGTCCAACAGAGGCTGCCCAATCTGTTCCTGCAATTGAAGCCTCACCAGCACAACCAAGTCGTAACGCCATGGTTGCAGTATCGCCCTCCTTGCCTCAAGCCTTTATGTCCCACAGTCCATCTGATGCTGTGCTTTTAGCCACCGCCGTCGTTCTCGTAAAAAACAGCGTTGGAACTTTCGTACCCTGTCGCGCATTTTTGAATTCGGGATCGCAATTGCATTTCATAACTAGTCGTCTAGCTAATCAACTAAAACTTCGAACAACCAAATCGCTTACCGCTGTCTCTGGCATAGGAGATGCTAGCTACCCAACAGACGGTAGATCGGTGGATCTTGTTCTGAAATCACGGATTTCAGAGTTCACCACTAGCATCACTGCCGTCGTTGCCCGGAAGATCACGGACCATCAACCTAGTATCACAGTTAGCACTGCTAATTGGCCTATACCGTCGAATATCCAGCTTGCTGACCCTTCGTTCCATACGCCACAGCGGATTGACCTGCTCATCGGAGCCGGACTTTTCTTCGAGTTTCTGTGTGTGGGGCAAATTCAGCTGGCGCCTGGACACCGTTGCTGCAGAAGACACATCTAGGATGGATTCTTTCTGGTGGCGGGCACTCATCCCTCAATAACTCGTCGTTCATCGCAACCCAATCTTCGGATGACATCAATCACAGCACTCGGCTCGATGAGTTGGTTCGTCAATTTTGGGAAGTGGAGCACATCTTTGAGCCAATCGCTAGGGCAACAAAGGAGGAGCTGCACTGCGAGGACCCTTTGTCAAACACTCGATTACCCTCAGGAGAATATTCTGTTAGCTTGCCCATGAAGCGAAGTCTGGAGTCCTTGGGTGATTCCTACTTGCAAGCAAAGCGACGGTTGGAAAATTTGGAGCGCAAGTTCGTGCGTAATCCAGTTTTATATTCGAAATATTCGGCATTTATGAAGGAGTACCTGTCCCTTGATCATATGTCGTTGGTTCCAAATGAAGATAGATACAAGTGCAGATATTTCTTGCCGCATCATTGCGTCATTAAAGAGGATAGCTCCACGACAAAGCTGAGAGTCGTATTCGACGGCTCTGCAGTTACCACATCTGGTCTCTCGTTGAATGATCTGCTTATGTCAGGTCCCACCATTCAATCCAAGCTGTTTCACACTCTCCTTCGATTTCGTATATTTTCCATTGCTCTTACAGGCGATATCGGTAAGATGTATAGGTGCGTGCGTGTCTCAATGCCCGACACCATGCTCCAATGCATCTTGTGGAGGGACTCTGTTGACGACGATATAAAGATCTTCAAGCTAAACACTGTCACCTATGGGACTAAGCCTGCATCGTTTTTAGCTTTTCGAGCTATGCATCAGCTGGCCATGGATGAGTCGTCTTCGTATCCATTGGGTTCGGAAACCATTCTACAGGACTTCTACGTAGACGATATGATTTCTGGAGGAAATTCAGTCGAGGAAGTGCTGGATATTATGTGTCAAACCACGGAGCTTCTTGCTTGTGGCAATTTTCAGTTAAGGAAATGGTGTTCAAACTCTCCTGATGTTCTTCGTGGAGGGTACTTTGCTCAGACTTCAATTCCCTCTACCACATAATATCAACCACTAATTCCCTTCCTCTTCTTAAATCACTAATACTAACATACCTTTCCCGTAATTAGTTATATTTCTTAGCTATCTTTGCATGTTTAGCTCTTTGAGTTGTGTTTAGCTCTAATTTTCCTCGAATTTTTAGTCTAACACCTATCTTTCCTGCATGCTCGCGATCGGTTCGGTAACACGCGTCGCGCGTCAAGCGGCAGCGCCCCTCGGTCGGTTGGGCGGGAGGAGGGCTGCGTTTCTGCCTGGGTTCCGCGCGTAACAGGCTTCGGCTTGGTGTCGCATGGGCCACTTGATGGTGAAGTCATTGCATATCAACGTCCAGACAAGTCCCTGAGGCAGAGAGGGAAAGTTTTCTGAAGCTCGATGATGGCAGCGATGTGACCAAGGCGCATGGACTCATCTGGGAACCCCAGAGGGACAAGTTCTTGTTCACTTTTGCACCTCAAATCGGTGTTGGCAAGCACACTAAGCGTTCGGTTTTGTCAACCATTGCACGGTGTTATGATCCTATGGGATTGATTGGACCCACATTGACCAGAGCGAAAATCATCATGCAGCGCATGTGGAGAAACAAGGTGCATTGGGATGAAAGTCTTCCTCAGCCACTGGAATCGGCGTGGACTGAGTTTTGCAAAGACTTCGCTACTGTGGGTCACGCTACATTTCCGCGTTATATACTTCAACCTAAGGCAAGGTTTGAGTTGCATGCCTTTTGTGATGCCAGCCTCCAGGCCTATGTGGCTTGTATCTATGCTCGTTCGTTTAGGGATACCGCCGATAAGGTACATTTGCTTTGCTCGAAGGCTATAGTTGCACCATTGAAAACCCTAACGGTGCCTAAGCTTGAGCTATGTGCAGCGTTCCTGTTAGCCAATTTACTTCGCGAAATTAGAAAAATGGATACCTTCGACTGCCCGATTCATTGCTGGTCGGATTCAACTGTGGTACTGTCTTGGTTGCGAAAGGAACCATCCAAATTTAACGTGTTCGTGTCTAACAAGATTTCCGCAATACAGCAACTTACGAGGGGCATGGATTGGCGCTATGTACCAACTGAAATGAACCCGGCTGACATTCTTTCAAAGGGAGCAGCGCCTCAGGAGTTCTTGCAGTCTAGGTTGTGGATGAATGGACCTTCTTTCTTGCAAGGCGAAAGAAGTAGCTGGGCTGAACGTTGTTCGCCCGAACTTAATCTTCCGGAAATTAGACATCGAGTATTGCTGTCGTCTGAGCGTGTCGACATCTCGCTTTCGTTTAAGCACATTTACTCATTCGGAGTCATGATGCGCATATTTGGATATGTTCACAAGTTCGTCAGCAAGAGAAGGTCACCTGATCTCTCGTCTGAAGACCTTCGCAAAGGATCGCACTTGTTGTGTCGCATCATTCAACGCGCCCACCTTTATCCTGAGTACCGTGCTCTGCGGAAGGGGAACTGTGTGGAGTCCACCAGCAGCATTATATCTCTCTCGCCGTTCATGTATGACGTTGGTTTGATTCGTGTTGGTGGTCGCTTGCGGCACTCAACTCTTGGCTTCGATGCACGCCACCCAATCATTTTGCCCAGGGATCATCCATTGACGTTCGCCATCATTATGCACTTTCATCGGAAGCATCACCATGCTGGGCCGCAGTCTCTACTGGGATCTATTCGCTTACAGTTCTGGCCCATCGGCGGCATGAAAACTGTTGCTCGAGCGTTGCGGAAATGCATCATCTGCTGCAGGTCCAGACCTCGCCTTGTGGAGCACATAATGGCTGACCTACAAAGGCCGTTTGGTTTGAATTAGTGAAGGACCTCACAACTGCTGGATTTTTGAGTGCCCTCAAACGCTTCGTTGCCACGCGCGGCATACCCCGATGCATTTGGTCGGACAATGCCACCAATTTTGTGGGCGCAAGGAACGAGTTGAAGGACCTTCGGCGGCTGTTTATGAGCGAGAAGCATCGTGATGCAGTTCATAACACTACTCGACAAAACCGAACTTTTGTTTTCCTCAAGGGTCCAAACCGACTTTTTCTGATAGATATGGGGCTTTAAATTTTTTTAAAGAATTATGGTTTTTTTTTCTATGGCAGAACTTTTTTTTGAAGAATTTTTGAAAACGTATTTTTTTTTTAAGCTTTTTTCAGAGGTAGCGCTTGTTTTTTTCACATAACTCTAGTATCTTTCATCTGGTTGTTAAAAACTTTAATATTTTGAAAAGATTATTAAAACAGCTAGAAGATAAGCGCCCAAACACTTTGTGATTTCAGCTTACCGTCTGGAAAATATAAAGCATTGAAATGCAAAAATGATGATTTTTGTGCGGAATTATTTACGAAATTTTGACTTTAAAAACTCAGGAAATGTCGAAAAAAAATTATATCCTGTGTTCTCAAATTTATTATGTAGAGGTGCATTAATTTGGCTTCGTTTAAGGTATCGGTCATTAAAATCTATGGAGAGACTTTGGAGCTAAAATTCGTTAACCAAACCTAAAAAATGAACAAAAAATACCTTTTTGAAGGCTGCGGGCCCAACTGCCAATTGGGAAAAAAGCAAACGAAAAAGGGTTGTACATTTGGTACCTGATCGCGATCGCTTCTCGCTGCGAACTCTCGAATTGGGTCCGCTTCCATCTCCAGCGTCCTCCTCAGTTCGTCGAAGTGGCGACTTGCTCCGACGAAATTTGTCGCAGTTCACGCGGAGCGGACATCCTCCACGACCAACGAACTTTTGAAAAGCCAATAAGAAGGAGTTAGTCGTTAGATCGGAGACAATTTCTAGATGAACCACCTTGGACGCAAAACAGACAAATAACGCTATGTAGGTCTTATAAGGGGGCCTACCACGAATTTTTAGTGTCGTATAGACTGGGCCACAAAAATCAACGCCACATACTGCGAATGGGCGGAGAGCACGGAGCCGGTCTGCTGGTAGATTTCCCATCATTTTGGAGGCGAGGCTTGCATTTAAAGCAGCGAATGCACGACCTGGCCATTGCCCTGCAGACCTCCTGAGCGTTTACTATCCAAACACGCTGCCTAAGGATGCTCACAAGTGCTCGTGGGCCGGCATGAAAATTCGTTTGATGCTGATGGCGAACATAGGTCTGCACAAACTGCGAGCATTTTGTCAACAGCAAAGGAAACTTGGCATGGTATGACATAGGAGCGTTAACTAGTCGCCCCCCAACTCGCAACAACGAAAAGGAGCACCAAGTCCCCATTTCTTCGTTGATGAAGGGATTCAATCGCTGAAGACTGGGGCCTAACCTGGTGCCTTTACGAACCCTTTCGATCTCTTCCTGATACTCGTTTTTTTGGATCAGCTCGACAATTTTGTGAAAAGCCTCATCGTACTCTACTGCTGACGGAGTGACTTCAAATTTAAGACCTTTGTCTTTACATTTTCGGATGAAGCGGAACACGTAAACGAACACTCTTAGCAGCTTGAGGTGTGATGAGTATCCCTCGATAATTTCCACTAAATCATTTGATTTAGCGGCCACGGTCAGTCCGACCGCTGTCTTCCTGGTTTCCAGCTTCAGCTCTTCCTCAGAAACCTCGGAAGTGGGGATTTCTGGGCCAGCTTTCTTCTTCTTCGTTCAAAAACGCTGGTCCACTAAACCAGATCGACTGCGAAATCTCCTCAATGTCACAACTTCTCGAAACTATGTCTGCTGGGTTCTGTTTAGTTGGAACATGCCGCCACGTAGCATCATCTGACCACTCCTGAATCTCCTCTCGTTTTTTAAGAAAAGGGTGGGATCGGATCCAATGAAGGGTCACTTCCGAATCCGACCATCCGTTCAATCGGCACCTCGAGTAGCGATTTGATTCGGTGACAGAGATCTGCGAGAAGGTGAGCGGCACATAACTCAAGTCTTGGAAGCGTTTTCGTCTTGAGCGGCGCTACTTTCGACTTTGCGGTCAACAACGAGACCTTGAAACCTTCTGCAGTCTTACTACGGATATAGACGCATTCTCCATAAGCTCTCATGGAGGCGTCGGCAAAGGCATGTACTTGTATCGGTGACATGGGATCAGTATGCACAAAGCGAGGTATGGCAATCTTCTCCAGGTGACCCAAGGATTCTTTTAGAAAGTGCCAAGATGTTTCCAGATTCATTGGAATTGACTCATCCCAATCTAGTTTGTTAAGCCACAGCTCCTGCAGTAGGAGGGCCCGCAGCCTTCAAAAAGGTATTTTTTGTTCATTTTTTCCATTTTTTAGGTTTGGTTAACGAATTTTAGCTCCAAAGTCTCTCCATATATTTTAATGTTCGATACCTTAAACGACGCCAAATTAATGCACCTCTACATAAAAAAATTGAGAACATAGGATATAATTTTTTTTCGACTTTTCCTGAGTTTTTAAAGTCAAAATTTCGTAAATAAATACATAATAATAAATCATAATTTTTCCATTTCAATGCTTTATATTTCCCATTCGGTAAGCTGAAATCACAAAGTGTTTGGGCTTATCTTCTAGCTGTTTTAATTATCTTTTCAAAATATTAAAGTTCTTAACAACCAGATGAAAGATACTAGAGTTATGTGAAAAAAACAAGCGTTACCTCTGAAAAAAGCTTAAAAAAAAAATACTAGTTTTCAAAAATTCTTCAAAAAAAAGTTCTGCCATAGAAAAAAAAAAAAATATCATCAAACCATTTCTAAGCCCCAAGTCTTTAATAAAAAGTTGGTTTTGTTCCTTGAGGAAAAATCGTGTTGACTAGTGTAATCATTGCATCAACAATGGCTTCAATTGGAAGTTTATCCCGCCTTGCTCACCCCACTTCGGGGGCTTGTGGGAGGCAGCAGTGAAGATGGCCAAGCAGCATTTATATCGCTCCCTGGGATCGTCACTCTTTGGCTTTGACGAGCTGCGGACATTGGTCTGCCAAATCCAGGCTGTAATAAATTCTCGTCCTCTTCTCGCAATTTCAGAAAACCCTGAAGATCTTGGCGTCCTTACACCAGGACATTTTCTAATTGGTCGTCCGCTGATGGAGTTTCCCGAGCCAGACGTTACAAATCTAAACTTTAACAGACTTGATTGCTGGCAAAGAGTTGCCTGTGCTCAGCAGATCTTTTGGAAGCGTTGGAGTGAGGAGTATTTGACTCTGCTACAACAACGTGCCAAATGGCGCACACCGCAGCCATCGATCCAAGTCAACGACATCGTCTGTATAAAGGACGAAAACTTGCCGCCGTTGATGTGGCCATTAGCACGGGTGATCGACATCATCGCTGGAGCTGATGGTACTGTGCGAGTTGCCGTCCTGAGAACACCATCTGGAACCACTCGTCGAGGTGTCAACAAGCTGTGCGTCCTACCCGTTGAGAATCCTGCTAAAAGCCCTGGTCTTTCAACGGGGGGGAGTATATTCGGAGCAGCAGCCTATAATAGTTCTTCTTAATATCATATAGTCATATATCATCTCTTATACTGCTTATACTTATCGCTGTCTCAGTACGCTCCCGTACACACGCACATATGCCAGTACTGCTTATAGTGCATTGCTTCTCGCAGCAGTCCAAATATTTGTCGAACGCATCGAGTCGTAGTTCACGGCCTCAAACCCTTTGTAACCCGTCGATAGAATAAAAACATTTGTAAACTTAACCAACTGAGTAACTGTAAATGTGGAGTCAGAGTTGCCGAAAAAGCTCGGCAGCTTCCAACAGAGATCGATAGAACGAAGGAGCGATATAGCGAGATAGTAAAGTAAAGGAGAAAGGCAAGAGTCGAAGAGACGAAAGAACGGTTGCATAGGGGATTATATTGAGTAATTATAAGTGGTTACAATGTTTATATGGAGTGGCAATGCAAATAG
Organism: Drosophila ambigua; assembly: GCA_018150905.1. NCBI lineage: Eukaryota > Metazoa > Arthropoda > Insecta > Diptera > Drosophilidae > Drosophila > Drosophila ambigua. The sequence goes on from JAECWS010000082.1 coordinate 801,422, forward strand.
CAAACAAAGGTGAAATTACGTTACTTGCGCCACTGGCTATTAATTGAGGAATTTGTTGGGGATTTTCCGGCTGGGAAACCAGACAATGATACTTCATGGATTTTACTCCAGCCTCCCAGATACCTCCGAAGTGAGGTCCTGCCGGGGGGATAAAATGCCTATCAATTCTATCTTTTTCAAGATGCGCAGCAATCATAGTATTTTCTTGGATTGCTGTAACCACATCTTGATATAACTTTCTTGAAGCTCCTACGAAATTTGTTCCGTTGTCGGAATAGATGTTGGCACATTTACCTCGTCTAGCGATAAATCTTCTAAGTGCTGCTAAAAATGCATCAGAAGTTAAATCACTGACCATTTCTAAATGTATGGCTTTGGTGGCCGTACAAACAAATACAGCAATATATCCTTTATATGTCTTTTGCCCATGAGTTTTGGAACATTTGACGTAATAAGGACCTGCATAATCTATTCCAGTATTCAAGAACGGGTATATCATTGTACCTCTGTATTGAGGCAAATTTCCCATTATTTGTTGAGCAGTCTTTAGTCTGTATCTTGCGAACTTTAAGCATTCTCTTAAATATTTCTTTAACGAATTTCTGAGCCAAAATCCAATACTTTCTTTGGATATAATTACGCATTAAGTTTATGCCTCCATGTAAAGATTCTTTATGGGAATTTTTAATTATTAACCCTGATACGTGACATTTGTCTAAAATTATTGGATGTTTAACATCAAATTCGGCGGCGGAGTTTTGCAATCTTCCACCCACTCGAAGTATTCCATCCGTGTCTAGAAACGGATTTAAAGACAAAATTCTGTTATTTGTCTTTATTTCTTTGTTGTTTTTTAGGCACTGGTGTTCTTGCTGTTTCTTTATAACAACCTTTTCAGCTATTTTTAACTCGCTTACTGAGAGAAATGATTGATATGATTTATTCTTTGTTTTTATATGAATAAATCTAATTGTGTAAGCCACTATACGTATTAGTTTTTTAATGCAGGAATACCTCTCTAGTAAATTGTAAATAGGATCGTCTATTTTGTTATTTATTAATGTGTTTATCAGCACAGCTTCCTCTATAGTTTGCTGTTGAGGCCAATGCTCCTGTCGCGTCAAGACGCAGTGGTTTTATTTGGAGAAAATTTGAACTCTAGTGTAAGATAGTTTAGGGCGAAGCGGGAGCGCAATAAAGCTCTCTCTCGCTCTTGGCGAATTCGCCCCGCTTCGCCGCCCTAGATAAGTTAGGCTTAAGAATATTTTATAACGAAAAGAAAAAAAAAAGTCTATAAATAGCATTGAATGCGAGCGCACGTCCCTTTTAAATTTCCCTCCGTTTCGTTTTTAAATATTTAAAATTTGCAGCCACCAAACATGGTTTTTTCGCATTAAAATAAATTTAGAAAAACTATTCTAAAATTTCATGGCGCCCCCGGGTGTACTCGCAAATTAGTATAGTTAAAAAGGCAGAAAGTGACAGTGACACGAGTGCTGAAAAAATATATGTAAATCAAATTGAATATTTAAGTGTATATAATATACATCTGCCCGCATCGCGTGTGTGTGCAGAAGATCAACCCCAAAAGTAACACACCTAAAACTACCGCGACGGACGGCTAACAAACATACAACCAAAATACCTAGCGATCTCAACCACCGAGGGATATCCATTCCGAAAGACATTTGCCACCTGCCCAGGAAAATGGAATTCCCATACATACTAGAGGTATTTGTGCAAAAAATTGAAATCTCGAGTAAAGACAGAATCATTAAAATCTCGCAGTTACTGTCTTGTACGAAAATAAGTGCACCTCGCTTTCAATTCTTGGCACATCCGTATGACATGGTAGAGCTAGATTTGCATGTATTTAGTAGTGTTTGTACATATATTACATATATCACATATTCACATACATCAAACCATCTTGGACGCAGCTGCAATCACTGTCGCCCCTTTCCCCCTTTCTCGTTTTCGTTGCGCAAATATATAGTTGGGTCATTGGCCAAGCGCACACATACCAACGTAGCAGCTGCAGCGGTGAATTTTCGTTCTCGCTTTTGCTCGTCACCGTTGCTGACCGTCGTTGTTGTTGGTGTGTTCTTGCGTTTGGCGCGTTTTGAGTCAAACCGTTCGCCAAGCGACGCGCTACCCTGTAATCGTCGGGTATATAGTTTTGGTGCAAAGGATCCAACTGTCAATTTGTCAAAGCGTGCCTCGAAATTCAATTGGGTGTCTATCGGTCGGTCAGCCAGGCCCAGCATACACAAGCGCCAACACAGCTTAGACACACATGTGCATATGTTCACAGCTTCAGCGGTGAATTTTTCGTTTTCGCGTGTCACCGTTGCTGTTTGTTGTTGTTCTTGTGTGCTTTGTGTTGGCACGCCTGCGTAAACAGATCGCCAAGTGCCTCGATACCCTTTAATCGGCAAGGTATATCGATTTTTCGCCTCATTTGGCATCGACACCCTAGGTCCGTATTAAACTGATCGCCAAGTGCGTCGATACCCTTTAATCGTCGGGTATATCGATTTTTCGCCTCATTTGGATTCAACACCCTAGGTCCGTATTAAACCGATCGCTAAGTGGTGCGATACCCTCTAGTCGCCGGGTATATTGTTTTCGACCTAATTTGGGTACACCTTCCTGTTTCGACAATTTGCGCCGCAGCAAATAATATTATCGTGAGAACAGCCCTGATTAGTGATTCACTTAAGTATCGAGAGTCAAGATGAATCCCAAATCAGATCATAAGCCCATTCTTGAAGAGCTGAAGAAGAAGCTCAGCTCCCGTGTCAAAGGCATTCGCCGACTAGCGGACCGGCTGGAAGCTGGGGAGATTCCGCTTCAGTTGACAGAGCTCGAGTGCAGACTCGATGTACTGAAAGCAACTATAGCCAAGGCAAGCCAAGTTCAAGAATCAATCGAAGAAATAGATAGTGACGATGACTTTGGAGCCGAGTTGGAAGAACTCTCGATTGTAACCAAGGCAAAGATACTGTCGCTTATCGACGCCTTGAAGACAGCCAGTGATACAATACCTTCAGTATCAGCTTCTGTAGCCCCAACTCTTGCTCGACTTCCGAAGTTAGCCCTGCCAAAGTTCAGCGGAAAATATTCGGAATTCAAAGGCTTCATTACTTTATTTGAGACTCTTGTTCACAATGACGAAGCATTCCAGTTATCGAAAAGTTTAACGATTTGCTTTCATGCCTCTCTGGTGAAGCGTTGGGAACGGTAAGGGCGTTCCAAGTAACTGAGAGCAATTATGAGAAAGCCATGGCTAGCTTAAAACGGGTCTATGATAACGAATGTCTGATCTTTATGAACCATATTGCTGCCCTATTTAGTCTTCCCAAAATGACCCAGCAATCTGCATCGTCCTTAAGGAACCTAATCGATACCACTTCATCAATATATGGTTCTTTGTTGTCGATAGGCGATGACCAAAAGATCTCGAATGCAATGCTTATTCATCTCGTCTTGAACAGAGTCGATCCTGTGACCAAACAAAAATGGGAAGAACAGCTCGATTATGAGAAGCTGCCGATTTGGGCTGACTGCGAAAAAATGCTTAATCGCAGATATCAGCATCTTTCGGCCGAAGAATCGGCAAAACCAAAGCAGGAGCAGAAAGCTCTACCAAGCAAGCCTCACAATCGGAGCTCATTCGCGTGCTCTACTGCGAATGCTAAAAACCAACAATGTAGTTACTGCAATGCAAAAGACCATTTGTTGACTGCTTGCAGTGATGCAAAGATTCGAGTTTGTCAAATCGGCATCGCTCTGCATCAACTGTCTGCAACAAGGACACACTGTGGTACGATGCAAAGCTGGCAAGGGTCGAGTGTGTGGCCGCTCACATCATGCCTTATTCCATTGGTACACAGTTGTGGATAAAAGTTTAGCGTTACCATCACCCCCAGAGAATTCTTCTCCCCCTCCTAGTCAGAGTAACCCTTCCACTTCGCATGCACTCCATGCGACAGCTTTGGATAGAGTAATTCTGGCAACGTCGATCGTAAGCGTCCGAACTAAAAATGGAGAGTATGTTTTGGCCCGAGCACTGCTTGAATCTGGGTTACAAACTAACTTCATAACTGAGGACCTGGCACAGCGCTTACAGATCCGTAGGGAGGAGTCGTGCATCAACTTGCTTGGAATTGGAGAATCTAATTCACAAGTCAAGAAAAAGATACACACGGTGGTGAAGTCGCGAATCAATGGTAGTGAGTTCTCGGTCGATTTCTGGATTCTGAAGTCAATCTCGGGATACCACCCTGATCACGCACTTAATGTGAGTGACTGGAAAATCCCGAAGAACCTACCTCTTGCAGACCCATATTTCTACAAGCCACAAAGAATAGATATGTTGATAGGTGCAGAGTCATTTTTTAAACTCTTATCGGTTGGTCAAATTAGACAAGGTCCTGACTATCCAACTCTGCAGAAAACGCTTCTCGGTTGGATTGTGTCTGGAAGATACAGTCCAAAGGTGACTGTCAACCAGGAAGCGAGGAACTGTCTGAGTTGTCGAGAAGAGTCAGTGGTGTCTATCGACAACACACTACAAAAGTTTTGGTCACTAGAAGAATTGCCATCTTCTAAAAAGCCTTTAACTCCTGAACACAGGTTATGTGAGGAGCATTATAGAAAGACTACTCAAGTCTTGCCTTCAGGTCGGTTTGAAGTACGGCTGCCGTTTAAATCCGATCCAAATGGCTTAGGCAATTCCTTCGAGATTGCTAAACGGCGGTTTTTGTCGCTCGAAAGAAGATTGTCCCGCGACCCTGAGTTGAAGAAAATGTACTTGGAATTCATGGAAGAGTACCTCTCCTTAGATCATATGTCGCCGACTGACAATACTTATCCTTCTGCTCCACACTACGTAATTCCACATCAGTGTGTCCTTCGGCCCCAAAGTACGTCCACGAAGCTTCGCGTCGTGTTCGATGCGTCGTCGAAGACGTCATCTCAGGTGGCCTTGAATGACATTCTGATGGTCGGACCGACTATTCAAGAGGAGTTATACTCAACGCTGCTTCGCTTCCGTCTGCACAGGTTCGCCCTGACTGCCGATGTAAAAAAGATGTATCGCCAAGTGATGGTGAATGAAGCGGACAGGCAGTTTGAGTTGATAGTGTGGAGAAGAGACCCATCTGAGTCCTTGAGAATATACCAGCTCAACACTGTAACATATGGGACAGGACCTGCCCCATTTTTGGCTATTCGGTGTTTGAAAAGGTTGAGTGAGTCTGTAAAGCTCTCATTCCCAAAGGCTGCTAAAGTTATCGGGTCCGACTTTTATGTCGAAGATATGTTGACTGGTGCTGGTTGCGTGGAGGAGTTAAAGACAATTAAGTCTGATGTGGCTCAGGTTCTTCAAACCGCAGGGTTTGAGCTGACCAAGTGGTTCTCGAACTCACCTGAAGTCTCAGCATCCGAGAGCACAGTTAAACCGATAACGATCTCGGACTCGGAGTCAACCAAGGCGTTGGGAATATCGTGGCTACCGCATGAAGACGTCTTTAGGTTTCAAATTGACAGTTCAGTCATGGGTCTCCGAGCGACAAAACGGAACATATTATCGGTGACATCAAAGCTGTTTGACCCCCTTGGTTTGTTAAGCCCCTTGGTAATCAAGGGAAAGATCCTACTGCAGGAGCTGTGGCTTAACAAGCTAGATTGACATGAGTCAATTCCAATGAATCTGGAAACATCTTGGCACTTTCTAAAAGAATCCTTGGGTCACCTGGAGAAGATTGCCATACCTCGCTTTGTGCATACTGATCCCATGTCACCGATACAAGTACATGCCTTTGCCGACGCCTCCATGAGAGCTTATGGAGAATGCGTCTATATCCGTAGTAAGACTGCAGAAGGTTTCAAGGTCTCGTTGTTGACCGCAAAGTCGAAAGTAGCGCCGCTCAAGACGAAAACGCTTCCAAGACTTGAGTTATGTGCCGCTCACCTTCTCGCAGATCTCTGTCACCGAATCAAATCGCTACTCGAGGTGCCGATTGAACGGATGGTCGGATTCGGAAGTGACCCTTCATTGGATCCGATCCCACCCTGAGATTCAGGAGTGGTCAGATGATGCTACGTGGCGGCATGTTCCAACTAAACAGAACCCAGCAGACATAGTTTCGAGAAGTTGTGACATTGAGGAGATTTCGCAGTCGATCTGGTTTAGTGGACCAGCGTTTTTGAACGAAGAAGAAGAAAGCTGGCCCAGAAATCCCCACTTCCGAGGTTTCTGAGGAAGAGCTGAAGCTGGAAACCAGGAAGACAGCGGTCGGACTGACCGTGGCCGCTAAATCAAATGATTTAGTGGAAATTATCGAGGGATACTCATCACACCTCAAGCTGCTAAGAGTGTTCGTTTACGTGTTCCGCTTCATCCGAAAATATAAAGACAAAGGTCTTAAATTTGAAGTCACTCCGTCACCAGTAGAGTACGATGAGGCTTTTCACAAAATTGTCGAGCTGATCCAAAAAAACGAGTATCAGGAAGAGATCGAAAGGGTTCGTAAAGGCACCAGGTTAGGCCCCAGTCTTCAACGATTGAATCCCTTCATCAACGAAGAAATGGGGACTTGGTGCTCCTTTTCGTTGTTGCGAGTTGGGGGGCGACTAGTTAACGCTCCTATGTCATACCATGCCAAGTTTCCTTTGCTGTTGACAAAATGCTCGCAGTTTGTGCAGACCTATGTTCGCCATCAGCATCAAACGAATTTTCATGCCGGCCCACGAGCACTTGTGAGCATCCTTAGGCAGCGTGTTTGGATAGTAAACGCTCAGGAGGTCTGCAGGGCAATGGTCAGGTCGTGCATTCGCTGCTTTAAATGCAAGCCTCGCCTCCAGACCCAAATGATGGGAAATCTACCAGCAGACCGGCTCCGTGCTCTCCGCCCATTCGCAGTATGTGGCGTTGATTTTTGTGGCCCAGTCAATACGACACTAAAAATTCGTGGTAGGCCCCCTTATAAGACCTACATAGCGTTATTTGTCTGTTTTGCGTCCAAGGTGGTTCATCTAGAAATTGTCTCCGATCTAACGACTAACTCCTTCTTATTGGCTTTTCAAAAGTTCGTTGGTCGTGGAGGATGTCCGCTCCGCGTGAACTGCGACAACGCGACAAATTTCGTCGGAGCAAGTCGCCACTTCGACGAACTGAGGAGGACGCTGGAGACGGAAGCGGACCCAATTCAAGAGTTCGCAGCGAGAAGCGGCTGCGAGTTCGCCTTCCTGCCACCTCGAGCTCCGCACATGGGCGGACTGTGGGAAGCAGGAGTGAAGTCGGCCAAAAACCTCCTGCTGAGGTCGGCCGGAAGCGCGCTCTTCACCGCCGAGGAGCTGGAGAGCGTGATGGTGGGCATCGAGGCAGTGCTGAACTCGCGCCCTCTGGGATCAATAAGCCCCGACCCAAGCGACGGAGACGCCCTGACTCCCGGGCACCTGCTGACAGGCGGGCCGCTCATCGCACCCCCAGCACCCCGTACCCCGGACCAGGAGGGTATGAGTTGCTTAAGGCGATAGCGGCTTGTCTCGTCAGCCAAGCAAATGTTCTGGCAGCGATGGTCCCGGGAGTATGTGCTGGGCTTGCAAATAAGATGCAAGTGGCACCAGGAGCAGCCCAACGTCGAGGAAGGCGACCTCGTCATCGTCGCAGAGGATGATACACTACTGCAGCATATGCTTTTTCCGAAGCGTCAGCAAACCCATGAAGTTGAATTATTGAAAATTCTTTGGACTGTATCCACCTTGGGATTCGAATATTTTCTAAATTTATTAAATTTTCTTTGTAAGCTTCCCAGTCTTTCCTATCTTCTTTCGATAATTCCCGATCCCATTCACTTTTATTTATCCAAAGCCTTTGAATGAAAAGTTTTCCTATAATAGTCACGGGAGCCAGCCATCCTAAGGGATCATCGATTTTTGATAGTGTCGATAACACAACCCTTTTATTTGTTATTTTGGATGACCCGCAGCTTACATTGAACTTAAATAAATATTTTTGGGGTTCCCATTTAAGTCCCAGAGTCTTAACACTTTCATTCTCAATAAAACTAAGAACTATATTGTCACCAGTGTCTTCCACCGTTTTTATTATTTCCGAATTATTGGAAATCCATTTTCTTCAACTAAATCCAACTTTTAGTAGTTCGTTTGAAATTAATTTAATTAAATTTTTTGCGTCTTTTATAGAATACGCGCCAGTCATTAGATCATCCATGTAGAAATCATTCCTAATTATATCACTTTTGTTGTTCTGGCATTTGTCCGCTATATCCACCAGAACTCTGGTGGCCAAATATGGAGCAGATGCAGTACCATAAGTGACGGTTGTCAATTTATAATTTTTAATTTTTTCCACCGGAGACCAATCCACATTATATCATTTACGCTTTTATTATTAGTAGTTTTGGATGAAGCGTCAAAAACTACTCTTAGCTTGGTCGTTGGGCTTGAATCTCTAATAACTGCCTGATGTGGTAAGAAATATTTGCCTTCATTAATTACCTCGACCATATGTCCTAAATCCATATACTCTTTTATGAATTTAGTATAGTCCACCTTAAGCTTTTGATTCCTTTCTAACTTTTTCTCCAAATTCATAATACGAGCTATTGCTTGTTTCCTTGAATCTCCTAAGGTGACATCTTCTTTAAATGGAATTGACACAATGTATCGCCCATCTGAATCTTTCTTTGTTGTTCTTATGAAGTTGTTTTCACATAATTCAGAAAAGACAAAAATGATATCGAATTTTTGTCTTCTTCCTCCACTTCCCAATATCGATCCATATCTTTTAATTCGATAGTGGTTGCAACAATTGCCTCTTTTCCTTTCGATTTTGTACTCCCAGAGACAATCCACCCAGAGACATCTGTTTTTTGACCCAAGAGCCCATTGATTTTAACAATTCCATTTTGTAGAATATGAGCGTATAAATCTGCCCCAATTATAAGGTCAACACGGCCAGGTTTATTAAAATCGGGGTCAGCTAAATTATACTTTTCCCATTTCGATTTGTCGACATTCACGGTGTTGACTGGAAGAGCCTTCATTAATTTTAGCAGTATTATGGCTTCAACCTTTAAAATTTGTTGTAAATCTTCACTTTTAATTTGAAGATTTATTTTGTGCTTCGATATGCACTTCCCCGTGGACGATACGCCACTGATCTCTGTTTGAGATCGAATTTTTTTTAATTTCAGAATCTGCTAAGATAGACTGCGCAAGTCTATTAGGATGGGCTTGAAGCTTGGCCTGGTACTTTGGTTTCACTTTGGCAATTTCATCTTTAACTGATCCTACATTTAAGTCTTTATGGATATTTTCATTCCGTATGTACCATGGTGCCCCAGTGATAGTTCTTAGTATCTTCGATTGAGCTCTCTGGATTATTTCTAAATTACTAACGCAAGCATTTCCCCATAGCTCGGAGCCGTATGTCCAGATGGGTTTGAGAACTGCATTGTACAAAAGTACTTTGTACTCCAGTTTTAGTGGTGAACGGGTGTTTATTAGCCAATGTAGATTACTAGCTTTAAATTTAAGTAGATTTCTCTTCGCTTCGATGTGCTTACGCCAAGTAAGCCTTCTATCCAGATGAACACCAAGGTATGTTACTTCGGTGGTTTGTGGAATGTTGATATTGTTCAGACATAATGGAGGGCAAGTTTGTCTGTTTAACGTGAAGGTGACATGCTTGCACTTTTGCTCATTTACATGTATCCGCCAGTCTGCTAGCCATTTTTCTAAGGCCACGAGATGAGATGATAAGTGATCCGTGGCCCTTCTTGGGCACTTGGAGCGACTTAATATGGCAGTATCATCAGCAAATGTCGAAGTTGTTGTTAGGCTGTTTGTCGGTAGATCTGCTGTGAATATGATATACAGTGTCGGTCCAAGCACGCTGCCTTGCGGTACACCAGCTTCAATTGGATGATATTCAGAGAGGAAATCTTTGCATCGTACTGCGAAACTTCTTTGCTGTAGGTATGACTCCATTATTCCATGGATGTTCTGTGGAAGTAATATTTTGATTTTGTGGATTAAGCCATCTAACCAAACGCGGTCGAAAGCCTGTGCGACATCCAGAAAAACAGCGGAGCAATACTCCCGTCTTTCAAATGCATTTCGTATCTCAGAGGTTATACGGTTTACTTGTTCAATGGTTCCGTGTTTTTCGCGAAATCCAAATTGGTGAGTCGGGATGGCACCGTTGATGTGTAGGTGTTGTTTGATACGATTCAGGAGCAGCTTTTCAAAAATATTTGATAGGCAAGGCAGTAGGCTGATAGGTCTATATGATGATGGCTTGGACTTGTCTTTTCCGGCTTTATGAATCATTGTGATGACTGATTTCCTCCATTCTTGAGGATAATAGCCCCATTTCATCATGCTGTTGAATATCATAGTAAGGAAATACACTGCACAGCTCGGCAATTCTATGATCATTTTAGGAGCGATGAAATCGTGGCCGGGAGCTTTCTTTTGCTTTGAGATTTGGTCTTTAATGACCCTTGTGACTTCTCCTGATTGGAATATGATAGGCGGAGTAGCTTCGGGATTGTTGGTTGGTGGGAGCACAAAGCTATTCGTTGCTGGGTGCGGTTTGAAGACGTTTTCTAGATGGACGGCAAATGTATTTGCCTTCTCTTTGTTGCTGCGAGCCCACTCTCCTGTTTGTGTACGCAAAGGTGATTCACTCTCGATTGGTGGGCATACGCCTGATTTTGCTTTCCACAGTGGGAATCGTTTGCTAGTTGGGGAGAATTGCTCCATATAGGATATTTGAGCTCGGTTTTTTTCATCTTCTAGGGCTCTGCGTAGTAGTTGGTTGGCTATTTTTAGCCGCTCTTTCGATGCAGGTGATCTGTGTGCTTGCCACTCTCGGCGAAGCCTTCTTTTATCGCGTAGCAGCACTTCAATGTGCCTAGAAATACGACTGCTGTTGGAAAGTTTATTAGATGCTAATATTGGTGTTGAGTGTTTTGCCGCCAGTGACATTGAGGAAACCAATGCTTCGACTGACCTATCAATGTCATCTTTACAATTAATGTTTGGGCAGCTATCAATATGAGAGCTTATGTACTTCCTGTATTTGAGCCAAACTGTTTTGCTAGAAGTTAGAAAGTGTGGGCGTTCCGAAAGCTGTGGATGGTCGTAAAGGTGAAGTAGAATGGGCGAGTGATCCGATGATAGATCTGTTAAGTGATCTACATTAATCTGAGCTTGCAGCACCCTTCGTGTAACTGCAAAATCAATCAAGTCGGGTTGCTTGTTTGGATCTGTGGGCCAATATGTGGGCTTGCCCGGAGAGATAAAGTCTAGCTTGTTTCGTGGGGTTATTATAGCGTTATATAGTTGTCTTCCTTTCGGGTTGGTAAGTCTAGATCCCCAATGGGTGTGCTTGGCATTGTAGTCACCAGCTGCTATAAATCGGTCACCTAGTAGGTCGAAGAATGTTACAAATTCTGTTTCGGAAATGCAGAAACGTGGTGGGCAGTATACTGCGGCTAGGTTTAGGTAGCCGCTCTGAATTTCAATATGAATTGCTGTTGCCTGTGGATAAGGTGTAGCAAATGAAGGCAATGGATAATGCCTAATGTTTCGGAAATGCAGAAACGTGGTGGGCAGTATACTGCGGCTAGGTTTAGGTAGCCGCTCTGAATTTCAATATGAATTGCTGTTGCCTGTAGATAATGGATAATGCCTAATGCGATTCTTGATCAGAACGCCAGTACCTCCATGTGCCTTACCATCGGGATGATTTGTCGCATAGAAGTTATAGCCATCGAGGTGAAAATAGTTTTTATTTGTAAGGTGAGTCTCTGATATGAGCATGGCGTCAATGTCGTGTTGAGCGAGGAACTGTAAGAGCTCGCATTTGTGCTGAGAAATGCCATTTGCATTCCAGAAACATATATTTAGACAGGACATTTAAACAGATTTCTGTTTGATTAGGAGCTCCAGGAGGAGATTTTGGTTGCGCATAAGCTCCTGCATCGTTTGTTGTATTGCTACCATTGTATTTGTTATAGTTACCAGCATTGACTCAATTCCACTAGGCAATTGGGATGGATTAGCAGGGGTATGTTGGGCAGAGATTTCTGGGATCTGATTTGATGCCTGATTCTGCATTATTCCAGCTGTGGTTGGTTGAAGTGTCGGCTTAGAGACTGAGGCGTACGACCCGTTGTTGTAACTTAACGCCTGAGCAAAAGAAACTCCTGGAGTCGTAGTTGATGGTATATATGTTAAGTTTTGTCGGACGACCGGATTTCGAGCTGCAGTTATTTGTTTGTTTAGGCGATTTTTCAATTCTTTATAGACAGGACAACCTCTATAGTTGGCAGTATGGTTTCCCCCACAGTTGCTACATTTTTTGGCAGATGGGTCCTCCTTATTTACGGGGCAGGCCTCAGTGAGATGAACATCACCACAGGCAACGCAGACTGCCCGTAGAGTGCAATAGGTTTTCGTGTGTCCATATTCCTGGCAATTTGTGCATTGGACCGGTCCATTTCGTTTGTGTGGTTCCTCAACGGTGATCCTACGGTGCAGTAGGTATTGAAGCTTGTATATTGGGTGAACTTCATTTTTACTTATATGCATACTTTCAGGTGTCAGTTCTACTTTGAACATTGGCTGGGGAATTTTATTTCTATTTATTATGTTCATTGCCATTTTGACCTCAAAGCCCTTATCGTTAAGTCCATCTATTATCTCATTGATTGGGACTGTTGGTTCGATTCCTTTGATAACCACTTGTAATCCTTTGCTACTTTTAAGTTGGTAGGTGTAGTAATTCATTTTTTCATTTTCGAGGTATTTCGCAACTGATCGATAGTTTTGTTCGTCATTGACTTGTATTTTTATTTCATTTATATTACCCCTTTTTATGTACGTGACATAGAATGTGTTTGCGCCAATTGTATCAGTTATTTTTTTGACCAGTTCAGCACAATTTGCCTGTCGAACATAAATAGGTGGCGGTCTTAATTTTTTGGCCTTGGGTGTTTGGGTGATCTCATCTTCATTTGGGACACTTAGTATCGCAAATCTATTGTTTGCTAGTGCCTTATGTGGCACAGTGTTCTCGGTTATTTTAGTTATTTTAGCTGCATTGTTGTTCTTCACATTTTGTGGGCTCAATTTTCTTTTGATTTGCACATAGCGATCGAGCCCAGTCTGAATTAACGCTCCGTTAGCATTTTTTGAACTTATTGGTTGGGAGAGTTGGGGCTTGTCGCAGTGGGTCGACAGTATCGGGCGCTGAGCAATTGCAGTGGTTGTTGTTGTGGTTGTTGTCGTTGTTGTGGTCGAAGACACAGTTTTGAGCGAGGGCATTGTACTAGTTGTTGTCGATATTAGCAAATCGCTGGTTAGGCAGTACGAGTCGGGGGATGGGCACTGAGCACTCCATGACCCACTTTCCAATGCAGGGGAGAGAGAGCGTGCTCTCTCCTCGTTCACTTGCAGTGATGCAGTTTTTGTTGGTACTGCTGCCTTTGGCGAGCTCATAGAGAAGTACGCGTTGCTTTTTGCTTGCGAGAGCCGACGCTCGTCTTGTTGTTGTTGCCGGGCTTGGCTCATTTTGGCTTTGGTTACAGTGCTTGTGGTCTTTACAGAGCTGGTGCTCTTAAACGTTGACATTTGTTCTTTTCTATTATTTCTATTAGTCTTTATTACTCGATTGGATGGTATTCATGGGCAGCACAATCACTAGTACCCATGCCTACCCCGAGCGCTTTTTCGCGAATTTAATTTATGATTAATCGCGATTAATTGATTTAATTGATTTTCACCGCGGAGCGATAAAAAAAATACGTCTGTAGTCGTTGACGGTTGATAAGTTCTCTTATTCCGACGTCATGCAAGTGTTAACTTTTTCACTTTTTTGATTGTTTACATAATTAATATGTAGCATGCTATGGTGATTTCTTTTGCACAGCGAACATGATGTTTCGCTAGTGCATTTTTTACTATGTGTGTGTTTTAGGCATTTAAAACACAGAAACGCTTTTTTAACTTTATCCATTCTTTCAGATGGATTTAAATCCTTAAATTTGTGACATTGAAATATTGTGTGTCCCTTTGCAAATAGGACAACTATTAGCAGACAACTCTTTTATGTTGTTGCTAAATATTTTTTTACAGGTTTTTCCTCCTGAATCGAGCTTATCGAATTTAATCGCTGCTCGCAAAAATCCATGACGTCGAATAATTTTTGAATTTCTTTGTTTTTCTTAACATGGCTCTCATATAATTGCAGAGCCTCTTTATTTAATTTTCTGATAATTATATGTGCAAAGATTACATCAACCTCATCAGATAATTGTGACTTTAATTTTATCATGTGAATTGACTCATTTATAGTGTCAATAAACATTCTTAACTGCCTGAGTACAAACTTAATTGTAATTAAATTTTAAGTTAGGACTTAGATCCTCTCTTAAAACAGGTCCCAGTCTTTGGAATCCCCACAGAATGTGGGTACCTAAATTTTTGGAAGTGTTGGCAAATCATCAATTTTTTTATTTGTAACATCTCCCATTTTTGGCACATTATCCTTAAGTTTTTTCTTCATGATTTTAGTTACAGTTCGCACGTCAAATTCTAATTCAGTTAAAACATCATCATACATATCAGTATTTCAATCATTTCGTCTTCTTTCATACCAACTACCTTTCTCCAATAAAACATTAACTTTTCTATCCTGAATTCCAAATTTTCATTTTTTCCGTCATCTATAGCATTCAAAGTTTCATCTAAATACCTTTTTAACTGCTCTATTGATTTTGACAGTTTGCTAACAGTTTTCGTACCATCCATATTGAACCAGAAATCTTTTGCCTCTGCTCAGAACATAACGCTTTCTGTTCTTGTTTCTTTCACTCATCTGATTCTGACTATCCACAGTACTTTGTATTCTTCCTATTATACCCAACATAGCTGCATAGTGGTTTTTCTTAAAATATTGGTGATCGACTACATCAATTTTTAAGAGCATATCGTTGTTATTAATACATTCTGCTGTCAACAATTTAACTTCGTTAACCTGCTCACTACTTAAAGTTTTAAATTCTTCTAATGCCCTTATCATGGAAGTTATTTCTACCTGCCTTTTTATTAAGGCTATTGTCTCTTTGGACATCAGGATATTTTTATACCCGTACTCAAAAAAGAGTTAAGGGGTATATTAGATTTGAGGTAAAAATGGATGTGTGTAACGCAGAGAAGGAAACGTTTCCGACCCCATAAAGTATATATATTCTTGATCAGCATCAATGGCCGAGTCGATAGAGCCATGTCTGTCTGTCCGTCCGTCCGTCAGTCTGTCCGTCTTGTTTGACGCCTGGATCTCAGAGACTATAAAAGCTAGGGCATTCAAATTTGGTTTCCAGACTCATGTGATATCACACTGCTACAAGTGTATTTCGAAATTTCGCCCCGCCAGCCTTCTGCCACCACAAAGGACGAAAATCTGTGGCAGGCACAATTTTAAAGATACGATAAAACTAAAAACGCAGTCCCGTAGAGAATGACCTTATGCGACATCCAGAAAAACAGCGGAGCAATACTCCCGTCTTTCAAATGCATTTCGTATCTCAGAGGTTATACGGTTTACTTGTTCAATGGTTCCGTGTTTTTCGCGAAATCCAAATTGGTGAGTCGGGATGGCACCGTTGATGTGTAGGTGTTGTTTGATACGATTCGGGAGCAGCTTTTCAAATATATTTGATAGGCAAGGCAGTAGGCTGATAGGTCTATATGATGATGGCTTGGACTTGTCTTTTCCGGCTTTATGAATCATTGTGATGACTGATTTCCTCCATTCTTGAGGATAATAGCCCCATTTCATCATGCTGTTGAATATCATAGTAAGGAAATACACTGCACAGCTCGGCAATTCTATGATCATTTTAGGAGCGATGAAATCGTGGCCGGGAGCTTTCTTTTGCTTTGAGATTTGGTCTTTAATGACCCTTGTGACTTCTCCTGATTGGAATATGATAGGCGGAGTAGCTTCGGGATTGTTGGTTGGTGGGAGCACAAAGCTATTCGTTGCTGGGTGCGGTTTGAAGACGTTTTCTAGATGGACGGCAAATGTATTTGCCTTCTCTTTGTTGCTGCGAGCCCACTCTCCTGTTTGTGTACGCAAAGGTGATTCACTCTCGATTGGTGGGCATACGCCTGATTTTGCTTTCCACAGTGGGAATCGTTTGCTAGTTGGGGAGAGTTGCTCCATATAGGATATTTGAGCTCGGTTTTTTTCATCTTCTAGGGCTCTGCGTAGTAGTTGGTTGGCTATTTTTAGCCGCTCTTTCGATGCAGGTGATCTGTGTGCTTGCCACTCTGAGCGAAGCCTTCTTTTATCGCGTAGCAGCACTTCAATGTGCCTAGAAATACGACTGCTGTTGGAAAGTTTATTAGATGCTAATATTGGTGTTGAGTGTTTTGCCGCCAGTGACATTGAGGAAACCAATGCTTCGACTGACCTATCAATGTCATCTTTACAATTAATGTTTGGGCAGCTATCAATATGAGAGCTTATGTACTTCCTGTATTTGAGCCAATCTGTTTTGCTAGAAGTTAGAAAGTGTGGGCGTTCCGAAAGCTGTGGATGGTCGTAAAGGTGAAGTAGAATGGGCGAGTGATCCGATGATAGATCTGTTAAGTGATCTACATTAATCTGAGCTTGCAGCACCCTTCGTGTAACTGCAAAATCAATCAAGTCGGGTTGCTTGTTTTGGATCTGTGGGCCAATATGTGGGCTTGCCCGGAGAGATAAAGTCTAGCTTGTTTCGTGGGGTTATTATAGCGTTATATAGTTGTCTTCCTTTCGGGTTGGTAAGTCTAGATCCCCAATGGGTGTGCTTGGCATTGTAGTCACCAGCTGCTATAAATCGGTCACCTAGTAGGTCGAAGAATGTTACAAATTCTGTTTCGGAAATGCAGAAACGTGGTGGGCAGTATACTGCGGCTATGTTTAGGTAGCCGCTCTGAATTTCAATATGAATTGCTGTTGCCTGTAGATAAGGTGTAGCAAATGAAGGCAATGGATAATGCCTAATGCGATTCTTGATCAGAACGCCAGTACCTCAATGTGCCTTACCATCGGGATGATTTGTCGCATAGAAGTTATAGCCATCGAGGTGAAAATAGTTTTTATTTGTAAGGTGAGTCTCTGATATGAGCATGGCGTCAATGTCGTGTTGAGCGAGGAACTGTAAGAGCTCGCATTTGTGCTGAGAAATGCCATTTGCATTCCAGAAACATATATTTAGACAGGACATTTAAACAGATTTCTGTTTGATTAGGAGCTCCAGGAGGAGATTTTGGTTGCGCATAAGCTCCTGCATCGTTTGTTGTATTGCTACCATTGTATTTGTTATAGTTACCAGCATTGACTCAATTCCACTAGGCAATTGGGATGGATTAGCAGGGGTATGTTGGGCAGAGATTTCTGGGATCTGATTTGATGCCTGATTCTGCATTATTCCAGCTGTGGTTGGTTGAAGTGTCGGCTTAGAGACTGAGGCGTACGACCCGTTGTTGTAACTTAACGCCTGAGCAAAAGAAACTCCTGGAGTCGTAGTTGATGGTATATATGTTAAGTTTTGTCGGACGACCGGGTTTCGAGCTGCAGTTATTTGTTTGTTTAGGCGATTTTTCAATTCTTTATAGACAGGACAACCTCTATAGTTGGCAGTATGGTTTCCCCCACAGTTGCTACATTTTTTGGCAGATGGGTCCTCCTTATTTACGGGGCAGGCCTCAGTGAGATGAACATCACCACAGGCAACGCAGACTGCCCGTAGAGTGCAATAGGTTTTCGTGTGTCCATATTCCTGGCAATTTGTGCATTGGACCGGTCCATTTCGTTTGTGTGGTTCCTCAACGGTGATCCTACGGTGCAGTAGGTATTGAAGCTTGTATATTGGGTGAACTTCATTTTTACTTATATGCATACTTTCAGGTGTCAGTTCTACTTTGAACATTGGCTGGGGAATTTTATTTCTATTTATTATGTTCATTGCCATTTTGACCTCAAAGCCCTTATCGTTAAGTCCATCTATTATCTCATTGATTGGGACTGTTGGTTCGATTCCTTTGATAACCACTTGTAATCCTTTGCTACTTTTAAGTTGGTAGGTGTAGTAATTCATTTTTTCATTTTCGAGGTATTTCGCAACTGATCGATAGTTTTGTTCGTCATTGACTTGTATTTTTATTTCATTTATATTACCCCTTTTTATGTACGTGACATAGAATGTGTTTGCGCCAATTGTATCAGTTATTTTTTTGACCAGTTCAGCACAATTTGCCTGTCGAACATAAATAGGTGGCGGTCTTAATTTTTTGGCCTTGGGTGTTTGGGTGATCTCATCTTCATTTGGGACACTTAGTATCGCAAATCTATTGTTTGCTAGTGCCTTATGTGGCACAGTGTTCTCGGTTATTTTAGTTATTTTAGCTGCATTGTTGTTCTTCACATTTTGTGGGCTCAATTTTCTTTTGATTTGCACATAGCGATCGAGCCCAGTCTGAATTAACGCTCCGTTAGCATTTTTTGAACTTATTGGTTGGGAGAGTTGGGGCTTGTCGCAGTGGGTCGACAGTATCGGGCGCTGAGCAATTGCAGTGGTTGTTGTTGTGGTTGTTGTGCGTGCTCTCTCCTCGTTCACTTGCAGTGATGCAGTTTTTGTTGGTACTGCTGCCTTTGGCGAGCGTATAGAGAAGTACGCGTTGCTTTTTGCTTGCGAGAGCCGACGCTCGTCTTGTTGTTGTTGCCGGGCTTGGCTCATTTTGGCTTTGGTTACAGTGCTTGTGGTCTTTACAGAGCTGGTGCTCTTAAACGTTGACATTTGTTCTTTTCTATTATTTCTATTAGTCTTTATTACTCGATTGGATGGTATTCATGGGCAGCACGATCACTAGTACCCATGCCTACCCCGAGCGCTTTTTCGCGAATTTAATTTATGATTAATCGCGATTAATTGATTTAATTGATTTTCACCGCGGAGCGATAAAAAAAATACGTCTGTAGTCGTTGACGGTTGATAAGTTCTCTTATTCCGACGTCATGCAAGTGTTAACTTTTTCACTTTTTTGATTGTTTACATAATTAATATGTAGCATGCTATGGTGATTTCTTTTGCACAGCGAACATGATGTTTCGCTAGTGCATTTTTTACTATGTGTGTGTTTTAGGCATTTAAAACACAGAAACGCTTTTTTAACTTTATCCATTCTTTCAGATGGATTTAAATCCTTAAATTTGTGACATTGAAATATTGTGTGTCCCTTTGCAAATAGGACAACTATTAGCAGACAACTCTTTTATGTTGTTGCTAAATATTTTTTTACAGGTTTTTCCTCCTGAATCGAGCTTATCGAATTTAATCGCTGCTCGCAAAAATCCATGACGTCGAATAATTTTTGAATTTCTTTGTTTTTCTTAACATGGCTCTCATATAATTGCAGAGCCTCTTTATTTAATTTTCTGATAATTATATGTGCAAAGATTACATCAACCTCATCAGATAATTGTGACTTTAATTTTATCATGTGAATTGACTCATTTACTATAAATAAACATTCTTAACTGCCTGAGTACAAACTTAATTGTAATTAAATTTTAAGTTAGGACTTAGATCCTCTCTTAAAACAGGTCCCAGTCTTTGGAATCCCCACAGAATGTGGGTACCTAAATTTTTGGAAGTGTTGGCAAATCATCAATTTTTTTATTTGTAACATCTCCCATTTTTGGCACATTATCCTTAAGTTTTTTCTTCATGATTTTAGTTACAGTTCGCACGTCAAATTCTAATTCAGTTAAAACATCATCATACATATCAGTATTTCAATCATTTCGTCTTCTTTCATACCAACTACCTTTCTCCAATAAAACATTAACTTTTCTATCCTGAATTCCAAATTTTCATTTTTTCCGTCATCTATAGCATTCAAAGTTTCATCTAAATACCTTTTTAACTGCTCTATTGATTTTGACAGTTTGCTAACAGTTTTCGTACCATCCATATTGAACCAGAAATCTTTTGCCTCTGCTCAGAACATAACGCTTTCTGTTCTTGTTTCTTTCACTCATCTGATTCTGACTATCCACAGTACTTTGTATTCTTCCTATTATACCCAACATAGCTGCATAGTGGTTTTTCTTAAAATATTGGTGATCGACTACATCAATTTTTAAGAGCATATCGTTGTTATTAATACATTCTGCTGTCAACAATTTAACTTCGTTAACCTGCTCACTACTTAAAGTTTTAAATTCTTCTAATGCCCTTATCATGGAAGTTATTTCTACCTGCCTTTTTATTAAGGCTATTGTCTCTTTGGACATCAGGATATTTTTATACCCGTACTCAAAAAAGAGTTAAGGGGTATATTAGATTTGAGGTAAAAATGGATGTGTGTAACGCAGAGAAGGAAACGTTTCCGACCCCATAAAGTATATATATTCTTGATCAGCATCAATGGCCGAGTCGATAGAGCCATGTCTGTCTGTCCGTCCGTCCGTCAGTCTGTCCGTCTTGTTTGACGCCTGGATCTCAGAGACTATAAAAGCTAGGGCATTCAAATTTGGTGTCCAGACTCATGTGATATCACACTGCTACAAGTGTATTTCGAAATTTCGCCCCGCCAGCCTTCTGCCACCACAAAGGACGAAAATCTGTGGCAGGCACAATTTTAAAGATACGATAAAACTAAAAACGCAGTCCCGTAGAGAATGACCTTATCTACCAGATTACCGAATCTGAATCAGATCGGATCATTATTATAGCCAGAATGAAGAAATTAATTTTCTATTGGTTCCCCCACCCCTCCTGCATGAGAAACGCTACTCTATCTCTCTCTCGCTCGCACACTATGCCGCGTTCAGTGCGCGAGCAACCCCTAGCAGAGGAGACGTAGAATCCAAATGGTACATATATAATCTACATGTTAGATGTAAAATATTGCCTCCGCTGTTTTTCTGGATGTCGCACAGGTTTTCGACCGCGTTTGGTTAGATGGCTTAATCCACAAAATCAAAATATTACTTCCACAGAACATCCATGGAATAATGGAGTCATACCTACAGCAAAGAAGTTTCGCAGTACGATGCAAAGATTTCCTCTCTGAATATCATCCAATTGAAGCTGGTGTACCGCAAGGCAGCGTGCTTGGACCGACACTGTATATCATATTCACAGCAGATCTACCGACAAACAGCCTAACAACAACTTCGACATTTGCTGATGATACTGCCATATTAAGTCGCTCCAAGTGCCCAAGAAGGGCCACGGATCACTTATCATCTCATCTCGTGGCCTTAGAAAAATGGCTAGCAGACTGGCGGATACATGTAAATGAGCAAAAGTGCAAGCATGTCACCTTCACGTTAAACAGACAAACTTGCCCTCCATTATGTCTGAACAATATCAACATTCCACAAACCACCGAAGTAACATACTTTGGTGTTCATCTGGATAGAAGGCTTACTTGGCGTAAGCACATCGAAGCGAAGAGAAATCTACTTAAATTTAAAGCTAGTAATCTACATTGGCTAATAAACACCCGTTCACCACTAAAACTGGAGTACAAAGTACTTTTGTACAATGCAGTTCTCAAACCCATCTGGACATACGGCTCCGAGATATGGGGAAATGCTTGCGTTAGTAATTTAGAAATAATCCAGAGAGCTCAATCGAAGATACTAAGAACTATCACTGGGGCACCATGGTACATACGGAATGAAAATATCCATAAAGACTTAAATGTAGGATCAGTTAAAGATGAAATTGCCAAAGTGAAACCAAAGTACCAGGCCAAGCTTCAAGCCCATCCTAATAGACTTGCGCAGTCTTTAACTTGGCACACTAGCCATACACGACTCCGGCGAAGAGACCTTCCCACCCAGCAATAATACTTAGCTAGGGACGTACTCTAAGTAATTAAGTGTAAATAATTAAATAAATATATTAGGCTAAGATTTGTATACTTGTCGTAAGTCTCTAATAGGGAAGATTCGATAAATAAAATCCCGTAATAATAAAAAAAACGAGAAGGAACGTGTGAGTCGCTTCTGGGGATGCGACTCTACTTATACCCGTACTCAGTCAGTATATACATTTTTGAGCATAAATTTTTAGAATTTTAGAATTAAAAAAAAAATTTTACATTTTACATTTTTTTGCTACATTTGATATCTACATCTACATCTACAATGTATATTATACATCTAACATGTAGATTATAGATGTACCATTCATATTCTACATCTCCTCCGCTAGGGGTTGCTCGCGCACTGAACGCGGCAGAGTGTGCGAGCGAGAAAGAGAATGAGTAGCGAGGTTGTTGGCAAGGGGGGGCGGAGGAAACAACTGAAAATTAATTTCTTCATTCTGGCTATGATTATGATCCGATCTGATTCAGATTCGGCAATCTGGTAGATATGGGCATTCTCTACGATACTGCGTTTTTAGTTTTCTCGTATCTTTAAAAATGTGCCTGCCACAGATTTTCGTCCTTTGTGGGGGCGGAAGGGGGCGAAGCGAAATTTTGAAATACACTTGTAGCAGTGTGATATCACATGAGTCTAGAAACCAAATTTGGTTGCCCTAGCTTTTATAGTCTCTGAGATCCAGGCGTCAAACAAGACGGACAGACGGACAGACGGACAGACAGACAGACAGACAGAGACTCGGCTATTGATGCTGATCAAGAATATATATACTTTATGGGGTCGGAAAATTTTCCTTCTCTGTGTTACACACATCCACTTTTAGCACAAATCTAATATACCCCTTAACTCTTTTTTGAGTACGGGTATAAAAAAAAGATGTAAAATATACATTTTAGATGTAGATAACAGACGTAGCAAAAAATTGTAAAATGTAAAATTTTTTTTTTAATTCTAAAATTTATTGTTACATTGTTTTCTTTTTTAACTTTGTTATTTTGGTGTTGGTTGATTTCTTTTCTGTCACTGATGATTTTATTGTTGTAGACGAATGATGATGACTTTTTCTTTTAATCTTTTGTTGGCGGGGTTCTCTATAACTTCACTTTTATTTGAATTGCCGATTTCTCGACCACAATGTCACAATTTTTATACGATGTTTCGGCCTCGAATGCGCCACTTTAACAATATTTGCACGGTGGCAAAATTATTATTTAAATTTGTCGATTTCTCGACTGTTATTTCACAAAAAAATTTTATTATATATTTTTTTTTGTGACACAAAAACATAAAAGAATCTTGTACACTCTAAGTAATTAATTTTAATTAATTAAATAAACATATTAGATTAAGATTTGCATATGTTAATGTGTGTGTTTGTGTGTGTATGATTTGGTATGCATACGGTACATAAACCGTTTACAAATTTGTCGTCGCAACTAGAACTTGAACCAGTTGGACTGCGGAGAGGGTTTCCTACGTCGAGCAAAATGAGGGTCTGAAGACACAGCGACCTCTGATGATTGCAGTTGTAGAGAATGAGTGAACAGACAGTGATGGTACTGTTTCTGATACTGATTTTATTCAACAAACTTAAATTCTATTTATAGGTAACAAAAGGTCCAGAAAGTTCTGAGTCTAGTAAGAATATGGTAAAAGGGAATTGGAATTAATATTTAAAGGTGTTGTTCGCCGGCCCATGGCAGCACAAAGAGTAGTTGATCATCTCTTAATCTAATGTCTCTCTTTTTAACCGTTTGTTTGCTTGTACTTATGCTCTTGCTGGTGCTTTGCTCTTTCTCGGCGTTAGTCAGCCGCTCATCAGAAAAGGCAGAACACACTTCAAATTCGATCATCACCGCAGTAAAACGTTTGGCTGTCTGGCACAGTGACCTGCCTGCCACAGAGTTCTAAACTAAACCTAACATAAACATATCAACAGTCTTGAACCGGCCCCCGCGTCTTCAATCGACCCATCGTTAACTCTCGTTATTAAATTCGCACACCTTTCGCTAGTTTTGGATAATACATATATATTAACTTAAGTAAAATAAATTGTGAATATATTAACTGAACAATCATCGTCTCTTAAATAATCGTGCAAAACAACGCTACTGAAGAAGCTCAGTAGCTCAACAGGCGTTTTAAGAAACCTACCTTGAGGTACCGTCGACGATACAGAAACAGACTTAGATAGTTATTAAAACAGACACGCTGAGATCGATTACAAAGATATGAATTAATCCAGAAAATAAGTTCAGGCGGTAAACCTAGGAGAGATAATTTATGGATAAGCAGATTATGATTTACTGAATCAAAGGCTCTACTAGAGCCAGTATAGACTACATCAGTTTGAGACTGCTTAGTCCCGAATGCTTAGTCCCTGCCGCATGCCCGAAGGTGGAGAATTCCAGGAGGTTAGAAGAAAAAGATCAACGTTTCCCAAATCCATGCTGCGATTCAGAGAATAAGGAACAACAAAAGTGTTGGAGCTGGGAAGTAATTATTTTTTCGAAGAGTTTGGGAATGGCAGATAAATTGGAGATCCCAAGGTAATTAGAAATATCCGATTTATGCCCCTTTTTATGAATGGGAATAATATATGACTCTTTCCAGACGGTGGGAAAATCGCCGAGCTCAAGAGATAGGTTAAACAGTTTAAGGAGGAGCACACAGAGAGAATCTGCACAAAAATTTCAGAACAGCACTAGGAACCATATAAGGGCCAGTAGGAAAAGAAAAAGAAAATTGACATGATTTTACATGATTCCATATCAACCGTCAACGACTACAGACGTATTTTTTTTATCGCTCCGCGGTAATCATAAATTAAATTCGCGAAAAAGCGCTCGGGGTAGGCATGGGTACTAGTGATCGTGCTGCCCATGAATACCATCCAATCGAGTAATAAAGACTAATAGAAATAATAGAAAAGAACAAATGTCAACGTTTAAGAGCACCAGCTCTGTAAAGACCACAAGCACTGTAACCAAAGCCAAAATGAGCCAAGCCCGGCAACAACAACAAGACGAGCGTCGGCTCTCGCAAGCAAAAAGCAACGCGTACTTCTCTATACGCTCGCCAAAGGCAGCAGTACCAACAAAAACTGCATCACTGCAAGTGAACGAGGAGAGAGCACGCTCTCTCTCCCCTGCATTGGAAAGTGGGTCATGGAGTGCTCAGTGCCCATCCCCCGACTCGTACTGCCTAACCAGCGATTTGCTAATATCGACAACAACTAGTACAATGCCCTCGCTCAAAACTGTGTCTTCGACCACAACAACGACAACAACCACAACAACAACCACTGCAATTGCTCAGCGCCCGATACTGTCGACCCACTGCGACAAGCCCCAACTCTCCCAACCAATAAGTTCAAAAAATGCTAACGGAGCGTTAATTCAGACTGGGCTCGATCGCTCGCTCTCTGACTGCTACTGGAAGCAGACGTGTTTTTCAAGCGCCCCGCTTTACCGTCGTCTTTTAATAGTAATTGAGTAATTTTCCCGTGTGGAAAGCGTTCATATATTGTCGCGAGTGTTCGTCGCTTTTGTGCAGTTAAATTACGAGTTAATTTGGTGCTCAATTAGTGTCGCAATTGGCAAATTGAAAATTTGCTAATTTCGGCTCTGAAAAAGCCACGTGGCTTTAGCTCGAAAACAGGTTCGAGTTCTCGAAGTTTCCGTTCGAAGCTTTCGTTTGAGGCTTTGGCTCGAAACTTGGGTTCCCTCTGGTGCTTTCGGAGCTTTCAATTCGAGCTTTTTTCGAAGCTTGGTTTGGAACCTAGATAGTGTTTATTGGTTCGTGTCTCCACTAAGCTTTAGTGTCCTGAGAGAACCGACAGAGGGAGCCAGAGTATGGAGGTGGACACCGAGGCCGACGTCAGCGACGCTAGCCTGGCTAGCGTTGGGGCGAGCTCGTCATCGAGTGTCCCCGCCCGTAGGCGGCGTCGGCGGAAGTCAAATGCGGCAAAGGGTGCGAAGGGAGCGAAGAAGATCGGGCTGGGGATTGGGGTGACGGGAGAGTTGCCGATCCCAGCAGTCAGGTCGCCGCCACCGTCGCTCCCCTTTGTGGAGGCGGAAGCCACGGCAGAACCCTCTGCCGCTGCCGCTGCCACCGCTGATACCACCGCCAACAACGCTGCCGCCACCACTGCTGCCACTACCACTGTCGCCGCCACCACCGCCGCCACCACCGCTGCCACATGCCAGGCAACTGGCATTGTTGCGGCTGGATTTTCGGCTGTTACTGCGGAACTATCATCTATTAGGATGAGCGTGAGCGAGGCAGTCCTCAATGGAGGCATGAGCCCGGAGGCCGCCATGGCAGTCTTCGTCGCTACCAACAGGTACGACGAGCTGGTTATGGCTCTGGCCGGGGACAAGGTGCGCCTGGAGGAGAGGGCACGTATGCCGCCTCCACAAAGGCCCGCTGCCGCTGCCCACGCTGCCGCTTCTGTTGCTCCCACCGCTGCGTATGCGGCAGCCTACCCAGGCTTGCCGGCACCGAGCGCTGTCGCCCCGCCGATCGCGAAGCCGCGCGAGACTTGGTCGGCTCTCATTAAGAGCACGAACCCGGGGGAGACGGGAAAGCAACTTGTCGAGCGAGTGAGGAAAGCTGTCGTGCCCAAGCTCGGAGTCCGAGTGCACGAAGTTCGCGAGCTGAAGAGCGGAGGAGCGATCATTCGCACGCCTTCGGTCAGCGAGCTTAAGAAGGTAGTGGACAGTGCGAAGTTCCAGGAAGCAGGACTGGAGGTTAGGAAGAGCCCGAAGACCAGGCCTCAGGTCGTGGTGTATGACGTCGACACGTCCATCACGCCTGAAGAGTTCATGGAGGAGCTTTTCACGAAAAACCTGGAGGATTCCATGTCTGCTGCGGAATTCAAGAAGAAGGTTCACCTGGGCAGCAAACCCTGGTCGGTCACCGACGGCGCCACGGTCAACGTGACGCTGGAGGTTGATGCGATGGCACAGGAGGTGTTACGCGACTGCGTGTACATCAAGTGGTTCAGATGCCGCTGTCGTTCCCTGGTCAGGACCTACGCCTGCCACAGGTGTGTGGGTTTCGACCACAAGGTGTCCCAGTGTCGCCTAAAGGAGAACGTGTGCCACCGGTGCGGACAGGGCGGCCACAACGTTTCGAGGTGCCCCAACCCGGTGGACTGCCGAAACTGCCGCTTCAAGGGCTACCCGGCAGCACATTCCATGCTGTCAGCGGCATGCCCGATTTACGCAGCGGTATTGGCGAGGGTGCAAGCTAGACATTAAATGTTTAGCTTCATCCAAGCTAATTGTGGCCGTGGCCGAGCGGCTGTGGTGGACCTCGGATCCATCATGCGCAACTCTGGCCATCTGTTCGCACTGGTCCAGGAGCCGTACGTCGATGGAGCAGGGCGGATTACTGGCCTTCCCTCGGGAATGCGAGTTTTCCAGGACCGCCCCTTTCGTGACGGAAACCCGAAAGCTGCCATCATCGTCGATGAACCGGAAGCCATCTGCACGCCAATAGACCCCCTTACCACCGAACATGGAGTATGCGTCAGAGTGCAAGGAAGATTTGGCTCAATCATCCTATGCTCCGTATACTGCCAATTCAACACCGACTTGGAGCCGTACCTCAGGTACCTAGATGCGGTGCTGCTGCTGGCCAGCCGCACTCCCGTCATCTTTGGGCTCGACGCGAACGCAGTATCCCCAGCGTGGTTTAGCAAACACATACGTTTGGGAAGTGAGGGAATGGGATACGAGCGACCACAACATGATCCATGTTGAGGTGACGCGTGATCCGACCGACACAGTTGAGAGCATTGCTCCTGTGCCGTCCTGGAAGCTTTCCAATGCGCGCTGGCGATTGTTCGAGGAAGAGGTGGTAAGGGAGACATCCGAATTGCCGGAGGACATCGCCGAATCGCCGTTGGACAACCGAGTGGCTGCACTGCGCTCTGTAGTGCACAGTGTGTGCGACAGAGTGCTGGGACGCAGCACGCCCAGAGCCGCGAGGAAAGTAGTTTGGTGGACTGCCGAGCTACATTCCAAACGCCGAGAGGTCAGGAGACTGAGGCGGCGGCTACAGGACGCTCGTCGGCACGAGTCCGACGCAGCAGAGCAACTTGTGGTTGCGTTGAGGATCTCCTCGGCGCAATACAAGAAGCTCATCCTGAGGACGAAGGAGGACAACTGGCGACGCTTCGTGGGAGACAACAGAGATGATCCATGGGGGCACGTCTACAAGATTTGCCGAGGACGCAAAAAGTGCACGGAGATTGGATGCCTTCGGACGGATGGTGGGCTGGTTGCAACATGGCGCGACTGTGCGGGTGTGCTCCTCCGCAACTTTTTCCCTGTTGCGGAGTCGAATGCGCACATTGCCATCACGTCCGAAGCTCCACCGGCCCTCGAGGTTTCCGAGGTTGATGCTTGTGTCGCCAGGTTGAAGAGCAGACGCTCTCCCGGCATGGACGGCATCACAGGTGCCATTTGCAAGGCATTGTGGCGTGCCATCCCTCAGCACATGACAGCGTTGTATTCCCGCTGCCTGGAGACCGGATACTTCCCCAAGGAATGGAAACACCCTAGGGTGGTTCCACTCTTGAAGGGATCCGATAAGGACAGGACGGATCCTGCTTCATATCGGGGTATCTGTCTGTTGCCAGTGCTGGGCAAAGTGCTTGAGGGAATCATGGTGAATCGTCTGAAGGACACCATACCGGATGGCTGCAGATGGCAATTTGGATTTCGCCAAGGACGCTGTGTGGAGGATGCTTGGAAGCACGTCGTGAGCACTGTTTCGGCCAGCCGGTCGAAATATGTGCTCGGAGTCTTCGTGGATTTCAAGGGAGCCTTTGACAACGTCGAGTGGGATGCTGCATTACGTCGTCTCCTCGAGCTGGGCTGCCGTGAAGCAGGCTTGTGGCGAAGCTTCTTCTCCGGCCGGAGTGCGAGCATCGTCAGCAGGCATGGAGTAGCCACTGTTCCGGTGACAAGAGGTTGCCCACAGGGGTCCATAAGTGGTCCATTCATATGGAACATCTTGATAGACGTGTTGCTCCAGCGCTTGGAGCCACTTGGAGCGCTCAGCGCGTATGCCGACGACCTGCTCCTCCTCATCGAGGGAAACGCCCGTTCAGAGCTCGAGCGAAAAGGAGAGGAACTAATGTCCATCGTAGGCGCTTGGGGAGTTGAAGTCGGCGTTGCCGTTTCAACTAGCAAGACGGCGATCATGCTGCTCAAGGGCATACTTCGACGGCCGCCCTTGGTACGGTTTGCTGGAGCAAGCCTGCCATATAAGCGCGAGTATCGGTACCTTGGCATCACAGTCGGTGAGCGGTTGAGTTTTCTCCCGCACATCACGGGCTTGCGTGATAGGCTGACTGGAGTCGTAGGGGCATTGTCTCGCGTACTGCGGGTCGACTGGGGTCTCAGTCCCCGCGCAAAGCGGACAATATATGCCGGACTCATGGTGCCCTGTGCACTATTTGGTGCCTCGGTTTGGTCTGTCGTGACGACGACGCAAGTGGTTGCCAGGAGGCACCTGCTTGCGTGCCAAAGGGCTATCCTGATTGGATGCCTACCGGTATGCCGAACAGTGTCCACCGTGGCACTGCAAGTACTTGCTGGAGCCCCCCCCGTTTGATCTGGTCGCCAGACGCCTGGCAATCAGATTCAAACTCAAGCGTGTCTACCCGCTGGAGGAGAGCGATTGGCTATACGGCGAAGATTTGGCAAATCTTAGCTGGAAGCAGAAGATGGCGCGACTAGAGGAATGCCTGCTGAGCGAGTGGCAACGCAGATGGGATGATGGTGACTCCCCAGGTCGGGTGACGCACCGCTTCATCCCGAACGCAGGCTTCGTCTACAGCGAGCCAAGGTTTGGCTTCACGCTGCGCGCTGGATTCCTGCTGACTGGCCATGGATCGCTCAATGCATTTCTGCATGAGAGAAGCCGAAGCGACACGCCTGCATGTCTATGCGGCGCAGAGCGCGAGGATTGGCAACACGTTCTATGTGTTTGTCCGCTCTATGCAGATTTGCGAGACCTCGATGGACTAGGAGTGCAGCACACGGATGGCGAATGGATCTTCTCGGAAGTGGTGGCTTCGCAGGAAAGTATGCAGTTGCTGGACAGATACGCTGGCGACGCGTTCTCCAGACGCCAACAACTGATGGACCCAATGGCGACAGACGGGCCGAGAGCCCCGGACTTGGAGAGTCCCCCACAAGGGTACCCTATCCGAGCCAGTCGGGGCTAAAAGGGGAGGGTCCACTGAGCCCTAAAGATCGGTACCACGGGCTGTTCAGCGGTCCAAGGCTGTTCATTGAGGTAGGCCCCCTAGTGGGAGTATCGTGGTGGCTGTGGTAGCCCAAATTTTACGCGGGAAGAGCCGGTAGGCTCCACGTGGAGTTGCGATCTCAACCGGGTGCCGTGACCCATAGATCGGAAGAAGTGGTAGATACACTTCGCTCCTCACCAAGGGGGAAAGTATGCCCGACTAGTATACTTTCGAATTGGTACCAGGAACGGTCGCTATGTATTTGCTATAGCTTCTTTTCCTGGGGCGTTAATTGGCGCATGTACCAGATTTACCGTGTTATGTGCATTGCACTCAGCACATTAAACACCGTGGTTGAAATCCCTTCCTGTGGAACCGCCACGTTAAATAAAGCTGAGAGATCAGATTCATCTGGGCTCGATCGCTATGTGCAAATCAAAAGAAAATTGAGCCCACAAAATGTGAAGAACAACAATGCAGCTAAAATAACTAAAATAACCGAGAACACTGTGCCACATAAGGCACTAGCAAACAATAGATTTGCGATACTAAGTGTCCCAAATGAAGATGAGATCACCCAAACACCCAAGGCCAAAAAATTAAGACCGCCACCTATTTATGTTCGACAGGCAAATTGTGCTGAACTGGTCAAAAAAATAACTGATACAATTGGCGCAAACACATTCTATGTCACGTACATAAAAAGGGGTAATATAAATGAAATAAAAATACAAGTCAATGACGAACAAAACTATCGATCAGTTGCGAAATACCTCGAAAATGAAAAAATGAATTACTACACCTACCAACTTAAAAGTAGCAAAGGATTACAAGTGGTTATCAAAGGAATCGAACCAACAGTCCCAATCAATGAGATAATAGATGGACTTAACGATAAGGGCTTCGAGGTCAAAATGGCAATGAACATAATAAATAGAAATAAAATTCCCCAGCCAATGTTCAAAGTAGAACTGACACCTGAAAGTATGCATCTAAGTAAAAATGAAGTTCACCCAATATACAAGCTTCAATACCTACTGCACCGTAGGATCACCGTTGAGGAACCACACAAACGAAATGGACCGACACTTCTAAGCCGACACTTCAACCAACCACAGCTGGAATAATGCAGAATCAGGCAGCAAATCAGATCCCAGAAATCTCTGCCCAACATACCCCTGCTAATCCATCCCAATTGCCTAGTGGAATTGAGTCAATGCTGGTAACTATAACAAATACAATGGTAGCAATACAACAAACGATGCAGGAGCTTATGCGCAACCAAAATCTCCTCCTGGAGCTCCTAATCAAACAGAAATCTGTTTAAATGTCCTGTCTAAATATATGTTTCTGGAATGCAAATGGCATTTCTCAGCACAAATGCGAGCTCTTACAGTTCCTCGCTCAACACGACATTGACGCCATGCTCATATCAGAGACTCACCTTACAAATAAAAACTATTTTCACCTCGATGGCTATAACTTCTATGCGACAAATCATCCCGATGGTAAGGCACATGGAGGTACTGGCGTTCTGATCAAGAATCGCATTAGGCATTATCCATTGCCTTCATTTGCTACACCTTATCTACAGGCAACAGCAATTCATATTGAAATTCAGAGCGGCTACCTAAACATAGCCGCAGTATACTGCCCACCACGTTTCTGCATTTCCGAAACAGAATTTGTAACATTCTTCGACCTACTAGGTGACCGATTTATAGCAGCTGGTGACTACAATGCCAAGCACACCCATTGGGGATCTAGACTTACCAACCCGAAAGGAAGACAACTATATAACGCTATAATAACCCCACGAAACAAGCTAGACTTTATCTCT
Source organism: Drosophila ambigua (assembly GCA_018150905.1). Taxonomy (NCBI): domain Eukaryota; kingdom Metazoa; phylum Arthropoda; class Insecta; order Diptera; family Drosophilidae; genus Drosophila; species Drosophila ambigua. Next base: position 833,522 of record JAECWS010000082.1, read on the forward strand.
CCGGGCAAGCCCACATATTGGCCCACAGATCCAAAACAAGCAACCCGACTTGATTGATTTTGCAGTTACACGAAGGGTGCTGCAAGCTCAGATTAATGTAGATCACTTAACAGATCTATCATCGGATCACTCGCCCATTCTACTTCACCTTTACGACCATCCACAGCTTTCGGAACGCCCACACTTTCTAACTTCTAGCAAAACAGATTGGCTCAAATACAGGAAGTACATAAGCTCTCATATTGATAGCTGCCCAAACATTAATTGTAAAGATGACATTGATAGGTCAGTCGAAGCATTGGTTTCCTCAATGTCACTGGCGGCAAAACACTCAACACCAATATTAGCATCTAATAAACTTTCCAACAGCAGTCGTATTTGAAGGCACATTGAAGTGCTGCTACGCGATAAAAGAAGGCTTCGCCGAGAGTGGCAAGCACACAGATCACCTGCATCGAAAGAGCGGCTAAAAAAAGCCAACCAACCACTACGCAGAGCCCTAGAAGATGAAAAAAACCGAGCTCAAATATCCTATATGGAGCAACTCTCCCCAACTAGCAAACGATTCCCACTGTGGAAAGCAAAATCAGGCGTATGCCCACCAATCGAGAGTGAATCACCTTTGCGTACACAAACAGGAGAGTGGGCTCGCAGCAACAAAGAGAAGGCAAATACATTTGCCGTCCATCTAGAAAACGTCTTCAAACCGCACCCAGCAACGAATAGCTTTGTGCTCCCACCAACCAACAATCCCGAAGCTACTCCGCCTATCATATTCCAATCAGGAGAAGTCACAAGGGTCATTAAAGACCAAATCTCAAAGCAAAAGAAAGCTCCGGGCCACGATTTCATCTCTCCTAAAATGATCATAGAATTGCCGAGCTGTGCAGTGTATTTCCTTACTATGATATTCAACAGCATGATGAAATGGGGCTATTATCCTCAAGAATGGAGGAATTCAGTCATCACAATGATTCATAAAGCCGGAAAAGACAAGTCCAAGCCATCATCATATAGACCTATCAGCCTACTGCCTTGCCTATCAAAGATATTTGAAAAGCTGCTCCTGAATCGTATCAAACAACACCTACACATCAACGGTGCCATCCCGACTCACCAATTTGGATTTCGCGAAAAACACGGAACCATTGAACAAGTAAACCGTATAACCTCTGAGATACGAAATGCATTTGAAAGAGTATTGCTCCGCTGTTTTTCTGGATGTCGCACAGGCTTTCGACCGCGTTTGGTTAGATGGCTTAATCCACAAAATCAAAATATTACTTCCACAGAACATCCATGGAATAATGGAGTCATACCTACAGCAAAGAAGTTTCGCAGTACGATGCAAAGATTTCCTCTCTGAATATCATCCAATTGAAGCTGGTGTACCGCAAGGCAGCGTGCTTGGACCGACACTGTATATCATATTCACAGCAGATCTACCGACAAACAGCCTAACAACAACTTCGACATTTGCTGATGATACTGCCATATTAAGTCGCTCCAAGTGCCCAAGAAGGGCCACGGATCACTTATCACAGGGCCACGGATCACAAAAGTGCAAGCATGTCACCTTCACGTTAAACAGACAAACTTGCCCTCCATTATGTCTGAACAATATCAACATTCCACAAACCACCGAAGTAACATACCTTGCTGTTCATCTGGATAGAAGGCTTACTTGGCGTAAGCACATCGAAGCGAAGAGAAATCTACTTAAATTTAAAGCTAGTAATCTACATTGGCTAATAAACACCCGTTCACCACTAAAACTGGAGTACAAAGTACTTTTGTACAATGCAGTTCTCAAACCCATCTGGACATACGGCTCCGAGCTATGGGGAAATGCTTGCGTTAGTAATTTAGAAATAATCCAGAGAGCTCAATCGAAGATACTAAGAACTATCACTGGGGCACCATGGTACATACGGAATGAAAATATCCATAAAGACTTAAATGTAGGATCAGTTAAAGATGAAATTGCCAAAGTGAAACCAAAGTACCAGGCCAAGCTTCAAGCCCATCCTAATAGACTTGCGCAGTCTTTAACTTGGCACACTAGCCATACACGACTCCGGCGAAGAGACCTTCCCACCCAGCAATAATACTTAGCTAGGGACGTACTCTAAGTAATTAAGTGTAAATAATTAAATAAATATATTAGGCTAAGATTTGTATACTTGTCGTAAGTCTCTAATAGGGAAGATTCGATAAATAAAATCCCGTAATAATAAAAAAAAAAAAAAAAAAATTTTAAATTAATTAAGAGGCTATTGTAGTCGATGAGGGGGGACAGATACAGTTAGAACTATTCATGTGGAAAGGATACGATTGATTCGGACAAAATATGTCAGATGAAGCCGGAATAGAGGGATTGTTATTAGAAGGAACTGAGGATCAGAGTTGAAAGAATGATGCGAAAAGATTAGCAATATAACAATCGTTATCAGCGTTGCTGCCATTTAAAGAAAACGATTACGGAAATTGAGAAGAGTTGCGTTTCGAGCTGAAAAACTGTAAGGTACCTATTTCAGGCTATTTTAGACTGCTAGTGTAGTGTCTTGAGTCTGTGACTGCCTAGTGCAGTGTCTTGTGTTCGGGATGATGGACTGGTAAGTGGGTCGAAGCTTGGTGCTTCGTTGACAATTGGCTAGTGGGTCAGCAGTGTTGGAGAATTTTTTGGCTGTGACTGCATCGCATCAGGTGCGGGCTGCAGTTGGGAATTGGGTTTTGGGATTGGTTTTTTTTGCAGAATCTGCATCGCGAAAGGTGATAGCTGAATTTGGGCCGGTACGTCGATAATTTTATGCTGGCTTGACTTATTGTGGAATAACGCAAATGATATTTCTTATTTAGGTCGTCGATTATGAAATGTCCCAGGAGGTAGGGTGTTTTAAATTAGTGTGTGGACAAGAATGTGTAGATTTATTGATCGAGAGTTCATAATTAATTGTGTGCGTTGTTTAAAACTATTTTATTTTCAGGAGGTGCTGACACACCGCTATTCGTGGAGAACCGTGGCTAGAGCCATGGTTCGTTGGTTCTGTGTCCATCAGTTTGATTATTGCTTCCAACCAGCGTGGATGCGCTAATACTCCGCTGTTTGTGACGAGCCATGGCTAGAGCCTTGTGCCGAGTCTCAGGTTTCGTCGGTGGTAGCCTCGTCATTTTAGCGTGGCGTCGGTAATGTAATATTTTCTGCTGCTACTGGGGAACTCTTTCTGATGTTCTAGATGCTTTGTACTTGGATTCTGCTTGGTGGGTCGATTATCGCATGTGACGATGGTTTTCTCGGTGATGTCTGACGTCCCGTGGAGACTAGCAAACTTTTCTTAGGTCTTTGTCCAGGCATTCTCGGATCTGCGGTGCCATGTGGGGTGGCCAGGGATCCGTGAGCTGTTCTTGCTCGTCTTCGGTGGGTTCGGTGGCTCCGGGGTCAAAGGTTTGATTCGGGTCTTTTGGCATGATGGGTCTGTCGAATGTGCTGGACGGTTCGATCCTCCGGTGGTAATCGCTTATGTGGGCGATGATCGGGTGGCGTTGAGCGTGGGTAGAGTAGTTTCGAAGATCTGGTGGAGTGTTTTATTGTCTCCGGACTGGTGCATGGACTGCTTGGTCTCGACGATGTTGTTGGACCAACGGCTAGTAGCTGTAGCAGCACGGTGCCGCATTGGATCGTCGTTTCGATGGTACATAGGAATTCCATGGCAACTACAACTAAACCCAACATGTTTGGCAGGACCAGGAGCGGGATTTGAACCTCTCGTTTTGCAGACGGACCTCTCGACGGTCCGTGTGCCGCGTTTTCCACATTTCCAGCAGAATAGGATCGACCGGCGACAGGCTGCGCGTGGGTTGGCGATGGGGGCCGTGATCATGCGATGTGCCGCCTCGGGTTTTGTCGTACTGGTTGGGTTGGATAGCTGTCTCCTTGGTGAGTCTTCTGAGTCCCAATGCGGCTTCCGGAATGGTGTCCGATTGGAATCGCTGCTCCTCGGCTCTGTAGCCGGTCTTGCGTATCTGGGCGTTTGTTGTGGTGGTGCGAGAGTGTTCGGGATGGACCGCGCTTGAATACTCTCCAACTCCGTGGCCAGAAGTGTTAGCTGGGACAAGTCTCGCAGTTCGTCGCGGCGCACGTACATCTGGGAGGGCGGTGTCGTAGATCCTGCTTAACTCCTTGGCTGCGTCGTACCTGGCGTGGTACATGAGTAGCCGTATCTCGATGAGGAAACGATGAGGACTGAAGATGGGAAACGTGAAGCATATAAGTGGAGAATTCGGAGGACAGCGGAATGTAAGAGCAGGACATAAAGAGATTAAAAGATGGCCAGCAAAGCATAACAAAAATAATTTCAATGCTATTATGCCCTTCGACGTGAAAGATTTGGGAAGCTATGTCCGAACGAACAGCAATAAGTACACCGCCACCACGAGATGGACGACCATACCTATATATATTCAATTTGTCAATGAGAATCTCGGAGACATAAATATAGAAGTTGAGCCAGGTTTCAGAAAAAGCGATTACATCAATTTTGAAAGATGCACTGTCAGTATATAGCTTGTTAAGATTACTGCCCAAGCCACGAGCCTCCAAAGGGGAGAAATTATTTTTTTGAGGTCGAGCAGATGCTGCCGGAGATGGAGTTGGACGGACAGAAGTTAAAGCAGTCGGAGATGGAGTTGGAAGGACACCCAATCTTCGTTCAGGGCTAGAGGGACGATTGGTATACACATGACAGATAGTATGTTCAGGCCAGAAAGAGGAGTCGAGCACACTACTGACATGTTTGTCAGGAACAAGAATTTTGAAGGAAGATATATTGCGTTTAACTTTAATGTTAAATTTAGTGACAACAAAACCTGAGGAATAACACTAGTCAACACTAGAATAAGGCTGTGGCCCAAAATAACTTTTTCTAATAGATTTCGGGGATTAAAAATTATGGTTTTTTTGTTATGGTGTAGTTCTTTTAAAGAATTTTTTTAATCTGGTATTTTTTAAAGTTATTTTTTCAGAGGTAGTGCTTCTATTATTCATAAACCTTAAGTATCTTATATCTGCTTGCATAGAACTTTGCAGTTCTGAAAAGCTGACAAACGCAGCTATAAATCCGACCCGGACCCTTTCTATCTGCAGCTTAACGCCTGAATGACATTAAGCTTTCAAATTCAAATTTCATAATTATTTGCGGTATTTTTCACCGAAATTTAGACTTTAAAAACTCGGTAAAAGTCGAAAAAAAAAGAAATATTTGTAAGCTATAAAAAAAAGTTATTTTGGTTCACAGCCTAATTCTAGTGTTGACTAGTGTAATGGGTCATATTCTGAGTTGACGATGGTTGCCGAGTTAGATGGAGCCTCCACATCCATGCTGATGGCAGCGTCAGCGGGTTCCAGCGAAGGCACCGAAGGTCCAGCGACGAGATCGTCATTGACTTCCCATCTGACATCGTAGTCAGACACAAGGACGGGAGAGGCGGCTGGTGAAGAAGCGGATGCAGAAGCCACAGTCGGTGTCCTAATAGATGCAAGTTCGACAGCACCAAAGTCGGTGAACGAATTGGGGGTAGTGGAGATCCAGGAACTGCAAGAAGAACATCATTGTTACCAGTGGGCAGACTGTTGTTACCTTTCTTTCTCTTAGGCGACTCATTTAAATTTTTGACTCAATTAAAATTTTAAGATTTTTGAAGTAAAACTCCATTTTTCCTGCAACAGTCGGAAGTTGACGGCCGCGAATTCATTATGAGTTTGTGTCATAAAAACTCACATGTCGCTTTCAATCTGCCTGCAGTCCCAGCATGTCCAGTTAAGGCCACAGCGAGACTTAATCAAGTCGACCACCGATTTGGCCAAGGTCAACGCATACCCTATGTGCCATGTTGTCACACAGCCAGCAGTAGGTGAAAATTTGCATTACCGAGCAGCACTCTTTATCATAGCAAGTACTCATAATAAGAGTGTAGACCGAAAGAAAAAAAAATATATGAGAAAAAGGTAACAATCAGTCGAATCAGACGAGATAAACACAGAGCTTTAGGCGGCCATGTGTAATGTATGTAGGAAGAACGGAGATAAAAGTAGACAGCGGCTCAGAGAGTGCATCAAGCAAATGTCAACAACAACACGGCTCTGAATACGAATTTACAGAAGAAATGAAAAGACCAATTTACTTTAAATACGAAACTAGTACACAAAAATACGCTAACTAAACGAGTACAGGTAGGGGACACTAATAAAACACAATTAGTTTCAGATAAACGTAGAAAATACAAATTTTTAGGAGGAGCGATGTGAAACACGACCACAGCTACGATAGATATTGTTGAAGTGTAGTGTATTTCAAAATTTCGCCCGCCCCCTGTCGCCAACACACAATACAAAAATCTTTAAAAAAGAAACATAAAACTTAAAATGCAGTATCGTAGAGAATGACCACATTTACCAGATTGCCGAATCAGTTCGTATCATTATTAAATTCATTTACAGCTTCCCCCACCTCCTCCGGCGCTGCTGACGCTACTCATTCTCTTTCTCTACATTTAATATTTAGAATCCACATTGTAGAGACATTAGAGACTGACGATAAGTCTGCATTTCTTAATGGATATTTTCATTCCGTATGTACTATGGTGCCCCAGTGATAGTTCTCAGTAGCTTCGATCAAGCTCTCTGGATTATTTTGAAATTACTAACGCAAGCATTTCCCCATAGCTCGGAGCCGTATGTCCATTGTACAAAAGTACTTTCGATGTTTTTGCAGCTCTACTAGCCAAACCATCCACTAAACGCACCAAGGAAACTCAATCTAAGCCATTAGCTAAGCTCACCAAGGCTCTATCTGCAGAGGATTAGTATAATCTGTCTGCACCTTCTGCCAAAAAAATTTACCGTCACAAACTCCATTAAATGCAATGAAGTTAGTCGTCCGGTGCATTCAAAGTAGCTGATATGCTCTCTATACCCTCTGCACACTGAGCCCCTCCCGGCGGAAGGCAACGAATTTTTGAAAGATGTGAGACCCCGATTAACACTGGCACCATCCATTCAGCATCCATGAAAAACAGCTGATATTTTAATGGTTATGAATGTGATTCAAAATATATTCTTGCACAATCTAATTATGTTTCTGGACATGAATGATGATAACGACGCCAACATTGAAGAGGAGAATTTATTGGAATGGTTATCTGTTTTGAAAACACTGAAGCGTGATCATTTGTGACTGCTTCTACAAAATCCAATCAATGTTTTAAATACAAATACACATTCTATGTTTTCTGAGAAGTTTCTGAGTTTATGACATTTTGGGAGAAAGTTGTACACGAAAACAACGATGCGTTTATTAAGGAAAGTTTTGTATAGCCATAGCATTGTATACTTTGGTCTTCTTTTCTGAGTAGAGAATAGTCGACAGGCTATAGCCTGGTTTGGTTTTGTTCCTTGAGGAAAAATCGTGTTGACTAGTGCTATCAGCCAAAAGCGAGTGCAATATCCTGCATGAGTTTTGCAGAGCATCTATGAATGAATTTCCAGCGGATGGTCCACAAACCGAGTTATTGTGCCTGAGGTAATAAACTGATAAACTAATACGTGGGCGGATCAATAATTCCGAGACCTTTTGGATTTAAAACATGTTTTTGGATAGGCAATCTTTTTATTTATCAATATGGTTTATTTTAGCTTTTTATAATTTTTCCAGCATTTCTTAAATATTTTTATACTGTAAAAAAACCATTTATCGAGGTCCTCAAAATATTTTTTTTTGGGAGAAGACTTCTTCATTGCCCTTAAATCTTTTTCTGCCGAGCCATTTCTTGTGGTTTGAAAACAAAAAATAGTCGCTAGGGACTAAATTCAGAGAATAGGGTGAGTGAGGGATCAATTCTTAGCCGAATTTATGCATTTTTTTAATGGATACTGCACATGTGTGAGCCCTTGCATTGTTCTAGTAAAAAAGACTTTTTTCTTAGCGAAATGCTGTCGTTTCAAATCCTTGTCTGTTTTACCCTTTTTAAAAGGCATCAATGTGGGTAATACCGCGAGCATTCATTCCAAAAAATTGTAACATGACTTTATTGGCTGAAAACCCCACTTTGGCCTTCTTTTGCCTAAAATTACCCTGAGAAACCTACTGTTTGACTGCTTCGGTCTCTAGTGTGTTGTGGTGGATCCTCGACTTATCCACGAAAAAACTCGTTCTTATTGTGGTTAAAGAACGCCAAACAGTCCTTTGAAGTTGGCTCACGAGTGCGATTGTGGGCAAACGCGGCAGCTATCTTGCGGAAAGCTTTCTCATACCCAAGTGATCATTCAAATCTGAATCCACTAAGCCATGTGGCTGACCATGGCTTCCAAAACGCCGAGAAGGAAACGTGTCCGACCCCATAAAGTATATATATTCTTGATCAGCATCAATATCCGAGTCGATATAGCCATGTCCGTCTTGATGAGCGGCTAGATCTCAGAGACTATAAGACCTAGAGTAACCAAATTTAGTTTCCAGACTTATGTGATATCATACTGCTACAAGTGTATTTCTAAATTTCGCGCCCCCTTCCGCCACCACAAAGGACGAAAATCGGTGGCAGGCACAATTTTAAAGATACGATAAAACTAAAAACCCAGTATCGTAGAGAATATCCATGTCTACCAGATTGCCGAATCAGATCGGATCATAATTATAGCCAGAATAGAAAAATTAATTTTAAGTTGCAATTACATTGTAGATGTAAAATGTTAAATTTAGTTAAAATCTACATAAAGCATAAGCTCAGAAATGTTCAGTGTTCAAGTGTTCAGAGCAGCCGCTAGAAAAAAGCTCTTTGCGCTAGCTGGCGCTCTTACATCGAATGCACGCTCGCTCCTATCATCGCTCGCTCACTGATCGTAGATCAAGCCCGAGTGCATAGCGTTGAGCGGGCTGAGTGAGTTGCATTACTCTTGAGAGCGGGAGAGTTTGATTATCCTAGAGCGTGCATATTGAAGCAGTGTACAAAGCGTCAGCAGTAGCTAATTTTCCGCAAGAGATGTGACCAGGAGCACGCCTTGTTGATCATACATTGACGATCATTTCCTTCATCGGAAATGTGTAGATTAACTTGAGACTTGACCTTTACTTCCATGCCCGCAGGCTCCTCACTACACAGCGCGAACTTTGCCTTAGCAGGTGGCCAAGTGAGACGTGATTGGGAAAGCCACGGTGGTCCATTCCACCACAATTTACGGTCCACAGAGGGATCTTGTAAAAGTAAAAGTCCGAGAGATGCACAATCCACAGGATTGTCGCCAGTGCGAATGTGTTGCCAGGAGCTACGTGGACAAGCGTCCAGAATCTCATCAATCCGATTGGAAACATAAGTGTTCCAAGTCCGAGGGGGTGATAAGAGCCAACGCAGTACAATTTCCGAGTCAGACCAACACGAAGTACTGGAAATAGCGATAGTTAGTGCTTGCTTAACCACAGACATCAATTTACTTAGAATTTGGGTTGCATTCAATTCGAGCCGTAGGACGGATATAGGTTTGATGACAAACTGTTGACAACGTGAACATAACTGCGGGGGTAGTTTCAGCCAACTATCTTAAAAGATAACTGTTCGGCTAAGCGCCGGCCAATGGAAGCACAAAGAGCAGAAGAGAATATGTAACATCTCTTAATGTAACGTCTCTCTTCATCATCGTTTTGTTTGCATTTGCTTATGCTCTTGCTGGGGCTTTGCTCTTTCTCGGCGTTCGTCAGCCGCTGTGGGGGAGGCTCGTCAGAAAAAGACGAAGACACTTGAAGATCGATCATCACCGTAGTTAAACGTTTTGCTGTCCGGCACAGTGACCTGCTTGCCACATAGTTATAAACGCTCATAACATAAATATATCGCTTTCAATGGTCTTGAGCTGGTCCCACGTCTTCAATCGGCCCATCGAAACTCTCGCTATTAAATCCGCACACCTTTTGCTATTTTTCGATACAACATATATGTGAAAGGTTGTGTTTAAAGGTATGTTTATTGACTACATATAGTAGTAATGGATACAGATTCGGTGGATATGTTTGTTTAGTTATGTTTCAAAGCGACTGATATGATTGATACCGACTACGACTGGCGAAAGCGACGACTGAATACGGAATGGGGAGAGGCCTCTGAGCGCCGTTTGTTGACGCTTCTTGACTCTCGTTGTCGCGATCTCCTCTTTGCTCTCTCAGCTCTCTCGGGGAGGACTGCGATTGTGTGCGCGACCCAGCCTTCTTACATATGTATTAACTTAAGTACAATAAACTGAATATATTAACTGAACAATCATCATCTCTTTAATAACCTCGCAAAACAACGCTACTGAAAAAGCTCAGTAGCTCAACGAGAACTGTTTTATATCAGATTATCAATTTGGAACTGTATTTTTTTGAACAGGTCTGGGTCTTTTCTGATTTTAGCTCGTAGACATTCAAGGCGCTTCATAGCGGCGGAGTAGATTTCCGGCAGAATGGCTTCCTTATCTCGCCAAAGCAGACCGACTTGATAATGGCCGTTAACCTTTTCACAAGTATCCTCGAGAATACGCATAGCCTTTTTGTCATCTTCAGAGTGGAGCTGCCTTGGTGTGCTTGGATCTACGTTAAAACTCTACTTAACCGCTTTGTCGATTTCACTCCAATTACAGCTACAATGATGCAAGGAAATATGTCTGTTTGTATTAATTGTTCCTTGGATGCTCCATCCTAGTGTACACTTCGATGCGATGGGTGCATTTCGTCGTCCTTCACGAATTTTACGGGGTACTGCCAGAGTCCAGTTATTGGCACCAATTAGCAGCATTGGTTGTGCGTTGGAGTACGATTTTATTAGCAATCCTTGGAGTTGGGAATATTCTTTGCACAGTTTGATGACATCGACGCTTTGTTTTGGTAGCGCGAGATTTTTGACTGAACGTACATTATTGAGCCATAGCATTTTGTGGCTTCCCGGTTCTGATACTTTAATATGAGCTCTAGCGGATGTATTCTCCATTCGAGTGGTTTCGCTTGTCCATTGCAGGCAAAGACGATCGGGAGTCGAGGAAACCTGAAGAATTCCCATAATGCTGTCATCAATAAGTGTGACGGATGAGCCTTCGTCCAAAAAGGCGTAGGTGTCAAACTTAACTCCGTTTCCGTATTGTGTGACGGGCAAAATTCGGAAGTTTTGTTCTTCTATGCTGCTTTCCTTAAGGTGGGCACTGACGAGTTCGGCCTTGGGTGCTTCTCTATGAAGAAGTGGGTGATGCTTAGATTGGCAGTTATCGACGCCACATCTCGTTTAGAGAAACATTTGCGGCGGTAGTTCTTCAGACAACTATAGCACGGCTTGGTGTCGTTGATAATGTGCTGCCTCTCGTCGACGGTAAACATCTGAAAAAGCGGCCACTGCGCAGCTGTTCTCGTACATGCTGATGAAAATCGGCCAGTCCTCCGCATTGGTGGCACTTGTCTTGTGGCTAACTGGGAGGCACTTGGTCCAATTGGTGGGAATGAAATAGCCTGTGTTCCCTGCTCCTGTGCAAGCAAAATGTATTTCTTCTCTATGTACCTTTTTTCAGCTTCGCGTGTCTCTTCCAGCATTGCAAACATCAAGGAATTCGAGGTAGTATGTGTGTGTGTTTGCTCGGTCAGCTTGTGCGGATTGACTTGGTCAACTTGCAAGGTGTTCCAGAGATTGATGTTTTCCGGAACTTGGGCCGTCTGCCACCTTTGCTGGTTGAAGCTTGATCACTTGCTGGGGCCTTGCATGCTGGGCACATCCATTCCAACTGCGAAATGGTGCTGTTCACACCAACACAGTCAAAGTGGTGCCAAATCGTGCATTTGTCGCATTGCACCCAGTTTTGGATGCCTTCTGAAATACGGTTCTTTCTGCAGACGCCACAGACCGTATCATCTCGTTCTATAGGCTATGTTCTATGTCATAGGTTATTGACTTGTGCACTTTAACTTGGTTTTACTGTGTGTTCCCACGTTGCTTGTATTCGGCGCGATCTACTACAGCAAGGTTCTTACACATACATGGCTTTTACACTTGTGTGTGTGTATGTAGGCTATTATGTATGCGAGCGTCTTGTGTATTTCGCAATTTGTTGAAATCCAAGCGTGGTTGTTTGTGCGTAATTAAAGTTTTTTAAAGAAATGTTGAGGCACTGGTGTTGAATATTTCGAAGCAATAAAGGGTAAACAGATTTATATAGCATTCCAATTTATTATGTGAGTTTAATAATGGCCGGCGAAAATCCTCCAGCTGAACCCTCCCAGAGGGTGCCGGCTGGGCAATGGGCACTGCATTATCCCGGATCGGGTAATGCACTGTCGCTTGCTCTGTCCGGGGTAATGCAGTGTCTAGCCAAGGCCAGGTCCAGATCCTCCCGACCAAAAATTGGGGGAACTGAACCATGGCCATGGCTGGAGGTGCCTGGCGGGTAGGCATAAAACGCTAGGGGGTGGTTCCCCCGATAAACATTAACCACGTATGGACCCTCGGGCCTACCATGGAGCGGACAGAAGGTCAAGCACGGGTTGGGATGTCAACCCAAACGTCGGTGGAAAGCGTGACTGCTACCACCGGCGGGCACGGGGAGGAGCAATCCTCTCTGCGTGTCGCCAGCGGTCACACCTCGGATATGGCGGGAGCAGGCCATGTCAGTTGCAATGCTACTGCCACAAAACGGACTCACTCCAAGCTGAGCCGCACAGGTGCCTTAGTCGAGACAGACTCGGACCTGGAGAGCGTGCTCTCGGTCAGCAAGACGGAAGAAGAAAGCCTTCTCCGCTCGCCTGAACCAGGTTCCAGCTCCCCGCGTAGGGAAGGGCCGAAGCGTTCTAGGGAGGGGATGAAGGCTAAGGTTCAATATAAGGCGGCGCTCAAAATCCGAAACCGGCTCCAAGGCAGAGAAGACATCACCCAAGAGGCGAAGTCCAAGCTAGCCTGGGCCGAGCAGAAGGTAGAGGAGGGCTGCTTATACTTTGCACAGATGCCGCAAATGAAAGCGACGAAGGGGAATTTGCCAACAAGGTGGAGGAGATTCTCGCCACCAAAAGGCAACGCTCGACCGAGAGCGCCAGTAAGGACACTCCGGCGAGCAAGCGGCAACGCGGGCACAAGGGAACGGCAAAGAAACCCAAACACAAGGCGAAGGTCAATGAGGTGACCAAACGACACCTGATCGTGGCACTCATTGACCGGAGCGATGAGAATGGCAAGATGACGGAGGCGCGGTGGAAGATGGTGCACGCGCAGCTCGTAGAGTCGCTATTCGGAAGAATGGAGGAGGACCCAACAGCCCCCATGCCCACGTTCGATGGTGCTGGGTGGCTTAACGGGGTCAAAATACTGAAATGTATGGACGACCCCACACTCAAGTGGCTGACGCAAACGGTCTGCCAAATGGAGGCGTTGTGGGAGGGGGCCAGACTGGAGGTTGTGGACAGGGAGCTAATCCCGTCCATACCAAAGGCGAAGGTACTCTTCCCCATCGCAATCCAAGGAGACCGTGCGCTGAGGCTGCTACAGCGGCAGAACCCAGACGTGCCAACGGCGAGCTGGAGAATCCTGCACATTGGGAGCCCACTACCCAACGGGGCCCAGAGTGCGATCCTCCAGATCAGCAAGGAGGCAGAGGACCTTCTGTACCCCAGATTCGGGAAGATGGCGTGGGGCATGGGTAGCGTATACCTCCGCCTCAAAAAGCGCCACCCCGAAGACAAAGACACGCACACCCTGCAGGCAGGCGAGGTGGAGAAGGACCTCGGTCTGGAGACCATCGTGGAGGCCGCTCAGGTCATTACGCTGGATGACTCCGAAGAGGAGGAGGACGGTGGCCTGACAATAATAGTCAACCCGTCGAGTGTAGTTGAGCCAGCCTCTCATGTCATTGAGGGTGCTGCAGCTCAATCTACATAAAAGTAAGCTCGCGTCGACGGAGCTCCTCATCGCCATGGAGCAAGGGCCCGTCGACATAGCTTTGGTCCAGGAGCCATGGATTGCCTCTGGCAACGCCGTGGCCGGACTAAAGTCCTCTAACTACAACCTTTTCCAATCACCATCGGTAAGCAGGACTAGAACCGCCGTACTCGTACGAAAGGGCATCCATGCTTACCTTTTGTCTCATTACAGCACTGATGACCTGACTGCTGTGATGCTGGAAAGCGAGGAAAAGCACCTTGTGGTAGCTTCCTGCTATATGGCACACGACAGGCCAGCTCCACCGGAAGAGCTAAGGAGTCTGGTGGCGGATGCCAGCCCGAAAGACCAGCAACTTCTGGTTGGTACGGACGCCAATGCCCACCATAGCGTGTGGGGAAGCCCCGACATCAACGACAGAGGTGAGTCACTTCTAGACTTCATACTATCAACTAACCTAGATGTAGCAAACGTAGGGGAGGAACACACCTTCGTAGGTCCCACCTCTTCTAACGTACTAGATCTAACACTCGTAACGGGAAAGAGTACCGTGGTGTCTGGCTGGAGAGTCCTTGAAAGACCATCCTTCTCAGACCACAAGTACATTCAATTCAAGTGCGAATTTAAATACTCTCCGAAGATAACTGTTTATAGAAACCCCCGGAACACAAACTGGGAAAAGTTTAAAAAAACAGTTACTTCGAAGCTCGCGACACGCCCGGGCACAGTGAAATCCCCGGAAGACATAGAAACGTCCCTAGAGACCCTGTCCAAGGAACTACTGGATGCGTACCACGCATCATGCCCACCATCGAGAACGAAAAAGAGGCCCAAACCACTCTGGTGGAACCGGGACTTATCGATTCAAAGAAACAACCTCAAAGAATTCTTCAAAATCGCCAAACAAGCGAACGAGGAGATAATCAATGAGGAATACAAAACCCTACTCAGGGAGTACAAGAAGGAAATACGCAGGGCACAAAGAAACTCGTGGAGGAACTTCTGCTCCAATATCGAGAAAGTCCCAGAAACGGCTAGACTTCGGAAGCTGCTATCAAAGCAACCTACCATACAGAGTCAGCTGAAGCAAGAAGATGGACAGTGGACTGAAGGCAGTGAAGAAGCCCTAACAGCACTAATGGAAGCTCACTTCCCAGGATGCACCGAGGTTGCTGACGCTACAACGCATCAGGACCTAGCAACTGAGGAAGAGCATCCCCCAACAGGTCTCATATCGTCTAAGAAAATCCACTGGGCTATAGACTCCTTTGTGGGTACAAAAGCACCTGGACTAGACGGTATATTCCCAGCCATGCTACAGGTGACCAAAGACGTGATCACCCCATGGCTCTCTGC
Organism: Drosophila ambigua; assembly: GCA_018150905.1. Lineage (NCBI taxonomy): Eukaryota > Metazoa > Arthropoda > Insecta > Diptera > Drosophilidae > Drosophila > Drosophila ambigua. The sequence goes on from JAECWS010000082.1 coordinate 848,810, forward strand.
AATATACTCAGCTTGCCTGAGCACAGGCTATATCCCTATCCAATGGAGGACCTCGAGGATTGTCTTCCTTCCAAAGGCAGGAAAGTGCAGCCATATGAGCCCCAAGGATTATAGACCGATAAGCCTCACCTCCTTTCTACTTAAAACACTAGAAAAGCTGCTGGATCTACACATCAGGAACGATGTAGGGAGACTGATGTCAACCAACCAGCATGCCTACACCAAAGGGAAATCGGTAGAGACGGCACTGCACTCGCTAGTAGCCACCATCGAGAGAGCCCTCCATAATAAAAAGTATGCTCTAGGAGTGTTCGTAGACATATCCGGAGCATTCAACAACGTCACTACGAACGCTATTATGGACCGCCTAGAAGCGACCAATACACATCCCGCAATCAACCTCTGGATAAAGAACCTTCTAAGTTGCAGACGGGTGCAATCAGAGTGGGGCACCGCTTCCATGGTGAGGGGGGCACATAGAGGCACACCACAAGGTGGGGTCCTGTCGCCCCTCCTGTGGAACCTGGTGGTCGACGACTTAATAAAGAGATTCGAGAGGAGAGCCCCAAAAATAACAGCCTATGCAGATGACATAAGCATAATTATTACGGGAGTATGTCCATCGACCCTCAGATCCATAATGGAATCAACACTCAGGGAGATATGTGAGTGGGCAGGAAAAGTAGGACTCAGTATCAACGCGGACAAGACGGACCTCATCCTCTTTACCAAGAGATACAAGGTACCGACATGGATCCCCCCAAAAATTGATAAAACCAGGCTGACCCCGAAAGCACAAGTCAAATACCTCGGCATAGTACTGGATAGCAAGCTGGCATGGAGGCCCAATGTAGTGGAAAGGGTGAAGAAGGCCACCATTGCGCTATACGCATCCAAGAAGATGCTCAGCAGCACATGGGGCCTATCACCTGCTCTAATGCACTGGATCTACATCTCGGTGGTGCGACCGACTCTGCTGTACGGAGTCTTAGTGTGGTGGCAAGCGACAGAAAAGAAGACGTACAATAAGCTTATGGAAAGGACCCAGCGGCAGGCACTGCTCTGCATTACGGGGGCGCTGAGGTCAACCCCAACTAAAGCTCTCGAAACCATAATCGGAATCGACCCCCTGGACATCCACGCTCAACTGACTGCAGGAAAGGCGGCACAACGCTTAATAGCATCAGGCAATATGTCTCTACAAGGATTCGGGCACAGTTCAATTGGCCGAGACATGACCAGTATATCTGACTACATGATCCCCCAAACTGGCCTGGATGTAAAAACCACCGCATACATGGGACCCGATGACTGGAAAAGGGGTCGGGACCAGACTCAACACCTCAACATCTATACCGATGGCTCCAAGATGGAAGGAGGAGTAGGAGCAGGCATATACTGTACAGACCCTGAGATAAGGCTGTCCTATAAGCTACCGGACCAATGCAGCATATTCCAGGCGGAAGTCTTCGCCATACGGAAAGCGGCAGAGGCTGCTCAGTCTACGGATCGTCCACACGACGTGATCAACCTGTTCGTGGACAGCCAGGCGGCGATAAGATCCATGCAGTCGTCGGCGGTCAGTTCCAGAAATGTCTTGGCAAGCAGGGAGGCACTAGATATCCTAAGCACGACAAAGTCAGTGCGGATCTACTGGGTTCCCAGCCACCAAGGCATCGATGGCAACGAGATGGCGGACGGTCTGGCTAAGGACGGCGTCGGGCTGGCAAACGACCGAACTGAGAACGTGCCTGTCTCCCTCAGAACGCTCCAAAGCGATTTAGAGAAACAGGCCGACACACAGGCAAGAAGCAGGTGGAGCAGTACCACCACCTGCAAAACCTCAAAAACCATGTGCAAGGAGCGCAATAGGAAACTCAGCCACTACATACTGCACCTCCCACGGAAGGACTGCAGAATGTTGGTGGGTATACTCACAGGTCACTGTCTGGCCGCGGCACATGCTGTCAAACTAGGCATCACCAACAGCGGCTACTGCAGGAAATGCGAGGAATCCGGGGCAACTGAAACCCTGGAACATCTCATCTGCAACTGCCCGGCTCTCTCGAGGGCTAGGAGAATATACCTAGGCGCCCCGGTACTGGCATCACTGGAAGATGCCTTGAAGAGGACGCCAGGGGAACTGCTAGCCTTTGCTAAAAACACTTCGATCCTCAAGGACTTAAAAAGCTCGTAAATACACTCGAAAGGTTCATACACCCCCATCCGGACAACTAAGGGCCATATTGGCCTATGCGTGGCCCCGTGAGGGCCGTCCGGGTTAACCTAACCTAACCTAACCTTAATAATAATAACACTGGTCAACACGATTTTTCCTCAAAGAACAAAACCGACTTTTTATTAAAGATTTGGGGCTTAGAAATGGTTTAATGATATTTTTTGAAAACTGGTATTTTTTTTTAAGCTTTTTTCAGAGGTAGCGCTTGTTTTTTTCACAAAACTCTAGTATCTTTCATCTGGTTGTTAAGAACTTTAATATTTTGAAAAGATAATTAAAACAGCTAGAAGATAAGCCCAAACACTTTGTGATTTCAGCTTACCGTCTGGGAAATAAAAAGCATTGAAATGCAAAAATGATGATTTTTGTGCGGTATTATTTACGAAATTTTGACTTTAAAAACTCAGGAAAAGTCGAAAAAAAATTATATCCTGTGTTCTCTATTTTTTGTGTAGAGGTGCATTAATTTGGCGTCGTTAAAGGTATCGCTCTTAAAAATTAATGGAGAGACTTTGGAGCTAAAATTCGTTAACCAAACCTAAAAAATGGAAAAAATGAACAAATGGCACATCCTCACAAAACGGAATATTAGCTGGGCAGTAAACAGCTTTAAATCCTAAAATCGCCTGGCCCGGACCAAGTCATTCCGGCTCAGTTACAAAAAGCCGGGGACATGGCCATCAACTGGCTGCAAAGTATCTTCAGGAAGATACTGACAGTGGGATAAATCCCCCGCGCTTGGCTAAAGGCTAAAATAGTCTTTATCCCCAAGGCAGGGAAACCCTCACACACAACCCCAAAAGACTTCAGACCAATAAGTCTATCGTCCTTTCTTCTCAAAATCTTTGAGAGACTAGTCGGGCTGCAGCTGAGGACAACTATAAATCCTCAGTGGCTGTCAGGCGCTCAACATGCCTACCGAAAAGGAAAATCCACGGAAACGGCACTCCATGAAGTAATCTCGGCGGTAGAGAAATCTCTACACGTCAAAGAATACTCCTTAATCGCTTTCCTAGACATTGAGGGAGCTTTTAACAACGTCATACCAGGAGCCATCACAGATCGCGATCGCAATTCCCGATGGGCAGTTAACGAATTTTAGCTCCAAAGTCTCTCCATAGATTTTAATGAGCGATACCTTAAACGACGCCAAATTAATGCACCTCTACACAAAAAATAGAGAACACAGGATATAATTTTTTTTCGACTTTTCCTGAGTTTTTAAAGTCAAAATTTCGTAAATAATACCTCACAAAAATCATCATTTTTGCATTTCAATGCTTTTTATTTCCCAGACGGTAAGCTGAAATCACAAAGTGTTTGGACTTATCTTCTAGCTGTTTTAATTATCTTTTCAAAATATTAAAGTTCTTAACAACCAGATGAAAGATACTAGGTTAGGTTGAGGCGGCTGTCGAGGTTGTCAGAGACCCGACACACCTAGGCCGGTTTCGGCACATTGTGATACCGCATGTTTCGTTCCCATTCTCCCTCGTGAGACCCTATGTTATCCATTATCCCATCCGGATGCCCTTATGAAGCCTGCGATCCGTCTGGGACTAATTGTAGACATGTCCGAAATGTCAGTTAGAAAAGGAGCGCCCAAGTATTGAAGTCTCCTTCTACTGAGAGCCGGGCAGGAGCAGAACAGGTGTTCCACAGTCTCCTCCTCGTCCTCATCTCTACAGCTTCGACAGAAGTCGTTATATGGGGCACCCAGCCTGTTTGCATGTGTGCCTATTAGCCAGTGTCCCGGGAGCGTATGACTGAGCTGCACCTACTCCTACTGAGTTTGCAGAGCTCTTCGGTGCGCTTCCTATTAATGCTAGGCCATGTTTGCCGAGTTATGCGACATAGTGGCACAGTTTGCCATCTGTCATTTATTAGTCGCTTAAAATGTTCTTTTATTTTGAGCTTGCAGGTGGCCATTGGCATACGAATATCCTCCTTATCATTGAGAAGGGGGATTGTTGTTCCAGCTCTGGCCAGCTCGTCTGCTATGCAGTTGCCTTCAATGTCCTGGTGGGCCGGGACCCATATTAGGCTGATGACGAACTGATAAGCCATCTCATGAAGAGATTTGCGACAGTTTGCCACGGTAGCCGAGCTTGTTGTTATCGCATTCAGCGATTTGATCGCAGCTTGGCTATTACTATAGATATTTATGTGAGTTGCCGCAGGGGTTAGTTCCTGAAGACAGCTCAAAGCTTCCTTGATCGCTATGACTTCCGCTTGGAAGACACTGCAGTGATCCGGGAGCCTGAAGGAGTGACTTATGTTCAGCTGTTCGGAGTAGATTCCTCCTCCGACCTTGTTGTCCAGCTTTGAGCCATCAGTAAGGATTTGAATGGCTCCCTTTGGACCAGGTGGTCCCTCAAGCCAGTTGTTTCTGTGAGGGATGATTGTTTCAAAGGGGGTATCTGTATACTCCGTCGGAACGCAGTAGTCCGTTTTTGTGGGGACGATTTTGTTTCCATTTAGGATGGACGCATGACCGGTGTGATGTGACACCCATTGGTCAGAGTCTCTAAGACGGATTGATTTTTCTACCGCCGAGATTACTTCATGGAGTGCCGTTTCCGTGGATTTTCCTTTTCGGTAGGCATGTTGAGCGCCTGACAGCCACTGAGGATTTATAGTTGTCCTCAGCTGCAGCCCGACTAGTCTCTCAAAGGTTTTGAGAAGAAAGGACGATAGACTTATTGGTCTGAAGTCTTTTGGGGTTGTGTGTGAGGGTTTCCCTGCCTTGGGGATAAAGACTATTTTAGCCTTTAGCCAAGCGCGGGGGATTTTTCCCACTGTCAGTATCTTCCTGAAGATACTTTGCAGCCAGTTGATGGCCATGTCCCCGGCTTTTTGTAACTGAGCCGGAATGACTTGGTCCGGGCCAGGCGATTTTAGGATTTAAAGCTGTTTACTGCCCAGCTAATATTCCGTTTTGTGAGGATGTGCCATTTGTTCATTTTTTCCATTTTTTAGGTTTGGTTAACGAATTTTAGCTCCAAAGTCTCTCCATTAATTTTTAAGAGCGATACCTTTAACGACGCCAAATTATTGCACCTCTACACAAAAAATAGAGAACACAGGATTTAATTTTTTTTCGACTTTTCCTGAGTTTTTAAAGTCAAAATTTCGTAAATAATACCGCACAAAAATCATCATTTTTGCATTTCAATGCTTTTTATTTCCCAGACGGTAAGCTGAAATGACAGAGTGTTTGGGCTTACCTTCTAGCTGTTTTAATTATCTTTTCAAAATATTAAAGTTCTTAACAACCAGATGAAAGATACTAGAGTTTTGTGAAAAAAACAAGCGCTACCTCTGAAAAAAGCTTAAACAAAAATACCAGTTTTCAAAAATTCTTCAAAAAAAAGTTCTGCCATAGAAAAAAAAAACATAATTCTTTAAAAAGTATTAAAGCCCCATATCTATCAGAAAAAGTCGGTTTGGATCCTTGAGAAAAAAAAGTTCGATTTTGTCGAGTAGTGTAATAAGAGAGAGCTTTAAAAAACTTTGTGTTCTTGCTTCGCTGGTTTATCCTCAATTGTCTCTGTGTTTTAGAGTTGCCGAATGGTGGTGCTTATGAGTGGTGGCGTTGCCGTATGCGCCTTCGTGGCTGTTATGGTTTAAATTTAAATTTCGTCGGCAACAAGAACTTTCAGTGGTGGAGGCTTACAAACCCAGGCGATCTTAAATTCTGGCAAGCTCAGTAAGCAAAATCCATTTTTTTCAGAGCACTTGCGGTGTCATTAATGGTCAGCCTGAAGGAAAGATCGTCTACAGTAGGATCCCAGCATATTCCAAGAACCTTAACGTATTCAGTTGGGCTTTCTAGTTCTAGACATTCAAGTCGTTACTCACAGATGTCCTTCGGCAGTGAATTCAATATTGAAGTCCATTTTCGAAATTTAAATTTAATTTTGAGCTCGACACAATAGTTCATCCTTGCTTGTAATGAGATATTATTGCAGCCAGTAGGAGTATTGCAGCAGCATTCGAATACAAATCGGTATGATCTTCAGCGAGCTTCTAGATAACATGAAAGGCTAAGAACGGTGACGAAGCTAATCCGTACGTCATGGTCAGCAGACGATAATGATCGAGTGATTAGTGATCCTCTGTAACCAAGATACCTGTAAACATTTTCTCAATGTCCGTATAAAACAAAAGCGATGCAGACGAAAACGTTGACATACTCCAATTAAATCCCGTTGAATAGGTGGTCCTATGTAAAGTCGTGAGTTAAGCGAATATCTATTCTATATCTATATATATCTACATATCTGTATCTATTCTTGGAGTCCTCTCCATATCCATAGAATACAACTCGGCATCGCGTGGAGGTGCTATCCGGTTTGAACACTGCGAGGTGTAGTAAATTGCTATGATTGGCTGGATCCTCCTCGATAGTAGCGCAAGGAAGCGCAGCCTTCCGGCTGTGGATGTGCGGGAGAGCAGCAAGCATGTGGCGCGACCTCGACTAACACCAGCAAAATTTCCACTGAGGATTTATAGTTGTCCTCAGCTGCAGCCCGACTAGTCTCTCAAAGGTTTTGAGAAGAAAGGACGATAGACTTATTGGTCTGAAGTCTTTTGGGGATGTGTGTGAGGGTTTCCCTGCCTTGGGGATAAAGACTATTTTAGCCTTTAGCCAAGCGCGGGGGATTTTTCCCACTGTCAGTATCTTCCTGAAGATACTTTGCAGCCAGTTGATGGCCATGTCCCCGGCTTTTTGTAACTGAGCCGGAATGACTTGGTCCGGGCCAGGCGATTTTAGGATTTAAAGCTGTTTACTGCCCAGCTAATATTCCGTTTTGTGAGGATGTGCCATTTGTTCATTTTTTCCATTTTTTAGGTTTGGTTAACGAATTTTAGCTCCAAAGTCTCTCCATTAATTTTTAAGAGCGATACCTTTAACGACGCCAAATTAATGCACCTCTACACAAAAAATAGAGAACACAGGATATAATTTTTTTTCGACTTTTCCTGAGTTTTTAAAGTCAAAATTTCGTAAATAATACCGCACAAAAATCATCATTTTTGCATTTCAATGCTTTTTATTTCCCAGACGGTAAGCTGAAATGACAGAGTGTTTGGGCTTACCTTCTAGCTGTTTTAATTATCTTTTCAAAATATTAAAGTTCTTAACAACCAGATGAAAGATACTAGAGTTTTGTGAAAAAAACAAGCGCTACCTCTGAAAAAAGCTTAAACAAAAATACCAGTTTTCAAAAATTCTTCAAAAAAAAAGTTCTGCCATAGAAAAAAAAAACATAATTCTTTAAAAAGTATTAAAGCCCCATATCTATCAGAAAAAGTCGGTTTGGATCCTTGAGGAAAAAAAAAGTTCGGTTTTGTCGAGTAGTGTAATAAGAGAGAGCTTTAAAAAACTTTGTGTTCTTGCTTCGCTGGTTTATCCTCAATTGTCTCTGTGTTTTAGAGTTGCCGAATGGTGGTGCTTATGAGTGGTGGCGTTGCCGTATGCGCCTTCGTGGCTGTTATGGTTTAAATTTAAATTTCGTCGGCAACAAGAACTTTCAGTGGTGGAGGCTTACAAACCCAGGCGATCTTAAATTCTGGCAAGCTCAGTAAGCAAAATCCATTTTTTTCAGAGCACTTGCGGTGTCATTAATGCCTGAAGGAAAGATCGTCTACAGTAGGATCCCAGCATATTCCAAGAACCTTAACGTATTCAGTTGGGCTTTCTAGTTCTAGACATTCAAGTCGTTACTCACAGATGTCCTTCGGCAGTGAATTCAATATTGAAGTCCATTTTCGAAATTTAAATTTAATTTTGAGCTCGACACAATAGTTCATCCTTGCTTGTAATGAGATATTATTGCAGCCAGTAGGAGTATTGCAGCAGCATTCGAATACAAATCGGTATGATCTTCAGCGAGCTTCTAGATAACATGAAAGGCTAAGAACGGTGACGAAGCTAATCCGTACGTCATGGTCAGCAGACGATAATGATCGAGTGATTAGTGATCCTCTGTAACCAAGATACCTGTAAACATTTTCTCAATGTCCGTATAAAACAAAAGCGATGCAGACGAAAACGTTGACATACTCCAATTAAATCCCGTTGAATAGGTGGTCCTATGTAAAGTCGTGAGTTAAGCGAATATCTATTCTATATCTATATATATCTACATATCTGTATCTATTCTTGGAGTCCTCTCCATATCCATAGAATACAACTCGGCATCGCGTGGAGGTGCTATCCGGTTTGAACACTGCGAGGTGTAGTAAATTGCTATGATTGGCTGGATCCTCCTCGATAGTAGCGCAAGGAAGCGCAGCCTTCCGGCTGTGGATGTGCGGGAGAGCAGCAAGCATGTGGCGCGACCTCGACTAACACCAGCAAAATTTTCACCCAAACCAAACACTGCTAAACGATTTTGCCACAGTTACAATCCTTTGCAAAAGTACGATGATCCACAGTGTGCATAGCGTGAAATTGAGTGCACTCATAAAGACTGGTCTGCCCGTGACAATACACACAATCGCGACCCGGATTATTTGGCACGTCAACATGATGAGAAACTGCACGACGTCTATTCGGCACAATGAATGCATCATGAATTGTGCTTGTATCTCTCGAGGCAATCAATTACAACATGCGAAGAGGACGACGAACAGGTGAACGATTTTGGTTGGCAACAAAAGATACTTTTAAATTAACTCCATTGATCGGAGATTTTAACTGTTAATTGTCGTCAGTATTTTCTCAAAATGTTACTCTGCCGGTCCCGCTGAATCCCGAATCTTTTCCAGAAGTTGGGTTGTCAAATAAGCGTTCCACAGTACTCGATAGAAGTCTATTTGAGTTGTCGTGACCAGTTTCGTGACTGCTCCGGTCACCTATGGCTAGATAGCATGAGCACTACGGAACTTTTCTCGTAGTCGGATCCGTAAATCCGTATCTGCAAATTCATCTTCTTCGTTTTATTGGACTAGATCCTCAGGCACTCCCTCATTGTTTAAACGCAAGACTTTTCCGTTTTCAAAACGTCAACACATTTCTCGTCGAAACGAATCTTAATTGCAAAAGGAAAAAAAATAGATGAATGAATTGAATAGATGAATTGATGCATTGACATGAATTTGCCAACAGGGCAATTGAGCCAGGCACCAGGCGATACTCTTCGACTTTAACAATCGGAAGAAAAAGGTCAAAGGCCAGATAAGCGGGCCTAGGAGTGCATGTCTTCGGGCTATAAGATCTTCCCAAAGAGGAAGAGGGCGCCCAGACTTTCAAGCAAGGCTAGATGTGTTCCGGATGGCCAAGAAGGAACTGAAGATGGCAGCAAAGCGCAGCAAAGCCAGCAGCTTCAGTCAAATATGCGAGGGGGCAGATATCAATCCTTGGGGCACCACCTATAGAGTGATCATCAAGAAACCGCGTAGTCAGTTCACGCCAAGGACAAAGTGTCCCACGACATTAACTAGGATCATCGAGGCACTCTTCCCGCGACACCTTACCTCTCGGCAGACATACTCGGCGACAACGGAAAACGTGCCGTCTATTACCCTGGTTGAAATCCAAAGAGCGTGCAGATGAGTGGGGAACACAAAGACTGCAGGGCCCGATTGCGTGCCAAATAGAGCCCTCAAACTGGCGATCAACGTCACTCGTATCCATTTTATGGATGCATTTATACAATGCCTCGTGGAAGGAATCTTTTCTATGCCTTGGAAGCAGCAGAAGCTTATTTTACTGCCGAAGGCAGACAAGCCGGCACACGATCCCTCTGCATATCGACCAATCTGCCTTTTAGATACAGTGGATAAAATCTTCGAGAAGATACTATACAATCGCCTATTGGAGTCCATGGAAGAAGGGGGAGCACTCTCGGATGCGCAGTATTGCTTTCGAAAGCCCCAATCTACTGTTGACGCAGTGACGCTGGTCACGAGCATAGCAATGAAGGCAATCGAGCGAAAACGATGGAGGTGCAAAAAGAGTACTGTGCCGTGGTATATACGTACGAATCGTGTTTAACACTGCGTGCTGGAGCACAATTCTAAGATCCCTGAAGAAGGCTGGATTTCCAAGCTATCTTGTGCGGATAGTATGAAGTTATCTATCAGACAGAGTACTCCTGTACATCACGGACAATGGAATAAAGCAGTACCCAGTCACATAGGTGTTCCACAGGGGTCAGTACTTGGCCCGCTATTATGGAACTTTGAGGTACGACAAAGTCCTCCGGATCAGGCTTCCCCCAGGGTGCACGCTTGAAGGCTTCGCTGATGACGTATCGCTTTTCGTGGTGGCTCAGAACGTACGCGAAGCTGAGATGGCGGCAAATAGCGCTATTCGGACAATCGCTTATCCTGTTCCCTGCAAAGGCTTCCAAACTCTTGCCGCTCGTAGCCGAACCTATGGCACTCGAAAAGGACGTGCTGTTCGTCTTTCACTTTGCCAGTGCCACACTCCGGGCACCAATCCTCCGTCTCTTGGCTGAAGCGCTTGAGGTAGCTGAGGAAGCAGCCAAGTTTTTTCCACTATCCAGCACTGTCCGTCACAGTAAACTGTTTGGATGGAAAAATACAAGATTGAGCGTGGAAACCGTTTGTTGTTGTGTCCTGCTAGGAGAATACAAGAGAGTGCGTGGAACAGTGTTTGAGTATGCCGTCAGCCCCTCCTCCTGGAATGGAGCACCGCTTTCCGACTGGCGCTCGGAGATTTTCCCCTGGAACGTAGACCTGGCTCGGTACGTACCCCCTCCCTTGGGACTCCTATTGCTCACTCTTAGCCTGTTTTTAGTTAGGGTGGTTATTCGCCTGGGACTTGGACTTTCACTGTGGTGAGTTTAGCTGGAAAACCCCGGAGGGGTAGTCCAGTTCGTTGACTGATGCCGGACACGTCTTCTAAGAAACTCTCACCCACCATGGCGTATCCATGAAAAAATAAATCAAACGCACACACAAAACTCATGAGTTAGAGAAAGGGGAAGAAGCACAGAAAAACCCTTATTCTCCACCATCTTTCTCTTCTACAGGATACTTCATTTTCTGTGCCTCTTCTTCTTCTTTCGCAAACTCATCCAAACTCATTCACACCCACTCCCTCACCCAACACTACTCTTCTTCTTCACAGAACATAACATATCGGGTGGTGACCACAAAACCCATTTGTTTCCAGGAGGATACCAAATGTATCACCATGATTTATATTAAAACGTCACGAATAGATTTATTCTCAACATACCAAATTGGTTAGGCGATGATGCGTAAGGTGCGAGTGCTACGAACGATGGAGAAGGCGAAAGAAAGAAGAAACCAGATGCATATATAGATCGCGATTAGTGTTTATGTACGGTTCCATAGGCTATTACAGTGAGGAGCATATACATGTACATGACACTTTAGTACAGTGGGCAGTGCAAACAACGAACAATTATAGGAATGTACTCTAATGCTGCACCTCTGGCTATAATCTATGTATTACTAAATAATTATCGGCTGGGAGACCGAGAATAGAGATATATAAGGAGGTTTCGTCACAACATCTGCTCGCTTTTGAGGACCATCCTTTTGTCGGTATGCAAGAAACAACAAGAAAAAGTGCTATCTCTCTCTAGCGCTGGTCTCTCTGAGAGCAGAGAGATCGAATTGAAAATGTGGATGGTCCTCACAACATAGCGGACGAGATCAACGTACATATATTTATAGTTGCTTCATGGAGCTATCATCGTAACTACATACATATATCAATGAAAACAATATGGGTTGCAGAATTAATTTGTTGTTGAAATCTGTTATTTATTTATTATTAGAGCATAATTAAAATATATAATATATTAAGTTATTGTAACGTATTTGCTTCCACTTTCAGAAGTATCTTAGTGTGTAAGACCCTTTAATAGAAGCACACACATCTCATCCATATACAAATACACATCCCTTCTAAGTTCCATGTTCCCATCGTTTCTGCGTAATATTTTCATTTACTATTTTATGTGTTGTTTTGTTTTTGTTCAAAGAAAATCAAAAAGAAGGAAGTAATGTGAGTGCATAATTTACTTTGTATTTAAAATGATTAGTAGAAATATATAAACCCCAAATCATAAACTCCAATATATGTGTACCCACATTTATTTTTAAATGATAACTATAGACATTATATTATAGTATGTATATGTATGTTATTTATGTGTCCATACATCAATATACACATATGTATGCATAAACAAAAACATCTCAAAAACTATAAAATTATGCAAATATTATGCTGTATTAAGTGTCAATTTAACATATGTAAAACCAATATTTTTATGAATATTCTCAATAAATCTTCCATATAGTGTACGCGGTATATGCACATACATACATATGTACGTGAAGTTTTGTATGTAAGTTCTGCATATAAATATAAATGTATGTTTGTCAGCATGAATGAATTCATTGTACTCTAATAATATTTATAAAAAAATTGATTAAATACAAAATTTTTACATTCAATAGGAATTGAAAGGATGAAGTATGCTTTTTCAAATGAAATATAAACAAATATATGTATGAACATATGTATATAAATGTCCAATTAATAATCCACTCTTGAATTCCATTAATTTTATAAGAATGATTTCAATATACAGACATATGTAAGCATATAATATGTATGTGATACTTACAAATGTACATATGCAATTAAAATTGTTTACTCTTCATTTATTTTAGTTTGAAGCTTAGGACGACTTTTCACATATGTACATGTGTATGTATATAGAGGGGTTTATTCAGTTTCATAGATGGTTGATGGCTGGTCTCGACGGTCTTTCCGTCTGTTTTAAATGCCTAAAATCTTCATATATGACTGAAACGTTGCACAAACCCATATGTACATACAAATATACATATGTATTAATATACATATGTAAGTTGACATTGTAAAAAGAGAAACTTTTCAAAATACATATTTATCTATGTACATTCGTATGATTGAAAAAATTGGTTAGAGAATTGTAACACCCAGAAAAAGACTGCGAGCTTGCATTGATAAAGCCTAATACTATCTGTACGTATTTTTCTATGGCAAGTAGTTACGGTTTTCACATTCACTTTTCAGCCTAAAGTCATACTTTTCGTTTTCATGAGCTCTGAAATCCGCAAAAGTCGATTTGTTTACTCTTGTGCTGTTGAGTGCAAAATTTACTGCTGTTATACCCATGCATTCGGGCCAGCTTATACAAAAAGGGCTCTGTTATATTTAACAAAGATTTATAGATAACCAAATCGGGATGCCACAACTGTTCGGAGGAATTCACTATTTGTTGTTGCACAGACCAACTTTTTATGACTGAATTTTTTCTACTGAGCTTGTAGAGATCAGCGGTACGCTTCTTTGTGATACTATGCCATTTTTTCCGAGTTAAGCGACATTTTGGTACAGTTTGCCACCTATTGTCTATTAGTAGCTTAAAGTGCTTTTTTTTATGTTCTTAAGTGGCCATTGGAATACGAATGTCCTTATCTTGGAGAACGGGGGATTGTAGTACCATTTCTTGCCAGCTCATCTGCTATGCAGTTGCCTTCAATGTCCTGGTGGCCCGGGACCGATATTAGGCTAAAAAAACTGATGAGCCATCTCGTGGTGAGATTGGCGACAGTTTACCACGGTAGCCGAGCTCGATGTTATCGCATTAAGCGATTTGATCGCAGCTTGGCTGTCACTGTAGATGTTAAAATGAGTTGCCGTAGTGGCAATTTCACAAAGCCACCCTAAAGCTTCGTTGATCGCTATGACTTCCGCTTGGAAGACACTGCAGTGATCTGGAAGCCTGAAAGAGTGTCTTATATTTAGCTGTTCGGAGTAGATTCCCCCTTCGACCTTATTATCCAGTTTTGAGCCATCTGTGAAGATTTGTATGGCTCCGTCTGGGCCAGGTGGTCCCTCGAGCCAGTTGTCTCTGTGGGGGCTAATTATTTCAAAAGGAGTATCTATGTATTCCATCGGAATTCGTTGTACCTTGCCCAGTTGTTTAGTGACGACGAAAGACTGATTGGTCTGAAGTCTTTTGGGTTGAGTGTGAGGCTTTTCCTGCTTTAGGAATAACGACTATTTTAGCCTTGAGCCATGCGTGAGGAATTTTTCCCACTCCCATTATCTTCCTGAAGATTCATTGCAGCCAGTTGATGGGCATGGATCCGGCTTTTTGTAATTGAGCCGGAATGACCTGGTCGGGACCGGGTGATTTGAAGAAACTAAAGCTGTTTACTGGCCTTCCCTGGGAGCTATGCCGGCTCGATGGTTGTGCACCCTGAAAAACGGGTATCGAGCAGAATATGTAGGGAGTCCTCAATAGAGTTAGTCCACGTACCATTCATTCTCTTGAGGTATCCCTCCGCTGTCGCTGGCTATCTTGCGAACGAGGTCACTGGGAGGATCGCTATTCTCGTGAGCCATGTAGGATGACACCAGTCCTAGGTGTGTCCCCTGTATCTCTAAGCTAGCCACCGTGTTGTCGCCGTTGCTAAAATTGTGGAGCAGAAAGATATTTAGGTGCCTTTTTGCAAGTATGCAGTTACGAGTTTTAATAAGCTTGTAGTCCTTCGTCGCTGATCCACAGACCTTGCCTCCTACCACCCAAGGCTCCTGGATTAGGACTACGTCGGCTCCGCTTGAAACCAAGCGGAGTATGAGGGCAGCAGATACTGCTTTACAGTGGTGGAGATTGATCTGCAGAAGTCTTAGAGACATCGTTATGATCAATCTCCACCACTGTCGTGTCGGCGTCCGTGTCGTCGGTGACCTGCCCTTCCTCGCAACACATAGCCTCGAAATCCTTCATGAGGGTCGAGTCCGTTAGGTAGCCATCCTGTTACGGCCCCAGCTCATCATCGGGTGTTTCGATCTCCGAGGCCACCTCCTGTTCGACTGTTCGGGCCTCGCTGCGTCCGACTTGTACACCTTGATGGTGACCGAGGAAAAGCCGAAGTTCAGCTCACTTTTAGCGGCCTCGATCGGGGCCAGCGACTCCTTGTTGAGGAGGACCACCACTTGGTTTGTGGTGCCTTGCGTCGCCTCAACTTTCGCGACCTTCCAGTCCTCGGTAGGAAGGTGTGGGTTGCATCGCTGCAACATCTTGAGGTGCGCTCCGGCTCCTTTATTGAGGCGGGCACCCAGATTCTGGCGCTCGGTCTACTGGGCACTTCGCTCCAGTCTACCGCGACGAGCTTCACTCCTGGGTAGAACTCTTGCGCTACCGCTGCTTTGTACAGCTGTACGGAGCGCTCGTCTTCGCAGGCTACGATCTTCGTGTTGCCCTGGAACCATCCCATGTCCTTACAGGTTGGGGGTGGCCCAGGGTCCTTGTCCAGCAGCTTGAAGCAGCGGTCGGAAAATGCCGCTTCCACCCACTTCCTCTGGTTCCACTTGGAATCCTTCCATCTGCACTGCCTCTATCCAGTACACCAATACGTGTCCTTTCTTTGGCAATTTGTACAAAGGATATGTTCCCTGGATCCTTGAGCGCTTCGCAGCGGGTTCTGCCGTTTACTTGGGGGCGTTGCCTATTAGGTTGTGGTCCCTTGGTGGCTTCATGCTGAACTCTGGGAGCACCGTCGTGGCCCACTCCACCTTCTTCACCTTTGAGAGGGTAGAGCCAGTCCTTGCGGCCGCTGCTTTTTCCTACTTGGGATTTTTTCCCAGCCGTCATTTGGGGAGTGCCATTCTCATTGGTTTTTTTTTTTTTTTGTATATTTTGTTTGTCTATTTGTCATCCCACGAGATGCAGAGAAGAGGAACGGTCAGCCCGGGCAGAAATCCACGTTGCCCGGGTAAGGCATCATTAGAACAGCGGGCTTGCCAAGCTCCTGAGCTCTCCGTTCGCGACTGGGCTAGTCAGAATTTGTCGGAATAGTCCAATCAGATCACTTTACCAGATAGCTACCATATAACTTGAAAAAGTTAAAAAATAGCTGGAATTACTATATGTATTTTCATCACTTGTTAGTATACCCTCTGATATAACGTTATACGAACAGAAACTTACCGATATAAAATCAGTATCGCTTTCTTCGCGATCTAATAAATATCATTATAGTTGTTGGTTATTTCAACCTGTCAGTTACCGTTACGAATCTAATAACTTATTAGCCATGTCACGACATGATATTATTGACGTCTTGCCTGATGTTAAGCTAGCGAGCTTTTTCACTAGCTGTTGATTTCGAGTAAGATAAGAAGTCGAATGGATTCGATATAGTTTATGTGTGTACAGTTTATTTGTTAAGTCGGCGAAATATGGGGTGTGTACTCGCAGGTGTAACGAAAGAAAAAGCGAGATGTGATCAAATCAAAGCGATGTATATGCTAGAGAAGTGAGTGATAAATCAAGACGGTAGATCAATTAATGACTGAAGAGGGCAGGCGGGCCGAATTGCCCGTGCCCTAATGCAAGCGAGATAGAGAACAAAAGAAGCGATAGAATCTCGGGCTGCTGCTGAGCCGAGCACGAGCGATAGACAGAGAGAGAGAGAATGCGAGAGAACATCATAAATGCTGCAGCAGCAGTAGTAAAATGAAGAAGGAGATATAAAGAAGCGAAAAAACGTCACCTGCCGTGAGAAATTATAATCGCTTACAATGTTTATATGCAGTGGGCACTGCAAATAGCAAACAAAAGTGGAATTACGTTATTTTGCTCCACCGGCTATTTTTGAGGTATTTGTTGGGGAATTTCATGCTGGCAAACCAGACATACATCGTGCTGTCTTTGTGGATTAAGCCCAATACTTTGTTATCAACATTTTCATCCCTTGGACATTTCTTTTGTTTCAGTTTTTGGCAAATCTTTTAAAGAACATGTGTCTCCAAACTTAATTATCATGCTTTTTACACTATTAACGCTGACATTGTTACGTTTAGGTAATTGTCTGCGCGGCACACCTTTTTCGGTGCAGTGCACAATTTTTTTGCGATCTTGAATTCGAGGCAATGTTGAAAGTGAAGGGCGAATACTGTAAAGGGAATATATAAACAACGCAGAATTCATCAAGCTCTCAAACAGTGCATCGCATGGCATGATCGAGAAATTGACTATTGATGTTTTGGGCACATTTCTTAGATATGTACATTGATTTTATCCAAAGCGTTCATACAATTTGTTTGACTTTTGCCACCTCTTTACGGTTGAGTCCCACTGTGCATATCAGAGATATGAAAAAATCACATTTTTCGCTCAAAAATGATCAGCCTTGAATAAACTCAGCTTGCGCTCTCAGACGCTTCTTTCAAATCACTTTCTTGTTAATAGCCTTTTCACACTAGCGACCATCCACCATCCCACTTCTGGGATGGTCCGTAAGGTTTTGCCGTTCCGAAAATTTCCCAGTTATTTCACCATCCATCTGGGATGTTCCTGATTCGCACGTTTTTGTGTGGTATTTTTTCGATAAGTGTCAAATGCAACCATAAATATATGACATGCACAATAAAAAATCGTAATTCACTACGAAAATGTAAACAATGAATTGTCGGCACAAAAACTCGGTTTGCAGACTATCCTCTGGGAACTCTTTAAAAGTAGATTTAGTAGAAGCAGTCACAAATGACCACGCTTCATACGAGCTGAGATTACTCATAATCATTGCTGAGCTGAAGTAACAGACACCTGAAGCACGAACGAGCATAAATAAACTAATACCCTTTTTACACTGCGCCGCAGTGGATTTTTCCGTTAAATCGAACATGCGACAATGATAAGGGCCCTGTGGATAGAAGAAGACAATGATGCGGCCGCATCTTTAATCATTATCATTGGCAAGTGTTGCCGTATTCTGTCTAGTATTTTTACAAAATACTGAAATTATTCTGGCTATCTACGGGGTATCGACAGCAAACAAATGTCAAACAGTCAATTAAATTTAATGTTTAAATATGAGCACCACGGGGCTGGGTAAAAATCTCCAGCTGAACCCTCCCAGAGGCGCCGGCTGGGCAATGGGCACTGTATTATCCCTGATCTGGTAATGCATTGCCGCTTGCTCTGTATTATCCCTGATCTGGTAATGCATTGCCGCTTGCTCTGCCCGGGGTAATGCAGTCTCTAGCCAAGGCCAGGTCCAAGTCCAAGTCTTCCCGACCAAAAATTTGGTGGGAACTGCACTGGCTGGAGTTGCCTGGCGGGTAAGCATAAAACGCTATGATCCAGAGTTAGCTCCACAACGCAGGAAAAGTTTATCGTAACTTGCTATTTAGTTGTATATCTGCCGTCGAATTACTAGAAATGGTGCGCCCTGTTTCGTGTATTCCTGATATTAGCCCATTTTTAATCCGTGTACTCGATTCCGATCACTTTAAGTATATATGTATTGTTCCGTTTTTACGATTCGTATTCAAGATTGAGAGACGGAGACAGAGAGTTATTTTGTGCTATTTGGGAAAGCCATATTTCCGGAAAATACTGTGAGTATTTTTGGTGAAAACGACTGAGAATCCTACGACATCCATCCTTCGTTACCATATATTCTAGATCAGCATCAAAAGCCGAGTCGATACATAAAGCCATGTCTGTCTGTCCGTCTGGAGGAGCACCTAGATCTCAGAGACTTCAAACTAGAGTGTTACAAGTATATTTCGAAATTTTTCCACTCCAATTCTGACGCTTACGTATAATTACGTATGAAATATATAGCCGTGGCCCTTGCCACGTCCCAACGTTCCCCTGGATTTTTTTTTACAAATATTATATTCTTAGTGAAACACGTCTACATTTAAACTCATGAAAACATAAGTTCCTAGTTTACCTGATGGAATTCTTCCTGGACCCTTGCAATATAAATAACGCCATAAATATCGTTGAAAAACGTGTGGATGGAGGACAGAATGAGAAATTTTCGGACGGAAGAAGGCTATAATCATATGGTCACATTAGATTCACACGCATGTTTTGACGGAAATTGTCACAAATTTCACAATACGTTTCTGTAAAAACAAAAAAAATATTCCCCATTGGTGAATGATTGAATCTTTATATTGAGGTATATGCAATTAAAATTTGATTTTTTACGAATCAACTAGTTATTCCGTAAGGGTGTGGAACATAGCTAAAACAGGGTTGATGAATAAGCTGTTTTGTAAACAGAGCCAACTGTAAAATTCTGCTAAAATTAAAAAAGGAAAAAAATGCACTCTGATGATGAAGTGATTGTGTTGGTGGCGGCATATATTGTTGCAAAACAAAAAAGAATAATTTTCAATTCTCTTTTTTGTTTTGCGGACAGTTTTTGCCTACATCTAGCACCATTCACTTCAGGAAGAATTGTAAAGTATCTATTCCAGTTTGGGTATCAGCTGTTCTCTCAGTCCACACACGGTCCCGATAGGCAACTAACGATATAAATCTGTTGATTCCGCTCGTGTTGCTGGATACACACATCAGGAATACGTAAACAAAACATTTCTGTCACAGTTTTTTTATATGGAGTTTCACAGGAATTTTTCGATTCCGCAGTGCTGGATACTATGCTTAAGCCAACAAATTACCAGTTACTCAAATTTAACTTTATGTTTGTGTTAAATACTATACAAATACTTTGGAATACGACAGGAAATTCAATTCCCATAAGCTTAATATTATTTTCAATCCATGCTTGTCATCATGATTCTTTATAATTTGTGTTTTCGTGAAAACATTTCTGTGCGAAATCATTGAAAAATTATCAATTCAAAGTTCTTATGGTGTATTACATTGCAAAGTGTTCGCTTCCCTTATTCCAAATGTTAACTGTGCTGACAATCGTATCGTGTAATCACCCTTAAAAAAAGTATATATTATTACTTTTACTTGGAACACCCTGTTTTTCTTCAACCTTGATAGCTCATGTGGTAGATGGCGAGGGTCTTGTGTTAAAGAATCGCTATTTTTTTTCGTTTTCTCAGACATAATTTCATATGAAGACTTGAAATATAAGTACATATGCACTGTGTTTTGTTTTTGAATATTTGTGTTTATGTGATTTGACTCATTTAAAAATAATGAATATGTACTATCAACAACTAATTGTGTTCAATAATTAGTATTTCGTCGCAGACGCCATTTTGTTTGACTTTAAATTCATTCATTTATAGATGGAACTTGGAAAAAAAAGGTAAATTTTTGGTACAATACAGATGATACCTAATCTATAGAATAAATTGTTACGTTTTGTTGTGTGTATTAATAAAATATTTAGTCTTATACATACATATTTTTTGTTGCGACGCTTGGGTTTGCATGGGTGAGTTTGTTTTAAGGTTCAAATGCATATGTACTCATATATTCACGAACATATGAATGTACATTGTCCGACTAATAGATTTCAATACATAGTAACTTATTTTTATCAAATATATTTATCTATTTAATTTAAAATCAAACAAATTAATGGAAGATTAAAATGATTTTGATTCATTTCAGGTATAAGGGTGGTCGGACACCTTCAATAAGGTCCAGTGAAAGGCGACGCCCTCAAAGTATTTCATCATTATCCACATTATCTCCGAGAGTTGTATTGTCCAGATTGGAACCTAGGGATTTTGAGCGCCTTCGATTATCCTACAAAGTTGCAATCGACCAAAGAAGATCAAGAAGCTGCCGTGGCATGAACATGGGTCAAAAAATTAGTGGTGGAGTTAAAACAGTTAGTCGTAATGATTCGCAGGCTACTTTTAAACCAATTATACCAAGGGAGCTACAAGCTGATTTTTTAAAACCAGCGCGCATTGATATTTTGCTTGATATGCCACCAGCGATTCGAGAACTTCAACTGAAACATTCTTGGAACTCTGAAGACAGGTCGTTAAACATATTTGTGAAAGAAGATGACAAGTTGACATTTCACAGGCATCCGGTCGCCCAGAGTACAGATTGCATCCGTGGAAAAGTCGGCCTTACAAAGGGATTGCATATTTGGGAAATTTATTGGCCAACAAGACAAAGAGGAACACATGCAGTTGTTGGCGTATCCACTGCTGATGCACCCTTACACTCAGTTGGGTATCAAAGTTTGGTTGGATCTACTGAACAAAGCTGGGGGTGGGACTTGGGTAGAAACAAATTGTACCACGATTCAAAAAATTGTGCTGGTGTCACATATCCAGCCATTTTGAAAAACGACGAAGCTTTCTTGGTTCCAGACAAGTTCTTAGTAGCGTTAGATATGGATGAAGGAACCTTAAGTTTTATTGTTGATCAGCAATATCTTGGTATTGCGTTTAGAGGGCTGAAAGGGAAAAAACTGTATCCAGTTGTTTCAGCGGTTTGGGGACACTGCGAAATTACTATGCGCTATATAGGTGGATTAGATCGTAAGTATAGTTCAAATATATAGTAGCATGTCATTTAATTAGGACCGATTTTAATTTATTTATAAACTTAACAAAATAATTTATTATTTAACTGTAATAGCAGGAATAAAGCCATGTCCGATTATGTGTTTCCGTGGAAACTATTCGCTCAGTTCTTAAACAATCTGCATAAAACTAATCCCGGAATGATCGGATTATTATACAGTGTAGATGCCATGGGAATAATCGGCAGTAGTATGAAAGTATACGCGTGATTTTGCTTTACGTACAAAAAATACCAAATTAATCTTTTGTTTTATGTATGTATTAATTTCAATATGTACATAACATAACTTAAAAACATACAACATAACTTTTATAGTTAGATCTAAAATTCTGCATTAGGATATCCATAACGTAAAATGATGCGTGCCATTGTTGATGTAAAAAGTGTGTATGTGTTTTCTCGGAAGAAAATATTAAAATCCTTGCTCTTCACGTGTTGAATGCACAATTTTATGTATATGACTTATTATTTTATATATAGACGAGCGACACGCGCACCGAATGCATATAATCTTTTCAAAATTGTAAATAGTTTGCGGGAAGCATGATGCCATCGCAGAGGGGTCGACAACTACGAAAGCTACAGCTGTAGACATAGAAATAAGTTTGTATGTATACTGCCTATACCCTAAAGGGACAAACGAAAACAGAAGGTTTGATTGTATTTTCTTACAGGTAGTTCCCTCATTTTGAATTCTACATAGTTTTTACTTTCATAAATATAAAAATGTTTGAAACTCCCAAATATTACTTTTGGTATTTAACTAAATGACATCGATCCTTAGGCTTACAATAATTTATATATATAATAAAATTTTTTTTTTTTTTTAAGCTGAACCCTTGCCCCTAATGGATCTTTGCCGAAGAACTATTCGACAAAAAATTGGACGAGCAAATTTGGAAGAACGTATACAACAGCTTCAACTTCCACTGTCGATGAAAACTTATTTATTGTATAAAAACCGTAGATAATATTTTTGATAAGTAAAAAGTGTACCAATTTTAATTTTTGCTGCATGTGATGAAAGCAGTAAAAAAACAATTAAGTTAGTTTATAATAGTCTTAGATCAATGTTAGTTTTTCTGTCTTCTACCAGAAAACGTAAAAGGTATAAAATATATAAATACTTGAATTTAGGTTTAAAAGGTTTATTGTATATTAAGTCGCATGCAATTAACCGTATTTATAGAAAACGACATCTCATTTTGCAATAAATTGAGGAAACGTACGTTCTTCATTTAATACTTATATTCCTAAAAATAAAAAATATTTAAAAGTACTCCACGTGGTATATATAAAAAATATATTTGTAAAATACATTACACACAAATATACAGATCTAAAGTATATTTTTAGTTTCAACGAGCTACTTTTGATCACGTATATTTTGTGTATATTTTATATATCATTGGTATGCTCAAACTGTCTCGAATTCATTTATTACGAGAGAATAGATACGTATTAAAAAAGTGTTTATAGGTGCAATAATTTATAAAGAATGTAGGAGAAATTAATTCTCTTGAATGCTATCAAATTTTGGCTAGCAAATAAGTATGCAGAACCGAACAAATTCAAATATTCTCCAACCTTCACCTTCTAGCCAGAACTTCCTTGAGACGAATTTCTCGAAACTCAATCTATGTCGAGTGTCAAAAGAGATGCGTTTATAGACAAAATGGATAAATGCAATACTGAAATTTAAATATTGGGCAGCGCGTTTCATTATTCTAATTTTAAAATTTAAATCTGTATTAACTAAGCTGGGTAAATATATTAATAGACCTTGTTGAGTTTCAACTATGACAGCTTTATTTCTTAGCTTCAATAATATGAAAATATATCAAACTATTTTGTGCTGATTGCAGTTCGAGTTGGAGAAGTTTGACTGGTATGCTCATTAACTGCGGTTAATTATAATGCGCGTTATGCGTTGTATAGTTTTTAACAATAAGCTTCCAAGTAATCATAAATTGTGGCTTTTATCAAATAAGCCAAATTTTAATAAAACATTAATTTGGAAATGATTTTTGTAAACAGTTAATTTTAAAATGTGTACTTATACTGTATTCTAGATTGTTTGTTCGTAAGTTTAATATTAAAATTCATGACATTTAATAAAGACCTAATTTAACTGACACAAAAAAAAACTGACATTAGATCTACATATTCTGATAGTTTTTGTTGGGGATCCTCAACACGAAAATGGTTACTCAGTTATAGAAAGGTTGTAGAGGTTCTCGTGAATCTTCATAGCTTGAATCCGTTGTTCCTTTTTATGTTTTAGGGGTTTAATCTGAAGGCGGGCCAGGGAAATCAACTATGCATCTAAGCAATACAAATTTTCAGTATTTTTGGTAAACGCAAGTTCGTATTCGTTGGCAGTTTGGACTGCATCGAGCAGAACTGTAGAATGTTACAGTAAAATTCTTTTGGGAGGATTACAAAGTACAATCTAGCTTCTTTTCATTAAATTTTCAAATGCAGATATATTTTTGATCTTATCAATAGTTTTAGTGTAAATATAATTATTATCTCAGTAAAATTTATATTTTTGCAAGATTTTCGAATATACTTTTTGAGTATACCCGTTTTATCTCTTATTTATTGTGATGCTGTTGGGTTTTTATAAAGTTTTGATTAAAATTAATAGATATTCAATTAAAATGCGCCGATCTATAAGAAAAAGGGTTCAAACCGCAAAAATGGCTTTTAAGCTTAGGTAAAGGAAAACCACTTTGAGACCACTACGAGACATCATCTCGCAGATGATGGGCCGAGCCAGAGCGAGATCGGACAGGAGGTGGAACACCACACCCAACTGTGAGATCTCTCGCTCGCTCTGGCCCCACTATGACCTTAAACGCACCAAGACTCTCCTAAGCTTCAGGAAGAGTCGGGTGCGAACACTGACGGGAGTTATAACGGGGCACTGTGTCATCGGCCGCATGGCCACAAGGTACAGACTGCCCCACCATGACTTCTGCCGCAGCTGCAGGGACGAGGAGGAAATAGAGAGCATCCAGCACCTTCTCTGCAACTGTCCTGCACTCATGGGGAGGCGTCACCGAATACTCGGTGGCGCCTTCTACGGAGATCTGGACAGTCTGGCATACATGCCTCTAGAGAAACTGGTGCTCTTTATAGAGGCCTCGGGATGGTTCGCGAAACCTCCCTAGGCACTGGACAATATCCCATGACGAGTGTGGGCATCACAATGGGCAGACTTGCCTCCGAGTGACCTCGACTTCAGTCGAGCAGCCCTATAAACCTAACCTAACCTAACCTAGGTAAAGGAACATTCAAAGCATGTACAAACAAATTTCGAGAAAATTTAGGGATCTAATTTTATACCCGCACTCGAAGAGTTAAGGAAAAGGTGGTAAAAGTCGAGGTGTGTACCGCAGTGAAGGAAACGTTTCCGACCCCATAAAGTGTATTGGCAAAAACGCGCACTGTTACGTTACATTCGCACGAATATCTTAACGCAATTGTCGCAAAAACACATACAACTTTGTATTTTTCATATTTATTGTATTTGCATTCAACATTTCAAATCTGTATTGAGATTTTATGTTCATATAGATTTTTCTGTACGCGTCGTTATTTAAGATTCATGAACGTCTCAAATTGACTGTTACGTTACAAAAATTTGGATGTAGGTTTTCAACCTGTGCAACACTTTCGAAAAAACTTTTGTAGCTTAAGGATGGAAGTAATAAAGTAAATTTAATTTATGCCAAAAATAAATTTGTCCCCTTTTTGCCAAGCAAAAAGGTGCACACGTTACATAAAAAGACGAACTGACCAGCGCCCAAGCCAAATATACTTATGCCGAAAAGAGGAGTGCAGGTCACATACTCCGTCGGCAGAACGCAAGTACGGAGACCAGCTCGTCGGCCAACTGGTTGAAGAAGGTGGAGTGGGCCACGGCGGTGCTCCCCGACTTCAGCATGATGCCACCAAGGGATGTTCCTCAGCGTAAAAGGCAACGCTCCCAGGAGACGCCCGGACCTGCGGAAAAACGCTCAAGGGTCAAATATATCCTTCGCACAGATTGCCAAAGAAAGGACACTTATTGGTGTAGGATGAAGGATTCCAAGTGGAACCAGTGGAAGTGGGTGGAAGCGGCATTTTCCGACCGCTGCTTCAAGCTGCTGGACAAGGACCCTGGGCCAACCCCAACCTGTAAGGACATGGGATGGTTCCAGGGCAACACGAAGATCGTAGCCTGTGAAGACGAGCGCTCCGTACAGCAGTACAAAGCAGCGGTAGCGCAAGAGTTCTACCCAGGAGTGAAGCTCGTCGCGGTAGACTGGAGCGAAGTGCCCAGTAGACCGAGCGCCAGAATCTGGGTGCCTGCCTCAATAAAGGAGCCGGAGCGCACCCCAAGATGTTGCAGCGATGCAACCCACACCTTCCTACCGAGGACTGGAAGGTCGCGAAAGTTGAGGCGACGCAAGGCACCACAAACCAAGTGGTGGTCCTCCTCAACAAGGAGTCGCTGGCCCCGATCGAGGCCGCTAAAAGTGAGCTGAACTTCGGCTTTTGCTCGGTCACCATCAAGGTGTACAAGTCGGACGCAGCGAGGCCCGAACAGTCGAACAGGAGGTGGCCTCGGAGATCGAAATACCCGATGATGAGCTGGGCCCGTAACAGGATGGCTACCTAACGGACTCGACCCTCATGAAGGATTTCGAGGCTGTGTTGCGAGGAAGGGCAGGTCACCGACGACACGGACGCCGACACGACAGTGGTGGAGATTGATCATAACGATGTCTCTAAGACTTCTGCAGATCAATCTCCACCACTGTAAAGCAGTATCTGCTGCCCTCATACTCCGCTTGGTTTCAAGCGGAGCCGACGTAATCCTAATCCAGGAGCCTTGGGTGGTAGTTGGCAAGGTCTGTGGATTAGCGACGAAGGACTACAAGCTTATTAAAACTCGTACCTGCATACTTGCAAAAAGGCACCTAAATATCTTTCTCCTCCACAATTTTAGCAACGGCGACAACACCTAGGACTGGTGTCGTCCTACATGGCCCACGAGGAAATCGATCCTCCAAGTGACCTCGTTCGCAAGCTAGCCAGCGACAGCGGGAGGTCTAATACAGGCCTCATAATAGGCTGCACCGCTCACCACACTCAATGGGGGAGCTCGGACACAAATATAAAGAATGAGTCATTTTTCAGCTTGTAATCGGGGGAGCGATCCCACCTTCATTATAAAAAACCGGCAGGAGGTTATCGACCTCACTTTAGTGTCTGACAAACTTTCAGACATAATTAAGAGTTGGAAAGTCCTAGAGGACCACTCCTCTGATCATAGGTGTATTTGTATTTGTATTTATTTTAAAGAGAAGTTTATGAAGAAAAAGCACTCCATGGCAAATCCTATGGATTTCAAGAGAGCTGATATCGAGGAGCCGGAGCCTACTCTCATAAGAAGGAAGATGTCTAGAGGTGTCCCATTTAAGGCCACGAAGTGCAAACAGGATAAACAGTTTTTGAACGGACTCAGTCATATCCTGATATTTTTGATAATGCGGAGACCAAACGCAGGAACCGTATTCAAGGATAGTCCGGACAAGGGATACATATAAAAGTTTAGTGGTATAGGGGTCGGTGAACTCCTTGACCATCTTTTGAGAAAGGCCAGGACGCCTCTGGCTTTATTCGAAATAACGGATATGTGTGAGTTATAACACAGATTAGGTACAAATATAATTCCCAGGTCAGTCATTTTGTAAAGGCGGTTTAAGGAACAGTTATCGATATTGTAGTCAAAGAGGTAAAGCTTGCTTCGATCAATTGTCATGACGTTACATTTGGAAATGTTAAGGGGAAGAATGTTTATTAGGCACCAGTTGTTGATGGCGCCAAGATCAGATTGGAGACATAACGGAGACAAGGGGTCGCTATAGGAGATACATAACTTCACATCGTCCGCATATATAAGTACTCGGGAATGAGTTAAGACTTGGGGAAGATTATTGATGAATAAATTAAACAACAGAGGGCCAAGATGGCTACCTTGACCCGGACGATACAGAAACAGGCTTAGAAAGAGAGTTATTAAAACAGACACGCTGAGATCGTGCACAAAGGTAAGCATTAAACCAGAAAATAAGTTTAGGCGGAAACCCTAGGAGAGATAATTTATGAATAAGCAGATTATGATTTACTGCATCAAATGCTTTACTAAAGTCAGTATAGACTACGTCAAAAGTGTTGGAGCAGGGAAGTGATTATTTTTTCACAGAGTTTGGGAATGGAAAATAAATTGGAGATCCCAAGGTAATTAGAAACATACAGTTAGAACTATTCATGTGGAAAGAATAAGATTGATTGGGACGAAGTATGTCAGAAGAAGCCAGAATAGAGTGATGGTTATTAGAGGGAACTGAGTAGCAGAGAAAAGATTAGGAATATCACAATCATTATCAGCCTGGCTGCCGTTAAAAGAAAAAGATGACGGAAATTGGGAAGAGTTACGTTTCGAGTTGAAAATCCTAAAAAATTGCTTCTGATCACGCTTAAAGTTAAGACTACATTTGGACAGGTAGTCATTATAACATGTTTTATTAAATAACAAATTTATTCTTAGCGATTGAATACTTAGAGGAGTCAGATTGCGAACCAGTTCTTTTGAACCTTTTATACAAGCGAGATTTGATATTCCGAAGGTTTATCAAACGCGGGGTGAACCAAATGGGACCACTAACATGACGCGAAGGTGAAATTAAAGGTACATAGGTACTAAAGACATTGAAAAAGGAACAATAAAATGCATTTGTAGCTGGCTCAATTTCATGAAAGTCGTCAAAAAATGACCAATCGATCTGACAAAGTGCAAGATTCAGGCACGCGAAATCTTGAAGCAAAAAATAGACGGTGGTTCAACGGGAGTTTTGATAGGACCCGAGGAGGGAAACTGCACAGAAATTTCAAGAGTGGGATGATAAGGATCTTCTTGGAAAGATAGAGGAGATGTTGAAAATTACCATTGCTATCAATGCTATCATGTATTGACACACATATGTATATTTACATGTATGGGTGAGAGACGTGTCGAAGCAACGTCTTCTTATCTTCTCTTTATTTTTTGTTTTCTTCTTTGGTTTCTATCTGCCTGCGAGCAGAACTTCTCAGTGACTCACAAATAAGCATTTCAAATTAACGAACTCAACGGCTACGTCTTTTCTGTTAAAATATAATTTCCTCGGCATTGGTCAAACTCTGTTCAACAGGTTATGGGCCCAGGATCGGATATTTAGATCGGAAAATAAAAGAGATTGTTTTAGTTAGGAACTAAAAACATCGGTGTGACTCAGAAAGAAAACGATAATCAGCTATTAGCGGAATTTATCAAATAGACAAATTGGAGGAGGGAAACTATGACTCATGGTCCATTCAAATGCGGTCTGTGTTGGTGCACTCGGAGTTGTGGAGTGTGGCATCTGGTGAAGCATGTGGTGATGTCACAGCATCGGATGTCCCTGAAGGTGCAAGGGCCAAGGATGAGAAGGCACCGGCAATGATCACTCTATGTGTGAAAACTTCACAATTGGGATACATCAAGAACTGCAAAAAGTCGGCTGAGGCATGGAAAAAATTAAAAGATGTCCATCAACCAAGTGGACCAGTACGAAAGGTTCATCTGTACAAGAAATTGCTAAGCAACGCATGGACCAGAGGCAAAGCATTTCAAGCGACATAAACGAATTTATTGATATTCTCGATGGCCTTAGTTCTGTAGGAATCGACCTAAATGATGAACTTTGCACAATTGTTTTGTTGTCGAGCCTTCCGGAACATTATGAAAATTTTGTAGTCGCCATAGAGACGCGCGACAGTCTCCCATCTTTTGACGTTCTATGTATAAAACTGAAAGAAGAAGGCGAGAGAAAGGGAAATTCAGAAGAACAAAAAGAATGCGCAAAAGCATTTGCTGCGTCGCAGAAGCCAGCCGTTTAGAGAGCGCAAAAGAAGAGAAACAAAACAATTATATTTTTCAAGTGTGGTGAGCACGGGCATAGTGCTCAGTGTAAGAAAGAGAGCTCAAACGAAGGAAAATCAGCAAGAGGAGAGAACAAGCAGTGCTGCCTAAATGCGATGGACGCAGATAATTTGAAAAATAGTATGTGGTGTTTGGATAGTGGTGCAACAAGCCATATGTGTTGTGATAAGCAGTTATTCACAAAGTTAGAAAAACACACAGAACTGATTGGCCTGGCTGACTCCGGTTTTCTAAAAGCTGAAGGGAAAGGAGAGGTTCAGCTGAAGAGAGATATATGTACGCTGTCGTTAAAAGATGTTCTCTATGTTCCCAAAATGAATGGAAATTATTTCTCCGTGAAAAGCGCAGTAAAACATAAATGTTTTGTCACTTTTGGGCAAAAATATGCGAAAGTAGTCCCGGACGGTGTTTGTATTATAAAGGCAAACAAGGTTGGAAACTTATATATGCTTCAAGGAACACAAAACAGCTGTTTTGCTGCGATTAAGGCTGATGGTGCTTTGTGGCATGAAAGGTATGGCCATTTGAATATCAGCAGTATGAAAGACTTACAAACCAAAGGAATGGTGCGTGGCATTGAAAATATGGTTTTCCCAGCAAGTATGAGTTGTAAAACTTGCATGCTCAGCAAGATTCATGCGCAGCCATTTCCTGTTGCATCCACCAACAGATCGCAAGACATTTTGGAATTAATTCATTCAGATGTGTGCGGACCATTTGGCACACAATCACTTCCTGGATCGAAGACGTATATTTGTGTACTTTCTACGGCGGAATCGATCACCAAAAAGTGCGCTGACCAGTATGACGCCTATGGAAGCGTCGACTGGTAAGAAACCTTTTGTTGGTCATCTAAAGGTTTTTGGCTCTATTGCAGTTGCCTTGGACAAGGGTCCAAGGAAGAGTAAGCTTCAACCAAAAGGCAAAGAATATCCCATGATTGGGTATTCGGTTGCAGCTAAAGACTATCGACTGTATGATCCGGTCTCCCATCAGGTGATTAAGAGGCGAGATGTCCTCTTTAACGAGCTCCAAGGCGACAGGGATGCAGTTGCAATCTAGTTTCCTATGAAGGAAGTTACCATAAAGTCGGAAGGTATTGAAGGAAACGCTGATGAGGGTGACAGCAACGACCCTGATGAGAATGACAGCAGCGATGGAGGAAGCAATGTCGACGACAATACCAGTAGCAGCGACTCTAACGCCTACGAGAGCGCAACTGAGAAAGCAGACTCAGATGATACGGTTCCTCGTGTTGAACCTGGCAGACCAAGGCTGATTCGAACAGGCAAACCAGGCCGCCCGAGAAAGGAGTACAACATCCTTGGTTCTCTGGTTGCCAGCAACGTGAAGATTCCATTATCCTATGAGGAGGCATTGAAAAGTACTCAAGCATCACAGTGGTCCGAAGCGATGAAACGTGAATATGATTCACTAATGGCGAACCAGACATGGCAGTTGGCAAACCTACCAACAGATCATCGGGCAGTTGGATGCAAATGGGTGTATAGCCTGAAACGCGGTAAAGATGGCCAGATTGAGCGGTTCAAAGCACGGTTGGTAGAAAAAGGTTGCTCCCAGCTGTATGGCATAAACTATGCCGAAACATTTTCACCAGTTTGCAGACTGGAGAGCGTGCGATTTATTCTCGCTCTAGCAGCAGAATTGAAATTGTTTGTCAACCAAATGGATGTGTGCACGGCATACCTCAACAATGACCTCAGTGAAAAGGTGTACATGAAGCAACCACAAGGGTACATTGAACGATCTCATCCAACTAAGGCGTTGTTGCTTAAAAAGGCAATATATGGATTGAAGCAATCAGGAAGGGAATGGTAAATGAATGATAAACTAAATAGCGTCCTTATTAAATTGGGATTTGTTGCCTGCGATGAGCCTTGTCTCTACCAGCAAATAGGGAAAGGTAGCTTATCGTAAATCCTGGTATATGTTGACGATTTACCTATAGCATGCCAATCCAAAGAAGACTTGCTCAGTATTAAATCGGCTATTTCCAATTCGTTCGAATGCGTTGACAAAGGTGTTCCAGAGCTGTTTTTGAGTATGGAGGTGCACCGTGAAGGTGAGCTTGGGCCTATCACCATAGGCCATTCGCAATATATCAAGGAACTATTGCAAGCTCACGGCATGGAGAAATGTAGACCAGTGGCTACTCCGTTGGATGCGGGTTTCCAGGTAGATTGTACTGATGGGCAGTGTCAAAGAGTTGATCCTGTCAAGTATCAATCCATGATTGGTGAGCTGATGTGGCTGGCACTCACAACCAGACCAGACATTTTGCATTCAGTTGCAAAGTTGGCTCAGACAAATCACGCTGAGCATCTGGCTGGCGTAAAACACGTTCTAAGGTACCTAGGAGCAACGGTCAATTTCAAATTACACTACAAAGAGCGTCATCAGCCTCTGACTGGATATGTGGATGCGGATTGGGGCGGAGACCGAACTAACCGGAAGTCCTATACGGGCTACTTTTATTTTTTGGCCGGTGGTCCAATTTCTTGGCGATCCGAGAAACAACGAAGCGTGGTACTTAGCAGCACGGAAGCTGTCCGTCTTGTTGAGCGCCTAGATCTCAGAGACTATAAGAGCTAGGGCGACCAAATTTGGTTTCCAGACTCATGTGATATCACACTGTTACAAGTGTATTTCAAAATTTCGCCCCACCACCTTCCGCCACAACAAAGGACGAAAATCTGTGGCAGGCACATTTTTAAAGATACGATAAAACTAAAAACGCAGTATCGTAGAGAATGCCCATATCTACCAGATTGTCGAATCTGAATCAGATCGGACCATAATAATAACCAGTATGAAGGAATTAATTTTCAGTTGTTTCCCCCGCCCCCTCCTGCACACAACAACGCTACTCATTCTCTTTCTCGCTCGCACACTCTGTCGCGTTCAGTGCGAGCAACTAAATGGAACATGTACAACCTACATGTTAGATGTAGAATATATATTGTAGATGTAGATAGCAAATGTAGCAAAAAAATGTAAATATGTTTAAAAATGTATATACTGAGTGAGTACGGGTATAAGTAGAGTCGCGTCCCCAGAAGCGACTCACACGTTCCTTCTCGTCTTCTTTTGTTTCTATCTGCCTGCGAGCAGAACTTCTCAGTCAGTCACAAATAAACATTGCAAATGAACGAACGCAACGGCTACGTCTTTTCTGTTAAAATATAATTTCCACGGCATTGGTCAAACTCTGTTCAACAGGAGACCCTCTGCAGACCATGGTATTCGATATGTCGGAAGAAAACACGAGATCAAGAAGCCTACCCAAGTTATTGGATATAGCATTGACCTGACCCAACGATGTATCCGGCAATGAGTCAACAAAATCATGCTGAATAGATGGGAGCATCAGGTTAGAGTCCACTGAAGGAGACCATGAGATATTAGGTAGGTTAAAGTCTCCAAAGACTATAAGACAATCAGAGTCATTAAGTTGGAACGAAACAGACTGAAGATAGGAAACGTGAGGCATATAAGTGGAGAATTCGGAGGAGGGTGAATGTAAGAGCAGGATATAAAGAGATTAGAAGAGGGCCAGCAAAACAACAATAATTTCAATGTTATTAAGCCCATCGACGGCAACGATTTGGGAAGCTATATTCGAACGAACAGCTGCCGGAGATGGAGTTGGACGGACAGAAGTTAAAGCAGTCGGAGATGGAGTTGGAAGGACACCCACTCTTCGTTCAGGGATAGAGGGACGATTGGTAAACACATGACAGATAGTATGTTCAGGCTAGAAAGAGGGGTCGAGCACACTACTGACATGTTTCTCAGGAACAAAAATTTTGAAGGAAGATATATTGCGTTTAACTTTAATGTTAAATTTAGTTACAGCAAGACCTGAGGAATCATCAATGTCAAGCTAGAAAAGATAAAGTCCCTGACCAGGACTTCCGTAGCCGATGCCATCAGTCAAGAAACGAAAATAGATTTTAGTGGGGCGACAGCAGTTAGGACAAGATTCAACCTGAAGGGCAGAATCGGCAGATAATGGGACATATTCTGAGTTGACGATGAATGCCGAAGCAGACGGAGCTTCCACATCCATGCTGGCGGCAGCGTGAGCGGATTCCAATGAAGGCACCGAAGCTCCAGCCACAGGATCATCATTGACTTCCCGCCTGACATCGCAGTCAGACACAGGCCCGGAAGCGGCTGTTGAGGAGGCGGATGCAGAAGCCACAGTCGGTGCAGAAACAACAACAAGCAATCGACGGTGGCCGCTCGAAACGCAGTTAGCTTTATCAAAGCAGTCAAAGCTTAAACACAGAGAAACGAAATAAGCACAGAGAGACGAGATAGACACAGAGCTTTAGACGGGCACGGAGAGGCGACGAACAGAGAGTGCAAATATGTAGGAAGAACGGTAAGAACGGAGATAAAAGTAGAGAGCGGCTCAGAGAGAGTGCATCGAGCAAACGTCAATGACTTTTCAGTCATCTTCCCGCTAAGAACGTTGTCGGGTTTCCCAGCCCGTTATTTAGTCGTAAATTCTTTAGATAATAATTAGTGGAGCAGCCTAACGTACATCATCCTCATTGTTTATTATTTGCACTGTCCACTGTACAAATCACTGTTAATTAGCCTATGTCTATGCACGGAATTTTAGTCGTAAATTCTTTAGATAATAATTAGTGGAGCAGCCTAACGTGCATCATCCTCATTGCTTATTATTTGCACTGTCCACTGTACAAATCACTGTTAATTAGCCTATGTCTATGCACGGAAGAGGCCGCTCTTTCATTTCTATCTCGCCTTCTTCGCTTTATTGTTGCAGTTGCAGTATCTAAGCTGGTCTCTCTCGCGTTCTGACATTCGTGCTCGGCTTAGCATCTTCCCCGAGCTGCTCCCCTTTCAACTCTCGTTTTCGCTTTTTTTCAAGTCTTGCTGCATAGGGCGCTGGCAAGTCGGCCCATTTGCCCTAGTAGTTACTTGAGAGATAATCTTCGTATCCATCGCATAGCTTTATTATATCGGTCATACTGACGCCTAATTTCCCTTACCAATACGAAATAAATTGTACAACCTTAACTATTGAAACGCTAGCCTTTTTTTCTTAATAATAGCCAAACAAACGTTTTCTAGCGCCTGCGCCGAAATGGGTGCGAGGAACGACGGTTAAGTGACCGCTGCTGGAAACAGAGGCTTTCCTAAAGAGGAAAGCACCAGCGATATTTGAACGGACGATTGAACAGCTACAAGTTGTCTTGGAGAACGCTTCCCTATTCGACCACTTCATGCTCGTTGGCAGGCTGAAGCAAATCGAGGAGCTGCACGGCACTTTTAAAACCATGCACAGTGAACTCGCGCTAGGCATCGCGCTGGACCTCAATCTGTGCTGGGCCCAGCTTTGTCTGCTGAACCCTGTATTGAAGGAAGTTTGTTAGAGACCCGTGATCTTCAACGGGGGGAGTATGTTTGGTTACGCAGCCAAATAGTGTACAAATGCATAGATTATAGCCAGTGGTGTAGCAGTAGAGTAAATCCTTATTATTGTCCGTTGTTTGCACTGCCCACTGTACTAAATTGTCATCCACCTACAAACTTATGCACGCATTCATGCTCCCGTTTAATTACGGTGGTGATTGATTTTGAAGTGTCTTCTGCTTTTTCTGATGAGCCTCCCCACAGCGATTGACGAACGCCGAGAAAAAGCAAAGCACCAGCAAGAGCATAAGTACAAGCAAACAAACGGTTATAAAGAGAGACGTTACATTTAGTGATGCTCAACTACTCTTTGTGCTGCCATGGGCCGGCGCTTAGCCGAACACCTGCAATCCCACTAGGACTTTTATCCGACAAACTTAGGAGACGTTAGTGATGGACACGGAGAAATATTTCATCAACAATTAAAAGCTATGGAAGGGCGGTATGAAGGTGCTTGGAATGAGAATATATTGGGCGACTATGTGTGGACTCTCATAAGAAAATCCGGTTCGAATGAAAAAGGAAGACAGTCAGAAAACTGAAATTATTTTAAAAAATGTTAACAAGCATTAGCAAACGAAATGTATCACTTATGATTAAAAACTTGTATCAACATAAAACCAAATAAAAAAGTTCGTATATCCTTAGAATAGACTGAAAAGACTAAAAATTACTGATTGCTGTATGAGTTAAGGAATGAAATCCCATATCTCTACTTCGGTTTTATTGAAATATGAGCTGCCCAGGAAGAAAAACGGCGTGAGGCAATGCTCTCGCTGTCATGAGTTCGATCACACAAAAAACTACTGCCTGAAGCGACCGGTATGTGGTAGGTGCTCAGGGTATCACTGGACAGCTGCCCCCAATTGCAATGCCAACACTCCTGACGACCTCTGCTGCTCGAACTATGGAGGGAAGCATGAAGCAGACGACAGATCATGTCAAATCTACGTAATGATGCTGAGAAATCGTCGATCGACCGTGAATATTGCACCGCAGAACCAGAATGTCCCCTCAATGGCTGTCCAGCGAGGGATCTCGTTCGCGGATGCATCCAGGTTTAATCAGCACCAGCAAGCATGGCACCAAGGAGGCCAAGAGAACTCATCATACCTCCCACAGGACTACAACAACTCCTTTCCGGTACTCCCAGGCCACCGCAGGTAGCCCACCTCCCACGCCGAAGACCAATACCCTTTTATCAGGGATCACAAAAATCCGTGGTAGATCTCACAGCAGCAGTTACAGGGGTCCTGCAAAGCTTTGACCAGCTGCGAAGCACAAAAGCACCTCTTCCCTTACACACATTCAGAAATTCACAATGATGTCGGCCCTACGGATCGGACTCTGGAACGTTCGCAACATTGCTCACAACTCCCACTCCGACGTGGTGCTAGTCATAGAGACTCAGCTGATAGAGGGAAGGCATTGCACGATGGATGGCTACGATGTATAGAGAGCGGATCATCCGAGCAACAGGGCCAGAGGAGGAGCTGCCGTCCCAATAAAGAGTGGAATGCACGCGGTAAGACTAGGGAAGATTCAGCTAGCAGCTGTCATGGTGGACACGCAGCGTGGAGAAATACTGATCGCAGCCGCATACCTACCACCATCGACCCCTTGGACCAGTCCGGAGTTCGACAGCTTGCTAAGCCAGCAAGCAGGTTCATCATTGGCGGCGACTTCAATGCTCTGCGGCAGGTACATAGGAGACCGCAGAGGAGCGGTCTTGAGGATACTCAAGACTGGAACAAACAGCCCTGTTCAGAGAAATTCTGGTAGGCTCCATGGACCTAAACACGGAGCTAGGACCACGGAGGAAGTGCAAGGGGCCAATGACACATTTGTGGCCAAGGTCTGCAAGGCTGCTGCAGCTGCTGTCCCAAAAGGTCACCAAGTCACTCAACTGTCACGTACTGGAAGTCACAATAGCGTGACGTCGAATGAAGTAGAAGGAATACTGCCTTTAAAAAAAGGCAAAGGAATGAATTTCTTCGCACCAATGACCGCAGGGTGTATAGACGCTTCAGGAGAGTGCCAACAGACTGAGGAAAAAGCTGGCCAAGCTAAAGTCTGAAGCCACCGACAAACTACCATCTGAGGCGACTGCAGACTTGCATTCGAGCTACACTCTTTGGAAACTACCTAGCCGGTACAAACAGCAATCCACACTTAACTTCCCAGTAAGGAAGGCAGATGGCTCATGGGCGAGGTAAGCAGCGGACCGGGTGGAAGCCTTTGCAGATGAGCTGGATTCAGACCATTCAGGACGGCCTCAGCGAGGAGAGCAAGTCCAGTTGCTGCTAAGCTGGATGAAATCCACCAAATAGAGCTTCCGGTTGCCGCAATCACACTCCAGGAACTAAATATACGCTTGCTCAAAGACAAAAAGGCCCCAGGAAAGGATAATATAGATAACAGAGTGCCAAAAGTGCTGCCACTCAGAGCGCTTTTGTACCTTTTACAAATACGTAATGCAACGCTGAGGTTGGTCCACTTCCCCAAAGAATGGAAAGCCGCGCAGTTTGTCATGCTGCATAAACACAAAATCCCCGGACGACCTGGCCAATTACAATACTCGACAAAATTTAACTTTTTATTTAGGTTGTGAACCAATAAGACTTGTTCGGATAGATTTTGGGATTTAAATATTTTTGTAGTACTTTATTATTTTTAAAGCTGCATTTGTCAGCTTTTCAGAACTCCAAAGTTCTATTCAACCAGATATAAGATACTTAAGTTATGCGGAAAATAAATAAAAAATAATAAATAAAAAACGATGAAAAAAATACCAGATTTTAGAAATTGTTTAAAAAAAATGACACAATAAGAAAAAAAAACAAAATATCATACAAATTTTTAAATCTATCAGAAAAAGTCATTTTGCCGTTCGCCTAGATGTGCACTGTGGGATAATGCTATAAAAGCCTAGTAGCACTGGAACGAGTTTGCTTAATATTTATAAATTTATGTGTTCATCTTGGCCTTCTACATATAATTCGATCATCAATGATCTTCCCCAACTCTTAACTCATTCCAGAGTACTTATGTAAATGGACGATGTGAAGTTATGTTTCTCCTATACCGACCCCATGTCCCCGTTATAGCCTAGTACTCAAATCCGAAAAAACAGCTGGCGAACAGAATCAGGGTCGATATTCGTATGAAACCGATAAAAAATGTTTTACGGCAAAAACTGCTTTCTAGGCTCTGTAGGAAGGCAGTACTCAGATCAACATAAAGAGAGGTCGGTATATACTGGAAAAGTATCTGAATTATTTGCTTGTATTGCTGATATGTTTGCATTTTATTAACTTTAAACAAAACTAAGCATCTGTCTGTGCTTCAGTCAGTGCTTCTCTGGTCACACAATTGGCCGCTGGAAGAATATATGATATTTGTTTGCTAGCAAACAGTTTTTGGATCTGAGTACTAGGCTTATGTCTCCAATCCGATCTTGACGCCCTCAAAAACTGGTGCTTAATAAATATTTTCCCCTTAACATTTCCAAATGCAATTTGGAACTTTTCCTCTTTCCGTAGCCTTTTCCGTAGCTACTACTATACCTGTGCCACTACCTGTGTAACTACTTTACCTTTTTCCATATGTTTTCCTTCGACACTAGTTCTGTCAAGGTAAAATCTATGTTAACAAATAACTGAAATTAATTGAATCTTAACTTAATAGGGTATAGGCTAATTCCTGACTACAACTTGCTGTGAGCTGGACCATAGCGGCTACGGCTACTTAAGCCAATAAATTAGTCTTATTGGGTCAGGACAATATCCATAGTCTGGTGATTCATGTTTTTGTCATATTCATATTACTTTATAATTTGTTAGTTTAACTGCTCATAGTTGAACTTTATAAAATAAATAAAAATACAAATACTCAGCAACACACAAAAAGTTATTCTTTTTTTTTTTAGTTCGGAGTGTTAAGGTCTGAATTCCTTCATGGGCGGAAACCCTAAAAGTCAAAGTTTTGGTTTACAGAGTCGAGGGCTTTACTGAAATCGGTGTAAATAACATCCGTCTGCAATTTACCTTGGAAGCCTGTAATGATAATAGAGGTGACCTCTAATAATTTTGCGATTGTTCATCGTCGCCTTATGAATCCCTGATGGGCTGTATATGTAAATGATTTGCAGAGATGTGGCAAGTGTGGAGTTTTAATAATAGCGGATAACTTAGATATACCTCTATAATTCAGGGACTGCAAATAATGATTATTCGTTTTTTTTTTTTTACAAACGAGAAGAACGTGTGAGTCGCTTCTGTGGACGTAACTCTACTTAATCCCGTACTCAGTCAGTTTATACATGTTTAAGCATGATTTTTTTAAATTTTATAATTGAAAAAAATTTTACATTTTACATATTTTTGCTGTTATCTACATCTACAATGTATATTATACATGTACAATTTAAATTCTACATCTCCTCCGCTAGGGGTTGCTCGCGGACTGAACGCGGCAGAGTGTGCGAGCGAGAAAGAGTATGATTAGCGTGTCTCTGGCAGGGGGAGGCGGGAGAAGCAACTGCAATTTAATTTCTTCATTCTGGCTATAATTATTATCCGATTTAATTCATTCTCTACGATACTGCGTATTCCTATTTTTATCTTATCTTTAAAATTGTGCTTGCCACAGATTTTCGTCCATTCAATTAAGACAGCGAGAAATATACCAATATTCATCTTAAATGATAATCTATGCATTTCCACCATGATTTGAAAATTTTCAAGTATTATTGACTCACTCACAACATAATGATTAATTTTAAGTTCTACTCAAAAAATAATCATTGTTCTTTGAATTTTATTTTTTGCTCAAAAATAAAACCCAAGTTGTAATTTCGACTTGTCCTTAGGGAATAAATAAAAATATTATATTTATTCGTACTCATTGGTTGTTAGGTTTTGTCTTTTCTTACTGAGTACGAATAAATATAATATTTTTATCATAACCTTTTAGTATAACTTAAAATAAATCATTATTTTGTGAGTGAGTCAATAAAACTTGAAAATTAATCATTATTGTATAATTGTTTGAATAAAACTTATAATGATTACAGTCCCTGCTATAATTCGTTGCGTCAGACTTGATACCTTTTTTATGGAAAGGAATGATAAGAGATTCCTTCCAGATCGGTGAAAGCATGAAGGTTCCACACAGAGCCACAGTACCTGTCCACAAAGTCGGGAAATTAACGAGTCGAAGATCATGAAGCAGGTAGATTTCATTTAACACGGGGCTGAAAATACCGTTCGACCTTGGCAAACTGTATGGATACGGCTGACCAGAGTAGCTTTCATGAGAAGATGTTAATCGGCAATTGTCGGATCACATATGTGTGAGATTTTCCGAGACAAAAAGAATAACTCAACTTTCCCACTACTACGTCTATCCCATGAGAAGAAGATCTGAGTTTTAGACAGACTCAGCCTTGGTGAAAAATAAATAAATCATAATCGCGAAAAGTAGCACGACAAAAAGCTCGATATATCGCACAATTCCAAAGAATCGATAGTGCCACCTATGGTTTCTGCAGCCCTATAATACACATACATATGTATTATGTATTATTGTTATTATAGTATTACTCGCAATACGAGTTAAACATGAAATCAGAAAAACTGAAAAGAAACTTTTGGGTCTCTGCTGAAATAGAATGTATGCTTAAACTTATAGGGGAGTTAAATAATGTTCAGAGATCTATTTCTGCAAATACGACACAAAATACATTTAATCAAATTGCCCACAAAATGAAAAAAAATGGATTTCCAAACAAATCACCTACGCAAATACGAAGAAAATGGTTTCAAATGAAGTCTGCATATTTATGTTACAAAAAAGGCAATATTGACAGACTGTTTCTTATACCTGAACGATTTCGGAATGTAATTGCACAGTTTGTAGAAAATGGCGATAAGTTTGGGCGTTCATGTAGTATGTCGACCATCTCGTCGACTAATCAATACCACAGTTATGGTAAGTTAATTACCAAAGCAAAACAAAATGCAAAAATGTGTGTACATACTGATGTATTTAACCTATATTTTTAGAAGTCAATTCTTTAGTCATGGATAAATTTTTGAACCAAGTCAAAAAGAACAATAAACTAGTCAATTCAGAATATACAAAACTGGAGAGATCTCTCTTGCAATATGAGCACAAATGGCAAATCGTTCGAGATGATAATATAATTAAAAATATAAAATAATTTTATCTGACTGTAATTTGTTGATTTTTTCAACACATAGGTTAATTCTAAACTGAAAAATAATTCTTTTCCAGTGTTTACCAATTTAATTACTCTCGGAAAATATCAGAGGTCGAAGCCGCAGTTAGCAGCGAAAACCAAAACTGCCGCAGCACTAAAAATGTAGTCAGTTTTGGTTTTTTTTTTGACTGCGATTCAGTCATGGTCATTTCAATTAAGTTTGACATTTCTGATATTTAAGTGATCAGAGCCGGGGTTCCTCAAGCCAGCGTTCTGGGACCAATCCTGTAAACCCAACTCGAAAGTTATATCAATTTGATATATTTTGCCAGCAAACATTGTAATATGAGAACAAAAACCAAATGAAATATTTTAATAATAAAGACAAATAAAATCTATTTAATGCAGTATTATATGAATGACATTATATGGATATTATAATTTATTATTTTTATTAATTTTCATAAACATAAAACAAATAGTTTTAAAAAAATTTTTTCTTCACATTGTCCGGCATGGGAGGCGTCGCCATCTGCTGCTGCTGATAGTCAGAAACATTACCTTGCCAATAAAATGTTCTGGAGCCCAGGATGTGGCTGGGGAAGAGCGGCCCCAGCCGAAGAAGTGCATTTTATTACCTTTAAACAAAACCAAGCAGCTGTCTGAGCAGTGTGACCGCTCGGAATGCAGTGCAGACCTCTGGTCACACCACTGGCCGCTCGAAAAGTATATAATATTTATTTGTACTCAGATCGAAAAAAACACCTCGCGAACATAATCAGTGTTGATATTCGTATGAAACCGATAAGAAATGTTTTACGGCAAAAACTGCTTTCTAGGCTCTGTAGGAAGGCAGAACTCAGATCAACGTAAAAAAAGGTCGGTATATACTGGAAAAGTATCCGAATTATTTGCTTGTATTACTGATATGTTTCTACCCACCTCGAAAGTTATATCAATTTGATATAATTTGCCAGCAAACACGAAGCAAACATTGCAATAAGAGAAATACAAAACCAAATGAATTATTTAAATAATGAAGAAAAATAGAATCTAATTAATGCAGTATTATATGAATGAAAAATATATTGATATTATAATTTATTATTTTTATTAATTTTCATAAATATAAAACAAATATAGTTTTCAAAACATTTTTTCTTCACGGTGTCCGGCACGGGAGGCGTCGCCTTCTACTGATAGTCAGACACATTACCTTGCTAATAAAATGTTGTGGAGCCCAGGATATGGCTGGGGAAGAGCGGCCCCTTCAGACCTTTAGCTCAGATCAAAAACTGTTTGCCAACAAACAAATGTCATATATGCTTCGAGCGGCCAGTGTGTGACCAGAGGTATGCACTCATTCCGTACGGTTACACTGCTCAGACAGCTGCTTGGTTTTGTTTAATGATAATAAAATGCGCTTCTTCGGCTGTGGTCGGCATCTCCCCAGTAAATTCCTGGGCACCCCAATATTTTATTGGCAAGGTAATGTGTCTGACTATCAGCAGCAGCAGATGGCGACGCCTCCCGTACCGACCACCGTGAAGACAAAATGTGGTGTTCTTGTCTTGTTTTGATTTAAGCTCTGATTCGTGTGTTTGCCAGTGGTCTCGACTTCTTTGGCTGTCGGTTTTGGTCGGATTACTCTCGGCTTCAATCGAACCTTCGATTTTTTCGCATACCGCTTTATTGAAGTCTGGCTCTGCCACCTTTTTTCCGCTGAGTCCCCACTGTAAATACACATAATGCAGTTAACAGCAATGACACAGCAATTTAAAAAAAAAAATGCATAACTCCCAAGGCGGTGATCCTGAAATCGTCCTGTAAGTGATCCTGTAATTAACATATGTTAATTAAATACAAATGTAAAGGAAACTTAACATTTACTCCATTACTATTGTCATCAGGTTCACCTACTTTAGTGTGTTTGTCGCCAGCTCGCTGTTCGTGTCCAAAGTCCTCTCTGGAACGGCCTTGCCAGAGTAGAAGACGCGCCATATTGCCTGACTTTGATTCTTTTTGTGGATGTATTCATTTGTTTAGTGAAGTGTTATAATTAAATAATATTTAGCAGAGTAAGTGACTAGTCTAATTTATACTGTGCGTCACTGAATTAAGTGAGAGTAATCGTGGCAGTGGATTAATCAAGTCAATCTGCTCTGCCGCTCTCTGCTGAAACAATTTTCCAGTTTGTCTGTTTTGCGCTCATTTGCTTTCAGCGTTGTTCTCGCACGTTGGTGTTTTGTTCTCTCTGTTCTCATCTCCCAGAGTAGAGACATTGAACTTGCCAGCACAGTATGTCGGAATGCATAAAACATGCTTGTAAATCGTGGATGGCATATGGAACTGCTTTGGCGATGGCTCGTAAAATAATTGCTTATCGCTGGGTATCAGGAGGAACTTCCAAATATTTGAACAGCCGGGCGGCCGGGTCCAGGCCATTGAGATTACAGCATGTTGGTCGAATATGGGCAACGGCGAGAGCGGAGCAATACATGTTACCCAGCTGGCAGCCGGTTGTCTTTGGCCGCTGCTGCTGCTTTGGTGGCTGGAACGGCGACAACAACTGGACGTTGAAAATATGCGACAGCAATTATCTCTGGTAACAAGCGTTCCATAGCCATATAGCATATAGTATATCCATGTGCTGTCGCCTGCTCGAATGCGCACGACTTTCGCTTACCATTCCAGGCCGTTGTCATTGTTGCAATGAAATTATTATAAAGGCATTTATGCATGCGTAGTCACAGCCCGAGTTCCAGCAACAGCTACAGCACCTAGTCATGTCCATTTTCCATAGTCTTACAAATTTTTCTGTTAGCCATAGGGGGGCCCTAGGCAAATGCCAATCCGACCCTGGACCAATTCCCGTCGTCCGAATT
Organism: Drosophila ambigua; assembly: GCA_018150905.1. Classification (NCBI taxonomy): domain Eukaryota; kingdom Metazoa; phylum Arthropoda; class Insecta; order Diptera; family Drosophilidae; genus Drosophila; species Drosophila ambigua. Next base: position 892,989 of record JAECWS010000082.1, read on the forward strand.
CATATTTTGTTGGTGTATTTTGTCGTTCGACTCGACGCGGGCCGAGGCATTTATGAAGCCGAAAGTAGAGGCAAAGGCTATACATCGACGATACATCACCGTCAAAACAAAACGAAAAACCGATTTTCAGTTCAAACTGCCAACAATTGTAGAGCCCACATACATACAAGCACAGTATGTGTACATACATGGTAACTGGGACAAAACTCAGCTGCGACACGTTCGTTGTATGAACAGGCACATCTTTACACCACATGGTTAGTGGTACTGCCTTCCGTACAGAGCCTAGAAAACAGTTTTTACCGAAAAAAATTTCTTATCGGTTTCATACGAATATCAACCCTGATTCTGTTCGCAAGGTGCTTTTGTCGATCTGATTACTAGGCTTTAGGAATGAGCAGATCATTTTATGGTGCTTGTCCTTTAAACTAAATAATTTATGCCAAATTATAACGAAGATGTTCTAAAGAGCTGCGAAGCCTTCCCTAACATGTAAACATCCATAATGTTTTTCTCCTGTGAGGCCACAGGGGCCCACATAAATCAGATTAATGATTGAATGAAAATGAATTAATGAATGAAAATATTTGTTATAAGTATTAGTTTTAAGGATTTAACACGAATTACGTACGTAAGGTTTTGCCGTCATGAAAATTTGCCAGTTATTCAACCATTCATTTAGGATTTTCCTTATTCGCACGTATTTTTTCGAAAATTGTCAAATGCAACCATTAATATTTGACATTCACAACAAAAAATCGTAATTCACTACGAAAATGTAAACAATGACAGGAAATTGGTAAAAAAACAACAAAACATCTGAAATGTCCGAATTTTCTCACGCACAAAAACTCGGTTGGACTCTGGGAATTATTTCATGAATGATCTGCAAAACTCATGCAGGATACACGCTATTGGCTGACAGCCTTCCGACTATTCTGTACTCAGAAAAAGCGCCGAAAGTATACGGCTATACAAAAGTTAGCTTTAAAAACGCCTTGTTGTTTTCGGGTACATCTTTATCCCAAAATGTCCCAAACCGCTTCTCAGAAAACATAGAATTTGTATTTAAAACATTGCTGGATTTAGTAGAAACAGTCACAAATGACCACGCTTCAGTGTTTTAAAAACAGCTATCCATTCCAATAATTTATTGGATAGCGTCAATATTAACGTCATTGTCAGCATCCATGTCCAGCATCATGATTAGATTGTGTAAGAATATATTTTGGTGCTGAATCACATTGACAATTATAATCATTTACATTATACATGTAGAAAATTTTTCGCCGCATAGGAGGGAAAAGCATTGAAAGCCGATAAGTGTGGGACTTGGAATTACCTCACCCACTAAAAACCCTCTACTCACCGTATCCCTCTCGCGGTACGACCGTTAAATATTACTTCGCGAGGGGGAGATGGCATGAAAGCCGTCACTAGATCCTATCTAGGTTTTGAAATTCGATTGCGCTGTCTTTCAGCGCGACGCAAGGATTGGATGATCTCTGCAGCGTAGGTGCTCACGGCATCCCAATTGTTTTGCGAGCTTAGTAGGATATCCATTAAGTCATTGATTATAAATGGCCCCCAATGTCTAGGCTTAGCTCTTCCCGGTCAGCAGGGATGGTGATGGTGTCAGTGTGAATCGGTGTTTTAGATCTTTAAAAATTTCCCACCATTCCATTGGGCTCAGTGTGAAGAGGGCATAATTATATATTCGAATCTGTCAATAAGATAAAGAGTAGCACTACATATGCTACTCTAGGCTGTTTAAATCGGGGCTGCGTTATGCTTCTTTGCGTCTTGACGGAAACGCAGTTAGTTTTAGATATGTTAAGCAAGGGCCCTAGTGGTGAGTCTCTGATTCATGTGCGACTATTCGAATATTCGATTGATTTTGCGCTTAAAGGCCTGTCTCCAGCACCACGGAATTGCTTGTTATTAAGTGATGGTGCGGAACAAAGCTAAAACAGGGATGATGAATCAGCTATGTCTTGTAAACAGAGCCAACTGTACAATTCTGCTACAATTAAAAAAGGAAACGAGAAGGAACGTGTGAGTCGCTTCTGGGGACGCGACTCTACTTATACCCGTACTCAGTGTATACATTTGTGAGCATATAAATTTTTAGAATTTAAGAATAAAAAAAAAATTTTACATTTTACATTTTTGCTACATCTGTTATCTACATCTACATATACAATGTATATTTTACATCTAACATGTAGATTATAGATGTACCATTCATATTCTACATCACCTCAGCTAGGGGTTGATCGCGCACTGAACGCGGCAGAGTGTGCGAGCGAGAAAGAGATAGAGCAGCGGATCTCATTCGGGTGGAGGCGGGGGAACCAACAGAAAATTTCGTCATTCTGTCTATAATTATGATTTGATCGGATTCAGATTCGGTAGTCTGGTAGATGGGGTCATTCTCTACGATACTGCGTTTTTAGTTTTATCGTATCTTTAAAATTGTGCCTGCCACAGATTTTCGTCCTTTGTGGGGGCGGAAGGGGCGGTGCGAAATTTAGAAATACACTTGTAGCAGTGTGAAATCACATGAGTCTGGAAACCAAATTTGGTTACCCTAGCTCTTATAGTCTCTGAGATCCAGGCGCTCATGAAGACGGACAGACGGACAGACGGACGGACGGACAGACGGACAGACGGACAGACGGACGGACAGACGGACATGGCTATATCGACTCGGCTATTGATGCTGATCAAGAATATATATACTTTATGGGGTCGGAAACGTTTCCTTCTCTGCGTTGCACACATCCACTTTTACCACAAATCTAATATACCCCTTAACTCTTTTTTGAGTACGGGTATAAAAATGCAATCTAATGAAGTTATTGTGTTGGTGGCGGCATATATTGTTGCAAAAAAATATGTTGCGGACAGTTTTTGCCTACATCTAGCACCATTCACTTCAGGAAGAATTGTAAAGTATCTATTCCAGTTTGGGTATCAGCTGTTCTCTCAGTCCACCCACGATCTCGATAGGCAACTATCGATATAAATCTGTGGATTCCGCTCGTGTTGCTGAATACACACTCCACGAATACGTAAACGAAACATTCCTGTCACAGTTTTTTTTATATGTGGTTTGACATTAATTTTTCGATTCCGCAGTGCTGGATACTATGCTTTAAAGCATTACCTGCCTATTAGCGCAACCATCACCACTAATAACAACAAAAATTGTAAAAAAAAATTATCAAATTTTGGCGCTAAAAATGTATGGTTGTGCAAAAAGTTTAAAATATAAATAAAATCATTAAATAAAATACTTGAACCTGATTGTATTATTAAAATACGACATTTTTGTGACCCCCTGATGCCATTAAATAATAAATAAATATGAGAATCAATTCTCTTTCGTCCATTTTCTTGTCGTCTTGCATAATTCTTTTGATTTCCCAAAATTTGTTGAATTCCCTTTTCAAGCACCCAAATCAAAATTCAATACTGCTTTATTCCGATATCAAAAGCAGACGCGCCCAGTGTGAAAAAGCTATAATACACCGAGAAACATGCAATTCCATGATATTTAAGGAGGTAAACATCTAAAAAAAACTCATAGTTACACAAAAACACCACTCCTCCCAGCAAGGAAGCTCGACTGATCATTGCATGACATTGTATGACAAGAGTAAAAAAGAGCCTTTTAGACCATATCGCCGCATTCTCGGCTGTAGGTCAATCGTGCTTTCTTAAAGTCGTGTTTTTGTTTATACATTTTAAATAAAATAAAATAAAATTTAAAATAAAATACCAGTTTCCAGAAATACCTAAAAAAAAAGTTTTGCCATAGAAAAAAAAAAATATCATCTAACCATTTCAGAGCCCCAAATCTTTAAGAAAAAGTTCGTTTTGTTCCTTGAGGAAAAATAGTGTTGACTGGTGTAATCGTAAAAGAAGTTGTTTTAATGTCCTCTTGATCTCCAGGAATCCGATGGACGAGAAAACTTTGCATCCTTACAGCCGCTGGATAATTTCTTCGCGGTGAGGTACAGGGTAGCAGTCCGTAATAGTAGGGGAATTCAGTTTTCGATAACACTACCCGACACGATTTTTCGTCTTCGAACCAAACCAGCTTTTTTTATAGATTTGGGGCTTTAAACAGACAGTCGTGCACTCTATCGTGGCTGATGGTTTTTGTGTTTTATTAGTGTACCCTGTGTTGTAAACCGACCGTGTAATCTGTCCACTACCTGTGCTCGTTTAGTTAGCGTATTTCTGTGTACTAATGTCATAATTAAAGTCAATCAGTGTCAATCAGCCTCTGCTGGATGTGTGACAACATGGCACATACGGTAGGCGCTGACCTTGGCCAAATCGGTGGTCGACTTGATTAAGTCTCGCTGTGGCCTTAACGAGACATGGGACTGCAGGCAGATTGAAAGCGACATGCGAGGTTTTATGAGACAAACTCATAATGAATTCGCGGCCATCCACTGTGGATTCCGACTGTTACAGGAAAAGTTTCTTTCCATGGAGTCAAAAATCTTAAAATGTTGACTAAGTCGCCTAAGAGAAAAAAAGGAAACGACAGTCTGACCACTGGTAGTAATAATGGTGTTTTTCTTGCAGTTCCTGGATCTCCACTACCCCCAATTCGTTCACCGTCTTTAATAGACTTTGGTGCTGTCGAACTTGGATGTAATGGGGCACCGACTGTGGCATCTGTATCCGCCTCCTCAGCAGCCGCCTCCTCAGCAGCCGCCTCCTCAGCAGCCGCCTCTCCCGTGTCTGTGTCTGACTGCGATGTCAAGCGGGAAGTCAATGATGATCCTGTCGCTGGAGCTTCGGTGCCTTCACTGGAACCCGCTGACGCTGCCGCCAGCATGGATGTGGAGGCTCTGTCTGCCAACCCAGAATATGTCCCATTATCTTCTGATTCAGCCCTCCGCCTGTTCTACCTAATAGTTCTACCATTCCTCCTTCCATCCTAACTTCTGTCGCCCCACTAAAATCTATTTTCGTTTCTTGACTGATGGCATCGGCTACGGAAGTCCTGGTCAGGGACTTTATCTTTTCTAGCTTGACATTGATGATTCCTCAGGTTTTGTTGTCACTAAATTTAACATTAAAGTTAAACGCAATATATCTGCCTTCAAAATTCTTGTTCCTGACAAACATGTCAGTAGTGTGCTCGACTCCTCTTTCTGGCCTGAACATACTATCTGTCATGTGTTTACCAATCGTCCCTCTAGCCCTGAACGAAGATTGGGTGTCCTTCCAACTCCATCTCCGACTGCTTTAACTTCTGTCCGTCCAACTCCATCTCCGGCAGCTGTTCGTTCGAATATAGCTTCCCAAATCGTTGCCGTCGATGGGCTTAATAACATTGAAATTATTGTTGTTTTGCTGGCCCTCTTCTAATCTCTTTATATCCTGCTCTTACATTCCGCCGTCCTCCAAATTCTCCACCTATATGCTTCACTTTTCCTATCTTCAGTCTGTCTCGTCCTAACTTAATGACTCTGGTCGTCTTATAGTCTTTGGAGACTTTAACCTACCTAATATCTCATGGTCTCCTTCAGTGGACTCAAACCTGATTGTTTGGCTATTAAGAGTTTTTAATAGCCGGTGAAACTCATTTAATTTTTATGAAAAAGTCTAGCGATTCACTGGGTAATGTACAATTTATTTTGTAATGGTAACGAAAGTAGGCGTCTGTATGACCGATATAATAAATCGATGCGATTGATACGAAGATTATCTCTGCACTGGCTACAAGGGCAAATGGGCCGACTTGCCAGCGCCCTATGCAGCAAGTGTTGAAAGAGAGCGAAAGCGAGCAATGAACGGAGTGCAGATCGGGCAGCTGCTAAGCCGAGCACGAACGTCATATGGAACGCGAGAGACCAGCTTAGATGCTGCAACTGCAACAACAAAGCGAAGAAGGCGAGATAAAATAAAAGAGCCGCCGCTGCCGTGCATTGCCGGATACATCGTTGGGTCAGGTCAATGCTATATCCAATAACTTTGGTAGGCTTCTTGATCTTGTGTTTTCTTCCGACATATCGAATACCATGGTCTGCAGAGGGTCTCCTGTTGAACAGAGTTTGACCAATGCCGTGGAAATTATATTTTAACAGAAAAGACGTAGCCGTTGCGTTCGTTCATTTGCAATGTTTATTTGTGACTGACTGAGAAGTTCTGCTCGCAGGCAGATAGAAACAAAAGAAGACGAGAAGGAACGTGTGAGTCGCTTCTGGGGACGCGACTCTACTTATACCCGTACTCACTCAGTATATACATTTTTAAACATATTTACATTTTTTTGCTACATTTGCTATCTACATCTACAATATATATTCTACATCTAACATGTAGGTTGTACATGTTCCATTTAGTTGCTCGCACTGAACGCGACAGAGTGTGCGAGCGAGAAAGAGAATGAGTAGCGTTGTTGTGTGCAGGAGGGGGCGGGGGAAACAACTGAAAATTAATTCCTTCATACTGGCTATTATTATGATCCGATCTGATTCAGATTCGACAATCTGGTAGATATGGGCATTCTCTACGATACTGCGTTTTTAGTTTTATCGTATCTTTAAAAATGTGCCTGCCACAGATTTTCGTCCTTTGTTGTGGCGGAAGGTGGTGGGGCGAAATTTTGAAATACACTTGTAACAGTGTGATATCACATGAGTCTGGAAACCAAATTTGGTCGCCCTAGCTCTTATAGTCTCTGAGATCTAGGCGCTCAACAAGACGGACAGCTTCCGTGCTGCTAAGTACCACGCTTCGTTGTTTCTCGGATCGCCAAGAAATTGGACCACCGGCCAAAAAATAAACGTAGCCCGTATAGGACTTCCGGTTAGTTCGGTCTCCGCCCCAATCCGCATCCACATATCCAGTCAGAGGCTGATGACGCTCTTTGTAGTGTAATTTGAAATTGACCGTTGCTCCTAGGTACCTTAGAACGTGTTTTACGCCAGCCAGATGCTCAGCGTGATTTGTCTGAGCCAACTTTGCAACTGAATGCAAAATGTCTGGTCTGGTTGTGAGTGCCAGCCACATCAGCTCACCAATCATGGATTGATACTTAACAGGATCAACTCTTTGACACTGCCCATCAGTACAATCTACCTGGAAACCCGCATCCAACGGAGTAGCCACTGGTCTACATTTCTCCATGCCGTGAGCTTGCAATAGTTCCTTGATATATTGCGAATGGCCTATGGTGATAGGCCCAAGCTCACCTTCACGGTGCACCTCCATACTCAAAAACAGCTCTGGAACACCTTTGTCAACGCATTCGAACGAATTGGAAATAGCCGATTTAATACTGAGCAAGTCTTCTTTGGATTGGCACGCTATAGGTAAATCGTCAACATATACCAGGATTTACGATAAGCTACCTTTCCCTATTTGCTGGTAGAGACAAGGCTCATCGCAGGCAACAAATCCCAATTTAATAAGGACGCCATTTAGTTTATCATTCATTTACCATTCCCTTCCTGATTGCTTCAATCCATATATTGCCTTTTTAAGCAACAACGCCTTAGTTGGATGAGATCGTTCAATGTACCCTTGTGGTTGCTACATGTACACCTTTTCACTCAGGTCACTGTTGAGGTATGCCGTGCACACATCCATTTGGTTGACAAACAATTTCAATTCTGATGCTAGAGCGAGAATAAATCGCACGCTCTCCAGTCTGCAAACTGGTGAAAATGTTTCGGCATAGTTTATGCCATACAGCTGGGAGCAACCTTTTTCTACCAACCGTGCTTTGAACCGCTCAATCTGGCCATCTTTACCGCGTTTCAGGCTATACACCCATTTGCATCCAACTGCCCGATGATCTGTTGGTAGGTTTGCCAACTGCCATGTCTGGTTCGCCATTAGTGAATCATATTCACGTTTCATCGCTTCGGACCACTGTGATGCTTGAGTACTTTTCAATGCCTCCTCATAGGATAATGGAATCTTCACGTTGCTGGCAACCAGAGAACCAAGGATGTTGTACTCCTTTCTCGGGCGGCCAGGTTTGCCTGTTCGAATCAGCCTTGGTCTGCCAGGTTCAACACGAGGAACCGTATCATCTGAGTCTGCTTTCTCAGTTGCGCTCTCGTAGGCGTTAGAGTCGCTGCTACTGGTATTGTCGTCGACATTGCTTCCTCCATCGCTGCTGTCATTCTCATCAGGGTCGTTGCTGTCACCCTCATCAGCGTTTCCTTCAATACCTTCCGACTTTATGGTAACTTCCTTCATAGGAAACTAGATTGCAACTGCATCCCTGTCGCCTTGGAGCTCGTTAAAGAGGACATCTCGCCTCTTAATCACCTGATGGGAGACCGGATCATACAGTCGATAGTCTTTAGCTGCAACCGAATACCCAATCATGGGATATTCTTTGCCTTTTGGTTGAAGCTTACTCTTCCTTGGACCCTTGTCCAAGGCAACTGCAATAGAGCCAAAAACCTTTAGATGACCAACAAAAGGTTTCTTACCAGTCGACGCTTCCATAGGCGTCATACTGGTCAGCGCACTTTTTGGTGATCGATTCCGCCGTAGAAAGTACACAAATATACGTCTTCGATCCAGGAAGTGATTGTGTGCCAAATGGTCCGCACACATCTGAATGAATTAATTCCAAAATGTCTTGCGATCTGTTGGTGGATGCAACAGGAAATGGCTGCGCATGAATCTTGCTGAGCATGCAAGTTTTACAACTCATACTTGCTGGGAAAACCATATTTTCAATGCCACGCACCATTCCTTTGGTTTGTAAGTCTTTCATACTGCTGATATTCAAATGGCCATACCTTTCATGCCACAAAGCACCATCAGCCTTAATCGCAGCAAAACAGCTGTTTTGTGTTCCTTGAAGCATATATAAGTTTCCAACCTTGTTTGCCTTTATAATACAAACACCGTCCGGGACTACTTTCGCATATTTTTGCCCAAAAGTGACAAAACATTTATGTTTTACTGCGCTTTTCACGGAGAAATAATTTCCATTCATTTTGGGAACATAGAGAACATCTTTTAACGACAGCGTACATAAATCTGTCTTCAGCTGAACCTCTCCTTTCCCTTCAGCTTTTAGAAAACCGGAGTCAGCCAGGCCAATCAGTTCTGTGTGTTTTTCTAACTTTGTGAATAACTGCTTATCACAACACATATGGCTTGTTGCACCACTATCCAAACACCACATACTATTTTTAAAATTATCTGCGTCCATCGCATTTAGGCAGCACGGCTTGTTCTCTCCTCTTGCTGATTTTCCTTCGTTTGAGCTCTCTTTCTTACACTGAGCACTATGCCCGTGCTCACCACACTTGAAAAATATAATTGTTTTGTTTCTCTTCTTTTGCGCTCTCTAAACGGCTGGCTTCTGCGACGCAGCAAATGCTTTTGCGCATTCCTTTTGTTCTTCTGAATTTCCCTTTCTCTCGCCTTCTTCTTTCAGTTTTATACATAGAACGTCAAAAGATGGGAGACTGTCGCGCGTCTCTATGGCGACTACAAAATTTTCATAATGTTCCGGAAGGCTCGACAACAAAACAATTGTGCAAAGTTCATCATTTAGGTCGATTCCTACAGAACTAAGGCCATCGAGAATATCAATAAATTCGTTTATGTCGCTTGAAATGCTTTGCCTCTGGTCCATGCGTTGCTTAGCAATTTCTTGTACAGATGAACCTTTCGTACTGGTCCACTTGGTTGATGGACATCTTTTAATTTTTTCCATGCCTCAGCCGACTTTTTGCAGTTCTTGATGTATCCCAATTGTGAAGTTTTCACACATAGAGTGATCATTGCCGGTGCCTTCTCATCCTTGGCCCTTGCACCTTCAGGGACATCCGATGCTGTGACATCACCACATGCTTCACCAGATGCCACACTCCACAACTCCGAGTGCACCAACACAGACCGCATTTGAATGGACCATGAGTCATAGTTTCCCTCCTCCAATTTGTCTATTTGATAAATTCCGCTAATAGCTGATTATCGTTTTCTTTCTGAGTCACACCGATGTTTTTAGTTCCTAACTAAAACAATCTCTTTTATTTTCCGATCTAAATATCCGATCCTGGGCCCATAACCTGTTGAACAGAGTTTGACCAATGCCGAGGAAATTATATTTTAACAGAAAAGACGTAGCCGTTGAGTTCGTTAATTTGAAATGCTTATTTGTGAGTCACTGAGAAGTTCTGCTCGCAGGCAGATAGAAACCAAAGAAGAAAACAAAAAATAAAGAGAAGATAAGAAGACGTTGCTTCGACACGTCTCTCACCCATACATGTAAATATACATATGTGTGTCAATACATGCGTGCATTGATAGCAATGGTAATTTTCAACATCTCCTCTATCTTTCCAAGAAGATCCTTATCATCCCACTCTTGAAATTTCTGTACAGTTTCCCTCCTCGGATCCTATCAAAACTCCCGTTGAACCACCGTCTATTTTTTGCTTCAGGAAAGAAGATTTCGCGTGCCTGAATCTTGCACTTTGTCAGATCGATTGGTCATTTTTTGACGACTTTCATGAAATTGAGCCGGCTACAAATGCATTTTATTGTTCCTTTTTCAATGTCTTTAGTACCTATGTACCTTTAATTTCACCTTCGCGTTATGTTAGTGGTCCCATTTGGTTCACCCCGCGTTTGATAAACCTTCGGAATATCAAATCTCGCTTGTATAAAAAGTTCAAAAGAACTGGTTCGCAATCTGACTCCTCTAAGTATTCAATCGCTAAGAATAAATTTGTTATTTAATAAAACATGTTATAATGACTACCTGTCCAAATGTAGTCTTAACTTTAAGCGTGATCAGAAGCAATATTTTACGATTTTCAACTCGAAACGTAACTCTTCCCAATTTCCGTCATCTTTTTCTTTTAACGGCAGCCAGGCTGATAATGATTGTGATATTGCTAATCTTTTCTCTGCTACTCAGTTCCCTCTAATAACCATCACTCTATTCCTTCTTCTTATGACATACTTCGTCCCAATCAATCTTATTCTTTCCACATGAATAGTTCTAACTGTATCTACTGTATGACCTCTCAATTAATTTAAAGTCATGTCAATTTTCCTTTTCTACCGTATGTATTATGTATCTCCTATAGCGACCCCATGTCTCCGTTAGGTATCCAATCTGATCTTGACGCCCTCAGCAACAGGTGCTTAATAAACATTCTTCCCCTTAACATATCCAAATGTAACGTCATGACATTCCATCGCAGCAAGCATTACCTCTTTGACTACAATATACATAACTGTTCCTTAACCCGCCTTAAAAAATTGCTGACTTGGAACTTATCTTTGTACCTAATCTGGGTTATAACTCACACATATCCGCTATTTAGAATAAAGCCAGAGGCGTCCTGGGCTTAATCAAAAGATGGTCTAAGGAGTTCAAACTTTTATATGTATCCCTTGTCCTTCCTATCCTTGAATACGGTTCCTGCATTTGGTCTGCGCATTATCAAAAATATCAGGATATGATTGAGTCCGTTCAAAAACTGTTTATCCTGTTTGCACTTCGTGGCCTTAAATGGGACACCTCTAGACATCTTCATTCTTATGAGAGTAGGCTCCGGCTCCTCGATATCCGCTCTCTTGAAAGCCGTAGGATTTGCCATGGAGTGCTTTTTCTTCATAAACTTCTCGCTGGTGAGGTTGATTCCACTGCCGTCAGTAGTCTTATTAGCATTTCCGCTTCCGCTTTCCGCTTCATCTACAAGTCTTTCTAATTACTCTGACTGTTAAGCTATTAAGCGTTTTTAATAGCTGTTGGATTTTTTTGTTGAGCTAGCGATCTTTTTTACTAGCTGTTGCAATTGTTTTAATGATTAAAGTCATTGGTTTTTGTTGAAAATATTATTAGATGCGCGGTATAGCGGCCTACGATCAATATTGTTTGTGTGGCAAGAATGTCGATATAAAGTGCGAAGGCATGTTCTTGCAGGATCAAAGCGAGTGCGATAATTATGACGATCAATAAAAGACTAAAAGAGGGCAGGCGGGCCGAATGGCCCGTGCCCTAATGCAAGCGAGAGAGAGAGAACAAAAGAAGCGATAAAAGCATGTTAGGTCAGACAGACCGAATTGCCCGTGGCCTATGCGATGCTACGAATAGAGAGGAGAGATTGATCGATAGAACGAAAGAGCGAGATAGAAAAGTTATTACAGTGAGTAATTACACTAGTCAACACGATTTTTCCTCAAGGAACAAAACCAACTTTTCATTAAAGATTTGGGGCTTAGAAATGGTTTGATGATATTTTTTTTTTTTTCTATGGCAGAACTTTTTTTTGAAGAATTTTTGAAAACTGGTATTTTTTTTTTAAGCTTTTTTTAGAGGTAGCGCTGGTTTTTTTCACATAACTCAAGTATCTTTCATCTGGTTGTTAAGAACTTTAATATTTTGAAAAGATAATTAAAACAGCTAAAAGATAAGCTCAAACACTTTGTGATTTCAGCTTACCGTCTTGGAAATATAAAGCATTGAAATGCAAAAATAATGATTTTTGTGCGGTATTATTTACGAAATTTTGACTTTAAAAACTCAGGAAAAGTCGAAAAAAAATTATATCCTGTGTTTTCTATTTTTTTATGTAGAGGTGCATTAATTTGGCGTCGTTTAAGGTATCGCTTATTAAAATCTATGGAGAGACTTTGGAGCTAAAATTCGTTAACCAAACCTAAAAAATGGAAAAAATTGACAAAAAATACATTTTTGAAGGCAGCGGGCCCAACTGCCAATTGGGAACAAAGCAAACGAAAAAGGGTTGTACATTTGGTACCTGATCGCGATCGCAATTCCCGATGGGCAGTTGGGCCCGCTGCCTTCAAAAAGGTATTTTTTGTTCATTTTTTCCATTTTTTAGGTTTGGTTAACGAATTTTAGCTCCAAAGTCTCTCCATAGATTTTAATATTTTAAAATAGTAAAGTTCGTTACAACCAGACGTAAGATACTAGACTTATGTGAGAAAAACAAGCGCTACCTCTGAAAAAAAGCTTAAAAAAAAATACCAGACTTCAAAAATTCTTCAAAAAAAAGTTCTGCCATAGAAAAAAACCATAATTCTTTAAAAAATTTTAAAGCCCCATATCTATCAGAAAAAGTCGGTTTGGATCCTTGAGGAAAAAAAAAGTTCGGTTTTGTCGAGTAGTGTTATAAGCGGTTGCATTATTTGTATGCAGTGGGCTATGCAAATAGCAAACAGATGTGGGATTACGTTATTTTGCTCCACTGGCTGTTTTTGAGGAATTTGTTGATGAATTTCAGGCTGGGAAGCCAGACAGCATTGAAATGCAAAAATGATGATTTTTGTGCGGTATTTTTTTCACCGTCAACCGTCAACGACTTCAGACGTATTTTTGTATCGCTCCGCCGCGTAAATCAATTAATCGTAAAAAGCGCTCGGGGTAGGCATGGGCACTTGTGATCGTGCTGCCCATGAATACCATCTAATTAATAAAGAATAATATAAGTATTAGAAAGGAACAAATGCCAACGGTTAAGAGCGTCATCTTAGTGAAGAGCACAGGCACTGTATCTGTTATGACTAAAGCAGAAATGAGCCAAGCCCGGTAACAGCAACAAGACGAGCGTCGGCTCGCCCAAGCAAAAAACAACGCGTACTTCTCTATACGCTCGCTAAAGGCAGCAGTACCAACACAAACTGCATCACTGCAAGTGAACGAGAAGAGAGCACGCTCTCTCTCCCCTGCATTGCAAAGTGGGTCATGGAGTGCTCAGTGCCTATCCCCCCACCCGTACTGCCTATCCAATGATTTGCTAATATCGACAACAAATAGTACAATGCCCTCACTCAAAACTGTGTCTTCGACCACAACAACAACTACTGCAATTGCTCAGCGCCCGATACTGTCGACCCACTGCGACAAGCCCCACCTCTCCCAACCAATAAATTGGAAAAACGCTAACGAGCTTTAATTCAGACTGGGCTCGATCGCTATGTGCAAATCAAAAGAAAATTGAGCCCACAAACTGCGAAAAACAACAATGCAGCTAAAATAACTAAAATAACCGAGAACACTGTGCCACATAAGGCACTAGCAAACAATAGATTTTCGAAACTAAGTGTTCCAACTATCGATCAGTTGCGAAATACCTCGAAAATGAAAAAATGAATTACTACACCTACCAGCAAAGGATTACAAGTGGTTATCAAAGGAATCGAACCATCAGTCCCAATCAATGAGATCAAATCGCCTAAGCCAACAAATAACTGCAGCTCGAAACCCGGTCGTCCGACAAAACTTACCACATATACCATCAACTACCACTCCAGGAGTTTATTTTGCTCAGCGCGAACCTGTGCAATACGAGCACGTATTATCTTCATTATTATGGACTTTTCGATTACTTATTTCTAATAGCAGGCATATTAAAGCTCAATTGATAAATAATATCTCGAGTTTAGAAATAATCTTCGACTATGACAAATGCCTCTTCGCCTACTGAGCAGCCATTAATCAAGCAAATATTTCAATTGATGAATAATAACTCGGTTTAGAACGCATCTTCAACAATGAAACTTGCCTCTTCCACAAAGAAAAGAAATACAAAATATAAAATCACGTTTTTCGCGATCGAAGGTTGGTTTTTCTGATCCAAATCGTCACGGCCGATTCAATTATTTTCGAGTTTGATGGTTTTTCTTTCGTAAAAAAATTCTTCGGGTAAATACGAACAAATACAAATTTAAACCAAATCTCTCCATTTTTATCTGAAAAAGTTAGTCTGTGCAACAAGAAATAGTGAATTCTTCCGAACAGCTATGGCAGCACGATTAGGCTATCGGTAAATCTCTGTTAAATATAACAGAGGCCTTTTTGTGTGAGCTGGCGGATTTTCGGATCCCAGAGCGCCTTGAAATGGAAAGTATGAATTTTTCCTGAAAAGTAAAATGAATAAAAATTCCACGTAAGTCATAAGCGGACAGAGTACGGCCATTGCGTCTCACAACGGGCCCTCTCATTTTATTATAATATTTTTGATATTTCATTAAAAGAGCTACTAAAATGAATGATACAGGGGTGCCACAGCAATCATTTCAGCTGGAAAATTACCTCAATTCCATTCTGCGGTGCCACACACCAATTTTTCAGCGGAATCAAAATCGCTCACAATTTATCTAACGATTTTATTAAATATACCCATAAATACACACCTAAAACGATCCGAATCTTACTTTCCCATAAAGGTTGTTCAATTGGTGATTAACCCTCATCCAAATAATTTAACATTTTACATTTTAAGTTAATAAAATAAGCATTTTAGTAAATCACTAATTATCACTTAACGATTCCGCGCTCAATCCGCTGCAGTCCGAGGTGGCCACCTAGTCCGATTCGGACTTTTGAAGTTAATAAAGTAATGCCACCTTTTTTAAGCCGAATTCGGAGCAAGATATTTAATATTAATTATATTGAAAGCATTATGTTTTTCTTTTAATAAGCATTAAAAAAAAATAGCCCATTGTAGTTAAACTTCCTTTATGTCAAACGTGTGCATACATTTTGTGCGAATTGTGAAAATATTTGTAGTCATTTGTAGTTCTACCAGGTTTTGGAGCGATGCCTTCAAAATGCCAAAACAGAACTAACATACCATTTCTACACATTTTTGCCATTGCCAAAACCCCTGTTCGGCTAAGTGCAGATCCTTGGCAGCACAAATAGAAGTATAGGGATCATTATACCAAAAACTGGTTTTTGTAATGAACTAAATTAGCAATAGTTTGAGAAGACAATCACAAAATCAATCAATCACAATCTCGTATGATATGGGATGTTTTTGCTTTGAAATTATAAAAGTACAGCTTTGAAAAATAAAATATCTTATATCATAAAAGAAAAAATAAAAACCTGTTGTGTTGATATGATAAAATCCATAAAACTGCAAAATGAACAATATTCGAATTGAATCTTGAAAGGTGTCAACCCTAGCCTTAGTTCGAATTTTGGTTTGTGAAAATGCTAAGAAAAATGAAATCGCTCGGAATTCTGGGACACGGCGGAAATCCTATGCGCGGTTTCCCATTTCACTAGTGATTTCTGTGGCACCCTGATTGCTTATAATCGGTCAATATGTGACCATGTTTGGGGATGTCATATCTCATGTAAATATTACGGCAGTAAAGTCTGAAGACGGAGGAGAGCTCTCTTAAAGGCTGGAGTGGCATCGCACTCTGCTCGCCTCAATATATATTTTAAGATTTATTTTACCATTTAAAAACAAATAATACAAATATTAAATACATTTTAAAAGGAATGCCGTACATACGTCATATGCCAAAGCTTTCGGCAGTGGCTGTATGTATGTAAGGGGGAGGGCTTGGTTATGGACAGGGGCCTATTTGTGAGCACCACCCTCCGTAAACTCGGACAACCAGAAGATGCTACGGATCTGAGTATTGGGAGTCATATTCGTTTACAAATGTTAAGTTTTCGTGCTGATAGCAAAAAAAATATTTACATTGGTGTAGGAACTGTGATGAATTGGGGAAAAAAACCCAATTTTATTATTTTTGCAGTGCGAAAAAAAATGGATTCATGGTTTATCTTCGTTTAAAAAAATCTATGTACAACATAATTTTTTGGTTTTATGAAAAAATTTACTTTCAGGCCCGGTTAAGACACACCGGATAATACCGACTGTGGACACCGTACTTTTTTTTTTATTGCAAGAAATTGTTCGGTTCCGCATTGCTGGATACCATGTTTTACTCTAAACAAATTGGTAAACAAAGAACAGCTGTTCTGTTTTCGAGCTTTTTTATACCCGTACTCAAAAAAGATTTAAGGGGTATATTAGATTTGTGGTAAAAGTGGATGTGTGCAACGCAGAGAATGAAAATTTTCCGACCCCATAAAGTATATATATTCTTGATCAGCATCAATAGCCGAGTCGATATAGCCATGTCCTTCTGTCCGTCTTGATGAGCTCCTAGATCTCAGAGACTATAAGAGCTAGAGAAACCAAATTTTGTTTCCAGACTCATGTGATATCACACTGCGACAAGTGTATTTCAAAATTTCGCCAGGACAGAAAGACATGGCCCCTTCCGCCCCACAAAGGAAGAAAATCTGTGGCAGGCTCAATTTTAAAGATAAGACAAAAATAAAACGCAGTATCGTGGAGAATTCCCATATCTACCAGATTGCCGAATCTGAATCAGATCGGATCATAAATATAGCCAGTATGAAGAAATTAATTTGCTCTTCGTTCCCCCGCCTACTGCAGCCAGAGACCCACTACTATTTATCTTCTTCGCTCGCAAACTCTGCCGCTTTCAGTGCGCGAGCAACCACTAGCGGGGGAGATGTAGAATATAAATAAAGTAGATTAAGATAACATATGTATTTTTTTTTAATTTTTTAATTTAATTTATTTTAATTTTTTTAATTAAAAGCGACTCACGCGTTCCTTCTCGTTTCTTTTAAGGTTTAATATGTATGTTTTTTTGTAATAATTATCACAGACAATAAAGAATAATTACTTAACGTGCTGTTATTGTTGATTAGCAACTTTTGTTAAGGGTCAAGGACAATTTCTATTTACAATTTACGATTTTGAGTTAATTGCGGGGCTAACGGACGAAAACGGAGATTGTGCAAGAGATTTGCTCCTTACCAATCTTCTAGCGAAACAGTTCGGGTGGCTTCTTAGTTTTCAAGTATCTCGTCGTGGGCTTGTTCGTTGATAATGTCACCGACTGAGGTGACTCCAAGGTCTTTAGATTTTGGGAATATTTATCAAACATAACAAAAAAAATCATACTTCTAAAAAAAAATGTAAATACAATACCAATTTTTCATAACTAAAAAAACCCCTAACTATAAAAAAAGCATAATTCATTAATTAAAAAATGTATACGAATTCATCTTTTTTTTATAAAATAAAACAATAAAATGAGATAAAAGAAGACAAGCATTTAAAACATGTATTCTTCACATCCTCCGAAAAATTGAATATCTAGAAATTTTGTGTTACCTATGGTTTTTTCGGAATCTTTCGAGTCTGAATACTAATAGATTTACGTGTGTTGCCTGTATAATGTACAACAAATTGTAAACATATTGCAACTTTCCAATGTGCTTTTATTCTCGTTATGAAAAGCTTTTAAGCATTCGTCTGTATATGTTCATCATTAAAAGGCTCAGAAAAAACTGCGCACACGTCATGCGCACAATATAGCATAACCATCCTTTAAAAGCTGCAGCTTCTTCAGTCACCGCTTTGTTGTCAGAATAATCGGTAATATTATAATAAGCATGAAAAATGTGTGTTCCCTCGTTTGATATATATTGTTGTTATTAATTACTGACGAGCTGGACTAATATGGTAAATACATAGAATGTACATATATGTCTGTCGAGAAAAATAATTTTTACTGTTATTATGACGTTAATAAAATAGAGACGTACAGTAACATAATCTTGCAGAAATTCAAGTGGTAAGTTATTGCTACAACAAATCATAGTTTCAAGAACTATAGAAATTTAAACCTGTAGTCAATAGCAAGTGCCTTGGGTGAACGGAAGCGCAAGCAAATTAAAGAAAACATATTAAGCGACATTTGGAACTATTACACACTTACGCGCTTGTTAAAGAAATCGACCCTATGAAATGGGTATATATACATGTGAATATTTTTTTGGATCAAAACCAATTGCCGATTCAATATAGTCAAGTTTGTAGGTCGGGATGCGTTTTTTTTTCTTCGTTATAAAGTAAGATGTTAGAAAATATTTGTTTCTTAATCGTCTTTTCGTAATCAAAATTCAATATGGTTTTCGTCTTTTCCTTGGCTAAGCGATATTGTAAACAATTCCAGAGACCGATCGTTACTTCGAGTAAAACCTGTGAATTGGATTTGATTTCCTTTAAGCCTAGTATTCAGATCTGAAAAAACACCGCGAACAGAATCAGTGTTGATATTCGTATGAAACCGATAATTTTTTCAGGCAAAAACTGTTTCTAGACTCTGTCCGGAAGGCAGTACTCAGATCAACAACAAAAATGGTCGGTATATACTAGAAAAGTATCCGAAGTATTTGCTTGTATTGGTGGCATGTTTCTACCCACCTCGAAAGTTATATCAATTTGATATATTTTGCCAGCAAACACGAAGCAAACATTGCTATATGAGAACAAAAACCCAAATGAAATATATTAATAATGAAGACAAATAGAATCTAGTTAATGCAGTATTATATGAATGACAATTATATGGATATTAAAATTTATTATTTATATTAATTTTCATAATTATAAAACAAATATAGTTTTCAAAACATTTTGTATTCACGGTGTTTGGCACGGGTTGCGTCGCCATCTACTGCTGCTGATAGTCAGACACATTACCTTACCAATGAAATATTGGGGAGCCCAGGATATTACTGGGTAAGAGCGGCCACAGCCGAAGAAGTGCGTTTTAGACATCTTTAGACAAAACTAAGCAGCTGTCTGAGCAGTGTAACCGACCGGAATTTAGTACATTTAGGTCCCTAGAAGAATATATGACAAAATAGTTTTTCAAGTCAAACAATAGTAAAAAAACAGAATTCATTAGAGGCCCAAGTCTGTCAAAAAATGTTGTTTTGACGCAAGAGTTTTATTCGCTGTTACATAGTATAATAAATTAACAATCTTAATAAAAACGCAAGCGCGAGATAACAAGTTATATGCTGTAACTGCAGAAACGAAGAAGTCGGGATATACCTGGTCGAAATAAATTTTGGTACACTCAATTTTTATACCCGTACTCAAAAAAGAGTTAAGGGGTATATTAGATTTGTGGTAAAAGTGGATGTGTGTAACACAGAGAAGGAAAATTTTCCGACCCCATAAAGTATATATATTCTTGATCAGCATCAATAGCCGAGTCGATAGAGCCATGTCTGTCTGTTTGTCTGTCCGTCTTGTTTGACGCCTGGATCTCAGAGACTATAAAAGCTAGGGCATTCAAATTTTGTTTCCGGACTCTTGTGATATCACACTGTCACAAGGGTATTTCAAAATTTCGCCCCGCCACCATCCGCCCACACAAAGGACGAAAATCTGTGGCAGGCACAATTTTAAAGATACGATTAAACTAAAAACGCAGTATTGTAGAGAATGCCCATATATATCAGATTGCGGAATCTGAATCAGATCGGATCATAATTATAGCCAGAATATAGCCAGATGTAGAATATACATTATAGATGCAGATGTAGATAGCAAATATAGCAAAAAAATTTTTTTTTTAAATTCTAAAATTCTTAAAAATTATGCTCAAAAATGTTTATACTGACTGAGTACGGGTATAAGTAGAGTCGCGTCCCCAGAAGCGACTCACACGTTCCTTCTCGTTTTTAAATAAAATCGTAAGTGCATATTTGTTTTTTAATGAAATATGAAAATATGTTTGCTGCCGTAGAAGTAGATGTACACTGGAACGAAAATAAATTTTTGAAATTTTGTTGTTAGAGGAAAAAAGGTATTATTTTCGTCTCAGAAGATAACGTTTTCTCATTCACTTGTCCAAGATGTATTATTTTTTGCAAATAGCAGACGAGCTGTTTTATGTCTTGGTAGAAGCATATCAGAGGAGGATACCAAATTTATCACCTGGTTTTACAATAAAACGTCACGAACAGATTATTATACAAATATGTTTATTCATTGTCGATTAGGCGACGATGTTTCAGATACGAGTGCTACGTCAAGACTCTACTAAGGGCAGGCGGACCGAATTGCCCGTGCCCTAATACAACCGAGAGAAAGATAGATGATGACAGCGAAAGCGAAGGCGAAAGAAAGAAGAAAGCTAGATGCATATATAGACCGCGATTCGTGTTTATATATGCGATGAGAGAAAAGCGCGAGAGAATTCAAAGGCATACAAGTGATGGTTTGGGTCGTTACAAATGCCCACCAGTTTTTAACAATTTTGACAAACATGATAAGTGAGTGTGCCGATATATATCTCGACCACGTAGAACCGAAACAACTGTTTCTGCCTTTCATTACCAAATAGGGGTTAACAATGTTTGTGTATGCGAATATTGAAAAATACTGATGATTTCCGCTAGTGTGCACCACTGGCAATATTTATATACCGCACATTCCCTTGAATATCTTTCTCTCTCGTACACCAACAAAATACTGTCCTTTATAGCTCACTCGCTTCGCCAGGGGCGCCACTGGATCAGGTAAAGAGAGCTCGGGGAGCGGCAGTTAGCCACGGGATATTTTTTTCTTCATTCCGGCTTGATTAACGATCTATACTGATCCATATTGTGGGTCTAGGCGTTATCTCAAATACTTGACATTCAGCCAAAATCTGGTTATCGTCGTAAAAAAAAAAAAATCGTAAAAAAAAATTCGGCCCAGGTTTCCGTCAATCACAAGATTTTACGATTTGAAACCGGTTGTTAATGAGCTCGCCGTTTCAAAGCAAATTGAACATAGTACCTAAATAAATACTTGTATGAGCGAAAAAAAATATGAACAACTCTGCTGATGTTTTAACTTAATATTTAAATAATTGAAAATTAAATTTGCATCCTAATATATTTAATAAATTTATTTCTAATGCCACCTAAATTTTACCTCCCAAAGAAAACATAAACAGCAAAAAAGTGCGATGATGAAATTATACCAAGACTATACAATACCAAGATGCTGCATGAGCGATCAAAAGGCTGTTCTATGGCTTCTCTTTTCGTCTATGCCTCGTCTCTGACCGCTGCCCCGCTGCCCGACAGCTTAGACTCTTTGTAATCGAGAATGTTTGAGGCAGCGCAGCAGCACACAGTGGGCACAGCTTGCTAAATCATAAAGTGAATAAGAGTTCAATAAATTATCTCTCACTGAAACAATTATTAACTTTGAGTGCTGAGTAAAGCTGTGGAAAATTCTCTATTTTATGTGTACATTTATTTAATTCAAAGCGTTAAAAAAATATTTTTGAATTTTGCAACATAATGTTCTTATTGTGTATATTCACAACACAAACAAATAACCACTAAAAAACCAAACTAGAGTCGAGCATCAATGTACTGCCCAAGCATGCCCAAGCAATCTAGTTGTTTTTTCATTCTTTCGAACTATTCAGGGCCGCATTAACCGTCAATCTGGGCGCCCTCCTTTTTTCACGCTAGTTCCTTTTTTCCATTTGAAATAAAAACTTATAAATTTTATATATGTTTAATTTTTTTGCATTTTTCTCAGGGGCTATTATATTTTTTTATCATTATTTGGAGTTTTGTTTTTTCAACAAATTTTTCTGTTAGCCTTAGGCAACTGCCTTTTCTCCCTAAGGGCTAATCCGGCCCTTCTCAGGTTTTCGTACATTTTTGCGATGACGATTTTCAAACAATTCGTACAAATTGAAATTGTGTGGGCTCCGGTTTTTGCTATCAATAGTTTTTAATTCTCGAACTGTTTTCCGATAATAATCTCGAAAAAAATTTTGTTTGATTTGGAAATGGAAATATTTTATTGAACTATGACATCATTTTGGCAATCGCAGTAAATTATACCAAAACAAAAACTGGGTGAATTAAAAACATACTGTTGCATTCAAAGGATAACAATTGTCAAAATAAAATAGAAGCGAGGATGTGTTTCTGGACGGGGTGGCAAGGCTACAATTTAAAAGGAAGGAGCGAGTGGCGCCCTCTAGTCGGGTTATCCGGGACTTTGAGAGAAGAGATCTAGCTGGAGAGGTAATTGAATCCATAGCGCGATCCCGGAGAAAGCTCACCCACACACCCAAAAGGAAAGAGAGCGGCAACCAGCCAGAATCACGCCATGCCCTTGGACCTGGTTCAAGGGCAATAGAAGAGATCGCTGGGGATCAGCAGAGGGATTGCATAGGGCAGCTACGACGAGTAGGAAGATGGTTAGAGAAAACCGTCAGCGGCACAAGTACGTGGAAAGTGTGGCAGTTTTTTTTTCTAAGCAGAATGAGTGGTATGAGGATGGAATCGTGGCCATCACTCAAAGGTTTTGTGATTTTAGAAAATCTTGGTCTAGAAGAGAGAGAAAAGCAAGGATTTCGAGCTGACCAGCGGGAAGACCCAGGAGCTCCCGAAACAATAGAAGTGAGTCCGCTCCAAAAGGGGGAGAAGCCCGAAGCTTATTTTTTTTTTAACCCATAGGGAATTTCTTTAACAGCCTGGCCTCTTTATTTTCTTCTCTTCAAATCATTCGGCCCACGGATCACTCGCCCTGCCCAGGAGGGAGCTCTCCAGGGCGCCTAGCCTAATTAAAGAAAAGCCAAAGAATAAATTTAAAAAATTGTCTGTTTAAATTTTTGTTGTTGAGCTGTCCCTATACCTGTGCACATATTCGCTGTCCGTTTTCGTCAGGCCGTCTATAACTATATAACTATATATATAACTATATCCGTACTTAGCCATATGAAGGTAATAATATTTATACCTTATTTATTTAATCATATATATTTAATTATATAATATATACCCCAACGATATAAGTACGATATGAATAAAAATTTTAATGAAGAAATGAATTGCTAAGTGTTTCGTATGGGGAGAAGAGAACCATAACGGCGAGTTAGTAGAAGGCGGGGATGTCAGAGATAGACCATCTACATCTTAGCTGGTCCACGGCTCTGTCGGATAGGAGTGTGTTAGTTAGTTTGTCGAGCCGAGTCCGTTTGTTTTGAATTGTAGATTTATTTGAAACCTGAGGGCTTGGGAAAAACCATTCCTGGGATGACTGGCTAGCCGGCCTGCCCCACCACCAAAAATGTTCGTAACAATAATGGAGCGCAACCTGAGACAGGAGTTGGAGTCGCAGTCCTTGCTCGATCACGAATGTGGCAGAGTACGGATGTGAATCATACGCAGGACGAGGAAACTCTAAATGTCCTTCTGAGAGGAACGTATTATTCTGCCTTAAAAATAAAAAAAATATGGTGATAGACATTGTTTAGAAGTATATAAAGGAAGTTCAAGGTAGTTAGGAAGAGAGAGGTTAATGAGCACGTACAACTTGCGGTCTAAGCCGAAGCACGACTCCTCCGCCAAGGAACCTCTGAGAGCAGATACAAGGTAGTGATAACCAGGTCGCTGAGGGGGTGAAGAGGACAGCTGGAACTTGCTAGGAAATGTCGCCATCGTGCAGTCTCAGGATTCGCAGAGAGGGGCCATGGCAGACACCATCAGCAGGACGCTGCAAGAGGAGATGCGCCGTATCTTTATGTAACTGATGGCCATAACGGCGGCGATGATGCCCCTTCGCCAGAACGTGGAGATGATCCAGAATACGGGAACAGGAAGAAGCCAGACCGGAGGTGTTGGCAATATACATGATGGCGGCTATCAACAATGTCCAGAAGAGTACACGCAGAGGGCAAGTACCGAGACCAGGCCCAAAGTGTCCAGGAATGTTGTTGTACAGAATCTTCCGCAGCCGCCAAGGAAGTCGGAGAGGTTAAGCCAAGACTGGTTCCGGAGAATGGATATCGAGGATCCGGTTACAAGCGCTGGAAGGCAGAATCCCGAGGCATCAATTAGGAGGTTCGCATCGCCATATGAAAGGAGTGATGATTGGAGAGGGTCCAGATGGGGACGTGTGGAAAAGTGGGACATCCACTTCGACACGTAGTCGTCGGTGATGCATAGACTGATGTGTAGACTGGCGGTGAGACTCAGCACACCTATTCGGTTTGATTCGTTTGAGATTTGGTCTTTAATGACCCTTGTGATTTTTCCTGATTGGAATATGATAAGCGGAGTAGCTGCGGTATTTCAGCCCACGCTTGGTGGGATCATAAAGCTATTTGTTGCTGGGTATGGTTTGGTATCGTTTTCGATATGGATGGATAATTTATTTGCCTTCTCTTTGTTGCTGCGGTTTTGAGGCAGGTGATCATAGAAACACGACTGCTGTTGGACAATTTATAAACTGCTAATATTCGTGTTGAGTGTTTTGCCGCCAGTGACATTGAGGCTACTAATGCTTTGACTGATCTATCAATTGACATTGACATTTACATAAATATTTGGGCGGCTGTCAAGCTTATGTATTCCTGTATTTGAGCCAATCTGTTTTGCTAGAAGTTAGAAAGTGTGGGCGTTCCGAAAGCTGTGGGTGGTCGTAAAGTTGAAGTAGAATGGGCGAGTGATCCGATGATAGATCTGTTAAGTGATCGATATGAATCTGAGCTTGCAGCACACTTCGTGTAACGGCAAAATCAATCAAGTCGGGTTGCTTGTTTGGATCTGCAGTACAATATGTAGGCTTGCCCGGGGAGATAAAGAGAAAGATAGATAAGATAAATGCAGAGGCGCAGTATACTGCGGCTAGGTTTAGGTAGCCGCTCTGAATTTCAATATGAATTGATGTTGCCTGTAGATAAGGTGTTAGACACGCAATTTAAATAAAAAATCCTGTTTGGTTGGGAGCTCCAGGAGGAGATGTTGGTTGCGCATAACCTCCTGCATCGTTTGTTGTATTGCTACCATTCTGTATGTTATAGGTACCAGCACTGATTCAATTCTACTAGGCAATTGAGATGGATTTTCAGGAGTATGCTGCTCAGTCATTTCTGGGATCTGATTTGATGCCTGATGCTGCATTATTCCTGCCGCGGTTAGTTGAAGTGTCGGCTTAAAAATTGAGGCGTATGACCCGTTGTTGTAACTTAGCGCCTGAGCAAAAAAAACTCCTGTAGTCGTAGTTGATGGTATATATGGTAAGTTTTGTCGGACGACCGGGTTTCGAGCTGCAGTTATTTGTTGGCTGAGACGATTTTTCAATTCCTTGTAGACTGGAAAACCTCTATAGTTGGGAGTATGGTTTCCTCCACAGTTGCAGATTTTTTGGCAGATGGGTCCTCCTTATTTACGGGGCAGGCCTCAGTGAGATGAACATCACCACAGGCAACGCAGCCTGCCCGTAGAGTGTAATGAGTTTTCGTGTGTCCATATTTCTGGTAATTTGTGCATTGGATGGGTCCAACGGTGATTATTACTTATATACTTTCCGGTGTAGTTCTACTTTAAACATTGGCTGGGAAATTTTATTTGTATTTATTATGTTCATAGCCATAGCCTCATTGAATGAGGCTGTTGGTTCGATTCCTTTGATAACCACTTGTTCTCCTTTGCTACTTTTTAAGTTGATAAGTGTAGTAAATAATTTTGTTCATTTTCGAGGTATTTCGGAATTGATCGATAGTTTTGTTCGTCATTGACTTGTATTTTTGTTTCGACAGTATCGGGCATTAAGCAATTGCAGTGTTTTGGTTGTTGTCATTGTTGTGCTCGAAGACACAGTTTTGATCGAGGGCACTGATCACTCCATGATCCTGTTGCAATGCAGGGGATGGAGAGTGTGCTCTCTCCTCGTTCACTTGTAGTGATGCAGTTGTTGTTGGTACTGCTAACTTTTGCGATTAATTGAGTTTTACGGCGGAGCGATATAAAAATATGTCTGAAGTTGTTGATAATTTTTTCACGCTTATACAAGTTTTTATATACGTGCTATGTTCAGTCGATTTGAAATCGTGAGCTCATTGGCAAAACCTTTTTTTCGATTTACGATAACAGGAGAATGGCTGTATATTCTTGTTTAATTATGGTACTTATGATTTTATATTTCTTATTACATTCCAGGTTATTTCTAACAATGAAATATATATCCGAAGCGGTTGCAAAAATGGGTTGGACATTTATATCTTTTTTAAGCTGCTTACCACTAGTATTTTCTTTTCCTGAAACTGGTAAGTAGTACAAACACATTAATTATACTTATTAGAATAAGAATACATTCGAATTATATATATTATTTATGTTAGCCTGTTCGAAACAGATATTTCCTCCAACCTTGCTATCCATCTTTCGTCCATCTATGTTTATGGCCCCGTTTTGACATGGATATGACCATAGCATAAGTATTATTATATTATTATTAGCTTTATAGTTATAAGAATGTAGTATAAGAGCAGCATGAAGCGGGCGTTAAGTTGCTATTGAAGGGCGCCGAGAGGGCGAGATCCATGCGAGCTTTACGGCAGGCAGCGCTGCAGTGCTGCGATGCCCGAAGGCGACGCCTTGGGCAGCCGCGAGAGAGGGAGGAGTGATTGAGTGCGAGCGTGCGAAACGGATCAGACGTGTCACGGAGAGGCTAACATAGTGAAGAAAAATAAAGCGGGAAGGAGCTGAATTCTTGGTTTGGTGTGGGAATTGGGAGAACTAGCCGTATGTATGTGTATGTATGTGTACTCACGTCGAGAGATATATATTTTGCCTGCTAGAACTTTGAAAGTTGCCCTGACCCGCTCGCCACGCCCGATTAGCAGTTGTCGGCTGCCCTTCTCCCATTCCATCCGCACATGGGCGGATTGTTCCTCAAGGAACAAAAATAAAAACAAAAAAATTGTTTAATGATATTTTTTTTCTATTGCAAAACTTTTTTTTGAGTTGATCCCTAGTAAGGGTGCCAACTGTTAAAATTTCCAAGTGTTAGTGTGGGATGGGTTGTGGGATTGAGGATATTTTCCAGGTTGCTTCGGGAGAAAGATTTATTGGGTGGATATATATGCTGATATAATATTCATTTTTTGATTGGAGTAAATGTTAACACCAATTGTGCGTCGAAGTATGGGCTTAAGAGTTGTGAACAAGTATTGAGTTTCTTGCAAGGCTATGGTTTGTGGGTTGTGTTCTTTAATAAGAAAATAAAATCAACACACATGTGTGGCTTTGGTGATATTTTTGACATTTTTGAATGTTACATGTGGCAAAATTGGAATTACATACCAAGTAAACAAGCAGTTCTTTGTGATATATAAAATGAGGTACAATTATTACACAAATCGTACTGTTGGCATTCTTTGAACAATTTTATTTATGAGTAGCTTTTGTTAAGAATTGATGCCGCTAGAAAGTTCATGCCTGATAATAAAACACTACGCTAAGAAATTTCTTTTTTTCAAAGGCCAGAAACTCTAAAAATGAAAGAAAATTTTTACTTTAATTCGCTACATCTTCATGTATATCTATTTTATTACCAGGAATCAAAAATCCTGTGAATGGTGGTACAATTACAACAATGACAACGCTATACTTCAGATTTTGAGTAAAAATTATGAAAGGGCCCAATACGTTGGGGCAGCAACTTTTTAAGCGGTAAAATATGATGTTGGGAGGGTTGGTCAACCAATTTTAGATCAGACGTCTATTTCACAAACGGTAAGCTGAAACCACAAAATTGTTTAGGTCTTAATTATTGCTGCATTTCTAAGCTTTTCAGAATGGCAAAGCTCATTACAGCGAAATGTAAAATACTTACGTTATGTGAGAAAAAGAAGTGCTACCTCTAAAAAAAGTTAAAAAAAAAAAACAAAACAGATGTCAAAAACTGTCAAATTCGGACATAGAAAAAAAACCAGAGTTCCTTAAAAATATTAAAAGCTTGATTGGTTTGGTTCGAAGAGGAAAAAAAGTTGAGTTTTGTCGAGTAGTGTTACCCGCCTCTTAATTGATATGCCAATAGTTTTTCTGTCAAAAGGCATCTTGATTCCTGTCAAAATTTGAAGTAGATTGGCCGTTTTGTTTACATTTTTTTGAGGAACAAAAATTACTGAAACCAAGGAAAAGCTTGATAAATATTATGGGATTATAGTATTCAAGTGGTTTACTGTATTTCGTTGTGACCGTATAAGCAAAACCAATGCCACACATCCTGGCCGCCCAGTAATGGTCGCATTTTCGAAAAAATTTAACAAATTCACGATGTGGTGACCGGAGATTGAATTTGCAAGATTTTCTAGAAACCATGGGCAAGCATATGGCTATATGGCTTTAAGTGGTCATTTGGGCATTCGAAAGCTTTCCGCAAGATGAGGGCCGTGTCGACCACTAACGCACTCGTGTGACAAGTTGGAAGGAGTGTTTGGCGTTATTTAACCACAATACGGACGATTTTTTTTGCTGTTTCGGAAACGTGCATAAGCCGTCTTCTTTATCCACCACAACACACCAGAGACCCAAGCAGTCAAAACAGTGGGGTGATTCTAGGCAAAAGAAGGCCAAAGTGGGTTTCTCAGACAATAAAATCATGGCGAACGGGTTTTTGAATGCTCGCGGTATACCTGCCGATTTCCAGTTTAAAGTAGACCTCCCGGGGCATGCGGACTTTGCCTCGGGCGACTATCCCCTTCCTGATTACTCGTGGGGCAAAATATGTCAAATGCTAAATATTTCAAAACAACCGCAAAGAAGCTCGGCACTCCTCCCAAAGTACCGGAGGGACAAGCCAATCCCTCTACATCAACGCCTGGGACACCAGGTCATAAGAAGACGGGGAAGGAGACTCAGTAGGTCCGCCATCTTCTAACAGCTACCGATGCGAGGAGGGCTCCGATAAGCCAATCAGCCCCATCCACGTCGGGTGGCACCGGGGGCAAACCGGTTATCGGGGTGGCTGCCAAGCAGAGCGTAATCGCGGCTGGAAAGCGCCCTGTGAGCGGGGAACCCCCGTCAACCTCGACAGGCTGAGATACTGCAACACAGGGAAAGAGGCCGTCCTACCACGATAGGAGGCGCGCTGCTCTCAAACTGTCCAACGACTGTTCAAGTCGTGGGAAAAGAGGTTGGAGCAGAGGCTATGGGCCAGCTCGATAATCCCGGATTTGCAGCCAGTCAAAGCCGGAAAGGTTGTAGCCAAGGCCCCGACTAAGCGGCAGCTCTCAGCAAATGATCCCGCGCAACAGCCAGGCCACTCCAAGCTAGCCAATCGGGCGAAAAACCATCCTGCGAACAGATCGTTTGCGGAGGTGGCGAGGGGCAAGACCTGGCGTCCTGGATAGCGGCGCCAATGACGGTAATGTCCCTCGGGACAAATGGCATCTGGTCGATGTAGAGCTCTACGACAGCTTTCTGGAGGAGCTCGCGGAGAATGGCGGGCCACCGTCTAAATGTGAGGACGCCGGGTGACATCAAGGCACGGTGAAAGCCATCGCCTTCCAAGATGCTCGCTTGGCGGCCCTCTACACGATCAAGGAGTTTTACCCAGGTCCCAAACTGGAGGCCGTCAAATGGGAAGACATCCCCAGCAGACCGAGGGCCAGAGCGAGGGTCTCGGTGAAGCTTGCAGAGCCGGTGAAGATCCTGAAGGTTCTGCAGGTTTGCAACCCCCACCTTCCTACAGCCGATTGGAAGGTGGATGGGGCTACTGGACAGAGTCGCCAATCCTCCTCCTCAATGAGGAGTCTCTCGTACTCCTGAAGAAGTCGGACGGTGTAGTGGACTATAGCTACCTGAAGGTGACCATAGGCCCCTACGAAGTCCGACTCTAAGGGCATGCAAACAGAGATCCAGCCAGATCTCGAGCTGCTAGCGGTCCCGAATGCGGAAAAACAAACCGCGGCGTCGAACGTAGCGTCTGAGATGTCGGACGACATCTTGGACCGCTAGGAGTCGGATGCAAGTGACCTAGCCAGGGGTCTTGGACGCATCGAGGTCGGAGAGGACACGGAGTCCACCGAGAGCGATGCCGACGACACAATGGTGGAGGTGAGCCTCAAGAATGTCCCTGACACTCCTGTAGATAAACCTCCATCATTGTAAGGCAGCATGCGCTGCCCTACTGCTCCACCTAGCCAAGGGTGGAGCCGACATAGTCCTCATTCAAGAGGCCTGGATCCTCGAAAACAGAGTTTCCGCTCTGGGGACTCAAGACTATAAGCTATACGTAGCTGACACCACAGGTAAAACCCTTACCTGCATATTTGCAAAAAGGGATTTACACTTATTTTTGCTCAAAAATTTCAGCAACGAAGATCATACAGCGGTGAGCATCGACGGCCAGGAGAGCCCCTAAGGGCTCTCATCGAAGATTGCGAGGCCAAGGACATCGGCCAAATTGTGGGATGCGACGCCAACGCACACCACAGTCAGTGGGGAAGCACTGACACCAATGAACGGGGGGAGTTTCGAGCCCAGTCCAATTCCGGAACCTCAGGCGGACAAACTGGACTCGTTACTCAGACCACCTGAGCCGTATTCTACCTGAGTCCACCCCGGGGAAGATATCGACCAATCTGGTGAAAACATTTACCGACGCCTGCAATGCGGCGCTCGACAAATCCGATCCCCCTAGTAAATCTAGGGGCCTGAAGAAGCCTGAATGGTGAACTCCGAAGCTGGGTGAACTCCGGAAAGCCTCCCGGAGACTCTTCAAGAGAGCCAAAGCTCTAAATGTTGAGCAGAACTGGTCCGAGTACAAGGTCAGTCGTCAACCTATAACAAGGAACTTCGGAAGACCAAACAAGCCTCATGGCGTAGTGCAGTCAAATCGAAAGTAACTCCGCAGCTTCACGCTTGCGCAAAGTACTATCGAAGTCGACCCCAATCTTGGGTTACCTGAAGAAAGCCGACCAGACATGGACGACGTCCAGCAATGAATCGCTTAACCTTCTCCTCAACACACACGTCCCAGGCTGCGTTGTAAACAGACCAAACTACAGTGCACCTCCTTCTGTGGCCTCAAGATCCATTCTAAAACTGCTGAGTCAGGAGAACATATCCTGGGCCATTAAAAGTTTTAAGCCATGCAAGTCTGCGGTAGCAGATGGCCCTGCACGCGATCACATCAATCATTGAAACGTCCCCAAACTGTAAGGAGAACACACTGGTGGCATAGAAGGCGCTTTTAACCACATCAACCGACCGCCATCACGGGTGCACTGACGGACCTGGGGACTGATTCCCGAACGGTGAGTCTCATCGATCAGATGCTTCGATGCAGGACCGTTGACGTCTCACTGGGCACGTCAACTTCCACCAGGTTTGTCAGCAGAGGTACGCCACAGGGCGGAGTCCTCTCACCCTTAATATGGAACGCAGCAGTAAACTGCTGAGGCGATAGAGGGGGGTGGATGTCATGTGGTGGCGTACGCTGATGATGTTGCCAAAGCATTCTCCAGAAAATTTCCACTGATGCTATGCGAGTGCATGACAAGCACTCTCATGAAACTGTTCCAGTGGGCCGACAAATGCGGGCTAGGTGTTAATCCGTCTAAAACGGAACTAGTACTCTTCACCAGGAAGTACAAGATTCCCACACTGATTCCCCAAGACAATAATGCCAAGGATATTGGTCTGATCCTCGATAGAAAGTACGATTGGAAACTGAACATAGAGGATAGGGTACAGAAGGCTAGTGTGACCCTCTATACCTGCAGAAAAACCATTGGACTCAAATGGAGAATGACACCATAGTCCGGTGGCTCTATACCGCCATCATACGACCATAACCATCCAGTGTATGGTGGCCAGCACTGTACAAGAAAACTTGTCTTAGCAAACTCAGTCGTGTCCAACGCATGGCAGAGCTATGCATAACGGCGGACTACGCACAACCACAAGCGAAGCCCTCGATACCATGTTGTACCTTCTCCCTGTAGAACTCATGGGGAAAATGGCAATTTTTTCCGCTCTCAGAATTAGAGAATGCAAACTCTGAAAAGCATTGGCGTTTGGACACTCGGGAATCTTGACGAGACTCCGGCAACTATCGGAGGGGACAGATTACTGTATACCGAGTGATCACCACTCGACGCCCTTCCAGGAATCAATCCCGCTCAGGGAGGACTGGCAGAGGGGTGAACCTGGAACCGCAAATGCGATCCACATATACACTGATGGCTCAAAGTTAGACGGCCGTGTGGGTGGTGGCGTCTACTGTGACGAGCTCAACATTAGTCATTGTTTCAGACTCCCGGATCTCTGTAGTGTGTTCCAAGCAGATGTTGAAGCAATAAACGAGGTTATTTCTATGGCCTCCAAACATTCTTTAGACAGACACTCAGTGTGCATCTTCTCAGACAGCCAAGCAGCTCTCAGAACACTTGGCTAAATATCGTCGAACGACTGTTAACATATGCCGCAGAGCATTAAGATCTCTCCCTCATATCCCCGTACACAGGGATATCCGCGGGAATGATGCTGCCGTGCAAGCCATCACCTGTAAAACTCCCAGGTCGATCTGGAAGAGTCGATCGAAGAAACGCTCGGAAGAGCTCCACAGACTCAGCAGAATGCAGTGCTCCACTGTCATCCAAACCATCACTGGACACTGGCAGATCGGCACACACGCTAACAGACTGTCAATCCCTCATAACGACTTCTGTAGAAGCTGCAGGGACGAGGAGGAGGAGTCGGTCCCCCACTTCTTCTGTCACTGTCCGGCCCTGGGAAGCCGTAGTCTACGGCTTCTTGGGGCTCCTTTTCTCACCGACATTTCGGACCTGTCCGAAATCAGACCAGGGTTATCCAAATACAACCAAGCCACCGGATGGGACTGCCCTTAACTCCGAAATCAGATTGCTCCCAACGGTGAAGGGGAAAAGGGTACACGACCATGTGGCATTCCAACGGTCCTTTAGCAGGACCAAGTGAGTTGGGGTGGGGGGATTTCACCCTCTTACCAACTACCAAGTACCAAGACAATGCAAGGGTGCAGACATTTGCAGTTCCTATTGCAAAAATGCATGAATTAGGATAGGAATTGTTCCCCTATTCTCTGGATTTAGTCCCTAGTGGCTATTTTTTGTTTTCAAACGCCAAGAAATGGTTCGGCGGGAAAGGTTTGAGTCCAATGATGAGTCCAAGTCATCTCACAAAAAACGTCTCTTTTGACGACATCGAAAAATCCTTTTTTTTGGAAGGAATAAAACATAAAATTCTATAAAAAGTATATAGAGGAGCTAAAAGATAATGAAGATAAATAAAAAAGAAAAATTCAAACAAAGTCGTTATTTCTTAGGTAGGTCGTAGAATCGTCAAAATTATCAACCATCTCCTTTTCTATCAACTGAAGTATATCGCCATCGCCACAACGCATTTTTTGTAAAACTTCAGTTGATAGAAAAGGAAATGGTTGATCATTTAGACGACGAAAGACAGAAGATGCGACAAGAAGCAAAATAAAACATTCGGCGGGCCCAGAACAGATACAAGGAACAATTCGTTAAAAAGCGGAAATGCGAGTACGGATAAAAAGTCGGAGATCTCGTGGCCATACGTAGAACACAATTCGTAGCTGGAAGAAAGATGGCTAGCGAGTTTTTAGTTCCAAACGAAATAATCAACGTGAAACGAGGCGGAAGCTATAATGTTCGAAAAGCAGCGTCGAAAGTCCAAATAATATGACAACGAGCAACGATAACATGAAACTATGGAGATTTTCTGTAGGAAATGAGGACGCATGGTCATCAGGGACTGATCAGGATGACCGAATGTAACAGAGAGTGAGCAAGCCGGCCCACTGAAAGAGCATTAGTTAACAGGAGTATCAGGAGTATCAGCAGAAATCAGCCGATATCAAGCAGTTACAGAAACCCCAGGTGGCATAAAAAGTAAACTGTGTGAGGTATGATTCTATTTTGACATTTATTACAAGGTTATTAACTTTGATCAATATTCAATGAAAAACTGGTTCGTTGAATAAACCGTTTTAGAGAAAAACTTTTTGTTCCAAACCATCTCATTTTTGGGTTGTTTTTTTCATCTTTAACTTGAAATTAAAAGCACTTTTTGCTGTTTAGACCGTAGATCGTTAACAGTGACGCTAGCTTGCACGAAAAACGGCCAAAAACATTTGCAGACGACATCTGTGCATCTGTGAAGTTTAAGAACTGG
This sequence comes from Drosophila ambigua, assembly GCA_018150905.1. Lineage (NCBI taxonomy): Eukaryota > Metazoa > Arthropoda > Insecta > Diptera > Drosophilidae > Drosophila > Drosophila ambigua. The sequence goes on from JAECWS010000082.1 coordinate 927,670, forward strand.
ATGTTCTTAAAAATAAAAAATAATAATTAAGTACTTCAAACTCATGTCAGAAAAAAATTATTGAAAACTATGTTATACAGATTGGGAAAAAAAAAATAAAACTCGGATTAATTCATTAATAGGATTTTCATTCAAGCACTTTGTGGTAAACGACATTCTTTGTTTTTTGGTCAGGCGCAAGAACAAATAAAGCGGATGGTTTGCCGACACGTGAGCATGCCACGTACAATTGACCATGAGAAAAACATGCATTTTCTAGATTGAGGCCACAAATAGTCAAGGATTGGCCCTGTGATTTGTTGATCGTCATGGCGAAGGCAAGACGAATCGGTAATTGAATTCGTTTAAACTCAAAGGGAATATCCGTTGGGATCATCGGAATCCTTGGAATAAGAGCTTCCTAATCTTTAAATTTTCCTTTAAGTATCGACGCGTGAATAACATTGCTCATCAGTTTTCTTATCACCAAACGCGTTCCATTACACAGTTTTGGTTGGTTTAAATTTCTAAGCATGATGACTACCGAGCCAACTTTAAGTTTTAAATTGTGCGGTGGTAAACCAGGCACATCCAAGGAGTTTAAAAATTCAGTTGGATAATTAGTGGCTTCTTCTTCGTTTGTTACAGTCGATAGATTTGAATGAATACAGAGTACCTACGATTTGATTTTGAATTATAATATTGAGGTCATCTTTATTTTTAGCGGCCAAAATTGCTCGCTCACTTAACCATTTAGTATTTTTGTGGTTAGCAATGATATCCGGGAATACTTTGATGATAAACTCGTCTTTTGATGATACGAAATTGCAAAAATTTGGAGGAAATGAAATCAACAACAGGAACACGGCCATTACCGATAGTCAGCAATTGCTTCGAGAAATCATCAGCAGATAGATCGTTCAACAATGCAACTCTCATATTTACAGACAGTTGAAGTTTCTTTACATATCGCCACAGATTTGATGCTTTGAGGCAAGCGTTTATTTCGTCGGCAGCAGTAGATCTTGGAATGACCTGTAGTGTTTGTCGGAAATCGCCAGATAATAAAATCATTGCACCACCAAAACATCTCGAGTCATTGCGCAGATCTTTTAATGTTCGGTCTAGTGCTTCCAATGCGCGTTTGTGCGCCATTGTGCATTCGTCCCATATGATGATTTTTGATGCTACTAAAACTTTGGCCATTGCGGAGTGTTTCGAAATGTTACATGTCGGTTGTTCAGTAGTTTGAAGGTTTAATGGCAATTTTAACGCTGAGTGAGCCGTACGGCATCCGTCTAACAATGTGGCCGCTATTCCAGAAGAAGCAATTGCTACCGAAATTTCGGATCTCGCACGTACAGTGGCCAAAATCAATGACATGAGGAATGTCTTCCCAGTTCCACCGGGGGCATCCAAAAAAAAATAAGCCGCCATTTCCATCATCAATTGCATTAATCAGTGTATTATAGACTTCCCTCTGCTTAGGATTCAACAGAGGTACATTCGTTTGTACTGATTGGATTAGTTCATGTGGATCATATTCACGTTCACGTTCCAATTCTCTATTAAATGCGTCATTCATTCCGCGATCTGGCGCTGGCATGCCTAACCTAACTAACAAACTGCCGCACATGAGGTAACACATATCTTCGATCAAGAGCAAAGTCTGGTTACGGATCTCCTCATTCACCTCAATATCGGAATTTCTTGAGCTGACGCGAATTCGATGTAAAATATCTTCTGACATGTTATCTTTGTATTTGTTCCACATGTCACGTGGGTTCGATGGGAAGCATGTTGAAATGATGATAGCAAATAATGTGCGCATCTGACTTGGAGACGCAGAAATAATTGCTTCATTGTGTCCCAATGAGTATCGTTTTTCCACTTTTAGCGGCCATAACTTTACCACTAAGGCAGCACAAACCAGGCGTTTCACCAGCAAACTTCAATGCTCCACAATGCTGGCAAACAACGTCCATTGGACCAATGCAAACTAAACGATGCAATCTGTAGTCGATGGTGCAATCATACAGAAACGCTGCTCGATTCAAATCAATACTTGAACCATTTCTTCTTGCACTTCGAAGATTATTCCTCTGTTCATCTGTACGATAAGCTCGACGATTTCTCTTTTCTAACCTAGCCGTTTCAAGGGCTGCCTGTCTTTGCTCTTGTGTTTGAGAAGCACGAAGCACGTCGCTGTTCTCCTGCAATTTCTCGTTCTCCATCATATAATTGACTCGCGATATTCCGTTGCCTAATTGCATTACGACTTCGCTGGGAAAGATTAGATCTTCTAGGACGCGGCATTGTTATTAAAATGTGCACTCGCATAAAACCACCAAACTGATTTTTTATTCCCTAAATTCCGTTGCTTTCCGATGATTTTATGTAGAATACTGTAGAATAAATCTTAGGTATTATTTTCGGGAATTTGACTATTTGACAGGATTGGACAACAAATGTTTGACATGGAGAAAGAAAATCAATGAAAACTCGATATATGTAATAAACAAATCAGCATCTATTGAAATGCATCTATTCATTACGCATATCGAGTTTTCATTGTTTTCATTGTATTCTGCTATTCGGGACGGAAACAAATCCAACAAATCAAAAACCATGGCAATCGGTCCAGCCGTTCTCGAGTTATAAGTGTTGTAACAGACACGACTTTCTTTTATATATATAGAAGATTTCTTAGCTCCAAGTACAATTTGTGGTACAGTTATGTTCTTAACTTGTGTGTGGTTCTTTGCTCTCGGCTCTCTCAGAGCCGAAGGCTGGCTATACAGACGACGCGACGACAGTACGGCCGCTTCGTGTCTCTCTCGGTCCTCCATAATCTACAATCGGCTGTCCTAACGGACCATTCGCCTCGGATGGGTCTAGCCAAGGTTTCATATACTCTGAAACTGTTGAAGTCTTAAAGAATCCCTCAGTATCTCCAATCTTCTCTACTTCGTACCTTCCATGATTCTTTACCTTGGTAACTTTATACGGCCCTAGATACTTTCCTTTAAGTTTTAGCCCAGTACCATACTGAGTACGCTTTATAGCTACCAAGTCATTCTCCTCATAATGTCTATCTATCTTCAAAACTCTTCTTATTCTCCTGCTGTATCCGTGCTATGTTCTCTAATACTTCCTCCCTAATCTTTTCACGCTCTTTGTCAAACTCTTCTATAACCGATTGTTCTAATATTTCTTTTAGGTTCGGATCAATAAGTATGCGCATGTCTAATCCAGTTAATATCTTAATATAATACGACTTTTCGATTATATCCTGTGTCTTTTTGGCTGAAAAATGCCCTTGGTTATGAGCTATCGATATAATCTCTTTTTCCATTAGAGCTGGCACTACAATAATCTCCCTGGCTGGATCCTTAAACAAAATCTGGTTCTGAATATAATAATCCTCATATTCTTTGTACTCAACAATACCTTTAACAGCCTTCACCCAATCGTCGGTTAACTGAGCTTCTTTGAGACGATGACTAATGCTTTCTTCCAACATAAAACAAGCTACACGACTTAACGCATCAACGTGCCTCATCTTCGTGCCTGAGCGATGTTCAATGACATAATTGAAATCTTACAAGTACATGGCCCAACGTGCTACTCTCAAAGGAACATCTTTATTTTTTATTGTCATTGTAAACGCATTACAATCTGTGACAATTTTGAACATTATACCTAAAACATATACACGCCATTTTACTAACGCTTCGATAATTGCCAGAACCTCGAAGGATATTTTTCTTCACACGGCTTAGTCCTACGGCTCATATACTGAACAGGATGGAATTGGTCGTCTTCCAAACTCTTTTGCAATAACACTGCTCCGTATCCCCATTTTGAAGCATCAGTGTGGATTTCTGTCTCCAATTTCGGGTTATAAATTTCTAAAACAGGCCTTGTTTCGTCATGTCATCGTCGTAGTCAATGTTTAATGTTGAGAATATTTTGAATTGTTTGAAGTCTAGTGTAAGTAGGTTAGGGCAAGGCGGGAACGCAATAAAAGCTCGCTCTTTCGCTCAAGGCGAATTCGCCCCGCTTTACCACCGTAGGTTAGTTAGGCATAGAATGAAGTGTAATGAATTTTAGAATATAATCGTAAAATGGGAAGTCGATCGAACGCACACAGAATTTTCATCCCGCTCTTTTAATAAACTTTACGCCACCCACAGTATTTCGGTTTTCGTTATTAGAAAAACTATTCTAATTTTTCATGGAAAGTGGCTTAAAGATCCGAACGCAGAGCCTGAGGTATTTGTACAAAAAATTAAAAGCTATAGTCGAAGACATACATAAATACATATATAAATTGTCTTGTGCTGGAAAAATTGCACCTCGCTTTCAATTCTTGGCACAGCCGTATGATATAGTAGAGTTTGATTTGCATGCATTTAATTTATTAGTGCACATACATACATATATAACACCATATAACAAATATGTAGAAAAACCATACCATACTCTATTTGAACCGCTATTTGGACGCACAATTATATATATCGTTTACCGCAATCACTGTCGCCCCCCCTTTCCCCTCTCGTTGTGTGAAATTCGCCAAAAAAGTTGGTTCGTTAACCCAAGCCGCGGTGTATAACACTTACTTCCATACATACTTACATACACACAAGCATCTGCACCGGTGCATTCTTTTGGTGGGAGAATTTTCGTTGCCGCGCTTGATCAAAACGGAGCGCCAAGTGACGCGCTACCCTGTTTTTCGAGGGTATGTTGTTTTTCTTGTAACTTTGCAAGTGACGCGCTACCCTGCATTCTTAGGAACTATTGCATTCGGCTCTCACTTGGGAAGTGACGCGCTACCCTACAGTGTGAGGGTATATCGTTTTGGCTGTAACTTGCAACCAACTATACACCTCGTGCCTCGACATTCAATTATTGTCGCTCTCGATTTTCGTTCTTGTTTGAACATTTATTCTTTATTTATTTATTTATATATTTATTATTTATTATTTATTTATATATCCATAGCAATTGACAGAGCTACAATGCAGACTCGATGTTCTGAATTCTGCTATTAACAAGGCCAACCTATTGCAGGAACAAATAGAAGAAATTGATAGCAAAGATGAATTTGGAGCCGAGCTGGAAGAAATGGCCATTGTAACCAAGGCAAAGATAATGTCGCTTACCGATGCCTTGAAGCTAACAAGCGATACGACGCCCTCGGTATCAGCTTCTACAGCCCCAACTCGTGCTTGACTTCCGAAATTGGCACTATCAAAATTTAGTGGTAAATATTCGGAGTTTGAAAATTTTATTAGCCTTTTTGAGACTCTGGTTCATAATGATGAGAGTATACCGGTGATCGAAAAATTTAATCATTTAATTTCGTGCCTCTCTAATGAAGCATTAGGAACAATAAAGGCGTTCCAAGTCACCGAGGCCAATTATGCAAAGGCCATGGTCAGCCTAAAGCGAGTATATGACAACGAATGTCTAATATTCTCGAACCAAATCTCCGCACTGTTCAATCTGCCAAAAATCTCGCAACAGTCCGCATCGTCCCTAAGAAGCCTCATCGATACAGTGTCATCGATCTATGGTTCATTATTATCGATAGGAGACGATACGAAGATTTCGAATGCAATGCTCATTCATCTCGTTTTGAACAGAGTCGACCCAGTGACTAGACAGAAGTGGGAAGAACAGCTTGACTTCGAAAAGTTGCCGCTTTGGTCCGACTTTGAAAAAGTTTTAAATCGTCGATACCAGCATTTGTCTGCGGAAGATTCGACAAAGCCAAGGCAAGAAAAAGTCATGCGAAGCAAGTCGCAAAATCGCAGTTCATTTGCTTGTTCTTCACTCCCCCCAACAGTAGAGCTCAGCGAACATGCAGCTATTGCAATTCGGGAGACCATGTAGTGGCCAACTGCACGAGTTCACAAAGTCTGCGTCCTTATGTATAAATTGTCTTGAAAAGGGTCACACTGTAGTAAGATGCAAGGTCGCCAAATGTCGAGTTTGTGGCCGCTCACATCACACATTGTTGCATCGATACACAGTGACTGATAATAGTCTCGCGTTGCCGCCGACCCCAGAGAGTTCGTCTCCTCCTTTAAATCAGGATCGCCCTTCCACCTCTCATGCTCTGCATGCGACTTCGTTGGGCAGGGCGATTTTGGCTACGTCCATCGTAAGTGTCAGAACAAAAAATGGTGAACACATTTTGGCCAGAGCTCTCCTTGACTCTGGATCCCAAAGAAGCTTCATCACGGAAGACCTCGCCCACCGCTTACAGATCCGTAGAGAGGAGTCGTGTATTACCTTGCTTGGTATTGGTGAATCCAATTCTCAAGTAAAGAATAACATACACACTGTGGTGACGTCGCGCATAAATGGTAGTGAGTTCGCCTTTGATTTTTGGATCCTGAAATCAATTTCAGGTTATCATCCTGACCAGTCAGTTAATGTAACTGATTGGAAAATCCCAGAGAACCTACCACTGGCAGACCCCCTATTTCTACAAGCCACAAAGAATAGACATGCTGATTGGAGCTGAATCATTCTTTGAGTTATTAGCTGTTGGTCAAATCAAGCAAGGTCCTGACTATCCAACTCTTCAGAAGACCCTTCTTGGCTGGGTTGTTTCGCCCCCAAACGGCAAACAGTTTGAGTTGCAGTTCCATTGTTCCATTGATAGGACCTTGCAAAAATTCTGGTCACTGGAAGAAATGCCATCTCCAAAGAAAATTATTTCGCCTGAGCACACGTTATGTGAAAATCACTTTCGGAAGACGACTCAGGTATTGCCATCAGGTCGGTTTGAAGTAAGGCTGCCGTTTAAATCAGATCCAAATTGTTTGGGCAACTCCTTTGAGGTTGCTAAACGGCGGTTTTTGTCGCTCGAAAGAAGATTGTCTCGTGACACTGAGTTGAAGAAAATGTACTTGGAATTTATGGAAGAGTACTGCTTCGCTTCCGTCTGCACAGGTTCGCTCTGACTGCTGATGTGATAAAGATGTATCGCCAAGTGATGGTGAATGAAGCGGATAGGCAGTTTCAGATGATAGTGTGGAGAAGAGACCCATCTGAGTCCTTGAGATTATACAAGCTTAGCACCGTGACTTATGGGACTGGAACAGCCCCTTTTTTGGCTATCCGGTGTTTAAAAAGGTTGAGTGAGTCTGTGAAGCTATCATTCCCTAAAGCTGCTGACGTTATTGGGTCCGACTTTTACGTTGATGACATGTTGACTGGTGCTGCATGCGTAGAGGAGCTAAGGGCAATTAAGTCCGAAGTATCTCAGGTTCTTGAGACCGCAGGGTTTGAGTTAGCGAAGTGGTTTTCGAACTCACCTGAGATCACCGCATCTGAGAGCACAGCAAAACCCATAACGATCTCGGATTCAGAAATGACTAAGGCGTTAGGAATCTTATGGTTGCCTAAGGAAGATGCCTTTCAGTTTAAAATTGACAATGAAGTCATGGGTCTCCGAGCGACAAAACGGAACATACTGTCGGTGACATCGAAGCTGTTCGACCCCCTTGGATTGTTAAGTCCTATCGTCATAAAGGGCAAGATCCTATTGCAGGAACTTTGGCTTAACAAACTAAATTGGGATGAGTCGATTCCGATGCATTTGGAAACAGCATGGAATATGTTGAAAAATACACTGTCTCAATTGGAAGAGATATCCATACCTCGGTTTGTGTATTCCGATCCGATGTCACCGATCCAGATACATGCCTTCGCTGACGCCTCCATGAGAGCTTATGGAGCGTGCGTCTATGTCCGTAGCAGAACTGCAGAAGGTTTAAAAATATCATTGTTGACTTCAAAGTCCAAAGTAGCGCCGCTCAAGACCAAAACGCTCCCACGGCTTGAGTTATGTGCCGCTCACCTTCTCGCGGATCTCTGTCACAGAATCAAGCCCCTATTAAAGGTCCCTATCGAACAAGCTGTTTATTGGTCGGACTCTGAAGTAACTCTTCACTGGATTCGGTCGCATCCATCTTCGTTGTCAACGTTCGTTTCGAATAGGGTGGCTGAGATTCAGGAGTGGTCAGATGAAGCTACGTGGCGGCATGTCCCTACAAACCCAGCAGATATTGTGTCAAGAGGTTGTGAAGTCAAGGAAATCGTCCAGTAAATCTGGTATGAAGGACCCTCATTTCTAAAGGATGAAGAAGAAAACTGGCCTAAAAACCCTCATTTCGAGCCTTCAGAAGATGTTGAGCTGGAGAAGAGGAAGAACGCGGTTGGGCTGACCGCTGCCGTGGAAATTTCGGATTTAGTAGATGTCATCGAGGGATTCTCGTCACACCTCAAGCTGCTTAGAGTGTTTTGTTATATGTTCCGCTTTATAAGAAAATGTAAGAACTCGAGTATGACGTTTGAAAAAACGGTCTCACCGACCGAGTATGATGAAGCCTTTCGCAAAATTGTTGAAATTATCCAACATCACGAGTATCGTGCGGAAATCGAGAAAGTTCGGAAAGGATCTAGAGTTGGTCCTAGTCTTCAGCGGTTGAACCCATTCATCCATGAAGACACTGTTACTTGGTGTACTTTTTCGTTGTTGAGAGTAGGGAGGCGACTAGCTAAAGCTCCTATATCATACGATGCCAAGTTTCCGTTGCTTTTGACAAAGCGCTCGCAATTCGTGCGGAGCTATGTTCGTCATCTGCACCAAACCAATTTTTATGTCGGCCCACAAGCACTTGTGAGCATCCTTCGACAGAGTATTTGGATCGTAAAAGCTCAGGGGGTCTGCAGTCAGACAGTGCGATCGTTTGTCCGCTGCTTTAAATGCAAGCCTCGACTGCTGACGTAACTTATGGGAAATTTACCCGCAGACCGGCTCCGTGCTCTCCGCCCATTTTCAATTTGCGGCGTTGATTTTTGTGGACCCGTCTCGACGAGTCCTATATCGCGCTTTTTGTTTGTTTTGCGTCTTAGAACTTGTATCTGACTTGACCACTGACTGTTTTTTTATTGGCTTTCCAAAGGCTCGTTGGGCGCAGAGGATATCCTCAGATCGTCCATTGCGACAACGGGACGAATTTCGTCGGAGCGAGCCGCCACCTCAGCGCTCTGCAGAAGGCGCTCGAGGACGAGGCGGACGCAGTTCGCGAATTCGCGTCAAAAAACGGATGCGAATTTGCGTTCATACCGCCTCGAGCGCTGCACATGGGAAGACTTCGGGATCGAGGCCGTCCTGAACTCCAGGCCGCTGGGAGCCCTCAGCCAGGACCCCAGCGACGGCGAGGCACTCACGCCCGGGCACCTGTTGATAGGCGGGTCGCTCATCGCCCCCCCAGCACTGCGGACTCCGGACCAGGAGGGTCTCAGCTGCTTGCGGCGATGGCAACTTGCCTCGTCAGCGCTTTGCCACCGTAGGTTAGTTAGGCATAGAATGAAGTGTAATGAATTTTAGAATATAATCGTAAAATTGGAAGTCGATCGAACGCACACAGAATTTTCGTCCCGCTCTTTTAATAAACTTTACGCCACCCACAGTATTTCGGTTTTCGTTATTAGAAAAACTATTCTAATTTTTCAGGCCTACTTGGCCTCTTTCCTCAACAGATCAGTCAACGGCTTTGCAATAGCAGCATAACTCTCAATAAATTTTCGGAAATAAGAAGTCCATCCTATGAAACGCTGTACTGCCTTCTTATCACCTGGCACTGGGAACTTTTCAACAGCCCATGTCTTCTCATCGCTTGGTCTTATCGTATTATTTTCTACTATATACCCTAGAAAATTAACCTTTTGTTGTAACAGCTGACACTTGGTCCAATTTATACGCAGCCCATTCAATTCTGCTACCTTTAAAACTTTTCTCAGCTTTAACAAACCCTCTTCTATGGCTTGACTCGGAATAATTACGTCATCCATATAGACTGCTGCTTCGTTATTCTTCACCAAATCTCTCAAAACTGCCATTATAAATCTGGTAAATACCGCTGGGGAGTTCGAAATTCCAAATGGTACATATAAAAATTCGAACTGGCCCTTTTGAGTCACAAAAGACGTATATTTTTGTGAATCCACTTCTACTGGTACATGGGAAAAACCATTCGTTAAATCCAATGTGGTGAAATACTTTGCACCCTGCAGTTTCTCTAACACTGTATCCATATGTGACATTGGAAAGTTATCGCGAATTATTTTCTCGTTAAGCTTTCTGTAGTCACAGCATAACCTTTTGCTACCATTCTTTTTCCCTAATAACAATACTGGTGATGCGTACTCCGATGTACTTGGCTTTATAATCTTCTGAGCCAACCATTCTTCCACTTGCTTATCTACGATTTCTTGCTCACACATCGCTAAGCGTCTTGGATGCTGAAAAACTGGAAACTCATCCGCTAATATGATTTTCATTTTGACAGGTGCATCAACATTCCCTTGAGGCTGGTACTCTTTGACCATACTCATAACTGATCTGCCTCACTGAGATGCGAACCGTCCACTGAGAACTCCTTCTCAACTCCATTAATACTTGACATGCAAATACCTCCAAACTCCTCAAACAATTCCTCACATGACGACGATACTACATTCTTTGGTTTCTGATCTTTTTCCTCAATACAAACTCTACGAACAAATTTTGTGCCTGCCTTAGAAACTTGCATATCAACATGATCGAGAATAGTCCTTCCTAAAATGGCTTCAAAACCAATATCCTCGTCAGGTATGACATGAAATTCTACCTCCATTTCAATCTCATCCACTTTCACTGGTATCGAAAAGCTACCGAAAGTTACAACTTGACTATCTCCAATACCTGTTAAACATTTCTCGCGACCCATCAGTTTAACATTTCCGAATTTCAAGAATACACCTCTACGAATTAAACACAAATCTGCTCCCGTGTCAATTAAACCTTGGAATACAAATGTAGCATACTTTACATTCTTTAATTCCAAACCTGATGGAGTGAAAATACCTGTCGGCTTAGCAACGACTTCCTTATCTCGAATAATGTTCGTATTCATCCTCCTTTCATGTCCGCTTTCGACCTTAACTTCACAATTAGCAGCACGGTGCCCTGGCTTACCACACTTAAAACAACAAAAATCATTTTTGGGACAATCTTTCCTTAAATGCGATTTATCACACACTTAAAGCATTACTTGAAATTCTCTGCTGCCGAATCCTTCGTCGAACTCTCAATTTTGATACCCTGCAACCAATTCTTACTCACTGACTTGGATCCGCCTCTTGATTTCTGATATACGTCAATCTGAAATTTAACGAAACGATTTTGCGGCACCAGCCAACAACTGCTTGGCATATATGAATATTTGTAATTGACTCCACTGAACAGTAGATGCGCATTCCTCTAATTCCTCTATCCATTGATTGATGTCGGGGTTATTAGAACCAGCAAATTGTGACACGCTACCTTCCACGTCTTTCAGCGTAAACCATGATCTATTCTCTAACTGTCGTGCACCTCGTTGGACTGCCACGGTATCATCGATTGCTGTAACTACAGACTCATCATCAGAATCTTCATTTTCCTCAACTTGGAAACCGAAATGAACTAACAGTCTATCTTGAAAATCGCGTTTCCGTCCCGTCGTCTGTAACGCAAGCTCTCTCAACTTAACTCGCAACTCTGCGACTCCCAGTGTCATAATCTCTTCAACTTGCATCGTGACGATTTAAATACAATTTGATTAATATTAGCTTATATCTAGTTAAATCAAACAATATAAATCAAACGATATAAATCAAATAATTAAGGTCTTAACGTTGGCCTGTTAACAATCTTCTATGTTAACACAGCTTCTGATTTCGCCTTTACAGCCTCTGTTAACGATCGCTTCTCTGTTAACACTCACCTCCCCTTACTATGGCTTTACCCTTCTTTTGCTCGTAGAACTTTCCAGACTCCAAATACGACGCGCTCACACTACCACATCCAGATCTCGCTTGACTGTCGATGTTGCTTTGGTCGTCCTCTCTTTGTTGCCTTGCTTCTGCTCACGAATACAAGCGCGCTCGGATGGTCGTCTCTTTGCCGCTTGCCTTTCGTAGCTCACACCTCTCCTAGACGCAATGCACAACAACAACCAATGTTCTTTGATTTTTGCTGTGCCCTCTGCCGTCTCTCGTCGCTTTGTCGCTTCTGCTCTCGTTGGAACGAACGCGCTCAGATTGTCGTCTTTGTGCCGCCTGTCTCCCTGTAGCTTTAGCGTCCTCTGCCGTTTCTCGGCGCTTTGTCGCTTCTGCTCTTGATGGAACGAACGCGCTCAGATTGTCGTCTCTGTGCCGCTTGTCTCCCTGTAGCTCTAGCGTCCTCTGCTGTCTCTCGTCGCTTTGTCGCATACATCTGCACGTCTGCATACACTCTTGCGTTTTTCCTTCCGACAACTGTGGTGCTGGCTCTCTCGCATTTGTACGCAAGACTCCGCTTCAATTTCGCACAAAGACCGATTTCCAGTGCACGCAGTCTCGCGTTCGCCAAATTTCTCCAAAAACACACATAAACCACAGATTTAGATGCAGTCTTGGGTTTATTTCTCGGACGAGCCCCCAATTTATAGATAGTTTATTTGCTTAATGGCAATTTATTTATAAGTATAGATGTTGAACTTATTATATATTTCTTAGCTTCAAGTACAATTTGTGGTACAGTTATGTTCTTCGTGTCTCTCTCGGTCCTCCATAACCTACATACATGAAAATTTACCAAAAAAAATTAAACTATCTTTATCGATGGGAAAAAAACAAAGTTTAGCATTAAATTAACCGCAAACAGCTAAATATACATCGGAATTAAAGTTTAACTTTGACTATTTAATCGTGAAGACTACATTTTTGAAGATTTTAGTTATTTTAGTTATTTTGATGAAGATGTCTTGCTTTGTTCAGAAGCTATTACTTTAGCAAGCTGAAATGGCCGAAGGCGACATTGTGCGACAGTGCAACTGGGTTCCCTTGCGTATTGCTGGCATTGTTCACTGTAACACAGTTACAAATTAACCAAATTCATAAAAATTGGGAGGAGTTCAACCACAAGCACAGTGAGAAGAAATTTTTATATCTTTAGATAGATCATTATGTAAATCATATTAAAGTGGTCGTAATTAGCCTTAAGTTGTCGTATGTGAGTGAGTTAGAGAAAGAAGAAGAGGCACAGGAAATAAAATAGCGAGTATTCCCTATGAGATTGAGAAGGAGGGGAGGGGGTGTGCTTTAGACGAAGAGGGTCTGTCTATAAGTTAGTGAAAGAGAAGAAGAGGTACAGAGGGTTTTTACCGGTTTCCGCCCTGTATTTTATTTCTTCTGAGTAAGAAGGAGAAGAAGATTGGTGGGGGGTTTGGTCCGGGTGAGGGGCAAATTGTAGGTGGCTTGCCCCACAGGTTTTAAGTAAAAAATGTTTAAATTTAGACCCCCACTTTGATAAAGTTCAAATTTATTTCTTGGTCTAAATATTTTAATTAATAATATATTGAACATACATTTTTGATTGCTTTACATTTCTAGATGTCTCAAGCTTTTTCGATACACAAGGACCTAGTTTCTCAATCGAACCTCCTGGTAGAATCGAATTTATGAACACTGCGGGAAACACAGTGGATTGTGCTGCTAATGGAAACCCCCCACCAATTATTCAGTGGCTCGATAAAGAAAATAATCCTATCTCATCAATTTTTAAGGTATGTATAATATAATATGGTACATGTATAAAAGTACAACTTGGTTTGAAATAACTCTGGAATTACTAACAAAATTTTGTTTTTCTCGACAGAACCGTGCTGGTTGTGTAAACCTCATTTCTTTTTTAAACTTATAAACGAGTTACTTCTCTAATTTTCCCCACCAAAAATCGGAAAACTGTGTGAAAACAAAGGATCTGTTAACTTCACTGCTCCATCAATATAACAGTCGCGATAAATAAGCGATTTTGTATTTCCTTCGGCAAACTGGTTGATTCAAAAATTTTTATTTGTGAGCGATCAGAGTCAACCGCTTGTGTCGGTTGAAATGCTCTGGTGTTTTCTCGAATTAGAATTATACCTATGTATTGGGATAAGTGTGTAGAAATGCAGTTGCAATGTATACATAGGCTAGTTGGCATAGTTTTCATGACGAAATTTAAACAAACCTTTTTGTTTGAAAATGTATGTTTGTGTCACAACCAAGACTCGAAAATGGGTGGCCAGCGGTTGATGATGCTTATTAATAATGACTCGTTTAATAGAGAGTAGATTTTAGTGTGAATGCTGAAATAGTGTAATAGGTTTAATTATATTTGCACATAGTATTCTTTCGTAAATGTGTAATTGTCGAAATTTCCAGTTCGGAGCGCAATAGCCAAAATACATTGTTCCGAGCTTAAAATTACAAGTTGTTCATTTCATTTTAAATGGCAAGTCGGCCTATATGCAGAAAAGTCTGTAATTGACTAAGGTTAGGTTAGGTTGAGACGGTTGTCGGGATCGTTAGAGACCCGACACACCTAGGCCGGTTTCGGCCCATTGTGATACCGCATATATCGTCCCTCTTCCCTCGTGAGACACTATGTTATCCATTGTCCCATCCGGATGCCCCTATGAAGCTTATGAAGCAGAACAGATGTTCCACAGTATCCTCCTCGTCCTCATCTCTACAGCTCCGACAGAATTCGTTATAGGGGAACCCAGCCTGTTTGCATGGGTGCCTATTAGCCAATGTCCCGTAAGGGAGCGTATGACTGAGCTGCACCTATTCCTACATCGGTGCGCTTCCTAGTATTGTTAGGCCATGTTTGCCAAGTTATGCGACACTGTTTGCCACCTGTCATTTATTAGTCCCTTAAAATGTTCTTTTATTTTGAGCTTGCAGGTGGCCATTGGCATACGAATATCCTCCTTATCATGGAGAAGGGGGATTGTTGTACCAGTTCTGGCCAGCTCGTCTGCTATACAGTTGCCTTCAATGTCCTGGTGGGCCGGGACCCATATTAGGCTGATGACAAACTGATAAGCCTGATAAGCCCAGCATGCAAAATCGCATCAATCGTGGCAGCTGGTCGTGTTCTACTTCGCTCCTCCAACAAAGTTTTATTTTCGACGCTTAATTAAATATACTTGTGTTTTATTAGTGTACCCTGTGTTGTAAACTGACCGTGCAATCTGTCTACTACCTGTGCTCGTTTAGTTAGCGTATTTTTGTGTTTTAATTTCATTTTTCATATTTAAAGTCAATCGCTCTTTTTCTTTTGTTCCGTGCATCCGTATTCTCAGCTTTGTTGTTGTTGACGTTTGCTCGATGCACTCTCTCTGAGCCGCTCTTTACTCTGTTCTATCTCCGTTCATACCGTTTCTTCATACATTCTTGCACTGACGCTCTCTGTTCGTCGCCTCTCCGTGCCTGCCTAAAGCTCCGTGTATATCTCGTCTCTCTGTGTTTATCTCGTTTCTCTGTGCTTAAGCTTTGATTGCTAACTCCGCTTCGAGCGGCCGCCCTAGAACACTTGCGGTTGTTTTTGCGATCTTTGTTTTGTTTGTGCGTTTATCTGAGTGTTCAAGCGTGTGAGACAGCTTCACTTTAAACACCGACTTGATTGCTACCTTTTCCCCAACTATTTTTCTTTTTCTTTCGGTCAACACTCTTATAATGAGTACCTGCTGTGCCAAAAAGTGCCGCTCGGTAGCCGTAAAGCAAATCTTCACCTACTGCTGGCTGTGTGACAACATGGCTCATACGGTATGCGCTGACCTCGGCCAAATTGGTGGACGCGTGGTCGATTTAATTAAGTCTCGCTGGCCTCAACTGGACTTGCTGGGACTGCATGCAGATTGAAAGCGACATGCGAGTTTTCATGAGACAAACTCATACTGAATTCGCGGCCGTCAACTCTGGATTCCGACTGTTACAGGATAAGTTTCTTTCTATGGAGTCTCATTTCAAAAATCGTAAAATTTTGTCTGGGTCGCCTAAGAGAAAGAAAGGTAACAACAGTCTGCCCACTGGTAATAATGGTGTTTTCCTTGCAGTTCCTGGATCTCCTCCACCTCCAATTCGTTCTCTGTCTTTAATACACTGTGGTGCTGTCGAACTTGGATGCAATGGGGCACCGACTGTGGCTTCCGCTTCCGCCTCCTCAACAGCCGCCTCTTCAGTTCCTGTGTCTGAATGCGATGTCAGGCGGGAAGTTAATGAAGACCCTGGCGCTGAAGCTTCGGTGCCTTCACTGGAACCCGCTGACGCTGCCGTCAGCATGGATGTGGAGGCTCCGTCTGCCTCGGCATCCATCGTCAACCCAGAATATGGCCCATCACCGGCCGATTCTGCCCTTTGGTCCTTCTATCCTAACTGCTGTCGCCCCAATAAAATCTATTTGCGTTTCTCGACTAATGGCATCGGCTACGGATGTCCTGGTCAGGGACTTTATCTGTTCTAAGCTTGACATTGATGATTCCTCAGGTCTTGTTGTCACTAAATTTAACTTTAAAGTCAAACGCAACATATCTTCCTTCAAAATACTCGTTCCTGACAAACAAGTCAGTAGTGTGCTCGACCCCTCTTTCTGGCCTGAACATACTATCTGTCATGTGTTTACCAATCGTCCCTCTAGCCCGGAACGACGAGTGGGTGTCCTTCCAACTCCATCTCCGACTGCTTTAACTTCTGTCCGTATAACTCCATCTCCGGCAACTTTACCCCCGGCCTCAAAAAACTAATTTCGCCTCTTTCCCTTAAGATAACATATCAGAATGCTCGTGGCTTGGGCAGTAAGCTTAATAAGCTATATACTGACAGTTCATCTTTTGAGACTGATGTAATCGCTTTTTCCGAAACCTGGCTCAACTCCTCTATTTATGACTCCGAGATTCTCATTGACAATTTTAACATATATAGATATGATCGTCCAACTCGTGGTGGCGGAGTCCTGATTGCTGTTCGTTCGACCATAGCTTCCCAAATCGTTCATGTCGAAGGGCTTAATAACATTGAAATTATTGTTGTTAAGCTTTGCTGGCCCTCTACTAAGCTTTTTATCTCCTGCTCTTATATTCCGCCATCATCAGAATTCTCCACTTATATGCATCACGTTTCCCATCTTCAGTCTATTGCGTCCCTACTTAACGACATATCGAATACCATGGTCTGCAGAGGGTCCCCTCTATCTTTCCCAGAAGATCCTTATCATCCCACACTTGAAATTTCCGTCCAGTTGCCTTCCTCGGACCCCATAAAAACTCCCGCTAAGCCGCCGTCTATTTTTTGCTTCAGGAAAGCAGATTTTACGTGCCTGAATCTTGCACTATCTCAGATTGATTGGTCGTTTCTCGAAGTCTTTCATGAAATTGAGCTGGCTACAGATGCATTTTATCGTTCCTTGTTTAATGTCTGTAACGAACCATGGGTCTACCCATGGCTCGCCACAAACGGCGGAGAGTCAGCGCATCCACTCTGGCGGAAGACAAGAAAGAAACTGATCTACACAGAGCTGACGCACCATGGCTCTAGCCACGGTTTGCCCCAAATAGCGGTGTGTCAGCAATTTAAGCAACGTACACAATTAATTAAGAACTCTCGATAAACCAGTCTACACATTTTTGTCCACACAACAATTTTAAACCACCCCACCTCTTGTACATTTCGCAATCGACGACCTAGATAAGAAGCCTGCATAAAATTACCGACCTACTGGCCCAAACTCAGCTATCACCTTCCGTGATGCCAAATTAGCGAAACCTTCTTTTTCTCTGAACACTACTAACCCACTAGCAAACTGTCAACGAAGCACCAAGCTTCGACCCACTTGCTAGCCCCACAGCTATTGTCAGAAAAATAATCATAAGTTAGCAATAATTAATTCCGGGTCAGGTGCGATCACCAGATGCATAAAAGGGCCAAGATCGGCCGAAGAAGTAGGCAGTCCACCGGCCCCAATACACGACACTGCACCAGGCAGTCCATCAGCCCAAACACAAGACACTGCACCAGGCAGTCCATCAGCCCAAATACACGGCACCCAGTACACCGGCTCCAAGGCCAAACAACCAGATACGCGAGCTAAAGTCATCGTAACCGAATAAGTAAATAAAGAAAATATCACAACGTCAACAGAACACCAACCACGCTTCTGAAATAATTTTCGTCGGCTATAACACTCCCCCTGTCGCCTACCTCTCTTACGATCAGGCCACTCCAACCCGAAAGTCACCTACAATCTACAAATTTTCTTGTAGCGGACCCTGGACAGACTGACGCATATCCCAGCCTGAAATAGGATCCTCACAAGTGGCGCCCGAACAGGGACTTTTTGGTGACTTTAAGGTAACTAACACCTTAATACGGAGCTTTGTGGAGTAAAGACCCACGGCCACTGAAAGAGACTAGGCTAGCGAGGATCAATAACCGCCAAGCACAAAAACCCCGCCCCGAACAAGTAGTGCCGCAGTGAAAGTATCAAACAGAAGTGCTACCGCGCAGAAATACGACCAAACCAAACGTAAGTCAGCACCCATAGTCGCAGAAACACACCATGGAAGGCCACGGAGACGATCGGCTCAACGAAATTTACCCGGAGGGACACCATACCAACCCAGGAGTCACCACCGGCTGGATTTACAAACTCCGTCGAGACGAGTTGGAAGCCCTTGCCGAGGAATTCGGCTTTGGCACCGAAGGAACGGTCGAGGAACGACGAAAGAGGTTCGCCGCGTTAGTAGCCGGAACCCTCTCGCAGGAAGCCTGGGTTCGACTGGGAGACCTCGAACGACAATACGCCAGACCAGCAGGACGCTCCCGATCACCCATGCCCACCACTCCTGGGCCGTCTGACCAGCGGAAGACCGACCCAAAAGCCGGGTTACAAGTACACACAGCGGCCGAATACAGCACACCCTGCCCACCACGCATTGTAACGCCAGCCGATCTGCCCAGACCTCCAGTTACGGAGACCAGCCGCTCGCCCACCCAGAGGATCGTGCCAGCCATGGACTCTTCCACCGCCCACATCGCGGAACAGATTCGGAAATGGGGAATTAGGTTCGACGGACAGGACGATCCACTCGCGTTTCTGGAACTACTCGAGGAACGAGCTCTCTCATATGGGGTGGACGCGAATCAGCTGCCCCGAGCCATGACAGAACTTCTCACTGATCGGGCCAGTCGCTGTTACCGCACCAGCCAACTACAAGGCAGCTCATGGGCCTATTTCCGCCAAGAATTCTTGACTTTCTTCTTGCCGCCACGGTACTTCGAGCAATTGGAAGACCGAATCCGGGCCCGCAAGCAAGCAAGAGGAGAATTGTTCAAGGATTACCGCATCGAGATACGGCTACTCATGCACCACGCCGGGTACGACGGCGCCAAGGAGTTGAACAGGATCTACGACAACGCCCTGCCAGCATACCAGATGTATGTGCGGCGCCACGAACTCCAAAGTTTGGCTCAGCTCACAATGTTGGCTACCGAATTCGAGAGCATCCAAGAGCGGACCATCCCGCCCACTGTCGCACCGCCACGAAGCACACCAAGATACGCAAGGCCGACTACAGAACAGAGGAACGACGACTCGACCCTGACGCCATTTTGGAGACCACATTGGGAGTCGACAGACACACCAGGGAGACCGCCAGCCCATCCAAACAGTACGACGAATCCCGATGTAGCACCTCGCATGATCACGACATCCATCGCGAACCCACGCGCAGCCTGTCGCCGGTGCGGTGAAGCGGGCCATTCGGCATACGACTGCCGAAATCCCTTGATCCTATTCTGCTGGGAATGTGGCAAACGCGGCACACGGACCGTCGATTGCTGCCGCCAGAACACGTCGGGAAACGACATGCGTCCCCATCTGACACGGGATCAGCCGGGAACGACGCCTCCTCCAACCCGCGACTAAAAAACTCTTTACACGTGAGCAACGGCCGGATAGTGGCGATTGTGACCATAGGAGGACACGCAACGAAAGCCACAATCGACACCGGGGCATCCAGAAGCTTCATCAGCGCAAACCTCGCCCGAAAACTAGACAACAACACTAGCCTGCAAGATGCATGCGTCCGCATACGCCTGGCCGATGGCTCGGTCAGAGAGATCTCACAAGTTCTACTGGCGCACATCAAGCTGGACCAACGAGAGTTCAAATTCCGCTCCTGGTCCTGCCAAACATGTTGGGACAAGTCATTGTCGGCATGGACTTCTTAGGGGGCATCGAAACGACGATCCAATGCGGCACCACGCTGCTACAGCTACGAGACCGTCGCCCCACACCCACTGAACCCGTGCTTACTACCATCCACGTACAAGACGCCGAACACCGATACCAGAAACCCCAACAATTCGCAACGAACCCACGTCCACGACCTACCACAACGCACACGGCACCCAATAACGCAACGCAGCACTTGACACACAAACCAATCGCAACGGAAACGAAGCACCGGACCACAACGGAGAACACGAATCCAAGGTCAACACCAGAAAACAGCAATCAAGCAAACGGGAAAACGAGTCCCACGGTCACTACGGAGCAACCGCGTCCTAGGCCAACAACAGGGAACAAGCATCCCAAACAAACCACGAGGATCTCACACACGAGACAAACACACTTGAACCCGGAGCTCGACACAGGAAGCCCAGGTCCAAGACAAGCAACAGAGCAAGCACGCAGAGAAACCGCAT
Organism: Drosophila ambigua; assembly: GCA_018150905.1. Classification (NCBI taxonomy): domain Eukaryota; kingdom Metazoa; phylum Arthropoda; class Insecta; order Diptera; family Drosophilidae; genus Drosophila; species Drosophila ambigua. Next base: position 948,277 of record JAECWS010000082.1, read on the forward strand.
CGGAAGCAGGGAACGCACGGACACCATCAAAACCGACCGCCAGCAGCGAAAAAGGACAACGGCCACCACCATCCGACAGCCCAGCCACACGGGAAACAGCCACGCTAACCCCACGCTGGACGGGGCCCATAATCGAACTGATCTCCACAGAGCCCCTCAACGAGGGCCCGGAAACCAGCACAATGCCCCCACGATGCCCAGACAGCCATCCGGTCCTCCCCACGGCCGACGCCACACCGATCCTCGCCAACACAATGGAGTACCTTCCGCGTACTGACATGATTCCTAGCGCCATGCAACGATCCATGCCTAGAACCATGTCCGAGATCTTCGTCGCCCACGCAAGTCGTCGCTGCGACACAAGAGGCATAACCGAGACTCACCTGTTCATGCGCCAAACGACCGCCAATACCACCCAAGTATTGCATCAGAGATACGAAACATATCAACCCACGGCCAACGCCACCCCGATCATCGCCCACATAAGCGACTACCAAAGGTGGATCGAACCGTCTAGCACACTCGACAAACCCATCCTTCCGAAAGACCCGAATCAACCCTTTGACCCCGGAGCCCCAAAAGACGACCCAGAACTGCCCACGGATCCTTGGCCACCCGACATAGCATCGCAGATTCAAGAATGCCAGAACAGCAGAAAGATCACGACCACAGCAGCAGTAGAAAAGATAACTTTACCGACGCCACGCTAAAATGACTAGATTAACACCGACGAATCCAAAGACTCGGCACAAGCCAAAGGACAGGAGAACTCGGCAAAAGCCGAACCTCATCACCCGCAAAGCAACGCCGCCGACGCCACTAATCTCTCCATCACCCACCCGGAAGAAAGGGGGGGGTGTAACGAACCATGGGTCTACCCATGGCTCGCCACAAACGGCGGAGAGTCAGCGCATCCACTCTGGCGGAAGACAAGAAAGAAACTGATCTACACAGAGCTGACGCACCATGGCTCTAGCCACGGTCTGCCCCAAATAGCGGTGTGTCAGCAATTTAAGCAACGTACACAATAAATTAAGAACTCTCGATAAACCACTCTACACATTTTTGTCCATACAACAATTTAAAACCACCCCACCTCTTGTACATTTCGCAATCGACGACCTAGATAACAAGCCTGCATAAAATTACCGACCTACTGGCCCAAACTCAGCTATCACCTTCCGTGATGCCAAATTAGCGAAACCTTCTTTTTCTCTGAACACTACTAACCCACTAGCAAACTGTCAACGAAGCACCAAGCTTCGACCCACTTGCTAGCCCCACAGCTATTGTCAGAAAAATAATCATAAGTTAGCAATAATTAATTCCGGGTCAGGTGCGATCACCAGATGCATAAAAGGGCCAAGATCGGCCGAAGAAGTAGGCAGTCCACCGGCCCCAATACACGACACTGCACCAGGCAGTCCATCAGCCCAAACACAAGACACTGCACCAGGCAGTCCATCAGCCCAAATACACGGCACCCAGTACACCGGCTCCAAGGCCAAACAACCAGATACGCGAGCTAAAGTCATCGTAACCGAATAAGTAAATAAAGAAAATATCACAACGTCAACAGAACACCAACCACGCTTCTGAAATAATTTTCGTCGGCTATAACACTCCCCCTGTCGCCTACCTCTCTTACGATCAGGCCACTCCAACCCGAAAGTCACCTACAATCTACAAATTTTCTTGTAGCGGACCCTGGACAGACTGACGCATATCCCAGCCTGAAATAGGATCCTCACAAGTGCGCGTCCACCCCATATGAGAGAGCTCGTTCCTCGAGTAGTTCCAGAAACGCGAGTGGATCGTCCTGTCCGTCGAACCTAATTCCCCATTTCCGAATCTGTTCCGCGATGTGGGCGGTGGAAGAGTCCATGGCTGGCACGATCCTCTGGGTGGGCGAGCGGCTGGTCTCCGTAACTGGAGGTCTGGGCAGATCGGCTGGCGTTACGATGCGTGGTGGGCAGGGTGTGCTGTATTCGGCCGCTGTGGGTACTTGTAACCCGGCTTTTGGGTCGGTCTTCCGCTGGTCAGACGGCCCAGGAGTGGTGGGCATGGGTGATCGGGAGCGTCCTGCTGGTCTGGCGTATTGTCGTTCGAGGTCTCCCAGTCGAACCCAGGCTTCCTGCGAGAGGGTTCCGGCTACTAACGCGGCGAACCTCTTTCGTCGTTCCTCGACCGTTCCTTCGGTGCCAAAGCCGAATTCCTCGGCAAGGGCTTCCAACTCGTCTCGACGGAGTTTGTAAATCCAGCCGGTGGTGACTCCTGGGTTGGTATGGTGTCCCTCCGGGTAAATTTCGTTGAGCCGATCGTCTCCGTGGCCTTCCATGGTGTGTTTCTGCGACTATGGGTGCTGACTTACGTTTGGTTTGGTCGTATTTCTGCGCGGTAGCACTTCTGTTTGATACTTTCACTGCGGCACTACTTGTTCGCGATCGGATTTAGTGTGGGCGGGGTTTTTGTGCTTGGCGGTTATTGATCCTCGCTAGCCTAGTCTCTTTCAGTGGCCGTGGGTCTTTACTCCACAAAGCTCCGTATTAAGGTGTTAGTTACCTTAAAGTCACCAAAAAGTCCCTGTTCGGGCGCCACTTGTGAGGATCCCATTTCAGGCTGGGATATGCGTCAGTCTGTCCAGGGTCCGCTACAAGAAAATTTGTAGATTGTAGGTGACTTTCGGGTTGGAGTGGCCTGATCGTAAGAGAGGTAGGCGACAGGGGGAGTGTTATAGCCGACGAAAATTATTTCAGAAGCGTGGTTGGTGTTCTGTTGACGTTGTGATATTTTCTTTATTTACTTATTCGGTTACGATGACTTAGCTCGCGGATCTGATTGTTTGGCCTTGGAGCCGGTGTACTGGGTGCCGTGTATTGGGGCTGGTGGACTGCCCGGTGCAGTGTCGTGTGTTGGGGCTGGTGGACTGCCTGCTTCTTCGGCCGATCTTGGCCCTTTTATGCATCTGGTGATCGCACCTGACCCGGAATTAATTATTGCTAACTTATGATTATTTTTCTGACAATAGCTGTGGGGCTAGCAAGTGGGTCGAAGCTTGGTGCTTCGTTGACAGTTTGCTAGTGGGTTAGTAGTGTTCAGAGAAAAAGAAGGTTTCGCTAATTTGGCATCACGGAAGGTGATAGCTGAGTTTGGGCCAGTAGGTCGGTAATTTTATGCAGGCTTCTTATCTAGGTCGTCGATTGCGAAATGTACAAGAGGTGGGGTGGTTTTAAATTGTTGTGTGGACAAAAATGTGTAGAGTGGTTTATCGAGAGTTCTTAATTAATTGTGTACGTTGCTTAAATTGCTGACACACCGCTATTTGGGGCAAACCGTGGCTAGAGCCATGGTGCGTCAGCTCTGTGTAGATCAGTTTCTTTCTTGTCTTCCGCCAGAGTGGATGCGCTGACTCTCCGCCGTTTGTGGCGAGCCATGGGTAGACCCATGGTTCGTTACATGTCTTTAATACCTATGTACCTTTAATTTCACCTTCGCGTCATGTTAGTGGCCCTTTTTGGTTCACCCCGCGTTTGATAAACCTTCGGAATATTAAATCTCGCTTTTATAAAAGGTTCAAAAGAACTGGTTCGCAATCTGACTTCTCTAAGTATTCAATCGCTAAGAGTAAATTTCTTTTATGTAATAAAAAATGTTATAATGACTACCTATCCAAATGTAGACTTAGCTTTAAGCGTGATCCCAGTCAATTTTTTAGGTTTGTCAACTCGAAACGTAACTCTTCCAAATTTCCGTCATCTTTTTCTTTTAACGGCAGCCAGGCTGATAATGATTGTGATGTTGCTAATCTTTTCGCTTCATTTTTTCAACTCTGCTACTCAGCTCCCTCTAATAACCATCTCTCTATTCTGACTTCTTCTGACATACTTAGTCCCAATCAATCTTATCCTTTCCACATGAATAGTTCTAACTGTATCTATCCCCCATTCATCGACTATAATGACCTCTTAAAGTCATGTAAATTTTCCTTTTCTACCGGTCCCGATATGGTTCCTAGTGCTGTCCTTAAACTTTGTGCAGATTCTCTTTGCGTGCCCCTCCTTAAACTGTTTAACCTATCTCTCGAGCTCGGTGATTTTCCCACTGTCTGGAAAGAGTCTTATATTATTCCCATTCATAAAAAGGGCTCTAAATCGGTTGTTTCAAATTACCGTGGGATCTCCAATTTATCCGCCATTCCCAAACTCTTCGAAAAAATAATTACTTCTCTGAATCGCAGCATGGATTTGTAAAACGTCGGTCTATTTCGTCTAACCTCCTGGAATTCTCCACTTTCGTGCATGAGGGTTTCGCTAAGCAGTCGCAAACCGACGTAGTCTATACGGACTTTAGTAAAGCATTTGATTCAGTGAATCATAATCTGTTTATTCATAAATTATCCCTCCTAGGGTTTCCGCCTAAACTTCTTTTCTGGTTTAATGCATATCTTGGTAATCGATCTCAGCGTGTCCGTTTTAATAACTCTCTTTCTAAGCCTGTCTCTGTATCGTCGGGGGTACCTCAAGGTAGCCATCTTGGCCCTCTGTTGTTTAATTTATTCATCAATGATCTTCCCCAAGTCTTAACTCATTCCCGAGTACTTATGTATGCGGACGATGTGAAGTTATGTTTCTCCTATAGCGACCCCATGTCCCCTTTATGTCTCCAATCTGATCTTGACGCCCTCAACAACTGGTGCTTAATAAACATTCTTCCCCTTAACATTTCCAAATGTAACGTCATGACATTCCATCGCAGCAAGCCTTACCTCTTTGACTATAATATCCATAACTGTTCCTTAAACCGCCTTTTCAAAATTACTGACTTGGGAATAATCTTTGTACCTAATCTGTGTTATAACTCACACATATCCGTTATTTCGAATAAAGCCAGAGGCGTCCTGGGCTTTATCAAAAGATGGTCTAAGGAGTTCACCGACCCCTACACCACTAAACTTTTATATGTATATGTATATCCCTTGTCCGACCTATCCTTGAATACGGTTCCTGCATTTGGTCTCCGCATTATCAAAAATATAAGGATATGATTGAGTCTGTTCAAAAACAGTTTATCCTTTTTGCACTTAATTGCCTTAATTGGGACCCCTCTAGACATCTTCCTTCTTATGAGAGTAGGATCCGGCTCCTCGATATCCGCTCTCTTGAAAGCCGTAGGATTTGCCATGGAGTGCTTTTTCTTCACAAACTTCTTGCTGGTGAGGTTGATTCCAGTGCCCTCAGTAGCCTTATTAACATTTCTGTCCCTTCCCGCCCGACTAGGCATTACTTTCCGCTTCATCTTCAACTCTGTCTTTCTAATTACTCTGACCATGAATCTTTCCGTAGCCTTTGCCGTAACTACAATACTTTCTTCCGTCTGTTTTCCCTCGACACTAGTTCTATTAAGGTAAAATCGTTGTTAACATTTAACTTAAATTAATTATCTTAACTTAATAGGCTATGGGTTATTTCCTGACCACAACTTGCTGTGAGCTGGACCATAGCGGCTATTTTGCCAATAAATTAGTCCTATTGGGTCAGGAAAATAACCATAGTCTGATAATCCATGTTCTTGTCCTTTTCATATTATATTATAATTTGTTTTAGTTTAACGGCTCATAGTTGAACCTTATGAAATAAATACAAATACAAATCTCATGGAGGGATTTGCGACAGTTTGCCACGGTAGCCGAGCTTGTTGTTATCGCATTCAGCGATTTGATCGTAGCTTGGCTATCACTATAGATATTTATATGAGTTGCCGTTGGGGCACGTTCCTGAAGGCAGCTCAAAGCTTCCCTGATCGCTATGACTTCCGCTTGGAAGACACTGCAGTGATCTGGGAGCCTGAAAGAGTGTCTTATGTTCAGCTGTTCGGAGTAGATTCCTCCACCGACCTTGTTGTCCAGCTTTGAGCCATCAGTAAAGATTTGGATGGCTCCATCTGGGCCAGGTGGTCCCTTGAGCCAGCTGGTTCTGTGAGGTATGATTGTTTCGAAAGGGGTATCTGTATACTCCCTCGGAACGCAGTATTCCGTTTTTGTGGGGACGATTTTGTTTCCATTTAGGATGGACGCATGACCGGTGTGATGTGACATCTGACCAATGGCAGAGTTTTTAAGACGGATTGCTGCCATTTCTGCCTGCTCCTTACCTGCAAGGTCAAGGCTTTGCAGGCAGAGGATAGCATTTAGCGCATCCGCTCCACTAATGCATAGGGCTGCAGTGCGCTGCACCATGCCCATTTGTTTAGTGATGGTCCTTTTCGATAGGGCAGGCCACCACACTGCGACTCCGTAGAGTAGTATTCGTCTTACTATTGCTAGGTATATCCATTGGACTATTCTTGGGTTCATGCCCCATTTTAGCCCAATGGCCTTCTTGCAAGTGTAGAGGGCTATCGTAGCCTTCTTCACTCTGTCTTTGATGCTCAGGTTCCAGCTAAGCTTTTTGTCAATTACCAACCCTAAGTAACTGGCACTGTCGCTGAAGGAGAGCCTGCATCCGTTTAATATTGGTGGGTTGAGAAACGGGATTTTGAATTTGGTTGTAAACAATACAAGTTCCGTTTTGAAGGGATTAACTCCCAGTCCACGCGACTCTGTCCATTCTGACAGTCGAGCGAGCTTTGTGGTCATTAGATCGCAAAGTGTTTGAGGGAATTTTCCCGAGAAGATAATAGCAACGTCGTCCGCGTATGCTACCACTTTGCAGCCTTCCCCTTCCAGGTCACACAGAATCTTGTTGACTGCTATGTTCCATAGAAGGGGAGACAGGACACCACCTTACGGAGTGCCTCTGTTGACATACCCTGACTGAGCGGACGATCCCATTGATGATGTCACTGTCCTGCATGTGAGCAATTGATCAATGAGCATCACCAATGAGCATCACTCCCAGGTCAGTCAGGGCCGCCGTGATGGCTCCCGGTATGACGTTGTTAAAAGCCCCCTCGATGTCGAGGAAGGCTATTTGAGAGTACACACACGAGCACATTGTTTAGTTTTGTTTCTTTTATTCCTTTCTTAGTTCTTGTCTTTTTCCTATCTTAGCGTCGAAATTACATTTCCTACGTACCTACCTATTCGCACCAGACTCAGCCATGAAAAACGGGATGCATCACGCAGCCTCGCTTACCCGATCTTCTAGAACTTATGGTTCTGGGTGTCTCCTCGACCGGCGCCTTGTCCTCGTTGCGATCCTGGTAATCCTGCCCACTGACTTGGGACCCTTTTTCGCAGCGATCGCGACTTGTCCGCTTGTTTGCCAAAACCTTACTCCCCGAGGCGAGCTCTGCCTGGCGATCGCGAGCCCTTAGCTGCGGACCCTTGTCTGGGCTGCGCTGCCGCTGCTGCCGTCGCTGCCCACGCCCGTGGCTTTCTTGCTGTTGGCCGTTCTCGGGCTGCTGCCGGCGCCCTTGCTCTCTCTCGCTCTCTGGGTCGCGTCGTCGATCTCTTTGTTCCGCTTGTGGTTCTCGGCTCTCGTCGTCGCTCTCTCTGCTCTGCTGCTCTGTTTTCTGGGTCGCTCTGCTCTGCCGCTCTGTTTTCTGGATCTCTCTGCTCTGCTGCTCTATTTTCTGGGTCTCTTCTCTGCTCTGCTGCTCTGTTTTCTGGGTCGCTCCTCTCTGCTCTGCTGCTCTGTTTTCTGGATCTCTCTGCTTTGCTCTGCTGCTGGCTACCGTGGGCCGCGAACTTAAATTACGACTTCAGAATTTCACCCTACTTATTTAATAATAATGGAAAATTATAAACTTAATAATATATAACAAAAACTTCATAATTTCTCCACATGGTGTCCCTGCTCAGTACTTAAACCTACCAATATTAACTACTTATATTCTACCAAAAATTGTGAGTTGTCACATGGTAGGCATGTTGTGCGCCTGACAGCCACTGCGGATTTATGGTTGTTCTCAGCTGCAGCCCGACTAGTCTCTCAATGGTTTTGAGAAGAAAGGACGATAGACTTATTGGTCTGGAGTATTTGGGGATAAAGACTATTTTAGCCTTGAGCCAAGCGCGGGGTTATTTTTCCCACTGTCAGTATCTTCCTGAAGATACTTTGCAGACAGTTGATGGCCATGTCCCCGGCTTTTTGTAACTGAACTGGAATGACTTGGTCCGGGCCAGGCGATTTGAAGGATTTAAAGCTGTTTACTGCCCAGCTAATATTCCGTTTTGTGAGGATGTGCACCATCGAGGTTTCCGGGCCTTCACTTGGGGTGCCTGCCGGCTCGATGGTCGTGCACCCAGGAAAATGAGTATCGAGTAGAATATGTATCTATTCTTTTGAGATATCCCACCGAGGGGGATGTTTTTGACAGGATCTTACTTAGCCTTGCGGCTTCTGACGTGTCTTCAATTTCGGAGCAACATTTTTTCCAAGAGGCCCTTTTTGCTCTCCTAGTTTCTTTTTTGTATAGGGTTAGTTTACTTTTGTAATTATCCCAGTGCGCTTCCTCGCTGCTGCTTTTGGCTCTGTTAAAGAGAGTCCTGCAGTCTTTCCGGAGGGTATCTATTTGTTTAGACCACCAGGGGGGTTTCTTTTTCCCTCTTGGTTTGGTTGAGGGGCAAGCTGCCTCGAAGGCACTATTGCAAGCTTCCGTGAAACTGTCCACAAGACGATTAAGATCGTAATTCCTCCATCTTTGCACTATATATATCCCAGTTGGCTTTCCTGGGGTTAATATAGTGGGTAGGTTTAGTGCTTTCGAGAGATAGGACTGACTCGATGTACCTGTGGTCGGAGAAGGAGTGCTCCTCTAGGACTCTCCAACTGTTCATTATGTCTGACAGTTTGTGAGACAATAGAGTGAGGTCAATAACCTCTTGACGGTTTTTTATAATGAATGTGGGGTCGTTAACCCAATTACCAATAACTAGGTTGGAGTTTAGGATGAAGCTGAAAGTGACTCACCCCTTACATTTGTATCCGAGCTCCCCCATTGGGTGTGGTGAGCGTTGGCATCGCAGCCTATTATTAGGCCTGTATCCGACCCTTCGCTGTCGCTGGCTATCTTGCGAACGAGGTCACTGGGAGGATCACTTTCCTCGTGGGCCATGTAAGACGACACCAGGTTCAGACGTGTCCCCTGTAGCTCTAGCCGCCGTGTTGTCGCCATTGCTAAAATTGTGGAGCAGAAAGATATTTAGGTGCTTTCTTGCTAGAATGCAGGTTGTAATTTTTCCTTCAGTTTGGGCTACATTCAGCTTGTAGTCCTTCGTCTCTAATCCACAGACCTTGCCTAGTACCACCCAAGGCTCTTGGATTAGGACTATGTCTCCTCCGCTCGCGTCTAAGCGAAGTATTAGAGCAGCGGATGCTGCTTTACAGTGGTGGAGATTTATCTGCAGAAGCCTCAGAGACTTCATTAGAATTGTTCTCCGCCACTTTTATGTCGGCGTCAAAATCGTCGATAATCTTGTCACGGCACAACGCCTCAAAATCGAGCATCAGCTCCGTCTACGAGGAGTAGCTCTCCAGGGCCGGCTCCGGCTCCGGGTCTACGTCGGGTGCCTCGATCTCCGAGGCAGCGTCCTGCTCAACTGGGTTGTTGACAGAACGCGCCTCGGCCGCTGCATCCGACTTGTAGACCTTCATGGTCACCGAGCTGAACCCGAAGTTGAGCTCTCCCTTGGCTGCCTCGATCGGGGCTAGTGACTCCTTATTTAGGATTATCACTGCCTGGTTTGTGGGGCCTTTTGATGCCTTAACTTTGACTACCTTCCAGTCAACATCCTGAGGATTCGTTCGGGCTCCTTAAAAGTAGCCGGCACCCATATACGCTCATCTTCGCAGGCTATCGCTTTGATGCTTCCCTGGAACCATCCCATTTCTTTGCAGACTGGTGGTGGCCCGGGATCCTCCTCGAGGAGGAGGCTACCCATTGGCTTCTGGGTATTTTCCCCTCCGCACAGCCGTTGTCGAGAACGCCTATCAGCGTCCTCTCCTTGGCAATCTGAGCGAAGGATACGTTCGGTAGCACTCTGGAGCGCTTCGCGGCAGGTCAAGTCGTCTCTTGCGGTTCTGCAGCCACCTTCTGTGGCTCCACACTGAAGTTGGGCAGCACCGCCGAGGCTCATTCCACCTTTTTCAGCCAGTCTGCTGTTGGACTGACTTCTTTGCTGGCGTTCAGCCGATGGAGTATGTGCCCAGCACTCCCCTTTTCGGCATAGCTACATTTTTTGGCTTGGACACTGGTTGATGGCAAGCCATCACCCGCAGCTTCACCGGCAGGTTGGGCAGCCGCAATATTGCTTAGCTGCCCTTCCAGGGTATCAGTTTTGGGTGTTGGCTTTCCACCCATCCCAGATTTGGGATGGGACCCACCCGGGTTCATAACCGCGTCTTCCACCGTGCAGGTCTTTCCTGCATCTGAGCGGATCGGGCCAGGCCTTTGGGCCGCTGCCTTCTCCCGCTTGGGATTTCTCCCAGACGGCATTTGGGGAGTGCCTTTCTCGTTTTTGTTTTCGTTTTTATTTGTATTTACGTATTTGTCCATGTAATTTCCATGAGCTGTAGAGAAGGGGAACGGTCCACCCCGGCAGAGCTCCACTTTACCCGGGTAAGACATAATTAGAACAGGGGGCTGCCAAGTCCCTGAGCTCTCCGTTCGCGACTGGGCTAGTTTTTGTAACGGGCCCCCAGCCAGGCTGACCTTAGTCCGGCCCGGTGTGAGGTGAGTGTTGGGGCTGGGATGGGGTAGGTAATGAGTAGGGATGGGAGTGTGTGAGCTACTTAATGAGAGGCGGCACCACAAGCGCATCGTCAGTGTTGCTGCGGGACTGCTTATTTCGCAACCTGCGACCCATCCGGTGGCCTCAGCTACGACCCCTCTGAGCCACCTCAAAGCCCAATAGGATCATCGGACTGTAATTGACTTAGATACCTTGACTTTATATTTTACTCAGTCATTATTCGGCTTATGTTTCTTCTAGGCTCGTCATATTTTGGCTAATAGCTCCTTATATTTTCAACCTTTTGCTGCTGAAGAGTTCCGGCAAGATGTACATTGGTCAATCTATCGTTGTACTGCAAGTAACAGTGTAGGAACCATTATATCCAAAGATGTTGTGGTTAGAGCTGGTATGTATAACATTATCAAATAAATGTTTAATATATTTTGTAATATCCTAATCATCATGAATCAGCATATGTACATAATCAAAATAATATAGAAAGTTGATTATATTATAAACATTATCAAACACATTTTTAATATATTTTGTAAAATCCTAATCATCAGGATATATAAAAAATCAAAATAATGCATAATGTCGAAAGTTTCTTATATTATCATATTTATGGCCCGGGAACTTCTTAAGCTAAAATTCTTCAGTAGGAAATGACATGTTAACCACAGCCAAAAAGAGGAGACAAAAGTAATATTTTTCGTTAGTGCTAATTAATTTGCACCTGATAGAGAACTATCCGGGTCTTGCCAAATTGGAAATTTTATGAACATCAGATTTTGGTTTAGGAGCAGGGAGCAGCTAGTACGCCATTTTTATCTATGTATGGGCATTTCTCTGAAGTCGAACGGGACATTCGTACGCAGTTCAAGCGGTATAAAGGTCAAAATAAGACGAATTTTAAAATTCGTTTTAGCTTTATGATACACCTCTAGACTAGGCCTATAAGAGGTGCTAGGGTCGATTTGGGCCACTATTTGTTTTCGAGATTTTGTGAAAAAACCGAGCCATTCGCACGGGACAAATATGGAAGTGGTTTACGCGGAGATCTATTCAAACTCAGATTTCAGCGAAAGTTGAAGCATTATGTGCATGGATATTTCTTTAAAATGGTTATAAGAATACACAAATATAATTTACATTTTTTTTAAAATCGAATTAAGACTATATTCGCATAGTCGCACGGGACAACAATTAATTGGTTAATATCATTTAAAAATATACCATTAGCTGGGATTAAAGCATTTTTCTCGTGTTTTTTTTAAGATAGTCCAATACGTTAGAAAGATTATGCGGAGAAACTTTTCCCGAGAATGCACTTTTTATACCCGTACTCAAAAAAGAGTTAAGGGGTATATTAGATTTGTGGTAAAAGTGGATGTGTGCAACGCAGAGAAGGAAAAGTTTCCGACCCCATAAAGTATATATATTCTTGATCAGCATCAATAGCCGAGTCGATATAGCCATGTCCGTCTGTCCGTCCGTCCGTCCGTCTGTCCGTCTGTCCGTCTTCATGAGCGCCTGGATCTCAGAGACTATAAGAGCTAGGGTAACCAAATTTGGTTTCCAGACTCATGTGATATCACACTGCTACAAGTGTATTTCAAAATTTCGCCCCGCCCCCTTCCGCCCCCGCAAAGGACGAAAATCTGTGGCAGGCACAATTTTGAAGATACGATAAAACTAAAAACGCAGTATTGTAGAGAATGCCCACATCTACCAGATTGCCGAATCTAAATAAGATCGGATCATAATTATAGCCAGAATGAAGAAATTAATTTTCAGTTGTTTCCCCCGCCCCCTCCTGCACCCAACAACGCTACTCATTCTCCTTCTCGCTCGCACACTCTGCCGCGTTCAGTGCGCGAGCAACCCCTAGCGAAAGAGATGTAGAATATGAATGGTACATCTATAATCTACATGTTAGATGTAAAATATACATTGTAGATGTAGATGTAGATAACAGATGTAGCAAAAAAATGTAAAATGTAAAATTTTTTATTTTTTTTTTTAATGACTGATGACTGAGTACGGGTATAAGTAGAGTCGCGTCCCCAGAAGCGACTCACACGTTCCTTCTCGTTTATATGAGATAATAGTAATAGAAAATATGGCTAAAGAAAAAAAATGCAAAGAAGTGTATTTTTGCTGATTTGAACAGGATTTCACATCAAAGTTATTGAAATTATATGTCAATTGGGTAAATTATAATTATATATAATTATATAATTATATGTAAATGTGTTTTATAGACGTTAAATTTTTTGGTCTCGGTGGACCTCGTCAGAGAAATGCCCATATGTATGTATCTTAGATATATCAGGACGAATAAAAAGTAAACTATGTATGTCGGGTTTCTGTTTTTCACATTACTCTATTATCTTACGTGTGGTTGTAAAGAACTTTGCTATTTTGAAAAGATAATTAAAACAGCTAGCACGAAAGCCCAAACAGCTTGTCATTTCAGCTAATCGTCTGGAAATATAAAGCATGGAAATGCAAAACTGATGATTTTTTTACGAAATTTTGAATTTAAAACATCAAGAAAAAATGTCCTGTGTTCTCTATTTTTTTTTACAGGTCCATTTATTAGGCGTCTTATAAGGTATTGATCACTCAAATCGATGGAGAAACCTTGGAGCTTAAATTCTTTAGCCAAACCTAATAAATGAAAAAAATTAACATAAAATACCCTTTGAAAGGTTGCGGGCCCAACTGCCAATTGGGAACAAAGCAAACGAAAAAGGGTTGTAAATTTGGTACCTGATCGCGATCCTTTGTTTCAGCCAGCTGTAGCCTGAGCTGTTATAACACTCTCCTTCTATCACTTTATTTCGTTCTCTCGCTTGTATTAGGGCACTGGCAAATCGGTCCGCCTAGTTATTCTTTAACTGATCGTCATCATCATCGCACTCTTTCTATCGTCTTGATATGGTTTTTAACCTGCAAGTACACATTCGCAATTATTATGATCATACACGTATAAAAATAAGCGAAAATATGCGGTCCAGTACGGTCCGGTACGAATCAGTGTCGGAATCTTGTACTTCCTGGTGAAGATTACTAGTTCCGTTTTAGACGGTTTAACACCTAGCCTGCATTTGTCTGCCCACTGGGACAGTTTCATGAGAGTGCTTGTCATGCACTCGCATAGCATCAGTGGAAATTTTCTGGAGAATGCTTTGGCAACATCATCAGCGTACGCCACCACATGACATCCACCCCCCTCTATCGCCACAGCAGTTTACTGCTGCGTTCCATATTAAGGGTGAGAGGACTCCGCCCTGTGGCGTACCTCTGCTGACAAACCTGGTGGAAGTTGACGTGCCCAGTGAGACGTCAACGGTCCTGCATCGAAGCATCTGATCGATGAGACTCACCGTTCGGGAATCAGTCCCCAGGTCCGTCAGTGCACCCGTGATGGCGGTCGGTTGATGTGGTTAAAAGCGCCTTCTATGCCACCAGTGTGTTCTCCTTACAGTTTGGGGACGTTTCAATGATTGATGTGATCGCGTGCAGGGCCATCTGCTACCGCAGACTTGCATGGCTTAAAACTTTTAATGGCCCAGGATATGTTCTCCTGACTCAGCAGTTTTAGAATGGATCTTGAGGCCACAGAAGGAGGTGCACTGTAGTTTGGTCTGTTTACAACGCAGCCTGGGACGTGTGTGTTGAGGGAGAAGGTTAAGCGATTCATTGCTGGACGTCGTCCATGTCTGGTCGGCTTTCTTCAGGTAACCCAAGATTGGGGTCGACTTCGATAGTACTTTGCGCAAGCGTGAAGCTGCGGAGTTACTTTCGATTTGACTGCACTACGCCATGAGGCTTGTTTGGTCTTCCGAAGTTCCTTGTTATAGGTTGACGACTGACCTTGTACTCGGACCAGTTCTGCTCAACATTTAGAGCTTTGGCTCTCTTGAAGAGTCTCCGGGAGGCTTTCCGGAGCTCACCCAGCTTCGGAGTTCACCATTCAGGCTTCTTCAGGCCCCTAGATTTACTAGGGGGATCGGATTTGTCGAGCGCCGCATTGCAGGCGTCGGTAAATGATTTCACCAGATTGGTCGATATCTTCCCCGGGGTGGACTCAGGTAGAATACGGCTCAGGTGGTCTGAGTAACGAGTCCAGTTTGTCCGCCTGAGGTTCCGGAATTGGACTGGGCTCGAAACTCCCCCCGTTCATTGGTGTCAGTGCTTCCCCACTGACTGTGGTGTGCGTTGGCGTCGCATCCCACAATTTGGCCGATGTCCTTGGCCTCGCAATCTTCGATGAGAGCCCTTAGGGGCTCTCCTGGCCGTCGATGCTCACCGCTGTATGATCTTCGTTGCTGAAATTTTTGAGCAAAAATAAGTGTAAATCCCTTTTTGCAAATATGCAGGTAAGGGTTTTACCTGTGGTGTCAGCTACGTATAGCTTATAGTCTTGAGTCCCCAGAGCGGAAACTCTGTTTTCGAGGATCCAGGCCTCTTGAATGAGGACTATGTCGGCTCCACCCTTGGCTAGGTGGAGCAGTAGGGCAGCGCATTCTGCCTTACAATGATGGAGGTTTATCTACAGGAGTGTCAGGGACATTCTTGAGGCTGGCTAGGTCACTTGCATCCGACTCCTAGCGGTCCAAGATGTCGTCCGACATCTCAGACGCTACGTTCGACGCCGCGGTTTGTTTTTCCGCATTCGGGACCGCTAGCAGCTCGAGATCTGGCTGGATCTCTGTTTGCATGCCCTTAGAGTCGGACTTCGTAGGGGCCTATGGTCACCTTCAGGTAGCCATAGTCCACTACACCGTCCGACTTCTTCAGGAGTACGAGAGACTCCTCATTGAGGAGGAGGATTGGCGACTCTGTCCAGTAGCCCCATCCACCTTCCAATCGGCTGTAGGAAGGTGGGGGTTGCAAACCTGCAGAACCTTCAGGATCTTCACCGGCTCTGCAGGCTTCACCGAGACCCTCGCTCTGGCCCTCGGTCTGCTGGGGATGTCTTCCCATTTGACGGCCTCCAGTTTGGGCCCTGGGTAAAACTCCTTGATCGCCGCCACTGCCTTCGTGTAGAGGGCCGCCGAGCGAGCATCTTGGAAGGCGATGGCTTTCACCGTGCCTTAATGTCACCCGGCGTCCTCACATTTAGACGGTGGCCCGCCATTCTCCGCGAGCTCCTCCAGAAATCTGTCGTAGAGCTCTACATCGACCAGATGCTATTTGTCCCGGGGGACATTACCGTCCTTGGTGCCGCTATTCAGGACGCCAGGTCTTGCCCCTCGCCACCTCCGCAAACGATCTGTTCGCAGGATGGTTTTTCGCCCGATTGGCTTGCTTGGCGTGGCTTGGCTGTTAATCGGGATCATTTGCTGAGAGCTGCCGCTTAGTCGGGGCCTTGGCTTGGCCCTTTCCAGCTTTGGCTGCCTGGAAATTCTCGATAATTGAGATGGCCCATAGTCTCTGCTCCCTCCCCTTCACCGACGACCTGAAGTCAGGGTCGTCGTTCCACAGGATGAAAGCAGCGCGCCTCCTGAGTGGGTAGGACGAATTCTTTCCCTGTGGTGCATTACCTCCGCCTGTTCCCCGGTTCCCCGCTCACAGGGCGCTTTTCAGCCGCGATTACGCTCTGCTCGGCAGCCACCTCGGTGCCACCCGACGTGAGGGGGCCCGATTGGCTTGTCGGAGCCCTCCTGGCATCGGTAGCTGCGGACCGACTGAGTCTCCTCCGCCGTCTTCTTAGGACCTGGTTTCACAGGTGTTAATGTAGATCGATTGGCTTGTCCCTCCGGTACTTTAGGAGGAGTGCCGAGCTCCTTTGCGGTTGTTTTGGAATATTTGGTATTTGACATATTTGGTCCCACGAGTAATCGGGAAGGGGACTATCCCCAGGCATAGCCTGCTTGCCCCGGGAAGACTAATTTAAACTGGAGGTCGACAGGTATCCAGAGTTCGCATATACAGCACCGAGCTTGCCTTCGGCCACGCATCCATAAGCATATCCTGTTTCACCGCGGATTGGGGTAATTTCACTACGAGAGTTTTCTTCGCTCCGCCCGACTAAAATAAGCCAGCATCCGTGGCAGAGACTTGACCGTACCAGGATCTGTTTCCAGCCGCCCTCACGAGGAGAGTATAGTCGCACTTCCACTGGTGCTGGTACAGCACCGTGATACCCCCGCATGATACCCCCGCGTGATACCCCCGCATCCTAGAAACCAGGAGCAAGGCCGCATCGGATCAGCTTGTTAGCTTAACAAACGTATCTTATAATTACACGTGTCGACACGACATTTCCGCTGTGGCCCAAAATGACCTTTGCTGATCGATTTCAGGATTTACAAATTTATAACAAATTATGGTTTTTTTTAAAGAATTTTTTTACTCTGATATTTTTTTCATGTTCATGTTTCATGTATTGAATAACAATAATCTGGAAAGTTGGAAAGACTTCTAAAGACAATATATTTTTATACCCGTACTCAAAAGAGAGTTAAGGGATATTGTTTGGCTATTAAGAGTTTTTAATAGCCGTTGAAACTCAGTTATTATTAAGAAAAAGTCTATCGTTTCAATGGGTAATATCTTACAACTTATTTCGTATTGGTAAGGGAAAGTAGGCGTCAGTATTACCGATATAATAAAGCGACGCGATGGATACGAAGATTATATCTCAACTAACTACAAGGGAAAATGGGCCGAATTGCCAGCTCCCTTTGCAGCAAGTCTTGAAAGAGAGCGAAAGCGAACGGCGAAAGGAGAGCAGATCGGAGCAGATGCTAAGCCGAGCACAAACTGCAACTGCAACAACAAAGCGAAGAAGGCGAGATAAAATGAAAGAGCGGCCGCTGCTATGCATAAACATAGGCTGATTAACAATGATTTGTACAGTGCAAAAAATGAACATAATGAAATAATATTTAGACGTCAGTGCGTCAGTTATCTTGTAGTTGTGGTAAAAGTGGATGTGTGCAACGCAGAGAAGGAAACGTTTCCGACCCCATAAAGTATATATATTCTTGATCAGCATCTATAGCCGAGTCGATAGAGCCATGTCTGTCTGTCCGTCTGTCCGTCCGTCTTGTTTGTCGCCTGGATCTCAGAGACTATAAGAGCTAGGGCAACCAAATTTGGTTTCCAGGCTCATGTGATATCACACTGCTACAAGTGTATCGAAATTTCGCCCCGCCCCCTTCCGCCCGCACAAGGACGAAAATCTGTGGCAGGCACAATTTTAAAGATTAAACTAAAAACGCAGTAACGTAGAGAATGGCCATATCTACCAGATTGCCGAATCTGAATCAGATCGAATCATGATTATAGCCAGAATGAAGAAATTAATTTTCAGTTGCTTCCCCCGCCCACTCCAGCAAGAGACATACTACTCTATCCCTTTCTCACTCGCACACTCTGCCGCGTTCAGTGCGCGAGCAACCCGACTCACACGTTCCTTCTCGTTTATTATTATTTTACACTTAACGTTTCACAATGGGCCAGATTCCCTTTTATGGCATGAAGCCTAATATTATAGCTGGAGAGATGAAATTTGTTGGAATTGATTACACTACTCGACAAAATCGAACTTTTTCTGATAGATATGGTTTATATGGGATTTTAAAGAAATATAATTTTTTTTTTCTATGGCAGAACTTTTTTGGAAGAACTTTTGAAAACTGGTATTTTTTGAAAGCTTTTTTCAGAGGTAGCGCTTTTTTCACATAACTCGAGTAACCTACGACAGGCTGTAAAGAACTTTGCTCAAACCCTTTGTGATTTCAGCTTACCGTAATGCACTTTTTGGTTTACATTATGTATTTCATTACAAAGTAACGCGATTCGTTTGCTTTGTTCCCAATTGGTAGTTGCGCCCGAAACCTTCCAAAAGTTATTTTTTGTTCATTTTTTTTGGTTAACGAATTTTAGCTGCAAAGTTCCTCAATAGATTAATATGAGCCATACCTTATCCGAGGCCTAATGCCCCTATACAAAAAAAAGAGGTCACAGATTATATATTATTTTTCCATTTTTGCATTTCAATGCTTTATATTTCCCAGACGGTAAAATGAAATCGTAAAGTATTTTGGCTTGACTTCTAGCTTTTTTAATTATCTTTTCAAAATAGCAAAGTTCTTTACAAGACACGTAAGACACTAGAGTTATGTGAAAAAAAGAAGCTACCTCTGAAAAAAACTTAAAAAATACCAGGACGGCTCTCATGCGGCCACGCATAGGCCGGTATGGCCCTTAGTTGTCCGGGTGGGGGTGCATGAACCTTCTTCAATGTTGCCGTGGCAGGTGCAGTAAGTAGTGGCTAAGTTTACCATTGCGCTCCTTGCACATGGTTTTCGAGATTCGGCAGGTGGTGGTACTCTTCCACCGGCTTCTGGCCTTCTTGTCCGATCGTTTCTCCAGAGCGCTTTGTAGCGTTCTAAGGAAGACAGGGCTCCTGCCCTGGAGCCGGCCCATGATGTTGAGGGCCGCTTTGTACTGGGCCTTCGCCTTCGACCCCTCCTTGGAACGCTTCGGCCCTTCTCTACGCAGGGAGTTGGAGCCTGGTTTCGGGGAGCGGAGAAGGCTATCTTCCTCCGTCTTGGTTACCGAGAGCACAGGTCCGAGTCTGTCTCGACCACGTCACCTGTGCGGCTCAACTTGGAGTGAGTCGTTTTTGTGGAAGTAACATTGCAACTGATATGACCTGCTCCCGCCCTATCAGAGGTGTGGCCGCTGGCGACACGCAGAGAGGATTGCTCCTCCCCGTGCCCTCCGGTGGTATCAGCCACGCTTTCCACCGACGTTTGCGTTGACATCCCAACCCTTGCTTGCTCCTTCTTCCGGTCCATAGTTGGCCCAGAGGGTCCATGCTGGTTAATATTTTTCGGCGGGACCACCCCCTATCGTTTTATGCCTACCCGCCAGGCACCTCCAGCTTTAGCCATGGTTCAGTTCCCCCATATTTTTGGTCGGGAAGACCTGGACCTGGCCTTGGCCAGACACTGCATTACCCTGGACAGAGCAAGCGGCAATGCATTATCCGATCCAGGATAATGCAGTGCCCATTGCCCAGCCGGCACGCTCTAGGAGGGTTCAGCTGGAGGATTTTCGCCGGCCCATACTTTGTTTTCAATAAAATATTTTTATTATACATATTTAATAATAAATTACAATAAGTTTATTATTATTAAAATATAATAAAAATAATAATAGTATGTATTGATAATAATAATCAACTAATAAAAATAAGGGTGTATTGTGTTGGAGGTCAGTAAGAAAAATTTTTTGTATGTACAATAAAGTATTTATTTATATACATATTTATATTTATATACATACCAGAACAGAACATAACTAATTGAATAAAAATTGACTTTTGCTTAAATACTTTTAGTGGTTTATCAACGTTATGAACCTGAAGTACAAAATCCCGGTGGATTTCTTGGCAGCAATGTACTTATAAAATGTACAATTCCCTCGTTTGTAAAAGAGTATGTAACAGTAACATCATGGCTACAAGAGCCGAATTTCAACATTTACCCATCACTTGAAGGCGGTATGAAAAATTGATGATCAATAGAATATAAAAACACTAGGACTCATGCTTAAAATATTATACTTCATTTGGTTTACAGATGGAAAAAATCATATGTTGCTAACTGGGGAACTGTTAGTTTATAACATCACAAAAAGTGATGCCCAAAAAGTATATCGCTGTCGCACACATCATAAGTTAACGCAAGATTCCGTAGTGAGCAACAACGTCGGAAAAATTCAACTAACGGGTAAGTTTCTTCACTAATTTGTAGGAATTTAAATTTTAGCTTAACCATTTATATGTATTTGTGTGTGGGTTTTTATTTACTTTAATGGTTTATGTTGATACAATACGTCTTAGATTCTATGTTTCACGTCGTTGGTCTTTGTATACCAGTTTGTTGCTTCCTCCCACTCGAACTCACTAGATGCTGTCGTCGTTCTTATTCTCCTCGTCGTCTTTTGAATCGTTTTTTGGATTATGGGCCTAGTGCTCAGATGCGAAAAAACAGCTCGCGAACAGAATCAGTGTTGATATTCGTATGAAACCGATTAGAAACCACTAAGTATACAGTATATAGATGTGCCAGTGCATACAACGAATGTGGCGCAGGTCTTCGGCAGGAGCCGACTGACAGCAAGCATGTATGTTTGTACGTGTAAAACTCCAAAATATATGATATATATATAATATATGATTGTATGCATAGAAGACTTTTACGTAAATATCAATATGAACTAGTTTCAAAGTTTCAATATTATTTGAAAAAACCGACGAATTAAATTTTTTTTAATGTATATTTACCCGAAAATTCGTATTTTCTTTTCGTGGTAGCAACCCCCAAACATTAAACTAAAAATTTGAAAAAAATTTTATAATTTTATTGAATAACAAAGAACAGAATTGGGGGGTGTCAAACTTTGGCCCAGCCTAATATATATAGATAAATATATGTTGATTTTTTACCTAAAATCACATTTTTTATCATATATATACATAAATTAATTGCACTAGTCAACAGGAGTTTTTGAAACTTTTCTGAAATTTGGGGGTTAGAAATGTTTTTTTTAAGAATTTTTGAAACCTGGTATTTGTGAAGCTTTTTTCAGAGGTAGCGTGTCTTTTTTTCACATAACTCGAGTATCCTACGTCAGGTTGTAGAGAACTTTGCTATTTTGAAAAGATAATTAAATCAGCTAGAAGTTAAGCTCAAACACTTTGTGATTTCAGCTTAACGTCTGGGCAACATAAAGCATTGAGTTGCAAAATTGATGATGTTTTGACTTTAAAAACTCATTAAAGTGCACAAGTACAGGTCCACACAAATCATATTTCAATAAAACCAAAGTAGAAATACCTTAACCCATACAAAAGTCAGTAATTTTTAGTGTTTTCAGTCAATTCTACGGATTTACAAACTTTTTTATTTGGTGTTATGTTGCTACAAGTTTTTAAACATAAGTGATACATTTGGTTTTCTAATGCTTATTAATATTCTTTTAAATAACACTACTCGACCAAACCGGACTTTTTTTTTCCTCAAGGATCCAAACCGACTTTTTCTGATAGATATGGGGCTTTAAATTTTTTTTAAAGAATTATGGTTTTTTTTTCTATGGCAGAACTTTTTTTTGAAGAATTTTTGAAGTTTGGTATTTTTTTTTAAAGCTTTTTTCAGAGGTATTGCTTGTTTTTTGCCCCAAATCTTTAATAAAAAGTTGGTTTCGTTCCTTGAGAAAAAATCGTGTTGACCAGTGTAATTAAAGTTTTCTTTCTGTCTTCCTTTTTCATTCCAACAAGATCCTCTTATGAGATTCCACACATAGTCTTATTCCATTCAAAGGTCTTTACAACCAGACGTAAGATACTAGAGTTATGTGAAAAAAGCGCTAACTCTGAATAAAGCTTTAAAAAATACCAGTTTTAAAAATTATTCAAACAAAAGTTCTGTCATAGAAAAAAAATTAACATAAAGTTGGTTTTCATCCTTGAGGAAAAATCGTGTCCAGTCGTGTTTTTAGCCACAGAATGTAATATTTTCTGAATTATATTCTGAGTTATGTTCTTGCTAACTTTTTTTATCTTTAAATAAATAAGTCCAATTGCACATATATTTTTTAATTAGAAATCCAAAATTTTCAGTTACATGGATTTATGCGTGCTAAAAGAAATACGCGCAGCGGCACACTCGTTTAATCATGCGGCTAGAATGTTCTAGGATATAGCTTTTTGTCTAACACTGTAATCACTGAATCACTCTGTAACACAGAGAAGGAAAATTTTCCGACCCCATAAAGTATATATATTCTTGATCAGCATCAATAGCCGAGTCGATAGAGCCATGTCTGTCTGTCCGTCTGTCCGTCTTGTTTGACGCCTGGATCTCAGAGACTATAAAAGCTAGGGCATTCAAATTTTGTTTCCGGACTCATGTGATATCACACTGTCACAAGGGTATTTCAAAATTTCGCCCCGCCACCATCCGCCCACACAAAGGACGAAAATCTGTGACAGGCACAATTTTAAAGATACGATAAAACTAAAAACGCACTATTGTAGAGATTGCCTATATCTACCAGATTGCCGAATCTGAATCTGAAGATCGGATCACAATTATAGCCAGAATGAAGAAATTAATTGTCAGTTGTTTCCCCCGCCCCCTCTTGCACACGACAACGCTACTCATTCTCTTTCTCGCTCTCACACTCTGCCGCGTTCAGTGCGCGAGCAACCCCTAGCGGAGGAGATGTTGAATATGAATGGTACATCTATAATCTACATGTTAGATGTAGAATATAGAATAGAATAGAATAGAATAGAATAATGACGATGCCAAGCTTTTTTGGCACCTATATTTATCCAAAAAATAAGTTCGAGTTTGATTTAAAACGTTATAATGTTTATTTATACAGGCGGCTAGCTGAAGCCAATTGCTCGCTCTTTGTAAAAGAGTCAGATACTCTTCGCGCCAACGCCTCCAGAATGTCTGCTGCAGTTGAGTGACCCGCTGCCAACCATCCAGACGGTTGTAATTGAGCTTCGTTAGGTCAGGCTCGAGAATTGACTGATGCGGGCCTCCCAACAGCAGATGAGCAACACATCCAAGTCCTCAGGATTTTCTGAAAGCGAGAGCAAAGGGCGAGAATTAACAATTTCCGCGATCTGGCAGATCAAGGTGCGGAGCTCGTCGAAGCTAAGGATGGATGGCCCAACTGAGCGGTACAGGTGATACTTTGCGGACTTCACGGCCGCTTCCCACAATCCGCCAAAGTGCGGAGAGCGCGGGGGGATGAAATGCCAGTCGATGGTGTCAGCCAAGCAGGATTCATGCACTTCCTTCATGTGAGAGTCGCTCAGGAAAAGCTTCTTCAGCTCCAGAAGCTCATTCTTAGCGCCAACGAAATTTGTCGCATTGTCCGACCAAATATGACTTGGCCTTCCTCGAGTGGACGCAAAACGTTTCAATGCGCCCAGGAACGATGCGGTGGTCAGATCTTTGACAAGCTCCATGTGTATGGCCTTAGATGTGAAGCAAATAAACACGCTTATGTAGCACGTGATCGGAGGCCTCGTGCGGATTTCTGATCGGTAGAAAAAGGGTCCACAATAGTCCACTCCAGTTACTTCGAAGGCCCGCGATCCTTCCAGACGCTCCTTAGGCAAGTCTCCTATAATGTGCTCAACCATGCGCGGCCTCGTCCTGAAGCATCTTACACACTTGCTAACCGTTTTCGAGACGGCTTTGATTCCTCCAATAGGCCAATATTCTAATCGAATTTTAGCAAGCAAGGCGCGAGGTCCGGCATGGAGGTACCGTTGATGCATCATTGCAGATGTTACGGGATGCCCCTTGGGCAAAATAAGCGGGTGCTGAGCATTAAACGGGAGCGATGAGTTGCCGAGACGACCTCCAACTCGAAGTAAACCGGACGGATCGATGAACGGAGAAAGCGAACTAATGGAGCGAGACTTCCTGACATGCCCATTGCGTCTAATCTCCTTTAGGTCCGACCACAAACTTGCCAGCTGAACGTGTCGAACAAGAAGATGCGTTCCTTGCTGTATGTCAGAAACCGTGAGTCCAGGATGCCTAAGACGATGAAAGAATTTATGCATGTAGGCGAATGTGCGCTGCATGCCAAAGAAAGAATTAGCAAATTTGCATCCGGACGTGAGATCGGCATGCGGAGGCGCGATCAGCAATACACGCTTGCGAAGCTCAATGGTCGGAGCTTCAGAAACGGCAGATACAGGCCACTCATCCTTAGAACCTAACAAAAACGAGGGGCCGTGAAACCACAGCTCTGACTGGATGAGGTGGCTGGGAAGCGAGCCTCTGGAGAGGATATCAGCGGGGTTCAACAATGTGGTAACATAGTGCCATTCCAACTCCTGAATTGTTGCCACTCGATTTTCCACGAAAACCTGGAATTTGGCTGGCTCATCCCGAATCCAAGATAACGCCGTAGACGAATCCGACCAGCAGTAAAACTGACCTGGGAAAATTCCCGTCTCCTTTAAGTTCCTCATAACCTTCGCAAGCAAATGGGCTCCACTCAATTCCAGCTTTGGAATCGACAATGATTTTAGTGGCGCCACTCGAGACTTTGAGCACAAAACATTGCTCGACGACTCCCCTTGCCTGGGCCTGGACACGACATATATGCAAGCACCATATGCTTCCATGCTGGCATCACAAAATCCATGAACCTCTAAAATTGTGTTGGAATGATGGACAACGCGAGGAAAGGAAATGCGAGAGATGCTTGCCAAACTGCTTCTCAGGTCAATCCAAGTTGAGTGCAGCGCTGTCGGTGGGCTTTCATCCCAGTCCAAATGTTCTCTCCAAAGCTGCTTAAGAAAGATCTTGCACTTCACAATAACAGGATTAATCAATCCAAGAGGGTCGTAGAAACGCGCAATAGTTGACAAAACGGACCGCTTGGAGGGCTTTGAATTCGCGTCCAGCGCGGACAAGGCAAACAGCAGCTGATCTGACTCAGGGTCCCAAGCTAAACCAAGAGTTTTGGTAATGTCGCTTCCATCATGAAACCGCAGAAATTTCTCCACGTCGTCCTCTGGAATTCCATCAAGGACCTCTTGGTTACTCGAGCACCATTTTCTAAGCTTAAAGTTACCGCAGGACAGCAGACTTGAAGTTTGGTGCATCTTTTCCTTGACCTCTGCGACCGAGTTGCCGCCAGAGATGAGATCATCAACATAGAACTCCTGTTGCAGAGCAGCTGAGCCAAGAGGGTAGGGATTACCCTCGTCAATGGCCAGCTGGTACATTGCGCGGACCGCTAAGAACGATGCAGCCCTCGTACCATATGTGACGGTGTCTAATGTGTAGACCTGAACCTCGGACTGGATGGAATCTCGCCATAGGATGCACTGGAGAAAATTGTCGGGTGGAGATACCTTTACGCAGCGGTACATTTTACAAATGTCACCAGTGAGAGCGACGGGATATGTGCGGAACCGGATCAGTATGTTAAACAATGCTGGCTGAATAACAGGACCTGTCATCATCACATCATTTAAGGAGAATCCAGTTGATGTAGCTGCAGAGCCATCGAAAACGACGCGGAGTTTTGTCGTGGTACTATCCTCCTTTAAAACGCAGTGATGAGGCAGAAAATACTTGCAGAGGCTACGTGAGTCAGGATGGACTTTGGACATTTGCATTAAATCAGTATACTCTTTCATAAAAGCTGAGTAACGTTCCTTGAGCGCGGGACTACGATCCAGTTTTCGCTCCAAGCTGAGAAATCGTCGATACGCCTGAGTATAGGACTCTCCCAAGTGATCAGAATCATGCTTTAAAGACAGCCGAACAAAGTACTCCCCTGATGGCAACCGTGAAAAGTGGTTTACGAAATGCGCCTCACAATCTACTTCTTCCTTTGTACTCAAGCTAGCCTCCACACAATTCTCAACTTCCCAAAACATACGAAGAGTTCGATCCAACCTTGCATTCATTCTATCCTCCGAGTCCGGAGAATTTCGGGTTGCCAAAAGCGACGAGCTTGATACACTCTGTCCACCACCAGATACGATCCATCCAATCCGTGTCTTCTGCAGAAGAGGCAATCCATCTATGAGCTTAATTTGTCCTACGCAGAGAAGGTCATAGAAAATGCTCGCGCCAATGAGCAGATCTACTCGCTGAGGATTAAAAAATGCAGGGTCGGCAAGCTGAATATTGGAGGGAATGTTCCAATCGGCTACATTAACTGCCAGACTTGGTTGGCTATCTGTGATTGTGGGAGCGATGAGAGCAGTGAGTGTGGTCGAATAGTCCGAAGTGCGAGACTGCATGCAAATGCTGACGGTGGATCCCTCAGTGGACACGCTAGTATCGCCCAGGCCAGAAACAAGGGCAGACGATTGAGTTCTCCTAAGCTGAAGCTGCTGGGCGAACCTGGAGGTAACGAGATGAAGCTGAGATCCTGAATCTAGAATAGCGCGACAAGGAACCAAAATGCCAGATCGATTCTTCACCAAAACAACAGCTGTGGCCAGCAACACAATATCGGAGTGGAGACCTTGGGCAGCAAGAGAGGTAGACGCATGAGACGGCACACTGCTGGCAGAATCCTGAACCGGCGTAGCAGCTCCTGGTTGTACTGCTCGTTCTGAATGAGAAACAGCTGGGGAGCTTTGCGCTATAGATGAGTCGAAGTGCAACAAGGTATGATGCCTCCTTCCGCAAACTCTACACTAGCCACCTGTGCATGCACGAGTCCGATGACCCGATTTTAGGCAGTTAAAACAAAGTGACAGCTTCTTCACTTCCTTGTGACGCAGAAAAGGGGATAAATTTGTGAAGATGCTGCACGAGTATATTCCGTGGCCCGCTGAATGGCAGAAAGGGCATCCAGACGGGTCGGCGGAAGAGTTAGAGGCAACAAAGGTTTTCTTTAGGTGTGTAGACTGGCTTTTTCCCACCTGAGCGCTACCAGCGTGTGTCGCTATAGCGTATTGCACGTTCTCCATCTTCTGGCATCGCTTCTCCAGGAAATCGTAGAATTCCCCAGCTGTTGGTATCCTGTCCGATGACGCAGTCTCTTCCCATTTGGTTTGTGTCTTCTCATCCAGCGATTAAGCAGCGGAATATTAGATGGCTGCAGTCTTACTGAACTTGCACTTTAACTGTTCTTGTTTGCACAAAATGTATTTGTTAAACGGCACAGAAACGAATGTCTTATACGATTTTTATAGTTTTTAAACGAAACGCGATTAAAAGTTGTAGTTAAATCACGTCGGGGTCACCAATGTTTGAGATGCCAAACTTTTTTGGCACCTATATTTATCCAAAAAATAAGTTCGAGTTTGATTTAAAACGTTATAATGTTTATTTATACAGGCGGCTAGTTGAAGCCAATTGCTCGCTCTTTTGCCCAACCAGATAAATGTCACAAGCGGGGGTTCAGTATGCAACCTATGCGGCGAGAGATTAGCATAGAACTAATTGGGCCACGACGGCCGATCAATCCAAAAGCCGAAGCGGCAGGTGCAGAGCGCCCTTTAACAGGGAGAGCGCAGCAGCACTGCCGAACGCTGGGGACATACATAATCTTAGTTTCGAATACTCTTATACACCTAGTTACAGCTACTTTTAACATTGTCATATACGCTTAAGTAGCCGCTGGCCCGAACAATAGATGTAGATGTAGATAGCAAATGTAGCAAAAATAATGTAAAATGTAAAATTTTTTTTAAAATTCCTAAAAATTTTGCTCAAAAATTGATATACTGACTGAGTACGGGTATAAGTAGAGTCGCGTCCCCAGAAGCGACTCACACGTTCCTTCTCGTTTAATCCTCTTATTATGTGAAATTGAAGGCCCAGATCAAACTTTTGAGGATTTCGAAGATGAATTTGACGTTTCATGTTGTTCGTGTGATGAAAAAATTGAAAGTGAATAAAATTCCTATAAATATTACCTATGTATTTAGTTTTTAGCTCCTAATTTCATCAAAATTATGTTTTTTCAGTAGTAAAACTTTATTTGTATGTATAAAAGAGTATTATAGTCAATAAATATTAATATATATATTCAGTTTTATCATTAAACTTAAAAAAAAAATATTTTTTTTTTTAATTTATGGTTGGTGTCCCGCCCCTATTTTTCCAAAAATGTTTCGAGAGGTACATGTACATAACATTAATAAAAAATTGCATCGAAAAATATTGCTTAGCTTAAAAGGTATTACCCGACAAATTGGAATTTACCCCATAGTGCACTGTGATACACGTGTACGTGAGCGGCAGCGCCTTTTCCTATGCACAACAGATAGGGCCGTGCCGAGCCCTGATATAGCCCATTCAATATTTATGGTCTTTATCTTAAGCTTCTTAGCATCAATGATAGCCTACTTACTGTTATTCAGTTTGAGCTCCAAATCGAAGAAAAATGGGAATTATTTTACTGTGTAATTATATATTTCCTTACTATTTCAGAAATGCGTGAACTTGTTCCTCCAATTATGAATGAAAAAACTACTAAGCTGATGATCAGAGCAGGAGATCCATTAGTAGTTGCATGTGTGGCATATGCAAATCCAAAACCTACCTACAGGTAAGATGCATTTCAAAGTTCAAACATCCTCTCAACAAGAGGAAGACCATTTTTCATGCGAGGTTGTGTCAGAAAACCCGATC
This sequence comes from Drosophila ambigua, assembly GCA_018150905.1. Classification (NCBI taxonomy): domain Eukaryota; kingdom Metazoa; phylum Arthropoda; class Insecta; order Diptera; family Drosophilidae; genus Drosophila; species Drosophila ambigua. The sequence goes on from JAECWS010000082.1 coordinate 977,131, forward strand.
TAGAGGTCGAACAACTCAAAAGAGCAAAACGCGCTTGAAGACTTAGGTACTGAATATGCAAAGAGCAAGTTATAATTAAAAAGCATCCAAAAAGGTAGATGTAATAAATACCGAAAACAGAATCAACGTAAACACAGTTTACTTGTTAATCAAGCTGAAAGATGCATTCCCCATAATTTGGTTCAGCAACACGAAAGCAATGCAAACATTCTTTCCGAAATAAACGCTCTCGATTCTACATTTGTCAAGAACTTGTTTCACGTATGACCAAAATGGATCGAAGAGAGTGGCGAAATGCATAGTTCGCGTAGTTCAAGCGTTGGTATGGTATTTTTTTAGTGGAGACACTATCGCTTTCTCTGCCAGCAATCGACAATAGACGTTACATTTTTCGATTGCTCGAATATAAAGGCAACACCGGTATGTTTTACTGGATGTGTCTGCGAATCCGTGTACTTGAACAGCTGAGCATCCACTGGCAAAAGTTTACCTTGGAATGGTCACTGTTTGATGATTTAGCAAATTCTTCTTAAAGCCTTCCCAACCTGACTGCAATGACATCGAAATCGATTCATACCATTCCAATTGAAGTTGCCAAAGTCTTTGTAGGAGTATCTTTGACGTTATTCCAATGGGGCACAGCAATCCCAAAGGATCAAATTACTGAAAGAATTGTGCGCTTAGTGGGAGTCAATTCCGTAAAACTCTCATCTAAATGAAAGCGAAATGTGTCTGCATTTGGAATCCACCGCATGCCTAAGGCTTTGGTCGAATCGGAATCATTGAAATTAAGGTATTTTCCATTTCAATCCGTTTGGCTAGTTGTGGATGGTTTGAAAACCACTTAGACAGCTGGAAACTGCCGTAATTGAGAATTTCTGACACTTGATTATACATGACATTCAACGTGTCAATATTATCGCTTCCAGTAAGCATGTCGTCCAATTAAAAGTCGTTGCAAATTATGTAGGAACCAATCTTATGTGTGTCACTATGACGAAGTCCAATTTCTTGCAAGCAACGAACGGCAAAATATGGATCTGAAAATGTTCCTTAGGTTACCATATTTAATCGAAAAATCAGATGGCTTCTCTCGTCATATTATGAGTTCAAATTTGCAATCGTCTTCAGCCTATACACTTGCCTATACATTTTCGATAAACCAGCTGTTAAGAAAGGGGATCGAAAGAAGATCCCAGTATAAGGGGATCAGATTTTAGGGGAAAACGAACTTCAAACCATCCTGAATCCAAATTAGACACGTTTTTTCCAAAGTAGCCCTCACAAGGAATTTGTTCTGGTGAATATGTTACAGATTCTTTATTTCCTGGAGCAGGAAAACTAATTCAAATCTAATAAAACCCCCGCCTGATGGACTTGACCAAATCGATCGCGAACGTTTATAACGTTATAACTTGTTTAAATTGAGCAGAATGGCACGACGGTTTCTCGATAGAAGAACCTTCCCCTTGCTGGTCGCGCACTTCTATATGTATACCGATTAAGTAGAGTGTGATGCGAATTTGAGCACATTCTACACTTGGCTGCTGTGCAGCCTGAATCAATTATTGACCTCAAGGCAGACGCAGAATTTTTACTGACAAAAGGGATTTCAAAGAGCTAGGCTAGAGTTTCAAACGAGAAGGAACGTGTGAGTCGCTTCTGGGGACGCGACTCTACTCTACTTATTATACGACTTATACCCGTACTCAGTCAGTACATAAATTTTTGAACTATCAGGGGTGCCACAGAAATCACTAGTGAAACTACGATAGTACAACGATACACCCCATTTCTTGGGCGCCAAACAAAACAAATTACTCGACAACTCTAGCAGTTGTCTGGCAAATATCAACTAACTATGCCTGGCAGATATCAGCTGTTAAACAAAAAAAACAAACCTCTGAATTGATTTTAGTTAAAGTTAAGAAAAACCCAATTTTTACCGTCTCGGTTGGTATGAACTTAAATCCTGAGTTGTTATCCTCCATCGAAATTTTTTCCCTCCTTGCCAATCTTTCTAGGGATTTTATCGCGATATTTGACCTTATGTTCTTCCTGATTTCCTCATCTGAAAAACCTAGTGGAACACCTTTGATTATAACAAAGGATTCGACATAATTCCGTGGTATAAATGACGATATTCCAGAAAAGATCTCACTTTTCAGGATATGCAGCATGAAGGTACATCAATATATTCCAAAAGTGCCCCAGTGTTTTAACTGTGGCAGAATTGCACACACTTCGGCCAGATGCAAATCGGCGAGAAGGTGCAGCAAATGTGGAGTGGGAGATTGCACGGTTCTAAAGTGCATTTTATGCAATGAGAAGAATCATTCAGCCAGGGCTATCCCTGTTGCCCGGTATGGGAAAAAGAAAATGACATTAATATTATTATGACAATGAAGAAAATAGCAAGAAAGGAAGTGCTCAATACCTATTCAGTCCATCAGAATTATTCACAGATAGAATATTATGAGGTAAATTTTCCCAAATTAGACAGAACTGAGGAATATATACAAAATAAAAACATCAAAGCCAATGAAATACTCAAAAATCATAGTTAAGCTAGCAGAGTAGTTCAGAGACCAACCATTCCCATACAGAAACCACATTTTCAGCTAGAAGCTTTCACAAATGATACCAGTGACCTTATACCGGTCGCTGGTAATCAGAATTCAGAAGAAAACAAATTTACTATCCAGCAGTTTATAAGCATGTTGTCGCAGTTCAGTTCAGCGAGTGGCATACGAAATATGTCCAAAAATTACACCAACACTAACGAAAATACAACGAAAATACCACAAAGGAAATATAGGACACCAACAGAGGAAAATGAAGAAAGTTTAAAGTCTTGACGTGAATATGAAGTGCTTACAGCATAATATTCAATCGATTAAAGCAAACAAAAATGATCTCGAATTCTTTTTAAATAACGGAGACTTCAGTATTGCCATTCTGGCTGAAATTTTTTCTCACGATCTCAGTTTCAGGAAATTAGCTAACTTCAAACTAATAGAAAAATACAGGGAAACAGGGAATACAGGCAAATGGAGGCGAAGCGATCGCATACAGAAACGATCTTAAAATGAAAAAGATACCCTATGAATCAGATAAGAACATTGTTATTGCAAGCACTACCCATAATAAATGAAATCTTTTTATCGCTTCCATATATTTTGAACCAACGACATCGATTGAAACCTTTAAGCAAGCTATAAATAACCTTCTGGAAAAATTAGACCCCTTTGAAAATTCAATTGTGGCAGGGGATTTTAACGCTAGACACATAGGTTTTGGTGACACAATAGAAAAGGGGCTTTTTTAAGGCAAGCGATGAACAATGCAGGATATGCTCTGGTAAACGATCGATGTGCTACATTTAGGAGAAATGTAGATTCAATTGCAGGGTCCGTCTTGGACCTCACCTTTGTAAAGGGTATTAAAGTTGAGAAGTGGAATTGTGAGAAACTGTTTCTGGGAGGCAGTCACCACCAACCCTATAAGTTTTGAATTGTTTGGAAGAGGAAAAAAGCTAAGTAAGTTTCTAGCTAAAAACAAACTAATTAAAATACTGGGTAAAATAGATACAAAAAAAAACATAGGAGACCAAATGCATGCAACATGAAATCAATGCTGCTACCTTTGAAGTTGACAATAAATGGCCGAAGCTATGGTCGGATGAGAGGTTAGCCAAAATATTAAACGAATTCTCCGAGGCCCAAAAAAAAGCATGTTCGGAGCCAACTTTTCAGAATTATTGCAAGGCAGTAGATCTAAAAATCAAATGAAAGAAGGCAGTCAAAATAGCAAAAAAAAACTAGCTACGTCAGGAAACTAACAGAGCTCAATGTGAAGGCAAATATTAGGGAAGCCTTGAATTTTCTAGCTAACCTTGAAAATTGCCACATAGAAACTCAAGAACAATTTGATTTAGAAAAAGCTGACTCGTACTTAGAATGGCTAAAAGAACAAGTACCTGCTGAAGCCAGAAGCATTGATGCCACATTGCATGCATCAAAAGAAAATGAGAATCCGAAATTTGCTCTTGAAGATCTAGAAATGGTCCTAGGTCCTAGGCTTTTTTTACCCCAAGGATCATGTCTTTCATCACTACTTTTTAATTTCTACAGCAAAAGACTACATCAGGTAGGGGACTGCAATACACAAATCATGCAATTTGCCGACGACTTTATATTGGTGTCATACGGGTATAATATTCTGAAAAACAAATTAAACGATTTTAGCCTATTATGTGGCGATCTGGGCTTCAGTTTCAATCCCAGCAAATCTGTGATTATGAACATGGGAAGGGAAGGTGGAAGGTCTCTGAACATAGAAGTTAAAAATGTTCTAATACCAGTGAAAAAAAGCTTTTTATTTCTAGGCAGGCTTATAAGTTCCAACATGTCTAATACCAGTCATATAAAAATGGTAAAAGAGGTAACTAGGAAAAGTATTAGGTTTATACAGGCTTAGCGACAACTATCAAGTCGGGACTGAAACCTAAGACAAGCGTAAATATCATCAAAACGTTTATAAGAAGCAAGCAAGAATATGCAATCAACAGCTTCTCTGACATGGGAGTTGGTTCCAATAAAGACATGGAAATTGCACAGGCAGGAGTGCTGAGAAGGTGTGTAGGTGTGCCTCCTGATACAAGCAAGCACGAAATATTTGTGTTGGCGGGAATAATGCCTCCAAGTTTCAGGGCTAAGTGGCTTACAGCCAAAGAACTTTTTAAGGTCAAGAAGCTGAATCCCAGGATGTTCGAAAGTATAAGACTATCAAAAGCAAAGTCGAGTTGTACCTTAGAATAATTTAAAACTTTCTTCGACAATACACAAAGATGTGATAATTATAAAAAAAGAAATAATAAAGAACAAAGAAGAATACTCGGGGGAGGAAATCAGAGCCAAATTCTCTGTAATTTTGGATAAATATTCAAAAGAAGGCTGGAATATTCTGTCCACAGATGCATTGGTCATGCAGGTATAGGAATTGTAGAGTTACCTAGTGGTAATATATATAAATATAGAACAGTAACTAGGCTTTCATCAGTAGGGGCCGAACTAATAGGTATAAAAAAAGCGAGTGAGATAAGTGCCAATGGATACAAGAAAGCCGTTATTTTTTGTGATGGTCTAGGAGCGATAAAACTAGTAAACAATAAACAAACAGACTCATACATAGTAAGAGACATTCACAATATTATCGACACATCAGGCATGCAACAATTGGATATTCTATGGATTCCAGGGCACAAAGGGGTAACGATAAACGAAAAGGCTGATAGGGCAGCAAAAGACGCCATACGAGAAGGGGAAACCATTTACATACAATTTAGTGTGAAAGAAGCCTTAAGGGAAATTAAAAACTCCTTGGAACACAAGTGGAATGAGGAGAATAAACAAAAATGTAGTAACAAGTGCACCAGCTTAAGCGAAATCTTTCCAAACATACCCAAAAAACCATGGCACTATAATTTAAAATGGAATGCAAAAAGCATAAAGACTTATTGTCTTTGATGACTGGATACACGTACGGCAAAGCCTTTCTATACAAAATTAAAGCGATTGATTCGGATATCTGTGAGACATGTAATGTCACATAATCCGCTGAATATCTGCTTTTTAAATGCCAAAGATTCGTCCGTCTCAGGGATAAGTATCGAATTTTTAAATATTATAAGTATCTAAATGAACTCTAAATCAAAAAAGAGCCACTCCACCTCAGAGAACTGGCACAGTTTATAAAAAGCGCTAATATGGACTTTTAAGCAATTTGTAATAAATCATTTTAGATTAATAAAGAATAGGGAAGTGACTTTTTACAAGCAAGCTCGCTGACAGGAAGTCTGTACAGGCCAAGGGGGGAGGACTGTTTAAAAAAAATAATCAAATAAATAACAATAAACAACAACCAAATTACCATAAATATACAAATTTTACAAACAAGATTTAAACAAAAAATTCGGAGGTTTACACACTTTGATCTATTTGTCAAACTCTCAAGATCTCACTAAACATCAAGCGTCCGAACCTGAATAATCGGACAATACACAATTTTTCACAATTTACACCCAACACAAAATCTGGAGATATAGTTTTCGTCTCATCAAGCGTCATTTCCTGTAAAGCTAGACAACAAGTCACACACCAGTATCTGATAAATGTGGCAACACAGCTGCGATCAAACCCCTGTCATCCATGCGATGATTTAATCAAGAAAAAAAAAAAAGTTAAGATAAATGCCTATAGCGAGAATTCTGGCTATCTAACAGGTACGGAAGCAGCAGATTAGAAAAGATAAATGTGTGCTGCGTTCTTCATAATTTATGCCGCGAGCAAAAGAATCAGGAGTTTCGTGTTGTGGAAGCTAATGAAAGACGCGCAGCAGTTGGCGCTTTACCAAATTTTGATCAGCCTGAACCAACTTCACGAATTCGGGATAGCATAGAAGCTTCTTTAAGATGACTTTAATGATTTTGTATGTGGATGTTTTTATTAATAAATAAATGTATTTAGTTTTGCCAGGTATGTATTTTTATTATTTCTAAATTTCGTCACTATAGCTAAAACTAATTTATCTAATATTAAGTTTGTCCTTTTGCGCTCCTGCAACATCTCCTGTGCGTTTTTCTTGAGCTTCACCAGCGCCTCCTTTATTTCTTTTAAGACCAGAGTCTCATTGCCCCCATTGCAACCAGCCTGTGCTTGCACCATCCATCCGTGATCTTTTTGGGGACGGCTCTTCTTCGTTCTCCTTCTCTTCAGCGCACTGCAGGATGCCATATGTTCTGGCACCAGCCACGCCATCCACCGCCTCGAACATATTGCAGAGAAGGGCTATCTCCTCCTCAGTGGGAGTGAGTGCCACATGCTTAAAAGGCCCACCTCCCGTGGCTCTGGTCTCCCGACTGGTATGAGCAATTTTTCTTTTGATGGCCAGCCTCCAGTCTTTCCATACCTGTAAAAGGCAATGGTCAATAAAATATCCTATTTCCTATTTTAAACCTACTTACAATTCGCCACTCCGCAGTTTTAATTGGAGGGCCCAAAGCATTCAGCTGAAGCGCCAAGTCCTCCCAAGCTGTGCTTACAATTGCGGACAATATCCGGACGCTCCTTCATAAATTAAAAAAAAACCTGCATCCTGACTTGGAGTGCGATGCTTTACCCTTAAAAAAAATGTATAGTGTATAACAATTAAACGAAAACCAAACAAAATTTACTTACATTTTGAGCGCGTACTCTTCTTTTTTGTTGGCTTGTATTATTCTTTTTTTTTTTGTCAGCAGATGACATTTTAAAGCGATGCCACCTGGCAGAACTACAAATGACTACAAATGTTTTCACAATTTGCAATGAGCTACTTTTTGTAATGCTTAATTAAGAAAAACAGAATGCTTTCAATATAATTAATATTAAATATATTGCTCCGAATTCTACTTAAAAAAGGTGGCATTACTGTATTAACTTCGAAAGTCCGAATCGCTCTAGGCCACCTTGGTCTGCAGCGGATTGAGAGCGTAATCGTTAAGTGAAAATTCAGTCAGCGGATTGAATAGTGATTTACTAAAATGCTCATTTTATTAACTTAACATGTATCAAGTTTAATTGGTTAACCACCAATTGAACAACCTTTATGGTAAAGTAAGATTCGAATCGTTTTAGGTGTGTGTTTATGGGTGTATCTAATCAAATCGCTGGATAAATTGTGAGCGATTTTGATTCCGCTGAAAAATCGGGGTGTGGCACGGCGGAATGGAATTGAGGTGATTTTCTAGCGGAAGTGATTTCTGTGGCACCCCTGTATATGTAGAATTGAAAAAAATTTTACATATCACATTTTTATATCCGTACTCAAAAAAGAGTTAAGGGGTATATTAGATTTGTGGTAAAAGTGGATGTGTGCAACGCAGAGAAGGAAACGTTTCCGACCCCATAAAGTATATATATTCTTGATCAGCATCAATAGCCGAGTCGACTAAGCCATGTCCGTCCGTCTGTCCGTTTCGATGAGCGCCTGGATCTCAGAGACTATAAGAGCTACCCAACCAAATTTGGTTTCCAGACTCATGTGATATCACACTGCTACAAGTGTGTTTCAAAATTTCGCCCCACCCCCTTCCACCCACGCAAAGAAAGAAAATCTGTGGCTGGCACAATTTTCAAGATACGATAAAACTAAAAACGCAGTATCGTAGAGAATGCCCATATCTACTAGGTTGCCGAATCTGAATCAGATCGAATCATGATTATAGCCAGAATGAAGAAATTATTTTTCAGTTGCTTCCCCCGCCTCTATCAGCAGGAGACCCGTTACTCTATCTCTTTCTCGCTCGCACACTCTGCCGCGTTCAGTGCGCGAGCAACTCCTAGCGGAGAAGATGTAGAATCTAAATGGTACAAGTAGAATCTACATGTTAGATTTATAATATACATTGTAGATGTAGATGTAGGTAACAGATGTAAATGTAAACAATTTTTTCTAATTCTAAAATTTTACAAGATCATGCTCAAAAATGTATATACTGACTGAGTACGGGTTCCCCAGAAGCGACTCACACGTTCCTTCTCGTTTTTCTATATCTGTTGTCTACATATAACATGTATATTTTACATGTACCATTTCTATTATACATCTTCTCCGCTAGCAGGCACTTGCGCACTGAACGAGTAAGAGTGTGCGAGCGAGTCTCTTGCTGGAGGAGGTGGCGGAAGCAACTGAAAATTAATTGCTTCATTCTGATCCGATCCGATTCAGGTAGATCTGATAGATATGGTCATTCTCTACGATATCACGTTTGTAGTTTTATCGTATCTTTAAAATTGTGCCTGCCACAGATTTTCGTCCTTTGTGATTTCGGAAGGGGGCTGGTGGAAATTTTGAAATACACTTGTAGCAGTGTGATATCACATGAGTTTTATAGTCTCTGAGATCTAGGCGCTCATCAAGACTAACAGACGGACGGACAGACGGACATGTTTCTTATAGCGAAAGCTGTTTCATCAAAATAAGAAAATAAATAATATTGGTTGGTTTACATGTTGCTTAAAAAAAAAAAAACCAACTTGGAGTCAGAAGTAGACAACGGGCTTGACTTCATTCTTGACATCCTGCGCTCTATTCGTTCTTCTTGTATTTTCTTCCTTCTAAGAAGATCCCTTGCTATTAATCTGACGACTGGCATTTTTCTATCAAATTTGTTCAATTTAGAATGCAAGTAATTGAAGGACGTTCAATATATAATGCAAAGAATTGACGTTTAACAAGTCAGTCACAGACAACCGAAAAAAAAAAATTGGCAGGGTTGTCATTCAACATTTTAATTGACCGGGCAAAAATTTTAATTTGGTTCAGAAAATGCTCAAAGATTATGAGCGAAGAGTGGCCAAATGCAAAAGTTGCTTTGGGTAACTTTATACAAAACACCTCTCAGATCTCTAATGAAAAGCAATAAAATAAAATAAAATTTTAGAATAGTTTTTCTAAATTTATTTTAATGCGAAAAAAAAGAAGAAACCGAGTTTGGTGGCTGCAAATTTTATATATTAATAACGAAACGGAGGGAGACTAAAAAGGGACGTGCGCTCGAATTCAATAATCTTTATCGACTCCTTTTTTCCTTCTCGTTATAAAATATTCTTAAGCCTAACTTATCTAGGGCGGCGAAGCGGGGCGAATTCGCCAAGAACGAGAGAGAGCTTTATTGCGCTCCCGCTTCGCCCTAAACTATCTTACAATAGACTTCAAATTTTCTCCAAATAAAAACACTGCGTCTTGACGCGACACCGGCCCCGTTGAAGGCCTGTGGGACTTCAACACATTGGCAGAAGCGCCAATTTATGGATCGGCCTCCTGTAGACCGCTCCGCTGCTCATCCTGAGGTCGACCACCCTGACCTTTCCGTCCTGCCCGGCGTGTGTTGCGACGACCCTTCCGAGGAGCCCCTGTTGGGGCGGAAGGTTGTCCTCTGCGACGATGACGAGGTTGCCTTCCTCGACGTTGGGCTGCTCCTGGTGCCACTTTCATCTTATTTGCAAGCCCAGCACATACTCCCGGGACCATCGCTGCCAGAACATTTGCCTAGTTGACGAGACAAGCCGCCATCGCCTTAAGCAACTCATACCCTCCTGGTCCGGGGTGCTGGGGGTGCGATGAGTGGCCCGCCTGTCAGCAGGTGCCCGGGAGTCAGGGCGTCTCCGTCGCTTGGGTCGGGGCTTATTGATCCCAGAGGGCGCGAGTTTAGCACCGCCTTGATGCCCACCATCACGCTCTCCAGCTTCTCGGCGGTGAAGAACGCGCTTCCGGCCGACCTCAGCAGGAGGTTTTTGGCCGACTTCACTCCTGCTTCCCACAGTCCGCCCATATGCGGAGCTCGATGTGGCAGGAAGGCGAACTCGCAGCAGCTTCTCGCTGCGAACTCTCGAATTGAGTCCGCTTCCGTCTCCAGCGTCCTCCTCAGTTCGTCCAAGTGGCGACATGCTCCGACGAAATTTGTCGCGTTGTCGCAGTTTGAAAAGCCAATAAGAAGGAGTTGGTCGTTAGATCGGAGACAATTTCTAGATGAACCGCCTTGGACGCAAAACACACAAATAACGCTATGTAGGTCTTATAAGGGGGCCTACCACGAATTTTTAGTGTCGTATAGACTGGGCCACAAAAATCAACGCCACATACTGCGAATGGGCGGAGAGCACGGAGCCGGTCTGCGGGTAGATTTCCCATCATTTTGGAGGCGAGGCTTGCATTTAAAGCAGCGAATGCACGACCTGGCCATTGCCCTGCAGACCTCCTGAGCGTTTACTATCCAAACACGCTGCCTAAGGATGCTCACAAGTGCTCGTGGGCCGGCATGAAAATTCGTTTGATGCAGATGGCGAACATAGGTCTGCACAAATTGCGAGCGTTTTGTCAACAGCAAAGGAAACTTGGCATGGTATGACATAGGAGCGTTAACTAGTCGCCCCCCAACTCGCAACAACGAAAAGGAGCACCAAGTCCCCATTTCTTCGTTGATGAAGGGATTCAATCGCTGAATACTGGGGCCTAACCTGGTGCCTTTACGAACCCTTTCGATCTCTTCCTGATACTCGTTTTTTTTGGATGAGCTCGACATTTTTGTGAAAAGCCTCATCGTACTCTACTGGTGACGGAGTGACTTCAAATTTAAGACTTTTGTCTTTACATTTTCGGATGAAGCGGAACACGTAAACGAACACTCTTAGCAGCTTGAGGTGTGATGAGTATCCCTCGATAATTTCCACTAAATCATTTGATTTAGCGGCCACGGTCAGTCCGACCGCATTCTTCCTGGTTTCCAGCTTCAGCTCTTCCTCAGAAACCTCGGAAGTGGGGATTTCTGGGCCAGCTTTCTTCTTCTTCGTTCAAAAACGCTGGTCCACTAAACCAGATCGACTGCGAAATCTCCTCAATGTCACAACCTCTCGAAACTATGTCTGCTGGGTTCTGTTTAGTTGGAACATGCCGCCACGTAGCATCATCTGACCACTCCTGAATCTCAGGGTGGGATCGGATCCAATGAAGGGTCACTTCCGAATCCGACCAACAGACCATTCGTTCAATCGGCACCTCGAGTAGCGATTTGAGTCGGTGACAGAGATCTGCGAGAAGGTGAGCGGCACATAACTCAAGCCTTGGAAGCGTTTTCGTCTTGAGCGGCGCTACTTTCGACTTTGCGGTCAACAACGAGACCTTGAAACCTTCTGCAGTCTTACTACGGATATAGACGCATGCTCCATAAGCTCTCATGGAGCCGTCGGCAAAGGCATGTACTTGTATCGGTGACATGGGATCAGTATGCACAAAGCGAGGTATGGCAATCTTCTCCAGCTGACCCAAGGATTCTTTTAGAAAGTTCCAAGATGTTTCCAGATTCATTGGAATTGACTCATGCCAATCTATTTTGTTAAGCCACAGCTCCTGCAGTAGGATCTTTCCCTTGATTACCAAGGGTCTTAACAAACCAAGGGGGTCAAACAGCTTTGATGACACCGATAATATGTTCCGTTTTGTCGCTCGGAGACCCATGACTGAGCTGTCAATTTGAAACCTAAAGACGTCTTCATGCGGTAGCCACGATATTCCCAACGCCTTGGTTGACTCCGAGTCCGAGATCGTTATCGGTTCAACTGTGCTCTCGGATGCTGAGCCACATCAGACTTAATTGTCTTTAACTCCTCCACGCAACCAGGGGAATGAGAGCTTTGCAGACTCACTCAACCTTTTCAAACACCGAATAGCCAAAAATGGGGCAGGTCCAGTCCCATATGTTATAGTGTTGAGCTGCTATATTCTCAAGAACTCAGATGGGTCTCTTCTCCACACGATCAACTGAAACTGCCTGTCCGCTTCATTCACCATCACTTGGCGATACATCTTTTTTACATCGGCAGTCAGGGCGAACCTGTGCAGACGGAAGCGAAGCAGAGTTGAGTATAACTCCTCTTGAATAGTCGGTCCGACCATCAGAATGTCATTCAAGGCCACCTGAGATGACGTCTTCGACGACGCATCGAACACGTCGCGAAGCTTCGTGGACGTACTTTGGGGCCGAAGGACACACTGATGTGGAATTACGTAGTGTGGAGCAGAAGGACAAGTATTGTCAGTCGGCGACATATGACCTAAGGAGAGGTACTCTTCCATGAATTCCAAGTACATTTTCTTCAACTCAGGGTCGCGGGACAATCTTCTTTCGAGCGACAAAAACCGCCGTTTAGCAATCTCGAAGGAATTGCCTAAGCAATTTGGATCGGATTTAAACGGCAGCCGTACTTCAAACCGACCTGAAGGCAAGACTTGAGTAGTCTTTCTATAATGCTCCTCACATAACTTGTGTTCAGGAGTTAAGGGCTTTTTAGAAGATGGCAATTCTTCTAGTGACCAAAACTTTTGTAGTGTGTTGTCGATAGACACCACTGACTCTTCTCGACAACTCAGACAGTTCCTCGCTTCCTGGGTGACAGTCACCTTTGGACTGTATCTTCCAGACACAATCCAACCGAGAAGCGTTTTCTGCAGAGTTGGATAGTCAGGACCTTGTCTAATTTGACCAACCGATAAGAGTTCGAAAAATGACTCTGCACCTATCAACATATCTATTCTTTGTGGCTTGTAGAAATATGGGTCTGCAAGAGGTAGGTTCTTCGGGATTTTCCAGTCACTCACATTAAGTGCGTGATCAGGGTGGTATCCCGAGATTGACTTCAGAATCCAGAAATCGACTGAGAACTCACTACCATTGATTCGCGACTTCACCACCGTGTGTATCTTTTTCTAGACTTGTGAATTAGATTCTCCAATTCCAAGCAAGTTGATGCACGACTCCTCCCTACGGATCTGTAAGCGCTGTGCCAGGTCCTCAGTTATGAAGTTAGTTTGTGACCCAGAGTCAAGCAGTGCTCGGGCCAAAACATACTCTCCATTTTTAGTTCGGACGCTTACGATCGACGTTGCCAGAATTACTCTATCCAAAGCTGTCGCATGGAGTGCATGCGAAGTGGAAGGGTTACTCTGACTAGGAGGGGGAGAAGAATTCTCTGGGGGTGATGGTAACGCTAAACTTTTATCCACAACTGTGTACCTATGCAATAAGGCATGATGTGAGCGGCCACACACTCGACACTTGCCAGCTTTGCATCGTACCACAGTGTGTCCTTGTTGCAGACAGTTGATGCAGAGCGATGCCGATTTGACAAACTCTAATCTTTGCATCACTGCAAGCCGCGCAAATGGACTGCAAGTAGTCAACAAATGGTCTTTTGCATTGCAGTAACTACATTGTTGGTTTTTAGCATCCGCAGTAGAGCACGCGAATGAGCTCCGATTGTGAGGCTTGCTTGGCACAGCTTTCTGCTCCTGCTTTGGTTTTGCCGATTCTTCGGCCGAAAGATGCTGATATCTGCGATTAAGCATTTTTTCGCAGTCAGCCCAAAGCGGCAGCTTCTCATAATCGAGCTGTTCTTCCCATTTTCGTTTGGTCACAGGATCGACTCTGTTCAAGACGAGATGAATAAGCATTGCATTCGAGATCTTTTGGTCATCGCCTATCGACAACAAGGAACCATATATCGATGAAGTGGTATCGATTAGGTTCCTTAAGGACGATGCAGATTGCTGGGTCATTTTAGGAAGACTAAATAGGGCAGCAATATGGTTCATAAAGATCAGACATTCGTTATCATAGACCCGTTTTAAGCTAGCCATGGCTTTCTCATAATTGCTCTCAGTTACTTGGAACGCCCTTACCGTTCCCAACGCTTCACCAGAGAGGCATGAAAGCAAATGGTTAAACTTTTCGATAACTGGAATGCTTTCGTCATTGTGAACAAGAGTCTCAAACAAAGTAATGAAGCCTTTGAATTCCGAATATTTTCCGCTGAACTTTGGCTACAGAAGCTGATACTGAATGTATTGTATCACTGGCTGTCTTCAAGGCGTCGATAAGCGACATTAGCTTTGCCTTGGTTACAATCGAGAGTTCTTCCAACTCGGCTCCAAAGTCATCGTCACTATCTATTTCTTCGATTGATTCTTGAACTTGGCTTGCCTTGGCTATAGTTGCTTTCAGTACGTCGAGTCTGCACTCGAGCTCTGTCAACTGCAGCGGAATCTCCCCAGCTTCCAGCCGGTCCGCTAGTCGGCGAATGCCTTTGACACGGGAGCTGAGCTTCTTTTTCAGCTCTTCAAGAATAGGCTTATGATCTGATTTGGGATTCATCTTGACTCTCGATACTTAAGTGAATCACTAATCGGGGCTTTTCTCACGATAATATTATTTGCTGCGGCGCAAATTGTCGAAGCAGGAAGGTGTAACAAAATTAGGTCGAAAACAATATACCCGGCGACTAGAGGGTATCGCACCACTTAGCGATCGGTTTAATACGGACCTAGGGTGTTGAAGCCAAATGAGGCGAAAAATGGATATACCCGACGATTAAAGGGTATCGAGGCACTTGGTGATCTGTTGGCGCAGGCGTGCCGACACAAAGCACACAAGAACAACAACAAACAGCAACGGTGACAAGCGAAAACGAAAACGAAAAATTCACCGCTGAAGCTGTGAACATATGCACATGTGTGTGTGTCTAAGCTGTGTTGGCGCTTGTGTATGCTGGGCCTGGCTGACCGACCGATAGACACCCAATTGAATTTCGAGGCACGCTTTGACAAATTGACAGTTGGATCCTTTGCACCAAAACTATATACCCGACGATTACAGGGTGGCGCGTCGCTTGGCGAACGGTTTGACTCAAACGCGCCAAACGAAAGAACACACCAACAACAGCGACGGTCAGCAACGGTGACGAGCAAAAGCGAGAACGAAAATTCACCGCTGCAGCTGCTACGTTGGTATGTGTGCGCTTGGCCAATGACCCAACTATATATTTGCGCAACGAAAACGAGAAAGGGGGAAAGGGGCGACAGTGATTGCAGTTATAAATTATATGTATATACAGTGATGGAAAAAATAATAGAAACGACAATTTTTTTTCTCATTTTTCAAAATTTTCTTCAGTCAAAATTTTTATTTTTTAAGTTTAATAATTTTGATTGATAGTCTATACAGTTATGCATCAAAACATAGCAAAATAATAATTAAAAAAAATTAGTGTAGCAAAAAAAAAATTTAGGGCCTTGAAAAAATAATATAAACGGCCGACTTAAAGCTCAAAAAAAAGTTTTTTATCTTCAAAAAAGTTTACCTACTATCCTGTTAACTTTAAGCTTATATATTTGGATGTGAGACCATCTGAGACCTATGGACTTCACCAGTTCGACATAAATGGATGGACATAACATTTTGACAAAAATTATTCCTATTTTTGGTCCTTTAGCCACCAGTCCTTTTCATTAAGATCTCCTAAAGGTTATCTATAGGATTAAGGGCTGATATTCCATCAGGCCAATCCATCAGGGAAACTTCTTTGTCCAGGAACCATTTCTTGGTCAGCATTTAGGAGTGATTTGGGTCATTATCCTGATCGAACTACCACTTTAATGGTATTTCCTACTCAGAATTATACTGTCGTATTTTACATATTTACATAGTCGGAGGCACATATTTTTTTCTATATCCAAAGTATTGGACCAATAATCGAATGGATAAAGCATCCCCACAACATTATGTGCCCACCACCATGCATACCCGCTGTAGAAAACTCGAAACTATTTTTGTTTGTTTGTTTGATGCCTTTACTTAGGCTTGAGACGCGGGAATTAGCAGTACAGACCAGAGCTGTGGGCGGCGATAAAGGGCGATCAAAAAATAAACCGTGCGAAACGAAGTTCAATTTACGAGTGCTTTATTCCCACGCATCGCTTGTCGGCTATGCTGCGGGCGTGTAGTTACATGTTGCTTGGATTTACAGTGGCGGGACTTCATGCCGTAACCTTACGAACTACATTACATTTCATACATAACTTCATTGCTTTCTACTTATTGACTATTATTCTATGGTGTAACGACATTCCGGCCGCCTTAAACGACCGCACGTCGGGCTTCAACGTATCGGCAAAAGTGCCAGCTTATGGATTGGGCGTCTAATCACGCCCCCTCCTGGTCGCACCTCTGCCACCCTGACCTTGCCGTCTGCTCCCACGACGACGCTGGTGACCCTGCCGGTGATCCACTGCTGCGGCGGCGTATGGTCGTTGTGGACCACCACCATGGCGCCGACCTCGATGTTGGCCTCTGGGGTTTGCCATTTGCTGCGTCCCTGCAGGTTGTAGTCCTTCGACCAAGCCTGCCAGAACCGTCGTTTGAGCTCGGAGAGTAGTTGCCACCTCTTGGTAAAGGTGGTACCGCTGCTCCGTCCGTCTGGCTCGCAACCTTGCGGCAGCGAACGAAGGGGCTGGCCGATCAAAAAGTGGCCTGGCGTAAGCACCTCTCCGTCGTTTGGATCCGTACTGGCTGGAGTGAGCGGCCTGGAGTTCATGATGGCCTCGGCCTCGGCCAACACGGTCTTCACCTCGCTCTCGGGGAGCGCGGCGTCCGCGACCTGCCGCACGATCAGCTTCCTAAACTCTTCAGAGAAGACGCTTCGCTGAACCAGCTCCATAAATTTTAGAGACGATTGCTGCAACTCCTTTGCAGTTAGCTCCCTGTAACGTTCCTTGTTCTTGCCGATATTAGCAAATCGGTATACATACGCAAAAACTCGAACTAATTTGGGGTACGACGAAACACGAGAAAATATTTCATTTGAAAACGAGTTCGCAACGCCAATTAGAACCTGGGCGGACCGTTTCGCCTCGGAGTTCTTCACATCATCTGGGATGTTAAAATGCGGGTTGTCTGGCCAACAATGCTCAGGCTCATATAAAAATTTCGGACCTTCTAGCCATATGGACTCCAGGAGCTCAGGCACTTCGCATCCGCGAGACGCCAAGTCCGCTGGATTCGACAGCGATGGGACATGACGCCACGTAATGCCCTGACATAGCTCCTGAATCATGGCTACTCTATTTGAGACAAATACTGCAAGTGACGACGGTTGGGTTTTAATCCAATGTAGCGTTATTTCTGAATCCATCCAGAAAAATACGCTCTCGATTCGACACTTTTCCAAAACTTGCTTTACGTAGGCCCAAAATTGCGCCAATAACGCTGCGGCGCACAATTCGAGCCTCGGGATGGTCTTTGTTTTTAGGGGAGCTACTCTTGCTTTCCCAGCGATCAATCGAACGTACGTTTGACCTTCGAAAAGCGCTCGCACATAAATGCAGCACCCATACGCTTGACTAGACGCGTCCGCGAAGGCATTCACATGAATCGACGAGTACCCACTAGCCATAACGTACCGAGGCACGGCTATTTTGTCAAGACCACACAAGTTTAGCTTTAGCCTCTCCCAGCTTGTATGCAGTGACATTGGGATGGCTTCATCCCAATCCAGCTGAAGTTGCCACAGCTTCTGGAGGAAAATTTTCGCTGTTATGCTGATTGGACTTAGTAGCCCAAGCGGATCAAACAGTCGAGCACTAATTGACAGAATGGTGCACTTAGTCGGATTCAAGTTTGTGAAGCTATCTTCCAAGTGATACCGGAACGTATCTGTTCTTGGACTCAACCTCATCACCAATGTTTTGGTCGAATCGGCATCATTGAATGATAGGGATTTCTCCTCATTGTTTCCATCCATTAGTTCTGGATGGTTCGAAAACCACTTCGAAAGCTGAAACCCTCCGGAGCCAAGAATCTCAGACACCTGATCGCAAATCGACTTCAGCGTGTCTACGTCATCGGCTCCTGTCAGCATGTCGTCTACATAAAAATCACTGCAGATCACCTCAGAACCCTTCTTGTGGGTGTCTCTGTGGCGTACACCAAGCTCGTGCAAACAACGAATGGCAAGGAAAGGTGCTGCGGAAGTACCATAGGTAACTGTGTTCAACCGAAAAATTTGCAATTGATCGGTGGGATGTTCTCGCCACACGATGAGTTGGAAATTCCGGTCTTTTCGGCCACATCCACTTGCCTATACATTTTCGAAACGTCTGCCGTTAAAGCATACCGATTCAACCGAAATCGAACGAGTGATAAAAATAATTCCCTCTGAATAGTAGGTCCCACCATAAGTAAATCGTTTAATGACCACCCAGTTGTGGTCTTTCTCGACGCGTCAAAAACGACTCGAAGCTTGGTGGAACTGCTATCAGGCCTCAGGACGCACTGGTGTGGTATAAAATAATGTGGTCCTGGCGGAATCGCGTTGTCTGTCGGAGACATATGGCCGAGCTCGATATATTCTTTCATGAAACTGAGATACATGTCTCTCAGCTCCCTCTCTCTTAACGTTCGTCGCTCTAACGATAAGAAACGACGTTTTGCGACCTCGAAGGACGACCCCAACGATATTTGAAACCTTCCGGTCGGTAAATTGCAGACATTGGCTTTGAAAAACTCTTCACATGCCAGCTGCTCTGCCGAATTTGTTTGAGCATGTTTTTCTTCTGGCGTTGCATCTATCTCCCACAGTCTTTCGCCCATTTGAGACAGAGAGTCTTCTTCCGGTGAGTAGGTTGCGACGCAGCAAGCGGCTTCTCCAGTCAGAAGCTTGCTACACCGACCTGAAGCTACCCAACCTAAAAGGGTCTTTTACAACAATGGTGCCCCTTCACCCAGTTTTATTTGGCCTGTGCACAACAGATCGAAGAACGAGTCTGCTCCAATCAGCATATCTACCCTTTGAGGTCGATGGAATGCTGGATCTGCCAACTTCACATTCGCAGGAATTTTCCACTGCTTAATGGGCAGACTTCTGTCAGGCTGCTGATTGGTAATGCTGCTAAGAACCCAGAAATCTGCTACGAAACTATGGTTATTTAACCTGGAGTATATTGTCGTCGAGACTTCACTCCTCGACACCGAGCTTGACTTGCCTACAGATGTCACTGTCAGGCACCGGTTGACTCTTGCCAACCTTAGCGATTGCGCTAGACTTTCTGTCATGAAATTGACCTGTGAACCTGAATCCAACAACACTCTTGCTAAGTGAACTTGGCCAAATCTGTCCCGAACTCTTACCACTGCTGTGGCAAGGATGACATGCTCGGGCTCACTGGATGCCTGCTTCACCTGCGCAGGATGGGACGATGCTTGTACTCCTATTGCCTGACTTTCTGAATCTGCGCTCTGAGCTGCGTATCTATGCAAGAGGGTGTGATGCCTCTGTGAACAAACTCTGCACTTAGAGGATGTGCACTGAGATACCCTATGTCCAGATTGGAGGCATAATTGCTTGCCTTTTGCGAACTCGAAACGCTCCAAGACGGGTATTGCCCCAAATCCCTGGCAGTTTCCGATCGTATGGTTGGCGCCGCAATATACACACTTGGGGTCGATTGACTTTTCGGCCCTCGCGCAAGAAAATGACGATCTGCTGGTTTTCTTGCTGGTCGACGGCATGTCAAACTTTGGTTTGCCTCTCGCTTTGGATGACTCTTCTGCTGAAAGGTGTTGGTACCGGCGGTTCAACATTTTTGCACAATCCGACCAGCAAGGGAGCTCATCGTAGTTCAGCTGCTCCTCATACTTTGTTTCTGTGTATGGGTCCACCTTGGATAACACCAGATGTGTTATCATGGCGTTAGCAACCTCTCGCTCGTCTCCTAACGATAAAAGCGGCTCCAGAATGGCTGACACTGTATCTATAGTTGATGTCAAACAACTGGGCAAGTGTCGTACACCGTCTTCAAACTTTCTAATGCCTTTGGATAGTTGGCATCTGACATTTGGAACGCCTTAACGGTTCCCAAGGCTTCATCGGACAAGCACGATATGAGATGGTTGAACTTCTCTATATTGGACAACGACGGGTCGGAATCTACCAAACTTTCAAACAGACTAATAAACTGTTTGTAATCCGCATGCTTGCTGCTGAACTTCGGCAACTTCAATTTTGGCAAATTGGAGTGGTGGTGTGTGGGTGCTGAATTCATGTATGGTTGAGCGGATCTGTTGGTCGCTGCCGACATGTACAGAGCCTTTGTGATCACACACGTTTCTTCCAACGCCGCCCTATCTGAATTATCTGGGTCTAGTACATCGATCTCGGACTGCAGTGCCATTGCTTTTTCAATATAGGAGTTCAATATTTCCGAACGACATTGGATTTGTAATGGATCTAGCGAAATTGAACCCTCCTCAAATGCTATCCTCATTCGATTTATATCTTCGCTTATCTTCTCCAACCTCACATACAATTTTGTGAGCTTCGTGCTTCCACACATTGCGCTCCCAGTTGCCTTCTCTTCATCATGATCTTTAGACATGTTGATTAAATTACCAACGTTGGCTGTTCCTAACTTCTAAACTTCAAACTTGCTAAGCGAAGGCGACGATAACCTGAGGAAATGCACTGCGTTCAATGAGAACAATGTTTGACAGTATGGCAAAAGTATTCAAGTACCCACGTATAAACGTATTAGGTTCGATGCGACAACGACTGCAACAGTTAGAACAGACAAAAAAGCAACAAACGCAACCGAGCTCTGTCACTGCGAAGCAAACTCGACCCACGTTCGATCCCCTACGAAACGGACGTCTGGAGTTCCAATGCGCGCAACGCTAAGCTAAGCGTACGCAACCAACACCAAGTTTGGCTCGACACACTGAGCTCGAACCAAGTTCGAACCAATAAGCAAACGCAATTCTAATGCGCGAGTTACCACCTCAGCACTTACCCTCACCCTCGCCCCGCCGAAACCACTTCGGCTAGCATAACAGGCCCTAACATCAACAACGTCGACGATGCAACAAAGTTGCACCGACTCAACTTACACAAACAAATACAAGACCTCAGCAACCAAACATCCGTTCCAATTGAGGAATGGAGAGTAATCAGATTCTCGGCCAGCCAAAAGAGCAAGGCCAGCATTTTGTAATTAAGTTCGAAACCAAGAAACGAAATATAGATTCATAATAATTTTGTAACTCAACCAAACCGGGTGTCTTTAATTCCGCAAAACCACTATCGGCAACCAAATCTCCCAAGGAAAACCTCAACCGATACACTAGTATCATAACTGGCGCAGTCGGACACTCTCGTTAAAGGACGGAAATCTGGAGGAACTAGGACCCTAGAGGACCGAGACAGCGAGAGAGAATCACGCAAGAGATGTATTGGAAAATAGCGACGCTAATAACCCTGTAAGGAAAGATATCGAGAAATATGTACGTGTGAGTAGAGTGACGTGAAATGGAGAAGAAATAAAATGTAATAAACCCTCAAAGGGAGAAAGAAAAGTGAAAGAATACAATGGTGAGCAGTGAAATCAGTAAAAGAGAGATAGTATGGCACATTGGCCAGGGCAGTGGATATTCGAGCTAGTCGGACCAAAACGAACATAATAATTCAAATAAATTGTCAGAGAGGAGTGAGGGGAAAAGAGTGCAAGAGTGTCGTGGAAAAATGTTGAGCGGTGGACAGCGGCTCGAGAGGGAGCGGTTCGATCGTGCGTGGTTCGAGCGGCGGCGGATCGGGCGTTGCGGTTCGACCGGTTGCGGTTCGATCGGCGGCGGTTCGACCGAGTGCGGTTCGATCGCCTGCGGTTCGATCGGCGGCGGTTCGACCGACTGTGGTTCGATCGGCGGCGGTTCGACCGAGTGCGGTTCGATCGGCGGCGGTTCGACCGAGTGCGGTTCGATCGCCTGCGGTTCGACAGAGTGCGGTTCGAGCAGAGGCGGTTCGACAGTGGGTCGAGTCAAGCATCGAACGGACGAAGATGATACACACACAACATAGAGACGAGGCTGGCACGAAAAGAGAAACTGTACAAAAATACAAAGAATAAAACACCGAAAATGGTGAGGGGCAAGACTCCGCGAGGGAGGCGGTATAATTAAAAGAGATGAAATCCGAGTCACTCACATGCAAAGTTTAGGGCAAAGTACTGTAACGCACAGTGCGGACGCCTAGTGTAGGGGTGACAAGGAGAAAAAGTGAAGAGTCAATTACAAGTTCCAAGTCACTCACATGCGTAGGGCAAAGTACTGTAATGCGCAGTGCGGACGCCCAGCATAGGGGTGACAGGGGGATGGAACAAGGAAACGCTACCAGGGAGACACGACTGTCCGCATTTGGTTACAGATACTGTAACGCACAGTACTGTGACTAGCTTCAGCGTGTAGGTAAAGCCACTAAGTAAATAAAAAGACGCACATGAGGCGATCGAATAAATATAAATGAAGAATAAACCATTTCACGGCACACCATGCTAGTAGAAAATAATATTGGAAAAAAAATACTCACTTTAATCAATTACAGACTCCATTTCACGGGCACAAGGACACACAAGGACACACTAAATTTAAATTAAACGCTTAAGCACACACGCACATACACATATACCTACTAAGATATAAGTACACTATATATAATTACACACGCAACATCATACACACAAACACTAGAAAGACGTAGAATAAGAAAAGAGAATTTGAAATAGAATATATATCAAAAGAAAGCAGTAACCAAAGGGTTATTCCGGTAGACACGGAAGCTTCAGTAGCTACAGACGAGAACCAGGGACAAGTAGAAATGAGCCAACCCAGCAACACAAACTTGCTCGAAGCGGTTCGGGTCATAGAGCTGGTGGAGATCATACCAAAGTATGAGGGAAGAGTAGAGAAGTTAGATGGGTTTATATCAGCAGTAGAACAGATATTAGGCCTCATAAAAGGAGAAGAAAGGTCATCGGTAGGAGTGATAGCCCTTAGGGCTATAAGAAGCAAGGTAATAGGAGCGGCAGATAGGGCATTGGAGTTGAATGAGGTTGATTTGAATTGGGACAACATTAAGAAGGCATTGGTGGCCCATTTTAGAGATAAAAGATCAGAGCAGGATCTAATCATGGAACTTACACACATAAAGGAGAAAAAACTGGATTTAGAGCCACTGTATCAAAAGGTGCTAGAGTTAAGAAAGGCCCTTGTCAGCTTGGGTAAGGCGAAAGAGCCGAACTCGTTGCTAAGGAAAGAAAAGGCCAAATGGTACGAGGACATAGCACTAAACGCTTTCCTCTCGGCTATAAAAGGGCCGATAGGGCTAACAATTAGGAATATCCACGTAGACGACATTTCAAAGGCATACGAAGTAGCCTGTAGGGAGAAAAATGTCTATACTCTAGACGAGCCGGAACAAGAAGTAAAAAAGTACCCGACAACAGGGAACCAGGCTAAGGAAACTAAAGAACCTTTAGCGCAAGAGCACGACAGGAAAGAAGTTCAGACGCCAGGAGTGCACCGAGAAACGCCAAGTTGGCAACAGCACCAATGGGGAGCCAACGGTCAATCATCGTTCGGCATGCCGTTCCCAATGGTTAATGGGAGCGGATGGCCAGGTTTTGGGTTCGTCTACCCAATGGGAGGAAATCCCTTCAGGGGAGCTCCCTTTATGCAGAACGATCAAGCAGGGTACACTAGGGGTCCATATCGGAATCAGCAGAATAGGAACCCTAGATGGGGTTATGACCAACAGAACAATGGAAGGCGCTGGGGCCAGAACAATCGTCAAGAGCAATTAGCGATCCAGGCACCACAAGACGCAGGGAGAAGCGGACAATCTAGGGTGTCTGGATTGACAAATAACACAGGGCAGTCATATAACTCCAATAACTCCAGACAGTCGTATGCAGCACAGCAGACACCTAGCACCTCGACTAGAGTTAGCGGACAACCTGCAGTTGGTCAGCTACACAATATTCAGGAAGAGGACGGAAATTTTCGCCAGGCAGCCTCGAACAAAGCACAGGATACCTAGGAGGAAAGAAGAATCAGTCGACCCTACCCTATATAGTGGTTAGGCTAGCAACAGACAAAAATATTAAAATGCTTATAGACACAGGATCCACATTTTCTTTCATAAGACCAGAATTAATACCCGCAGAACACATTAGAAGATTAAAAGAGCCAATAAAAATAAAAACAATCGTACGATCCCACGAAGTACAGAAGGAGACAGTCTTAGCCATGTTCAGAGAACTAGGAGGAGTAGGGGAGATGAGATTGCTCCTCTTTAAGTTTCATCAGTTTTTCGATGGACTGGTAGGAATAGACATACTACAACAAATAGGAGCAGTAATCGACGTAGACAAGCGGCAGTTGCGTACAGCGACGACAGAAACACAGATATGGCAGACGCAATACAGAGCAACGGAGGTATATACGATAGAAGCAGGCACAAAAAGGGTCGTAAAGGTGCCGGCACAGCTACAGGAGGGGGAGTTCATAATTAATAAAACGAAAGTAAAACCTTATATGGAAATATCAGAAGGCCTATATAAGGCAACAGCAGGATCGAGTCTGGTAGAGATAACCAACTATTCGGAAGAGGAGGAACCACTAGTGGTTTCAGAACTCAAAGCTGGAGACCATGTAGAAATAAATAACATAGAAAACGTAAAGAATATAGGGAGGAAAGGAATTCCGTTTTATAAAATAAGAACGGATCATTTAAACGAAGAGGAAATCACTGAACTAAAAAGGCTATGTAAAAAATACCCATTGGCATTTTATATGGAGGGAGAGGATTTATCGTTCACAAACGTTGTCAAACATCAAGTGAGGACAACGGACGATATCCCAGTGTACTCAAGGCCATATAGATACGCATTCACAGAAAGACAAGAGGTGAAAAGACAAATAGAAAACTTGTTGGATCAAAAGATCATTAGACACAGTCACTCCCCATGGAGTGCTCCAGTGTGGCTGGTGGCCAAAAAGAAGGATGCGTCGGGACAGAGAAAATGGAGAATGGTAGTTGACTATAGGAAACTCAATGAAAAACTGATTAAGGACAGGTACCCCATGCCAATAATAAACGACGTATTGGACGGGTTAGGAAGGGCCAAATACTTTTCGACGCTAGATTTGGCAAGCGGGTATCATCAGATCGAAGTGGAAAAAAGGGATATACCAAAGACAGCATTTTCCGCGGAAGGAGGTCACTTCGAATATGTGAGGATGCCGTTTGGGCTCAGTAATGCCCCAGCGACGTTCCAGAGAGTGATGAATAACCTTTTCGGGGAGCTGTTGGGGAAATGTTGCCTTGTATATATGGATGACATCATGGTGTATTCCGCATCCCTACAAGAACACATGAACGATTTAGACAGAGTGTTCGCAAAATTAGACAACGCTAACTTCAAGCTACAATTGGACAAGACAGAATTTTATGAGAAAGGAGGTAGAATACCTAGGTCACGTAGTAACCTTAGAGGAAGTTAAACCGAATCCCAAGAAGATAGAAACAATAAAAAGGTTTCCAATCCCAAAGACTAGGAAACAAATAAAATCATTCTTGGGACTCTTAGGATATTACAGGAAATTCGTAACGAGAAATTCCACTAACGAGACAGCTTAAAGGGAAGAAACCGGTACAAATCGACTCAGAATTCATAGAAACATTCGAAACATGTAAAACACTGCTGTGTAACGATCCCATTTTGCAGTTTCCCGACTTCTCGAAACCATTTATTCTTACAACAGATGCAAGCAATTATGCCGTAGGAGCTGTCCTGTCCCAAGGACACTTGGGAGCGGACAGACCGTTGGCGTATGCTAGTAGAACATTGTCAGACACGGAAATAAACTATGCAACGATAGAAAAGGAGATGCTTGCTATTATCTGGGCAATAAAGCACTTCAGACACTATCTATTTGGACAGAGATTTAAGATAGTCACGGACCACAGACCGTTGACGTGGCTAATGAGTATAAAAGAGCCAGATTCAAAGTTGGTTAGGTGGAAACTGCAATTGCTAGAATATGATTACGAAATCCTATACAAGAAGGGATCCCTCAACGTAGTGGCAGACGCCTTGAGTAGGATACAGCCGGAGGTCAACATGCTGGAAAACATGTCGGGAGCAGCGACTAACGGGGAAACCATGCATTCCGCAGAAGAGGACTTACACCTCGGATTTCCTATATCAGAGAAACCACTAAACGATTATAATATTCAAAAAGTAGTAAACAAGGGAACCCCAGCTAGAATAGAGAAGGAAGTCCCCTTTTAGGAACAAGATCAGGATAACATGGACCGAAGATAACTTCGAAGAAGAGACAATAGGACGCAAGCTTAAAGAGATTCTGAAGCCCAATAGAACGGTGGCAATTTTTATACCAGAGGAACTGGTTATAATTATACAGAATGCTTATTGTAAATATTTTGCCTACAGCAAAATTTATAAGGCTATAAGATGCACATTTATATTACCAGAAATAGTGGAAAGGGATCAGCAGGAAAAGGCAGTCAAAGAACATCACGAAAGAAATAATCATAGGGGAATAGAAGAAACGTTAATCCACATCAAAAGAAGCGTATACTTCCCACATATGAAGCCAATAATAGCACAGACAATTAACAATTGCGACAGATGTCAGAAGATGAAATACGATAGGAATCCCCAAAAGATAAAGTATAGTATAACGGAAACCCCGGCCAAACCGATGCAAATAGTGCATATAGATTTATATTTTGTAAACAAGAAGTACGTCTTAACGATCATTGATAAATTCTCCAGGTATGCGTGGGGATACAC
The DNA here is from genome assembly GCA_018150905.1 of Drosophila ambigua. Lineage (NCBI taxonomy): Eukaryota > Metazoa > Arthropoda > Insecta > Diptera > Drosophilidae > Drosophila > Drosophila ambigua. The sequence continues at coordinate 1,004,206 of JAECWS010000082.1, forward strand.
AATTCCAGCTAGAGACAGCATAAACGTAGTCACATCATTGAGGGACTTTATGGCTCTTTTCGGGATCCCTAGCAAAATAGTTTGCGATCAAATCTGTTCAAGGATTTTTGTAAGCAATATGAGATAGAATTGCACACAACATCCTTTCAACAGTCCTCGAGCAATGCAACAGTCGAAAGATTGCATTCAACAATTACAGAAATCTACAGGATAATAGTAGAGGAGAAAAAGGAAAAGAAGTTACAGGTAAAACACGAAGATATAGTGAAGGAAGCATTTATTACATACAACAACTCGATTCATTCGGCAACAAAGTTTACGCCACACGAGTTGTTCACAGGGAGAACGCACAATTTTATGGGTAACGTGACATTCAGTAATGAGCACGATTATCTCCAAAAGATTAATGCATTCCAGGAGGAAATATACCCAATGGTGAAGGAAAGGGTACAACAACAAAAGGTTAAAAGAATAAAAGCGGCAAATGAAGACAGACAGGACCCAATAGAAGTAAGCACCAATGACACGATTTTTAGAAAGGAGAATAGGCGGGATAAGCTAACACCAAGGTTCACCACACATAAGGTGGCAACCGACAACAACTTAACAATAAACACAACAAAACCACAGAAAATCCACAAGGAAAAAATTAGGAAGGTGACCAGAACTAACGATCGATAATAATTTCAGATGGGTTACAGCGATGGAGACGGAAGGAAAGTTTGAAATCAGGGAGTTTAAGGAGGATGAGCCTATTGCACAAATCACATTAGGACCAACCAGGATAGTACAAACACATAAAACTTTCATACACATAGTCCGATTAGAGGAATATGTAAAGAGTGTTGACCATTTAGAGCAAACGCTTAGGACTATACAAGAGGACACCGAAACAAAAGATCTAGTTAGGGCACTTCAAAACAAGTTAAACCTGGTAAAAGGAAGAATAGATACGATATTCCCCAAGAAGAGAAGTAGGAGGGGTGATTAACGGATTAGGTTCGGTAGTAAAGGCAATCACAGGAAATCTAGACGCAGAAGATGCGGACAAATTAGAACAGGAGATCAGAAGAGTACAGGAAGAAGAGAGAAGGTTAAATGAAGAAATAGGTACACGCCAGAACATGGACAATAGGTTCATTATAATGTTTAGAAACTTAACACAGCATATTAACGAAGAGCAGGTTAGGGTAAACTCTTTTATTAGCAATTATAAAAATGGGATAAGTAAAACATTCGTGGAAGAGGACAAAAGAATTTATAGAATTGAGTACATCGATAGAATTTCAATCACGATAGACATGATATCAATGAACCTCAACGAGGTAACGGATAGCCTATTATTAGCAAGGGTAGGAATAATCCCCAAGTTTATATTAAATAAAGAAGAATCACGGAGAATTACTCAGAATTTGGAAGACCAAGGGGTGCAGATTTTATCGAAAGAACACATGTACGAATTTTTAGAGTTAAAAGCCATAATGAATGGTACCGACATAATATTTTCATTAAGCCTACCAATTTTTAAGAAAGAAATGTATTCACTGAAAAGAATACTACCATTACCTATAAATAAGACAGAATTTTTAATAGCACCTAATTTTGTAGCTTATAACAACAACGAAATGTATTATTATAAGGACAAATGTCAACAAATAAGGGAAATTTATACATGTAAAAATGACAAGAGTGTAAAGAGAATCAATGAAGGTTGCCTGAGAAGTCTGATCAAGGGAGAAGCAACTGAGTGCGAGACAAAAGATATAGGATTTCGCAGAGAAATTTTCCAACCGGAGAAAGGATATATCGCAATTTTCAATAGCGAGAAGGTGAGGATACAAACGGATTGTGGACCCGAAGACACATTCAGCGGATCAGCAATGATCATTTTCAACGAGTGCGGAACAGTAGTCAACAACATCCAATACGAGGCCGTAGAGCAGCTAGAAGCGGGACACATGCAGCTCGAGATTCCACAGATAACGTTCTTGAAGAAAAACAGAACAACCCAAGAATTGGGAGTCCATGAGCTCAAGATGGAGGACATCAAAACCAACCTGGAAATCGGAAGAATGCGAACCGCAATGGCGATACACGCTACAACAACGTATGCAGCTCTCGGAGTACTACTGGTGGGTGTGATATGCACCGTTTACCTTTCAAGGAAGACAACCATTTACGCAACAACTACTTCGAACCCCACGTCCACACCATCGCCCACCTTCGCACCAACCATTCCACCGTTATGGTCGGTAGCTCAGACTGAGGGGGGAGGAGTTACCACCTCAGCACTTACCCTCACCCTCGCCCCGCCGAAACCACTTCGGCTAGCATAACAGGCCCTAACATCAACAACGTCGACGATGCAACAAAGTTGCACCGACTCAACTTACACAAACAAATACAAGACCTCAGCAACCAAACATCCGTTCCAATTGAGGAATGGAGAGTAATCAGATTCTCGGCCAGCCAAAAGAGCAAGGCCAGCATTTTGTAATTAAGTTCGAAACCAAGAAACGAACTATAGATTCAGAATAATTTTGTAACTCAACCAAACCGGGTGTCTTTAATTCCGCAAAACCACTATCGGCAACCAAATCACCCAAGGAAAACCTCAACCGATACAACGCATAACTCGCGCAACGCACTCGACTCCCAAATTAGAACAGCGTTCGACCCAAAAACTAAGTGGCGAACGATGTTTAATTGAGTGGCGCAATATAAGAGCGGATGATCAGCTCTCTGGCGCATACGACAAGCTCCGCGACACCAGCTAGAAAATTAGATGTCAAAGCGCACACAAATACCTAAATTAGAACAGCGTTCGACCCAAAAACGAAGTGGCGAACGATGTTTCAATTGATTGGCACAATATAAGAGCGGATGATCAGCTCTCGTCACAAACGACAGCTGGGCGACACCAGTTAGAGAGTTGGATAACCACGAAGCTGCGGGAGCAAAGTTGCGACGAGGGTACTGCACGAACGTATACTTAAGAGAACCGTATGCTGTACATTAAAGAGCGCGAAAATTAGTTTACCGCTGCAAGGGTCAATGTTTTCTCAGCGAACGAAACGAAATGCGAAATAATGCTACCAAATGCGAAATGAGCGGTAAACTATGTCGTTGGCGCCTTCTAATACTCTTCCCGAACTACCCAATAGGTATTAAACGCTATTATTTTAGCCGCTATTGATTTGGCATTGTTACCTGGTCGTCGGATGAATCCACTTCCCTGGGCGTTGGCAGCTCAATGTCCATGTTCTGCTTCGGTTGTAGGTGTGGATGGCGTTCTCCAATGTGGTCTTCCGTGGATTCCGTGATCCTTCCTTCTGGATTGTCGATTGTTGGCTCGGCGGTTTTTTCGCGGCTTTAACTCGCGAACAGGGTTCTGGTCGAACAACGATTAATTTAAAAACGAAACTAATCCCAAGCACAACGAAACTAAGCACAAATACCTCTAGTAAGTATGTAATAAGATCCTGGGAATTCCACTTTCCTTGGCAGGTGGCAAATGTCTTTTGGAATGGATATCCCTCGGTGGTTGAGATCGCTAGGTATTTTTGTTGTATGTTTGTTTGCCGTCCATCGCGGTAGTTTTAGGTGTGTTATTTGCCCGCGACGCGGGCAAGTGTATATTACACTTAAATATTCAATATGATTTACATATATTTTGTCCACCCGGGTGCGCCATGAAATTTTAGAATAGTTTTTCTAAATTTATTTTAATGCGAAAAAAAAGAAAAAACCGAGTTTGGTGGCTGCAAATTTTATATATTAATAACGAAACGGAGGGATGATAAAAAGGGACGTGCGCTCGAATTCAATAATCTTTATCGACTCCTTTTTTCCTTCTCGCTATAAAATATTCTTAAGCCTAACTTATCTAGGGCGGCGAAGCGTGGCGAATTCGCCAAGAGCGAGAGAGAGCTTTATTGCGCTCCCGCTTCGCCCTAAACTATCTTACACTAGACTTCAAATTTTCTCCAAATAAAAACATTGCGTCTTGACGCGACACCAGCATTTCACAAAATTATTTGTCATTCATGAAAGACTAAAACTCTGAGCAACAATTCTCATTGTTGCGAGTGAACTCCGAAAAAAGGGTCCGAAAAATTGAATCTCTAGATATCCTGTGGAACCTACGCATTTTTATACCCGTACTCAAAAAAGAGTTAAGGGGTATATTAGATTTGTGGTAAAAGTGGATGTGTGTAACACAGAGAAGGAAAATTTTCCGACCCCATAAAGTATATATATTCTGGATCAGCATCAATAGCCGAGTCGATAGAGCCATGTCTGTCTGTGCGTCCGTCCGTCCGTCTGTCTGTCTTGTTTTTGGTTAATTTGACAAATCTCTGGATTGAAAATCTCTAGAGATTTCTGTGTCACACCTGATAGTACCGATTTCGGTATATGTCCGAATTCATATACGATGAGAGACCAACATAAGAAAGTGCACCAACACGAAAGAGAGTACACAAGAAGTTCGCCGCACAGGCGCCAAAGCAGTCAGCCTAAGACCGATGTCAAAAAAGATCAAACGAAATGGCTAATTGTTGAAAAATAGTTTAAAAGTGCTAAAAAGGTCCGAAAATTGTACGGAAAATGTCCTATATGAAATCACCCGTGAAACTTCAGATTAGTAAAGATGCTGCACAAGAAGATGGGTTTCAAATATGAATGAGGAAGAACGGACATCCGTACGAGAGGTAATAACATGAAGCATCCATACGCATAGCGGAAGACGGAATGGGAGTCGATTAACTGTAGATTTCGGAATCGGGAATGGAATATTGTGTATTTTATACCCTCCAAGTGTTGCAAATCGAAATTTATGTTGAACGTATTAGTCCACTCACTTCTCAACCATGCAACCACAATGTGCCACAGTGAAACGTGACCAGGTACATTTTGTTATAATAACAATCTCAACATTTATTTGCAAAAGGATGCAGGCAAAAAGGCCCATGCGACACCAAGCCGAAGCCTGCTACGCGCGGGACCCAGCCAGAAACGCAGCCCCTCCCCCTACTAATTACGGGAAGGGTATGTTAGTATTAGTGATTTAAGAAGAATCTACAAAGTGGAAGGAACATATGAATAAAGTTTATATTAGATATAATAGGAAAGTTTATGAGGCCAAATAAGGGCTATCTACGTCACCGTTGATCAGGTCTAAGGTTCGAAGGGTTATTAAAAGCAATTTACGAGGGTAAGATGGCAGTCTCACACCTGCATCCCAGTTAAGGCCATGCAGAGCAAAAAATAAAAAATTTCTCTGGACTGATTCTATACGGTCCTGATGTACTTTGTACTGGGGCCACCATACACAAGAGTCGTACTCTAAAATCGGACGAACAGGCGAGTTATAGAAAGTCTTCGTTATATAGGGATTGACCACCTCTTTATAAGCCCAAGCACACTCATGGCCCTATTTACCATTGTAGAATTGTGTTCAGAAAACTTTAACTTTGGGTCTGGTTTGACACCAAGATCATCAACCAAAGTAATTCTATCAAGGCTACCACCGTAGAGGGTGTAAGGAAACAACAAGGGACTGGAGCGATGAAATGCCATTACTTTGCGTTTCGAGGCATTAAGGTGTAACATATTTAGGGGGCTTAGATGGCTGCCCTATGGGACTCTAGAAGTGAGGTGAAGAGAAAGAGTTTTTGAAGACTACTCTTTGAGACCTAGAACGAAGGTAGCTAGAAATCCATCTCAAAAGATTAGGCGGAAACTCTAAAAGGTTAAGGTTTTGTGCTAAAAGGGAATGATTTAGAGAATCGAATGCTTTACTGAAATCAGTGTAAATGAAAACCGTCTGCAAGTTACCTTGGAAGCCTTTAATGATAAAAGAGGTAAACTCTAATAAATTTGTGGTTGTTGACCGTTATAAATCCGTGCTGAGATGGAGATATAAGTGATTAGCAGAGATGTAGAGAGTGCAGAGTTACGATTTTTTCAAGCATTTTAGGAATTGCGGATAATTTAGATATACTTCTATAATTATTTTCAACAGACTTGCTACCTTTCTTATGGAGCGGAATAATAAAAGATTCCTTCCAGATAGCAAGTATGGATGTGCGGACGTTCTACGCTTACTATTTACGAATCTGTAAAATTGTGTAGGGGCCTGTGGAAATCTTATCCTGCATCGAGATAGGTAATTTTTATAGCATTGCTCGTTAAGAACGGAGAAATTGTGACCGAGCTATTACATAGCGCGAGAAAGTAGAGGGAGAAGCAACTTCTCGAATTTGGTTAGGTTATTAAGCTTCGTAAACTCGGCTTTCCGTAAGCAACGGAGACGTTCAGATAGCCTTCCCGTTCGACAAACACAATAGCGTGGGACGAGAATGCGAGACTCTCAAGAAAAAAGGTGCTGAGCTTACTATCCAAGCCTCTAGCATTCTGGTAGGTTACTTAAAGAGAGGAAGTAGTTTTTGGATGGATAGAAGTAGAGGTGAAAGATGAGGGTGGAGATGGAGCACTGATCTGCTAATTGGAAGAGTTATGGGGCCTATTCTTTTCCCTAGCCTTAATCTCTTTAACCACCAAATGCTCCTACCAGAACTTGACGGGACAAATGGTTTGAAATTGAGTCGGGTAGACGCTTATCTTGAAGAAAGATATCTCCCTAGCATAAGAAAAGTTAAATTTGTTTACCTTTAAGCTGACGGCTTTTATTTTGCTTTGTATAAAAGCGGTTACATCATTGGATGTGAGATCTGGGGCTAGCCGCGAGAAAAAGCTTGTCGCTTTGGTGGGACTCCCACCAGTGGTTTTGGCACCACAGGCCTAATACCTGTGATGCCAGTATCCGGTGGTCCTGGACATCTATTAGCTGGTGGGAGCGAAACTGATGGGATAATTAAGGAATTGGGTACGGACACGGACGCTACAGACATGTCTACCTGCATACTCTCCGAAGTGACGCATTCGACTCCCGAATCTGCATCACCAGCTGCGATCGTTGCCCTTGGAGTAGCAAACGTTATCAACTGCTGCACTAAGGGAGTGGTCGGAGTCAGTTTTTCGGATGCCCAGGCTCTCTCGCGCTATTGTCGCCTTTAGGAGGCAACCGAGCGCCCGTTTCATGCGGCTCTTGTGCTCCAGTCTTATACGTCTTATAAGTATACAACTCAAATAAACCGATAACACTTATACTACTCCTCGCCGGCTTTTGTCTCGTGCCCCGTAGGTTCATGCCACTCCGCGTCTGCCTCATGAACAAACGCATGTCGTTTTCCACAGCACGGCATTCCTCACAACTAACGCAGGCCGTTATTTTTTGAAATAGCATCTCCTATACAGCCCGAGATCCCTACACATTTTGTGTACACTACGCTTTCGCAAAGCCAGCAAGGGATATTGGGCTAGTCATGGGAGACAAGCTTCTTGCAAGGTTCTTTGGCGCCAGTAAAATGATGACAGTAAAATCCATAGTCTTCTAATTTTTTTTTTTCTTAAAAAAAAGTTTAAAACAAATAGCAAGTAGACCAATGTGCAAAGCAAATGCTTAACGCGAAATCGGCAAAACTGAGATGAGAGAGGAGAGTGCTTGCAGCAACAGCTTATAGGTGAGAGCGTTACTGTACAGAAATTTACGAGAGCGAGAGGGAAAACAGTTATTGAGATTTAGGTGATGGAGAGGGAGAGATATACTGCAATAGTTACGACAAAGAGCGGCTTAATTTAATCAGAGGGCGTACTTACAAAAAGCAACAACACAAACACACGATTAACCAACGCACAGAATTAATTAAATAAGTTGTGTTTTTACACAATTATTAGGCATGCACCCGCGGTAAAGATTGATTTTAAGATGACTTAGTTAGAGAGTTAATTTGAAGATAAGACACCGGCTGTTTAAGTAAAATAAAAGAAAAATGCGGAGCGCAAAACAAAAACACGTCTGGTCACTACGAAAGAGAACGAACGTTGCTGAACGTAGCGCTCCAACACAAAAATGAAGTCCGATTTTGTTGAAAATTATATTACTGAAAGTCCTGGAAAATTTTATTTCAGAAGCGCATATTGATTTTATCCAAAGACTCATAAAATTCTTTGACTTTTCCCACCTCTTTTGGGCTGAGGACCCACTGTGCGTCAGGACAGAGGCTGTCGTCGATGAGACAGAGACATATCGATGACAAGGACATCAGCATAATCACCTCAAAATCAAAATGGCCCATTTTGGTTGGAAACGTAAAAATAAGTGAAAACCGGTGCTCCATGTTAATTAATATGGGGCTAACTTTAGCAGTTTGTTGTACTAAGGACAAAATATTTAATAGTGAAATGCGGTATGCCCGAATATGTAAAAATGTAAAGCCCTAAATCTATAAAAAAAAGTCGGTTGGTTTTGTTGAGTAACTAAAACGTTCGATTTTGTTGAGTAGTGTAACTAGTTTTGTGATTGGTTCTACCAGAACTGGTTTCCTTATCAGATTTATCAGAAGAATGTGATCGATTTCGTGCTTTTAGGTTTCGACGCTATTATTCCCGTCTTGATTTAAATCTTCATATTATCGTTTACAGATGGCATACAAACCGTGCAAGTACTGAGGAATCAATGCAGCATATGCTGGCTACTGGAAGGGCTAAGACAAAAGATGGTACTCTTATTATATCGGCCGTCATAAAAGCCGATAATGGTGTTTTTTTTTGCACTGTCACAAATTCAGAGGGAACCGAAACATTCAAAGTAGATTTATCTGTGACATCTGCATTGAGCGCAAGCATTCAACCCGTCGTACAGACAGTTAGTCTGGGTCATACTGCTGATTTAGTGAGTAAAGTGGAATTATTATAATAATATATTATTACCATGAACTTAACCACATTGGCTTTCAGGTTTGCAGTATATCTGGATTTCCAAGACAAAATGTTATTTGGATGAAAGACGGTGGTACCTTGCGCACAGGTTCTCGTGTCCGACTCTTATCCAATGAGCGTATTCATATCTTGTCTATCGTAAAGGAGGATAAAGGGATGTATCAATGTATTCTGAAAAACGATTTTGAATCAACACAGAGCTCCGCTGAATTAAGATTAGGAGGTATTGTATCATAAATATATAATTATAAAATAAATATTCTAGATATTAAAATAAATTAATTGCAGAAGTTGCCCCTCAGTTGCTCTACAAATTCATTGAGCAAACTATGCAGCCAGGTCCATCCGTATCATTAAAATGCAGCGCTAGTGGAAATCCGACACCAAAAATTGTGTGGTATGTGGATGGGTTTCCTTTGCCTAACGTAAGTATTTTTGAAGTGAACAGATAATATAGAAGTAGCATAGGGGCCGGTTATGGCCCGTTGTGATACCGCGCGGATCATGTCCTCTTCCCTCTGTAGTGTCTCAGAGGGTCTCATCAGTTGTCTCATCCGGATGCTCTTATGAAGTTTGCGTCTGTCTGATACGTCATTCATGAAAGGCGTTCCCAGGTATTGTAGCCTACTTCTACTGAGAGCCTGACAGGAGCAGAAAAGGTGTTCCACCGTCAACGACTTCAGACGTAGTTTTGTATCGCTCCGCCGCGTAAATCAATTAATCGTAAATTAATTCGCGAAAAAGCGCTCGGGGTAGGCATGGGCACTTGTGATCGTGCTACCCATGAATACCATCTAATTAATAAAGAATAATATAAGTATTAGAAAGGAACAAATGCCAACGGTTAAGAGCGTCATCTTAGTGAAGAGCACAGGCACTGTATCTGTTGTAACCAAAGCAAAAATGAGCCAAGCCCGGCAACAGCAACAAGACGAGCGTCGGCTCTGCCAAGCAAAAAACAACGCGTACTTCTCTATACGCTCACTAAAGGCAGAAGTACCAACAAAAACAGCATCACTGCAAGTGAACGAGGAGAGAGCACTCTCTCTTTCCCCTGCATTGCAAAGTGGGTCATGGAGTGCTCAGTGCCCATCCCCCGACCCGTACTGCCTATCCAACGATTTGCTAATATCGACAACCACTAGTACAATGTCCTCACTTAAAACTGTATCTTCGACCACAACAACGACAACAACCACAACTACTGCAATTGCTCAGCGCCCGATACTGTCGACCCACTGCGACAAGCCTCACCGCTCCCAACCAATAAATTCGTAAAACGCTAACGGAGCGTTAATTCAGACTGGGCTCGATCGCTATGTTCAAATCAAAAGAAAATTGAGCCCACAAACGCCAAAGAACAAAACTGCATCTAAAATAGCTAAAATAACCGAGAACACTGTGCCACATAAGGCACTAGCAAACAATAGATTTTCGATACTAAGTGTTCCAAATGAAGATGAGATCGCCCAAACACCCAAGGCCAACAAATTAAGACCGCCACCTATTTATGTTCGACAGGCAAATTGTGCTGAACTGGTCAAAAAAATAACTGATACAATTGGCGCAAACACATTCTATGTCACGTCCATCAAAAGGGGTAGCATAAATGAAACAAAAATACAAGTCAAAGACGAACAAAACTATCGATCAGTTGCGAAATACCTCGAAAATGAAAAAATTAATTACTACACCTTAACTACTACAACTTAAAAGTAGCAAAGGATTACAAGTGGTTATCAAAGGAATCGAACCAACAGTCCCAATCAATGAGATAATAGATGGACTTAACGATAAGGGCTTCGAAGTCAAAATGGCTATGAACATAATAAATATAAATAAAATTCCCCAGCCAATGTTCAAAGTAGAACTGACACCTGAAAGTATTTACATAAGTAAAAATGAAGTTCACCAAATATACAAGCTTCAGTATCTACTGCACCGTAGGATAACCGTTGAGGAACCACACAAACGAAATGGACCGGTCCAATGCTTAAATTGCCAGGAATATGCATCTGCCAAAAAATGTAGCAACTGTGGAGGAAACCATACTGCCAACTATAGAGGTTGTCCAGTCTACACGGAATTGAAAAATCGCCTAAGCCAACAAATAACTGCAGCTCGAAACCCGGTCGTCCGACAAAACTTACCATAAAGACCATCAACTACGACTCCAGGAGTTTCTTTTGCTCAGGCGCTAAGTTACAACAACGGGTCATACGCCTCCATCTCTAAGCCGATACTTCAACCAACCACAGCAGGAATAATGCAGCATCAGGCATCAAATCAGATCCCAGAAATCTCTGCCCAACATACCCATGCAAATCCATCCCAATTGCCCAGTGGAATTGAGTCTATGCTGGTAACTATAACAAACACAATGGTAGATATACAACAAACGATGCAGGAGCTTATGCGCAACCAAAATCGCCTCCTGGACCTCCTAATCAAAAAGAAATCTGTTTAATTGGGTCGTCTAAATATATGTTTCTGGAACGCAAATGGCATTTCACAGCACAAATGCGAGCTCTTACAGTTTTTCGCTGAACATTGACGCCATGCTCATATCAGAGACTCAACTAACAAATAAAAACTATTTTCACCTCGATGGCTATAACTTCTATGCGAAAAATCATCCCAATGGTAATGCAGATGGAGGTGATGGCGTTCTGATCAAGCATCGCATCATTCATTATCCATTTCCATAATTTGCTACACCTTATCAACAGGCAACATCAATTCATATTGAAATTCAGAGCGGCTACCTCAACCTAGCCGCAGTATACTGCCCACCGCGCTTCTGCATTTCCGAAACAGAATTTGTTACATTCTTCGACCTACTAGGTGACCGATTTATAGCAGCTGGTGACTACAATGCCAAGCACACCCATTCGGGATCTAGACTTACCAACCCGAAAGGAAGATAGCTATATAATGCTATAATAACGCCACGAAACAAGCTAGACTTTATATCTCCGGGCAAGCCTACATATTGGCACACAGATCCAAACAAGCAACCCGACTTGATTGATTTTGCCGTTACACGAAGTGTGCTGCAAGCTCAGATTGATGTCGATCACTTAACAGATCTATCATCGGATCACTCGCCCATTCTACTTCAACTTTACGACCACCCACAGCTTTCGGAACGCCCACTTTTAGCAAAAACGATTGGCTCAAATACAGAAAGTACATAAGTTCTCATATTGACAGCTGCCCAAACATTTATTGTAAAGATGACTTTGATAGGTCAGTCGAAGCATTAGTATCCTCAATGTCAGTGGCGGCAAAACACTCTGGACTATTTCTAAATTACTGACGCAAGCATTTTCCCATAGCTCGGAGCCGTATATCCAGATGGGTTTGAGGACTGCATTGTACAAAAATACTTTGTACTCCAGTTTTAGTGGTGAACGGGTGTTTATTAACCAATGTAGATTACTAGCTTTAAATTTAAGTAGATTTCTTTTCGCTTCAATGTGAACACCAGATGAACACCAAGGTATGTTACTTCGGGGGTTCGTGGAATGTTGATGTGGTTCAGATATAATGGAGGGAAAGTTTGTCTGTTTAACGTAAAAGTGACATGCTTGCACTTTTGCTCGTTTACGCGTATGCACCAGTCTGCTAGCCATTTTTCTAAGGCCACGAGATGAGACGATAAGTGTTCCGTGGCCATTGTTGGACACTTGGAGCGACTTCGTATGGCAGTATCATCAGCAAATGTCGAAGTTGTTGTTAGGCTGTTTGTCGGTAGATCTGCTGTGAATATGATATAAAGTGTCGGTCCAAGCACGCTGCCTTGTACACCAGCTTCAATTGGATGATATTCAGAGAGGAAATCTTTGCATCGTACTGCGAAACTTCTTTGCTGTAGGTATGACTCCAATATTCCATGGATTTTCTGTGGAAGTACTATTTTGATTTTTTGGATTAAGCCGTCTAACCAAACGGGGTCGAAAGCTTGGGCGACAATGCCTTTGTCATTTAGCGCGTCATTTGGTGTGGTGCGTAGGGCTTCACTGATGCATAGGGCGGCAGTGCGTTGTACCTTGCCCAGTTGTTTAGTTATGGTATTTTTGTATAGGGCATGCGATAGGGCACTGCGACTTCGTAGAGTAGTATTGGCCTAACCATTGCTAGGTAGAGTTGGGTTGCTCATGAGTGAGTGAACAAAAATGAGCTGTTCACTTCACTGAGTGAACTGAACATGTTCACTAAATTTTTCTTCAGTTGTTCACTTGTTCAGTTGTTCACTCAGTTGTTCACTTGTTCAGTTGTTCACTCAGTTGTTCACTTGTTCAGTTACTCACTCAGTTGTTCACTTGTTCAGTTGTTCACTCAGTTGTTCACTTGTTCAGTTGTTCACTCAGTTGTTCACTTGTTCAGTTACTCACTCAGTTGTTCCGTTGTTCACTCACTTGTTCAGTTGTTCCCTGTTCACTCACTTGTTCAGTTGTTCCCTGTTCAAGATTACTCTGCGATACACAAGACAAAATTACTTTTAGCCATATGACATTAGACTTAGACAATTTTGCTGCGTAGAGAGGGATAGCACTAGAGACAAAATTCAACATTATTGTTCGTAGCAGTCTCTAGAAACGTCTAATGGCTTTTAGTAGAACAACTAAGGCACTACTTGACACACAATGATGTTTTCCAGCAGAACACAGACACCAAGCCAGCATAATTGTATCCGCAAAGTAAAATTTTTGATAAATTCTGCCGCAGCGCTTCTCCCAGCTCAACTGGACAGCCAGCTTGACGCATATAGTTCTCTCGCTCTGACTGAAGGCATTTCCCATAAGGCCATCTTTATTTTTTCAGCTAGTCAGTTAGCAAGTCTAATGTCATACCTTGCAGATGTTACACTTGGCCTTTTGGTCGTCCAAATGCTCAAAATGATCCCAAATCGAACTTAAACTGCGTTTTAGATACAAATTCTGTTCACTTGCTTAACGGTTAAATTTTTTGTTGTACAAGGGGCTCAATCTTCAGCATGGTGGCAACACTGTTTTTATGAACTGTGTGGCAACTTTTCTTACAGAGTCGCGTTTTTGCTCTGAATTTCCAATTTTAATACAAAACATTAAGCATGTCTCTTAAACGCAAATTAAGTTCCATTTGGGATCATTTTGAGCATTTGGACGACCAAAAGGCCAAGTGTAACATCTGCAAGGTTATTTTGTCTTGCGTATCGCAGAGCAATCTTGGTCGCCACCTAAAGGCAAAACATCCATGTGCTTTAGTAAGCGTTGAACGCCAGAACACACTGCATTCAAGCGATTCAGGTGGCAATGCAACAGAAACACAGCGCAGGATCGTTGATTTTATCCATCGACCCCCACCGGCCCGAAAATGTGAAGAGATCGATCGACAGCTTGTTCGAATGGTGGCAAAAGGGCATCATGCCCTTAGAATAGTCGAGGAGCCCGACTTTAAAAAACTGATCGAGGATGTTTCCCATTGCCCGGGCTACAAGTTGCCGACTAGGAAAACACTGTCAACCGTACTGATGACAAACGTCCGAGCTGAGCTCGCCGGAAATATAAAAGAGATCATTTCTTCCGCTTCAGCGGTTTGTTTGACAACAGACGGATGGACTTCATTGACAAATGATTGTTATATGGCGGTAACAGCTCACTATATTTCCACTGAAACGACAACGTTACATTCGCATATGCTTGCATGTGAAGCCTTTAATGAGAGGCATACTAGCGTAAACCTATGCTCGTATTTGAACAAAATTGTGGCTGAATGGTGTATCGAAGATAAAATCGTAGCAATCACGTCCGATAATGCCGCTAATATTGTGAGTGCAGTTAAGCTTGGAAACTGGCGGCACATCCCCTGCTTTGCTCATACACTAAATTTAATTGTCCAAAACGGGCTAAAACAAATATCCGAGACACGAAAAAAGGTCAAAGCAATCGTGGAGTTTTTTAATCGCAGCGCAGTTGGAACCAAAAAGTTAAAGGAGGCACAGCGGCAAACGCATCTGCCAGATTTAAAATTGGTACAGGATGTACAGACAAGATGGAATTCCACATTTAAAATGTTTGAGCGACTGCTAACTTTAAAAGAGGCGGTTATGGTAGCCGTGTCTATACTTCGCCCTGATCTTATTCTAACCCACCAAGACTGGAAAATAATTGAAGATTTGTTGCCGGTGCTAAAACCTTTCTATCAGGTAACATTAGAAATTTCTTCGGAGAAAAATGTTATTCTTTCGAGAGTCATTATTCTCAGCAATTTATTATTTTTAAAAATGGAAAAAATTGGTGAAAATTGTTTCAATGATTCGGTTTCGTTGGTTGTTGAGGAGCTACAACGTGAAATGACTTATAGATTCAAAGAGTTTGAAAACAACGATTTGTATGCTGAAAGCACAATTTTGGATCCTCGTTTCAAAGGTCGCCTGTTTCGATCAAAGCTTAGCTTGGAGGCAGCAATTGAATCTTTGAAGGCTAAAGTCATTGAAAATAGTTTTGATTTTCCAACGGAAACTGGAAAAACTGATAGCAACGTAGGGAAGGAGGAAACTGGAAATAATGACTTGTGGGAGGAGTACGATAATTTATTTAAAGAGTCATCGAAACCAAGCAACGACATGTCAGCTGCGATTAAAGAGGTGGATAGATATCTGGCAGAGGAATGCCTAAATAGGACTGATGATCCTTTGATCTGGTGGGAGTCAAGAAAAGATGCTTATCCACGCCTCCATGCCATCGCATTGAAGCGCTTGTGTTTGCTGGCAACATCTGTGCCTTGCGAGAGACTTTTTCCGCAGCTGGCGAAATTATTAGAAAGAGGCGAACTCTTTTAAATCCCAATAAGGTGGAGAACCTTATGTTCCTTCACAGCAACATGTAAACACAAAGGTGAACATTTTTATTATTTGTTTAATTTTTCCAATTAATCACAAACCATTTTTATGTAGCACAGCACTTCTGAATCTCAGCCTCTAGTCCAGGGCTCTAAGCTTGTTTTATCCATGAATAATGATCTCCACATGACGTATTGAAATATATTCTTTTTTTTTTTTGTCTTATTTTTTATTAAATATTCCTACCGTATTGAAATACATGAATAAAATTTTTGTTTGCCTTTTCTTTTTCTTAATAAAATATTACTTTTATGTATTGTTATCCGATATTCTTTAATATTTGGGTGGGGGGGTTTTGCTAAACATACTTATTCATGCATATGTACATCTATTTGTATGTATGTCGAATGAACCACAAAAATAAACTGGGGAAAATTAACAAATGTTTGAAAAACAAAGCATTGAACTGAGTGAACCAGTGAACAGGGAACAACTGAACAGGTGAACAACTGAGTGAGCAACTGAACAGGTGAACAACTGAGTGAGCAACTGAACAAGTGAACAACTGAGTGAACAACTGAACAAGTGAACAACTGAGTGAGTAACTGAACAAGTGAACAACTGAGTGAACAACTGAACAAGTGAACAACTGAGTGAACAACTGAGTGAACAACTGAACAAGTGAACAACTGAGTGAACAACTGAACAAGTGAACAACTGAGTGAACAAATGAGCAACTGAGCAAAGTGAGTGAGTTGTTCACTCACTTAAAAGTGAGCAACTGAACTTGTTCACTAAAGTGAACACTCTTTACCCAACTCTATTGCTAGGTATATCCATTAGACTATGCTTGGGTTCATGCTTCATTTCAAGCCAATGGCCTTTTTGCAAGTGTAGAGAGCTATCGTGGCCTTCTTCACTCTGTCTTTGATATTCAGGTTCCAACACAGCTTCTTGTCGATTAATGTCGCTGAAGGAGAGCCTGCATCCGTTTATTATTGGGGGGTTGAGAGGAGGAACTTTGTATTTGGTTGTGAATAATACAAGTTCCTTCTTCGAGGGATTGACTCCCGGACCTCGTGACTTTGTCCATTCAGACAGTCGCGTGACCTTTGCAGTCATTATATCGCAAAGTGTTTGAGGGAATTTTCCCGAGAAGATGATGGAAACATCGTCCGCGTATGCCATCACTTTACAGCCTTTTGGCTCTATTTAAAAGAGTCTTGCAGCATTTACGTAGGATGCCGCCCAACCCGGATTCGGATGGGACCCTACCGGGTCCGTACCAGTACCTTCCACCGAGCATGATTTTCCTGTGATTGAGCGGGTTAGGCCAGGCCTTTAGGCCACTGCCTTCCCTTGCTTGGGATTGCTCCCTGTTGGCATTTTGGGAGTGCCAGTCTCATTCGTTTTTTGTTTTTGTTTTGTTGTATTTTGTTGCTTATTTTCCATAATCTTTCCCACGAGATGCAGAGAAGTGGAACGGTCCGGCCGGGCAGAGATCCACGTTGCCCAGGTAATGCATCATCAGAACAGTTTGCTGCCATGTCCCTAGCTGTCCGGGACTGCTTATTTCGGTACTCTCCCTCAGAGCAAACTTCGTTGCTTCTCTTTGGGATGCCCGCTTATTCGCAGCTGACCTTCCCACTAGGGTAGGCCGTTCGCTATCCGCAACCTGCGACCCGGTGGCCTTAGCTAGGCCCCTTCTGAGCCACCTCAAAGCCCAATACGATCATTGGACTAAAATTCGGACTAAAAAAATGAACAAAAAATACCTTTTTGAAGGTTGCGAGCCCAACTGCCAATTGGGAACAAAGCAAACGAAAAAGGGTTGTACATTTTTTATCTGATCGCGATCCCCAATTCTCAGAGGGTTAGGTAAAATCACAAAGTTCTTGGGCTAACCTTGTAGCTCTTTTAATTATCTTTTCAAAATAGCAAAGTTCTTTACAACCAGACGTAATATACTAGAGTTATATGAAAAAAGAAGCGCTTCCTCTGAAAAAAGCTTTACAAAAAATTACCAGAATTAAAAAATTCTTTAAAAAAAGTTCTGCCATAGAATTCTTTAAAAAAATGTAAAGCCCCATATTTATCAGCAAAAGTCGGTTTGGATCCTTGAGAAAAAAAAGGATTTTGTCGAGTATTGCTGTTGTACGGCTGATACCCTTTTTACACTGCCGCATAATTGTCGAAGGTGCGGAAAAATTATGCGAGGCTTTTACACCAAAGCCGCATCTTTTTCGAAGAATCTGTCAGCTGTTCGGCCTAATACTAATGTAAAAAAAATCGGTGAGCAAGAAGGAGAGAGTGTTGAGCTACTTATCTTTTTTCAATAGCGTAGTTTTACGGATATGTTTATTAACGAGACGATGGTTGTTCAGATTAAATATGGTTTATTTTTGTAAACAGTATAGAAGGCGATACAGAGTCAAAGGGATAGCGAAAGGTTCGAGTTGGGTTCATGACGAGTCGGTTAGAGAGTTAGCTGGGTTCAAGACGGGGTCAGATTGTAGACGTGGAGGTCGGTACAAGACGGTGTCGGATTGAATAGCTAGATTCCAAGACGATGTGCAGTGCAAAGCAACTGAAAAAAGAAAGAAAGGCGCGAGATAAAGAGGCGAAAGAGAACGGCTGCATAGGCTGCTGCCGTGTGGGAGCATGAATGCGTGCATAAGTTTGTAGGTAGATGACAATTTAGTACAGTGGGCAGTGCAAACAACGAACAACAACACCACTGGCTATAATCTATGCATTTGTCCACTATATGGCTGCGTAACCAAACGAATTTTTATTGAAATTTAAAGAAATTACCAAAATAATGAGCGATTTATTTTTAAATGCTCATCCTTCCGCTCCATTGTTGGCCCAGAGGGTTCATGCTTTTGACATTTTTGGGGGGACCACCTCCTTGCGTTTTATGCCTACCCGCCAGGCAACTCCAGCCAGTTCCCACCAAATTTTTGGTCGGGAAGACCTGGACCTGGACCTGGGCTTGGCTAGATACTACATTACCCCGGACAGAGAAAGCGGCAATGCATTACCCGATCCGGGCATTTTACCCAGCCCCGTGGTGCTCATATTTAAACATTAAATTGAATTGACTGTTTGACATTTGTTTGCTGGCGATACCCCGTCGATATTCCCAATAATTTCAGTATTTTGTGTAATTACTAAACAGAATACGGCAATACTTGCCAATGATGCGCCGCATGATTAAAGATGCGGCCGCATCATTGTCTTCTTCTATCCGCAGGGCCCTTATGGGCATCATTGTCTCATGTTCCATTTAACGGAAAAATCCAATGATGCGGCGCAGTGAAATCTCTCATTTTATTATTATATCTTCGATGTTTCATTAAAAGAGCTACTAAGATCGGCAAAATATCTATTGCATTATTTTTTTATAGAATGATAGACTTATGATCGGTCAATATGTGACCATGTTTGGGGATGTCATATCTCATGTAAATATTACGGCAGTAAAGTCTGAAGACGGAGGGGACTATGAATGTAGAGCTCTCTCAAAGGCTGGAGTGGCATCGCACTCTGCTCGCCTCAATATATATGGTAAGATTTATTTTACTATTTAAAAACAAATAATACAAATATTAAATACATTTTAAAAGGAATGCCGTACATACGTCATATGCCAAAGCTTTCGGCAGTGGCTGGAAAGGTTTTTACACTTAAGTGTCCTATAGCTGGATACCCTATCGACACAGTACACATTGAAAAAGGTACACTTTTACAATTTCATTACTAGCTCAATTTCTGAATACACACACTTAATTTTAACTTCTGCTTTATATTTGTTTGGCAGACGGCATAAGGTTACCTATCAACATATGACAGCGTATTCAAAACGGAACCCTAACTATTGAAAATGTGCAGCGCGGTGCGGATCAGGGCACCTACACTTGTATAGCTCGGAATAAGCATAATTATACTTCTCAGCGGTCCGTCGAAGTTCAAGTTTTAGGTACGTTGCCGTGAGTTTATATCCCCGCGGAGGGTACTATTATATTACTCAGATTTTTTTTACGCAGAGAAGTAAGAGATTACATAGTTTGTTATCAGGTTAAAAAACTGAATAGATATAGCCAATCGGCTGTTTCTATGCAATCAAGTTATCTCACAGTTATAAATCAACATTATTGATACATTTGATGGAATTTTTCGGAATCACAGCACTTATTGTTAAAACAAAGGTCTGCGAAAGGAATTATTGGTCGATACTTCAATATTTTTTAGGAAATAAAATAATTAATATGTCTATCCAGAGAATTTGATAGATAAAACTAATCAGCAAAATCAAACCTTTTTTCTAAACAACAAAATGGCCTTTTTTATAGACTTCGGGGTCCAATTAACAATATTGAATTAGGTTTTTTTTTATGGTGTGTGTTTTCATTAAAAATTGAATTTTTGCTTTTGTTTTTGAGATAACTTGACAATGCTATTACTAGTTTTGAAACCCTTTACACTTACCTTTACCCTCTGCAGCTAGAAATCGGACTTGAAACTTTGTAGCCTTCGTTTACCATCTCCCAGTGGGTGCAGTAACCAATCTAGCAATAAAAAACGTTTGGCTCCTCCTTTCCGCGGATCGCGAAAGTATGTTCGCCCGATTTTAATGCACAAAAAAGATCGAAAACAAAAACTTTCCCAGCCTGTTTTTTTGCGTTTCGATCGCATTTTGTTAGCTCCATGCTTAGTGCAAATGATGAGGTTCATCGAGTTTTAGTTTTAATAACACAAGGGAACAAGGTTTTTTTTTATTAAGAACTGAATGTTGTTTTTAAGGTAGTCGGGGAATCCAACCCTGTACTTGGTTTTTTTTCATAACATTACTCCTTTTTGGGCGATTTTAAAACTAGTTATATTTTCTTAATAATGCAAAACAATTAAATTTTTTAAATCGCTGAATGAGGAGTAAAGTTATGATTTTTTGTACATTTGTTGATGGAAAAACGTCAATAATACTATTACTACCTGTAACTTAAAAACAAGATCTGATGGAAAAAAATTGAGATCATATTTGAAATGAGCGACCTCAATTTAGTAAAAAAAATTAATCAGTTTTCAATCAACACAAAAAGTTCAATTTTGTTCCCTTGTTTAATAATTGAAAACGAGAAGGAACGTGTGAGTCGCTTCTGGGGACGGGACTCCACTTATACCCGTACTCAGTCAGTATATAAATTTTTGAGGTTATGATTTTTTTTAATTTTAGAATTAAAAGAAATTTTTACATTTTTTTGCTACAAATATTTACATTGGTGTTTTGGTTACCCTAACTCTTATAGTCTCTGAGATCCAGGCGTGAAACAAGACGGACAGACGGACAGACAGACATGGCTCTATCGACTCGGCTATTGATGCTGATCAAGAATATATATACTTTATGGGGAAACGTTTCCTTCTCTGCGTTACACACATCGCCTTTTACCACAAATCTAATATACTTTTTTGAGTACGGGTATAACTATGCACAAAATAATTTTTTTGGTTTTATGAAAAAATTGGCTGTCAGGCCCGGTTGATTCCGGATGTGGACATTTTGATTCCGCGGTGCTGGATACTAGCTCCTGTCAAGGTTAGGTTAGGTTTGGTTAAGGCGGCAATTGGTGAGAGGGGGAAATCTCTATCGAGGGCTTCGCTTGGGGTTGTGCGTAGTCCGCCCGTTATGCTCTGCCATGCGTTGGATATGTCTGACTTTGCTAAGACAAGTTTTCTTGTCCACTGCTGGCCACCATACAACCACTCCGTACATTAAGATTTGTCGTATGATGGCGGTATATAGCCATCGGGCTATATACGGTGTCATTCCCCATTTGAGTCCGATGGTTTTTCTGCAGGTATAGAGGGCACAGTGGCCCTTCTTTACCCTATCCTCTATGCTCAGTTTCCAATCATGCTTTCTATCGAGGATCAGACCAAGATACTTGGCATTATTGCTAAAAACTAGCGTTTCGCCACAGAGTCTTTGGGGAATCAGTGTTGGAATCTTGTACTTCCTGGTGAATAGTACTAGTTCCGTTTTAGACTGATTAACACCTAGCCCGCATTTGTCTGCCCACTGGAACAGTTTCATGAGGGTGCTTGTCATGCACTCGCATAGCATCTGTGGAAATTTTCTAGAGAATGCTATGGCAACATCATCAGCGTACGCCACCACATGACATCCACCCCCTTTATCTCCCGCAGCAGTTCATTTACTGCTACGTTCCCTATCCTCTATGCTCAGTTTCCAATCGTGCTTTCTATCGAGGATCAGAACAAGATACTTGGCATTATTGCTAAAAACTAGCTTTCGTCACAGAGTCTTTGGGGAATCAGTGTCGGAATCTTGTACTTCCTGGTGAAGAGTACTAGTTCCATTTTAGACTGATTAACACCTAGCCCGCATTTGTCTGCCCACTGGAACAGTTTCATGAGAGTGCTTGTCATGCACTCGCATAGCATCTGTGGAAATTTTCTAGAGAATGCTATGGCAACATCATCAGCGTACGCCACCACATGACATCCACCCCCCTTTATCTCCCGCAGAAGTTCATTTACTGCTACGTTCCATAGGAAGGGTGAGAGGACTCCGCCCTGCGGCGTACATCTGCTGACAAACCTGGTAGACGTTGACGTCCCCAGTGAGGCCTCAACGGTCCTGCATCGCCAGGTCCGTCAGTGCACCCGTGATGGCGGTCGGTTGATGTGGTTAAAAGCGCCTTCTATGCCACCAGTGTGTACTCCTTACAGTTTAGGGACGATTCAATGATCGATGTGATCGCGTGTAGGGCCGTCTCAGTGGATCTTCCTTTCCGATAGGCGAGATGAGAATCAGAGATTAGATTGGGCGAGTGTGCGAGGGTTTACCTGCCTTGGGTATAAAAACGACTTTGGTCTGAAGCCGTGTGTCTGGGATTTGTCCGTGAGAGAAGAGGGAGTAAATCTGTTTCAGCCAATTTATGGCCCTTTGTCCGGCGGGAATCAGTTGGGCTGGGATGATGCCATCTGTTCCATCAGACTTGTATGACTTAGTTGCCCAGGATATGTTCTCCTGACTCAGCAGGTTTAGAATGGATCTTGAGGCCACAGAAGGAGGTGCGCTGTAGTTTGGTCTGTTTACAACGCAGCCTGGGACGTGTGTGTTTTGAGGAGAAGGTTAAGCGATTCATTGCTGGACGTCGTCCATGTCTGATCGGCTTTCTTCAGGTAACCCAAGGTTGGGGTCGACTTCGATAGTACTTTGCGCAAGCGTGAGGCTGCGGAGTTACTTTCGATTTGACTGCACTACGCCATGAGGCTTGTTTGGTCTTCCGAAGTTCCTTGTTATAGGTTGACGACTGACCTTGTACTCGGACCAGTTCTGCTCAACATTTAGAGCTTTGGCTCTCTTGAAGAGTCTCCGGGAGGCTTTCCGGATGTCCCCCAGTTTCTGAGTCCACCATTCAGGCTTCTTCCGGCCCCTAGATTTACTAGGGGGACAGGATTTTCGAGCGCCGCATTGCAGGCGTCGGTGGGGGACTCGGGGAGAATACGGCTCAGGTGGCCTGAGTACTGAGTCCAGTTTGCCGCCTGAGGTTCCGGAATTGGGCTGGGCTCGGTATGGAGAATGAGAAAACAGTTTCCACGTACCTGTGGTCCGAGAAGGAGTCATCTTCAAGGACGCTCCAGGATACTATGTTATTCTGTATCATGTGAGAGGCAAGTGTGAGGACCAGGTCCTCCTCGCGATTTGTAATATTAAAGGTGGGATCGTGCCTCCGGTTTAATAAGATCAGTAGAATATAGCTGAAAATGGACTCACCCCGTTCATTGGTGTCAGGGCTTCCCCACTGACTGTGGTGTGCGTTGGCGTCGCATCCCACAATTAGGCCGATGTCCTTGCCCTCGCAGTCAGCGAGGAGAGCCCTTAGGGGCGCGTTTAGACGATGGTCAGGTTAGTCGTGACCCATGTATTTTTTTTTGTCTGGACGTTGATATGCAATGACTGCACAATCAAGTGGCCCATGCGACACCAAGCCGAACCCGGTTACGCGCGGAACCCAGGCAGAAACGCAGCCCTCCTCCCGCCCAACCGACCGAGGGGCGCTGCCGCATGACGCGCGACGCTTGTTACCGAACCGATCGCGAGCATGCAGGAAAGATAGGTGTTAGACTAAAATTCGAGGAAAATTAGAACTAAACACAACACATGCACAGTTAACTAAAAAATAGTACTAATTACGGGAGAGGTATGTTGGTATTAGTAATTTAAGAAGAGGAAGGGAATTAGTAGTGGATATTATGTGGTAGAGGGAATTGAAGTCCGAGCAAAGGACCCTAAATCATCGTGCAAGGAATAATTCGATCTACAAAGCGGAAGGAACAAGTTTCTAGTAGATCTAATAGGAATAGTAAAGCTTATGCGGCTCAACATGTGGAGCATGTGGCTTTCCGCTTGCGGGACCTCTGGCAGCTCGTGAAGGTGGAGGTGTTGGAAGGTGGAGGTTGCAGACCTGCAGAACATTCAGGATCTTCTCCGGCTCTGCAGGCTTCACCGAGACCCACGCTCTGGCCCTCGGTCTGTTGGGGATGTCTTCCCATTTGACGGCCTCCAGTTTAGCCCCTGGGTAGACCTCGTTGAGCGCCGCCACTGCCTTCGTGTAGAGGGCCGCCGAGCGAGCATCTTGGAACGCGGTGGCTCTCACCGAGAGTATATACCACTTCCACTGGTGTGTACGGCGTTACGGCGGGTGACGGGTTACTGGTGATCCCCCCGCACCCTAGAAACCAGGAGCAAGGCCGCATCGGATCAGGGCTAGCCCTGACCCGAAACGCTCCTACCCCTAGTCCAAGGGTCCAGTTATGGCGAGACGGACATTCATTAGTCCCCCTGTATCACCCGAATGGCTGACGGTTAATTACTATCAAACTTCATATATAAAAAATCTGTGGCAGGAATTTTTCGTTTACGCTTTCCTGGCGTGTGTAACCTGCAACATGAGAGAAAGTATATAGATGTGCCAGTTCATACAACGAGTCGACGGACAGCAAACATATATGTGTGTACGTGTAACACTCAAAAATATATGATTGTATGCATAGAATAATTTATATGTTCCTGGTGGTCCAAGTCGGATGGATGGATGCGGTTTAACCTTCGCCTGGTTCTGCTCCTTACCAATCTTCTAGCGAGGACGTTCGGGCGTCTCCTTAGTGAAGTATTTTGTGGCTTGTTCATTAATAATGTCACCGACTGAGGGGACTCCAAGGTCATTGGCGATTTCTCTATTACGGACATACCATTCAGCACCACAGATATTTCGGAGGGTCTTATTATGAAACACCCTGATCCTGTCCAGCTTCGTTTTCGCGCTCCTGACCATCCTTGTGTGGATCGCGGATGCCCAGCGTGGTTTCCAGGTACTAATGTTCCTTCCGCTGCTCCAACAGCTCGCCATAAAGAAGTACCCCAGGGCACGTTCCTTTATTAAGCGTGTGTGTCACTACCACAAACTTCTCAGGGCTCACGTTGATATGGCACCTACATGCCCAGTTCTCAAACCTTTTAAGGTTGGCCCTTGACAGGACTGCAGTGTCGTCGGCAAATGTCACAAGTTTCACATCAATTGGCTGGGGACGATTTGTCAACGCTATTCTTAGGCAAATGAGTTGATTTTATAGGATCCACGCCATGCTGTCTAAAACTACTACTACTATGACAAGAGATTTAGTCAAATTCACTGCTAAGAAAAACTTTACTCGTAGGAAGTTTAATGGAAAGTTTATTGAAACTCGGTTTGGTTCGAAACGTAAATAAAAGCGTAAGTAGTGTTGTTTATATTAGTTGGCAACTTCCAGTGGGTTATCGATGTAAGTGAATTTCTATGTTAAAAATTTAACTTGGCTGAATTTGTTTAATAAGAGACAGCTAAGAACATTTTGAACATTTTCACAGCAGACGAGAAGGGTTGAAATATATGAAATTGGATGTATTCCTCACAAATTTGAGCAAGGGGTGCCAAATGCCGAATTTTGTTTGGCTTACTTTATAAAAATCTAACTTTCTCCGATTCCTCATAGAAAAGAATGAAAATCCAAAATTTCACAAAATAATTTTTGAAATAAAACTCTGTGCTTTTAAAAGTGTTAAAAAAATGAAATCTCTAGAAATCCCCCCACGAATTTTTCGGTTGATTTGACAAATCTCTTGAGTCAAAAACTCTAGAAATTTTTTTGGCACATAACAGAGGCTTTTAAGCGCTCAATATATGATATTTATTGTTTTAAGCTTAGTACTCAGATTCAAGGAACGTATGTGTTGCTTCTGTGGATGCGACTCTACTTTTATACCCGTACTCAATCAGTATATAAAATGTTGAGCTTATGATTTATTTAGAATTTTACATTATTTGCTATATCTGCTATCTACATCTACAAAATATATTTTACATCTAATATTTAGATTCTACATGTACCATTTAGATTCTACGAGGCAAAGTGTGCGAGCGAGAAAGAGAACGAGTAGCGGGTCTCTTGCTGGAGGAGGTGGGGAAGGAGCTGAAAATGAATTTCTCATTCTGGCTATAATTATGATCCGATCTGATTCAGATTCAGATCTGGTAGAAATGATCATTCTCTACGATACTGCGCTTTCAGTTTAATCGTATCTTTTAAATTGTGCCTACCACCGATTTTCGTCGTTTGCGGGGGCGAAAGGTGGCGGGGCGAAATTTTGAAATTCACTTGTAGCAGTGTGATGTCACATGAGTCTGGAAACAAAATTTGGTTGCTCTAGCTCTTATAGTTTTTGAGATCTAGGCGCTCATCGAGACAGACAGGCAGACGGACAGACGGACAGACGGACATGGCTATATTGACTCGGCTATTGATGCTGATCAAGAATATATATACTTTATAGGGTCGGAACGTTTCCTTCTCTGCGTTGCACATATCTACTTTAACCACAAATACAAGATACCCCTTAACAGTTTTTATTAAGTGTATAAAAGAGTCATACATTTTTTTAGCAGCCAGCGGTGTGACCAGAGCTCTTCACTGCATTCCGTACGGTTACACTGCTCAGTAGGTTGATCCAAACAATTTGTTCATTTGAACGGGACACCTGTTTATTTTGTTATATTGGTAGTATTTCTTATTTGTTATTTGATAGTAATAATAAAGTTTTTATTTTGATAGGTTTTTTAGAGGTTGCTACCGAGTTTTATCTGCACAAGTTTTTGTGAACTACTTCACTAAATATATCAACCACAGCTGAACTACTTGATTTTCACTAATCGTTAATTTTTTAACAGTAACTTAACAAAAAAAAGTAAAAACCTTATCAAAATGAACTAGTTTTTAAGTTTCAATATTATTTGAAAAAACCAACGAATTAAATTTTAACCAAAACATGTTTTTTCTTTACTAACAAATAACAGCATAAGCATAAGAACAGCAAACAAAAAACAAAGTTTTATCAAATTTTGGATCAGTATATTGCTCAGAAAGCTATTTAGTTTTGTTTAAAATAAAAATGAAATGCACTTTTTCGGCTGGGGTCTCTCTTCGCCAAGCATATCCTGGGCTCCCCAAAATTATATTAGCAAAGGAATGTGTCGGACTACACTAGTAAACTCGGCATTTACGCTGTGGCCCAAAATGACTTTTTCTGATAGATTTCGGGATTTAATATTTTTTAACAAATTATGGTTTTGATAAACTTTATTTTTTTTTAAAGAATTTTTAAAAATTTGCTACTTTTTAATTTTTTTCTTGAGAGGTAGTGCTTCTATTTTTACATAACTTAAGTATCTTGCATCTGTTTGCATATAACATTGCAGTTGAGAAAAGTTGTAGCTGCAGTTTAAAGCCTGGAATATATTAAGCTTCCTAATTCGAAATTCATTATTTTTTTGGAGTATTTTTTTCCGAAATTTTAACTTTAAAAACTCAGGAAAAGTTGAAAAAAAAATAGTTCTTGGCATTTCAGTTTTAGATAGACGCATTATTTAGGCGTCGCACAGTGGCTCGTTTTCCGAAAACTCGTTGCAAAATTCGGATATCGCGTTTTTGAATTTGGCAAAACTTTTGTTACACTTCAATTAGGAATTGATCAAGCTATTCAAAGCCAAAATTGTATTATTTACATTTTTTTAAAATTTATAACACTACTCGACAAAATCGAACTTTTTTTTTCCTCAAGGATCCAAACCGACTTTTTCTGATAGATATTCCCCATCGGGAATTGCGATCGCGATCAGGTACCAAATGTACAACCCTTTTTCGTTTGCTTTGTTCCCAATTGGCAGTTGGGCCCGCAACCTTCAAAAAGGTATTTTTTGTTAATTTTTTTCATTTTTTAGGTTTGGATAACGAATTTTAGCTAAAAAGTCTCTCCATAGATTTTAATGAGCGATACCTTTAACGACGCCAAATTCATGCACCTATACACAAAAAAATAGAAGACACATGATATAATTTTTTTTCGACTTTTCCTGACTTTTTAAAGTCAAAATTTTGTAAAAAATACTGCACAAAAATCATCATTTTTGCATTTCAATGTTTTATATTTCCCAGACGGTAAGCTGAAATCACAAAGTGTTTGGGCTTAACTTCTAGATAAACTTAGGTCTAGGTATTTCGATTACAAAAACTATTAATTCTTTACTAGCTAGAGCCCTTTTCTTTACGACACCCAATAGCTGGGTTGCGCTGATCTCGGTGGAACCTTTATTCAAAATGATGATGGTTGGATTTATGAGATTTAGGACAAGGACCCTTTCGCCTACGTCAAACACCCTATTTCGCCGACTTGGGTTGTTCCGCTCCAGCTGATCTTGCTGGGCTTTTTCGAGTTTTTGGCAACTTTCTTCACTGAGGTCCGATGGCGCGTATATCACTTCGACTGGCTTCCTATTTGTGACCGAATGGAATTTTTTGTTATATTCTATAGTTGCTTGGAGGATGAGGTCGACCGTGTTTTCGATCTTCCTTTGTATTTTCAGACGCCTAGCGATTTCTACCAAGGTATTGTGAAACCGCTCTACCTGCCCATTGAGGTGCTGTGCAAGGGTGAAGCATTCGCGACGCAGATGTCAAATTTGTTTTTTAGGGTTCACCGGATGGTCTCGGAATTAAATGCTGCTTCATTATCGCAGTAAATCCATTTAATCCCGGGGAAAAAGTTTACAATCTGTAGAATTGGGGGCTTCACATCCGCAATGGTGCAGGAAGCAATTGTCCAAAGCAAATTTTGAGAATTTGTCAACGGCCGTTAAAAAAGATTTCCCAGCCGTCGAGAAAATGTCTATGTGTACCGTGATGGTATTGTTGCGGTCCCGAGTTCCTGTATTTTGGGATGCCTGTCATATTTGGATTTGGCACATATCCGACAGTTGGCAACCACTTCCGCTGCTATCTTTCCCATTTTGTGGAAGTAGTAGTCGCGGAGTACCTGCTTCAAATTTTCTTGGGCTGCTCTGTGCGCCCTATTATGCTCAGTGGTAATTATTTCGGTTTTTTCGTCTTCGTTACTGATCAGGTTGTTTTGCAGAGAGGCCAATACTGGTAAACTACAGTGTATTGCGTTGACCAGTTCTGGTTGTATAACTTCTTTAACCGCCTCGATCAGTCCTGCCCACGTGACGAAATTGAGAGTGTGTCTAAGCTCTCTTTCGTTCGTTGCGTAGTTAATCTCGCTGTCCTTTAAAGTCCTAAAAATCATTGTGATAGGAAGGTTTTTTTTTGACAGCACCGCACCTATGCCGGTGGAAGACGCGACTGTTGTCAAGTCAAATGGGAGGTTAAAGTCAGGGTAATGAAGGTAACGACGCCAAAATGTTTCTAAGCTTGTCGACAGCTTGCTTCTGGGCTTCTTCAAATTCTATGCAAATCCACTTGATCTTGATGGGCAAATAATCTGGTTTTTCAATAGTTCCTTGAATTCTTCGTTGACAAAGCCGGTGGACCCTACAGGGAAGGGGTACATTCTTGAATATACCGGCTAGTCGTCTTCGGTCCTAATCGTGGCCACTACTGCTCTATTAAACGGCAGAATTTCTTCTGCAAAGGCTTTTATTCGGTTAGACATCATTCTCAGAAAAGCCACCCTTACAACTGGTGGTACTACAATGTCATCCACTTTTGTGAAATTGACGCTGGGGCACTTGTGGAACAGAATCTTTTCAGATCCCTTAGCCAAGTAAAGTTTCTTCGACCCTAAGTCAATATTACCGCCAGCTTCAGTTAACGTGTCGAGCCCTATGATGCCGTCAAAATTTGACAGTTCTGGCAAAATAAAGAACGGGCTTTTCAAACCGAAGACTTTGTTAAAGCCATGTAGGAACTTAACAACGAATGGGGCTGCTACCGAGACAACTCCCCGCAGTCCTTTTAGGGGTTTGATGTAGTTTTTTGCAGCACCGGTATCTATGAGCAAATTTAGTTTTCTCCCCGCTACTGTTCGATTGACGTATCAGTCACGAATCCTGCATTTGCTTCATCGTCAATTTCAGCGACCGCTTCCGACGCTAGCTGCTCATACTCCCTTTGGTATTGGTCTGAGTTCTCCTGAGCGAGGTGATTAACATTCTGCCGGCGCTGGCCAGAGAATCTCTGTCGTTTTCCTAAGTGCACCCTGCTGATGGTTGTTGGCGACGGTTGCCGAGCCAGGGGCAACCCCCCCTTTGTGCCCCTGTTGTCTTTGCAAATTTGTGGGCTGGCGGAATTTAGAAGAAGACGGATCAACATCCATTTACTCAACCCGGTCGTGGCCTCGGTGACCATATCCCTGCTGGTTACTTTGGTCCCGCGTATAGAATGGGTTTTTTCCTTTTCTATATTTGTCGGTCTCACTGTGTCCGCCCTGTTTGTAATTTGTTCGTTTTGGGATTTTCTCATCCAGGGCTTTTGCGTAGTTTGCCGCAAAAGCATGCTAATCGTGGTTAGCTTCAAGATCTTGAGCCAAGGCCAACGCCGATGGCAAGTCCTTAGGTCGTGCCGAAATTAGGGTATCAGCAAGATTTTCCTAAGGCCTGAAATGAATACGCGAATTGCGTCGTTCCAATATTTATCGTTGAGGGTTTGCGCTCGTACGGCGTCTTGGGACATGATTGCTTTGTTTGTAAGCAGGGTGAGCTTCTTTTTAACCTCCTCGTAAAACTAAACGATGGTCATGCTAACCTAGTGGAGCGTGGCCAGTTCTCTCTCTAGCAAGTGCAACGGGCGTTTATCCGAGTAGGTAAAGTCGAAGCGGCTAAAACGAAACGAGGCCAAGAGTGCGTTAGCGGGGCCTTTTACTTTGTTTCGAATTATGAGGACTGCTTGATAATGTTGAGAACTACCCTTGTTATTCTCGTAAAGCGTGTAGGCAGCCTTTGCTATCTGGCGCCAAGCAACATACTGCTCCAGAAGTGTTTTAACCGCATCTAGTGATTCATCGCAGCATACAGTTCTGTCCAGTGTAACAGGTTCATAGGCCTTAACCTTGGGTTGCCGAGATTGTTCCGGCCTGGAATTGGGTGGTGATCGCTCGTAGTTTCTGTTCAAAGTTACCTGTCTGAACTTCTAGCGCAGAGCAAACTGCCGCAATGATAGACTGCAAATGCGAAGCGTCCATCTTGTCTACTTGTACGGCAACGGCTTTTCGGTCGTCGTCGCAAGTTAGTATTAGGTCGTCTAGCAGCGTCAGCAGTTCGCTTACTTCAGTGTCTATGTTCACACATACACAGATTATGCCTCTGTTGCCCCCAGACAACAATGTAAACTTTTTGTTGTGTGGTATGGTCTCAAGTTCCGCCGTTTTTTCCGCAAAAAAAGGGTAGAGAGAGAATCAAATAAAAAATTCCGAGAATGATAACGCTGGTACGTGTTTAAGTTAAGAACAAAAAATTGAGTTCAGTTGCTGTTTTCTATTTTTTGTTTATTTATTTATTTTCTGCAAATTCTTTTGATTTTCTAACAATTTAACCAGCCTTGCGCAATACAAATTCTACCTGCAGGTGATAACACCGGTCAACACGATTTTTCCTCAAGGAACAAAACCAACTTTTTATTAAAGATATGGGGCTTAGAAATGGTTTAAGGATATTTTTTTTTTTCTATGGCATAACTTTTTTTTGAAGAATTTTTGAAAACTGGTATTTTTTTTAAGCTTTTTTCAGAGGTAGCGCTTGTTTTTTTCACATAACTCTAGTATCTTACGCCTGGTTGTACTAGTTTGCTGTACTGGTTTGCTATTTTGAAAAGAAAATTAAAACAGCTAGAAGTTAAGCCCAAACACTTTGTGATTTCAGCTTACCGTCTGGGAAATATAAAGCATTGAAATGCAAAAATGATGATTTTTGTGCGGTATTATTTACGAAATTTTGACTTTTTTTATTTTTTTATTCTAAAATTCTTAAAAATTATGCTCAAAAATGTATATACTGACTGAGTACGGGTATAAGTAGAGTCGCGTCCCCAGAAGCGACTCACACGTTCCTTCTCGTTTTTATTTATAATTGGAGTATTGTCTTCTGTTTTTGAGCTTCACTTCTTCACTGCCAAAGCCGTCCGCTTTGGTGTTTTGATGATTTTAATTTTGTTCGAGGCGAGGGATCGGCCTTCAGCCTATTTTTCCTTTTGTTGATTTAAAACTAAGCGAGGGATGGCCCCCCTTAATGAAGCATTGCAAGACGAACACGTTCTTGCAGCTTGGCTAATCAGATTAAAACTAAACTGTTGGCCGCATAAAAATGCTGACACCCGCGCAGTTGTTCGGGTGGGACCGCCCTCGATCGTCCAATCCCACGCCCACAAATTGCAGACTTGGCAGATATTCCTCCGCCCAGTGTACAATTGGTTAGCCCTCGTCAATCAGCATCAAAAGCCGAGTCGATATAGCCATGTCCGTCTGAACGTCTGTCCGTCCGTCCGTCTGTCCGTCTTGATGAGCGCCTAGATTTTTAGAAATTATAAGAGCCAGAGCAACCAATTTTTGTTTCCAGACATCTCTGATATCACACTTTTGTGGCGCCGCCACAAAGGACGAAAATCTGTGATAGCCACAATTTTTAAGATACGATAAACCTTATCGTAGAGAATGATCATATCTACCAAATGGCGGAATCTGGATCAGATCGGATAATACTTATACCCAGAATGAAGAAATTCATTTTCATTTTGCTTCCCCCCCGCGGCCCCAGAAGCGACTCACACGTTCCTTCTCGTTCCAGACGGCGGGAAAATCACCGAGCTCGAGAGATAGGGTAAACAGTTTATGGAGGGGCACACAGAGAGAATCTGCACAAAGTTTAAGAACAGCACTAGAAACCATATCGGAGCCAGTAGAGAAAATGTAAATGATTTTAAATTAATTAAGATGCCATGAAGGGGGGTTAGATACAGTTAGAACTATTCATGTGGAAAGGATAAGATTGTTTGAGATAAAATATGTCAGATGAAGGCAGAATAGAGGGGCGGTTATTAGAGGGAACTGAGTAGCAGAGTTGAAAAAATGAAGCCGGACCAATTTCATGAAAGTCATCGAGAATTGACCAATCGATCTGAGAAAGTGCAAGATTCAAGCACGCAAAATCTGCTTTCCTGAAGCAAAAAAATAGACGGTGGCTTAGAGTGGGATGATAAGGATCATCTGGGAAAGATAGAGGAGACCCTCTGCAGACCATGGTATTCGATATGTCGGAAAAAAAAACAAGAGATCAAGAAGCCTACCCAAGTTATTGGCTATAGCATTAATCTGACCCAACGATGTATCGATTTTGCGATTCTGCTTTAAAGCCCTTATAGAATAGCGAGAGAGATATATATATAAAAATATATATAGAGAAACGTTAGAATCATACCTTGTAAGTATAATTTGGCTGGTCTTAATCAGCTGTAGGTGCGCAAAAACTTCAATTTGGTACAGATCTTCGACGATAGCACTCGTTAGACGGCCACCTAAACTATCTTATCCCTTTATCTAATGCTATTTCTGTCTTTATGTGTACATTTTAATATATGGACAAGCAGGTTCCTGGTATTCTTATCCATAATCTTAATGTTGCTACACAAACAAGATATTTTACGAAATAAAAGTTAGATACAAGGGTAATATTTCGATAAAATTATATCTATGCGAACTCTTGCTACCATTCGAGATATGCAAAATCTTCTGATCTCTTTCTTCTTGGTTGACCTACGACAAATGGTTTTGAGGAATACATAGAGTATATTTCAGATTAATTCAGTGGTTTTTTCGTTCCATTTTACGGATACTTTATTTTAATAATGTTAGTGTAAAGCACTCTAGCAAAAAAAGGGATTCATGCAGGGCTCTAGCTTGTATGAACTTTTCGATATACATATTTACATATTCAACATACTTATACACATGATTGAACGCGTATGTATGTACATATCCCTTATTTTATAATTGGTGTTAATACTATACTGAAGATACAACTGATGCATTAGGCAAAATTATAAAATTCTTACGCATGAAGCACGTTTTTTATATTTTTTTATATAATTAACAATGGAAGAAATTCTATTCACTAATATTGGATGCCAAATAACTCCATTCGGGCAAACTTTCACATAAGTTTGTCATTGATAATCTTTTTTGTGTCCACTTATTTGCTACTTTTGCAAATTCTTTTATAAAATTTGGCAATTGCCTGCACTATTATATCGTCTGCACTGCACCAATAAATGCACAAAACACGCATGGAAAAAGCGTCATTTAAGCCCTATCGACAGTTGTGCGGACAAAAAACGCTTTTGAGCTGGAAAGGACAATCCAACTGGGACTATTTTCATTATTGGGCTTTGAGTTTTGGTCAGTTCATCATCCTGGTAATCGTGTCCATAGGATGTTTTAGGCAAATTCTCATTTATTTTGTAAAATATGATGTTCTTATAATATCATAAAACACGAAATTTGGGAGGAGAAACTGACCAATTCACTAAAAATGCTGCCGTTAGCCTCACCACAGGTGTGATTTTTGACTCCTAGTATAGAATTTTTCAATCAACACATCTTACATACTGTGTATATATGTATGTATGTACATGTAAGTGCATCTTAAAACACATATATGTACATATTTCAATATTTACATTGGAAGTTAAATATACAGACGGGCGATACTTTTGAGTCTCTATAAATATGTTAAATCTGCTGTATTTAAAAATGGTTTTGATATTAAACACGCAGTTCCGCCCAAGATTACACCATTCTCATTCGCACGCGATCTGAATGTCGGCGACCGTACAAGCATTCAGTGCGTTATTGGCACCGGGGACCTGCCGCTTTCATTCACGTGGCTAAAGGACGGGCATCTTCTGCAAGCAACCGCCTCATCCGATGGTGTTAGCGGTGGGCTTAGTGGTACCGGTGGCGCTGCTGTTATGAGTTCTGGCTTTGTATCAACTTCATCCATCTCTTCCTCCTCACCGACAACTTTCCAACAACAATATGAACACATCGTTTCGAATGAAAATGGTCGTAGCGGTGGTGAAGGTAGTGGCCTAGTGACAATTCGCCAGAATGATGATTTCACCAGTGCCCTAAGCATCACAAGTGTGACGTGGGCCCAAAGCGGCACGTACACATGTCGCGTTCAAAACGACGCCGCAACTGTAACGCACTCTGCACAGCTAAAAGTTAATGGTATTTGCATTGAATAACTTACACATATTTAGCTTGCTTATTTTCTTATTTAATTGTAAACACATCCACTTTTACTCCGATTCATTGAGGTACAATGGTTACATAAAACTGCCACAAATGTTCTCTCAAATTT
The DNA here is from genome assembly GCA_018150905.1 of Drosophila ambigua. Classification (NCBI taxonomy): domain Eukaryota; kingdom Metazoa; phylum Arthropoda; class Insecta; order Diptera; family Drosophilidae; genus Drosophila; species Drosophila ambigua. The sequence goes on from JAECWS010000082.1 coordinate 1,039,648, forward strand.
TGTAATTTAAAAAACAATGATTCAAACAATGAAGCTTTGTATATCGTTATAGTCTAACATCATGGATGTGATTAAAATAAATAAATATACATTTTTGTTCAATAACTTTGGTCATGTAAATATTTGTTTTTATGTCTGTGCGTATGTAAACATAACTACATATATTTGAATTGTATAGAAAATGCGTTCATACGTTGTATGAATTCTTTTCATTTGTCAATTCATAATACTGCCGTTGATTATTATTATATTATTATATTATATTATAATGACATGTATGCATATTGCTATTGAATTCATAATTTTGTTTTGACTATTCAATAAAATCACAATTATGTGTACATATGTATGTATAGATAACGTTTTATTCGTATTGTATTTTTTTGTGAATTAACTAAGTAGAAAGAAATTGTTTAGGCAATATTGTATGCGATTATAGCTTTTTTGTTGTATGCTTTTGTACGTGTAGTGGCAGCGCACAAGCAGTAAAAATTTATTTTCGTGTAATTTTGTTTTGGGATCTATTACTAGGTGTATTTATTTTTATAAAGTTAATATATATATATAGTTATTAAGAAAAAATTATTTTCCAAACCATCTAATTTGTGGATCTCTAGAAGCAGAACGGGTCAGCTGCCCAAAATGCGCTTTTAAACTTAGGTAAAGGAATATTCAAAGAGCATGAAATAAAGAAACTCCGGAAAATTTAAAGGTATATATTTTTAAAGTCAAGTCAAAGTGGGAAAAAAAGAACACAAAAATGAGGCCCTTATACTAATCTATATATATATATAAATAGAGAGATAAAAATGTATAGTGCATCATCACGTGAGACCGGCTGGGCAGATTTTGTTTAAATTTTGTTCAGTTGTATTTGTTTCGTATTTACGGAGGAAAATTTTGGAAAAACAAACCTTCGATCGCAAAAAAATGTGATTTTGTATTTGTTTGTGGAATTAGCCGAAGAGGAAATTGTCATAGTTGAAGATGAGTTCTAAACTCGAGTTATTGTTCATCAACTGAGTTATTTGATTGACTTATGTCTGCTAAGCAGGCCAAGGGGCAATTTTCATAGTCAAAGATTGGTTCTAAACTCGAGATTGAGTTATAATATGCCTGCTATTAGACGAGCAAACCTTGGACTACGCATACATCGTGAAATAAGTAATCGGAATATCCTTAATTATATAACGCAAGAGGAACGTGCAGAGATAAATGAATGGAGACGTGCCCATATTGCACAGGTTCGTACTGTACAATTACCACCTCAAACTCGAATCGCGCTGCCTTAGACTTCGATTGTGCAATAGCCTACCAAGATATTCGCTGCGTTGAAATCGTTTCATTCTGTCTGTCGGATGTCCCGGTGAAAAGGTAAAATTGCCCGAAATTTTTAATATGGAAATTTGAACTATTTTTTTTAATATCAATCTGAAGTTTATCCGTAGGCGTTAAAGACAACGTTCGCCGGGACCGCTAGTGATTCTATATATTTAATCCTTTAGACAGCAAGAGCTCAAAATAAATCGGCAAATAGTTATTCTAGAGAAACGTTAAGTTTATTCTTTTTTTTTTTAATATATGATTATGATTGTAAAAAATAGTATGGTATAGTATATTTTTTTAAATTCTATTATTTTAATAAAAAATTTAAAATTATTTTGTGTAGCAAAAAAGATGTCAATGGTAACATCTTTTTCGATCCAAAAAAATGAAAGTTTTAAAATTTATGCACCGCAAACAGGAAATATTCACTGAATAATAGAACAACTTTGACTTTTATTGTAAAACATATAGACATTATTACACCATGTGATTTAAATTTTTTTAAATGAAGAAATGCAGTTAATTTCATGAATATATCTTTATTCGTTCAGAAGTCATTAAGTTAGCAAGCTAAAATGGACGAAGGCCAACTGTGAGTCGTAGTAATTTGTTATCAATATTATCAAAATCGGAAAAAACGAAACCATGTCAAAAATTTGTGTTTCCAATTTAGATGGTTCTTGATAATTTTTTTTGGTTATAGTGCCCTGTATTATAAAACACAACATGATACCTATTGACAGTTTAGAAAATGTTCACTTCTTTGGTCTTTGCATCGGGGAGAGTATAAATGAATAAAAACATGGCACATTCCAAAAAGGTTTCGAATATTAAAACACAATTTTTGTTAACTTGCTCATTAATATTTTTGAGTAGAATTAAGTTATTAGATAGTAACATAATGAAATATTTTACAGAACAAAATGTTGGCTTCCTTTGTTATGAAAAGGCTCAAATTTTGTTCAATTGTTCTTATTTACAAGAAGAATGTTTTTACGAAAGAAAATTTTGGGAAATTTTACCTGCGATCGCGAAAAAAGTGATTTTGTATTTGTTTCTTTTCTAAAATATAAGCCGTACAATAGTAGACGAAGAGGTAATTTTCCTAGTCGAAGATTAGTTCTAAAGTCAAGATATTATTCATCAATTGATTTATAATATTCCTGCTATTAGACGGTCAAAACTTGGATGAAATATACGTCGTGAAATAAGTATTCGAAATATCCTTAATAACACTAGTCGACAGTTCTCAAGGAACAAAACCAACTTTTTCTTAAAGAACTGGCGCTTAGAAATGGTTTGATGAAATTTAATATTTTGTTTGAAGAATTTTTGTGAACTGTTTTTTTTTTTTAGATTTTCAGAGGTAGCGCTTCTTTTTTCACATAACTCTAGTATCTTACGTCTGGTTGTAAAGAACTTTGCTATTTTAAAAAGATAATTAAAACAGCTTAATGCCCAAACACTTTGTGATTTCAGCTTATCGTCTGGGATTTATAGCTGCATTTGTCAGCTTTTCAGAACTGCAAAGTTCTATGCAACCAGATATAAGATATTTAAGTTATGTGAAAAATAAAATCACTACCTCTGAAAAAAACATGAACAAAATTCCAGATTTTAAAAATTTCTTTAAAAAAAACAAAATCAAAAAAAAAAATATATAATTCGTTAAAAAAATTTAAACCCGAAATCGATAAGAAAAAGTCATTTTGGGCCCCAGGCTAAATGTCGTGTTGACTAGTGTTATTAACAGTAGTTTATGGTCGGAAAAATCGACTTGCAACTTCAATTAGTGTGTTTGTTTGAAACCTAATTTTAATACTTATAATATTCATACATATCTTATAAAAACTATGTTCATATTATTATTTATGTAGTTCCTCCTCGTATATCACCTTTTGCTTTTGAGGAAGAAATAACTGAAGGTATGAGGACACAGATTATGTGCTCGAGTAGTCAAGGGGACCAACCTTTTAACATCACATGGCTAAGAAATGATGTGCCCATCATTAGTAATACAGTAGCTGTCAAGAAAGATGAAAACGTAATTGAGTCTAAAACTCATGCCACAGATCAAAGGAATACATTTATTTCTTCGGATCCGTCATTAACCATAAATCAATATGCACAATTTTCCAGCATATTATCGATACATAACGTTTCTTCACGACACAACGGTAACTACACTTGTAGTGTAGCCAACCATGCTGGTGCTGTACAATTTACTGCTGTTCTCTCGGTATCCGGTAAATCAAGCGTAACTATTTCGTTCTATTAAGATGCTTAAAGCATAATAAAAATATATTAAATTAAAGAAATGTTTAATCTGCACCAAACACACACAAAGTCCACAGTAGAAATTCACCTAATAAGTACATGCATATAAATAATTAGACACTAGGAATTATCTTGTCTGAATGTATTGAAATAATCCAGAAAAAATCACACCTCTGGTGCCTGTTCATCGATATTGTAGTAATGTTCAAAAAATATGATTGGTTCGAAGTCTTCTAGCTATCTACAGTTTTAAAGTACTTGCGAAAATAGTAGTCAGATAATCGGCTATGAAGAAATATAATACATTGTTTCCAATTACCATAATGATTGTGAATTACCAAATTTGTGAATGTACTTTGAAAGATACAAAAGAGTGGTTTAAAGATGAGTAGATCTCATGCGCTCGCTTACATTCATATGTAGATTGCAAATTCAAATACTTAAAAAAAGTTGTTTCCGTTTTTGCACACGTCCATTGTTCAGCGAATACATACAAATTTATCGTGAAAAAAGACAAGGATGGGCTATCATTTGATTTTGATTCGTTTCCATACAATGGCTATATTTGGAATTTATATCAAGCTAAAGTTTAAGTTTCTACCATTTTAAATGGTTATTTTAGAATTTTTATTAAAGATTTTGCGGGTATATTAAAAACTCTAAATATGGGTATGAGATTTTCTCAACCAGAGCTACAACATAATCTTTATCTAATGCAAAGTACAAAATCACTATCGCACAGAGTAATTATAATCAAATTTTATATATACATATTATTATATTTATTTTTGAGCTTCATTAATCATGCCAATTAAGGGAAATATAATGTTATCCCGATAGAGTTTGAGTGACTTTTTATATTGGCTGAAATTGAAAATGTGTATGTATATTTACACATTCATGTACAGTAGGCTGGGTCATATCTCTAGTATGTAAAATAAAACTCAAAGTGGTATAATGAAAATATTTTAAGGAGCTATGAAAAGATTGATACATACAATTTCTAAGAAATTAATTAAGCCAATATGAACGCATTCAGCCAAATTTTAGGTTAAAAATATATATATATTATTAATTATTACATTTTTGGTTTGATTTTTTTTTATTTGTTTTTCGTTACAAAAGAAAGCTTTGCAACGACTCTGGTATTAGTAGTTATTAGTTATCACCAAATTCAAGGCAGAAAATCATTTTTCTACACTGTCTTGAGTTGCAGGTGAAAGAGGGTGCATAACCCTGCCAACTGATGAAAAATAGGTGTTCAAACAGTAGCACACATTTAAGAAAAATTAAAACTACCTAATAAAAACACATTAGGACCATTAAAGGTAATGAAGATATAAGGATATAGGAAATTCACACATAGAATGAAAAGATACGGACCTACATGACTTCATTGTAGAACATCTGAGGTTAAATTCACGACACTTGACAATATAGTGAAAAAAAAACATGTGTGCGGTTCGAAAGATAAGACGATCTTAAATTTAGGAGATTTGTACGGAGGAAGAAATTAAAAAGGAAAGATCAAAGGTTATATGCTAAAGAGCTTGAGTGCTGTGCAGAATGCAACTCGGCACTTTATCTGGATCCACAGAGATGGGAAGTATTCAAAGAATGGATGAAAAACGGTGTTAGCATTAGTTAGATGGTATCAATCATATCTTAACTGACAATTTTTGTATGTATTTTTCAAAAGAAAAAAAAATCATAATTAATATGGATATTATGTGAATATGCATAGATTATCCTTAGAATCGCCTGTTGGTATTATTATTTCAGATGTTCAGCAATTTTAAGAGGATGATTTTTTCGGTTATATATAATACATATTTAACAACAAAATACCATTTATTGAAATATTTAATACGGGTTAAATCGTCGGTAAATACCGCATATCTGAAGTCGTATGCATATTAATTTGAAATACATAGGTAAAGAGCACTCCGCACTAAGCACTCCGCACACGCACATCAAAACACTCAAACGGACTCGAAAGGTAAAATGTAATAACACTAAGTAATACTGCATTCTAATACATACTTATGTACTGCACATGTTATCCACTTGGTATTTTTTATGGGTTTGGTTATACAATTTTCAACGTGAGATTTTCAAATCAAACTCTAAACTAACTGCGAATAGTTTAAAAGTACATACATGCTGTCCTACCAGCCGACGATTTAGTTTGCAACTAAATCCATTTAAAGGTTAGTTTTCAACTAAATCCATTTAAAGGTATTATAGTGAAGGTGTCTTTTGACCTTTCATCTTGTTATACATATATGCAATCCTATCTGTCTAACCCTTTAACCCTTTATTAATCCTTTATTGCTACGTCAAGGCTGTAGTAGTTTTTGGTATTTTCAAATAATCTCTAACGGTACGTATTGATGGCTGAACGCATTTTGAAACTCAGCTCCGTCATAACGCGTAAAGATGATGTGGAAAAAGAGAAAACAAAATCGAAACAATACTGCAAAGGCTTATTTAAGATACAAGTTTTTAATAACTCTCATCAAGAAAAGGTGTTTATTAGGTATTCAAATGTGTATATTTGGAGCATAATCATAGTGTAGTTTTAAAGCGATGGCGTGAATATGCTTGAAGAACTTTTGGCATCTATTCCGGTCCTTTTTAACGGTGCCTACGTATTTTCTAAAACGCATTTTTGTATGTTGCTACCTGTAATGTTATAGCTCACCAATCAATATACTACGCTGATCGAGCCACCCTGAAGTAAAAGTATAAAATTAGTCGCTACAAATAAAATTGTATTTTTCAAATGTGTAAACTAACAACTAATTGCAAAGTTTGTTATACATATTCTACGCTTTTACGACCACTTTCCATATCCACTTTTTTTCTTTAAGATAGGCCGGTAGTTACGTGTTGGCGGGACGACAAGCATAATTCTAGAGATAATTACAATACTCGACAAAATCGAACTTTTTTTTTCAAGGAACAAACCGACGTTTTCTGATAGATTTGCGGCTTTAAATTTTGTTTAATTAACTATGGTTTTTATTTACGGACGAACTTTTTTTTCAAAGAATACAATAAAATGGTATTTTTTCGGATGCTGTTTTCAGAAGTAGCGCTCTTTTCTTAAAAAAGCATATTGCATCTTGTTGTGGTAAACTTTGCCATTCTGAAAATTGAATAAATGCATCTCTTAAGCTCTCAAATGTAAAATAGATGATTTTTGTGCGTTTGTCTTTTCAGGAAAAGTCGAAAAAAAGTATATCCCGTGTCTTTATATTGTATATTGTATTTTACAGTTTTTAAATATTGATGGCCCAAAGTTTTGGGCACTCTCATAATTTGTAATCAGAATCTGCAAAGCACATACCAACAAAAAACAAGAAACTTGTACCACCTTTCACAGAATTTTTGATTGGTGGTGATGGAATGAAGATAAAACGAATCAAAGTTGATATTTTCTAGTTTTTTCAGTTTCTTTAATTTTTTCAGAATGATAAAGTAAAGTTTATTTAAAATAGATGTAAGATACTTAAGCTATGTGAGAAAAAAGCGCTACTTCTGAAAAAACATACAAGAAAGTTTTTCCGTAGAAAAAAAAATCTCACCAAGCCTTAAATGGCTTAAATCTTTCAGAAAAAGTCGGTTTGGTTCCTTGGACAACAATCGTGTCGGGTAGTGTTATTGATCAAATTCGAAGTAATATAAACTCTGATTACACTAGTCAACACGATTTTTCCTCAAGGAACAAAACCAACTTTTTCTTAAAGATTTAGGGCTTAGAAATAGTTTGATGATAATTTTTTTTTTTTCTATGGCAGAATTTTTTTTTTAAGACTTTTTGAAAAATGGTATTTTTTTTAAAGCTTTTTTCAGAGGTAGCGCTTGTTTTCTTCACATAACTCTAGTATCTTTCATCTTTCATGTATATCATGTGTCTTCTATTTTCGCTATTAAAATATATGGACAGACTTTGGAGCTAAAATTCGTTAACCAACAGTAAAAAATGAAAAAAAAAAAATTAACCTAAAATACCTTTTTGAAGGCTGCGGGCCCAACTGCCAATTGGGAACAAAGCAAACGAAAAAGGGTTGTACATTTGGTACCTGATCGCGATCTCAATTCCCGATGGGGAATTATCTTGTCAAAATAGCAAAGTTCTTAACAACCAGATGAAAGATACTCGAGTTATGTGAAGAAAACAAGCGCTACCTCTGAAAAAAACTTACAAAAAAAAATACCAGACTTCAAAAATTCTTTAAAAAAAAGTTCTGCCATGGAAAAAAACCTTAATTCTTTAAAAAAATTTAAAGCCCCATATCGATCAGAAAAAGTCGGTTTGGATCCTTGAGGAAAAAAAAAGTTCGATTTTGTCGAGTAGTGTTACCTGTATTGGAGCTCCATGCAAATTAACTATCTCACTTTAGTTTGTACTGTGATTTTATATAACCGGCATTCATCGCGTATATAAATTCATCAAATAAAATGCAAGCTAGAAGTTAAAATGCATTTTAACGACTCGACCTAATTATATTGTACATTTTAAATCCATATAAGATAGTATGAGTTCTGTCTCAAAACGGTAAAAAAAAAAAGAATATAGTGCATACATTTTAAAATATGTAGCTTACGTCGAGTTATTATTTAAAGCCGTCAGCAAATATTATGTGCATACATTTTACTTTATCATTTATATTCTTATATTGTAGTCGTACAATTTTATTTTTAATTTGATAATAGTATAGAAATAACCAGTAGTAGTCTGATTATTCAAGTTGATCTATCCATATTACTTGAAATTCAAATTGTATGGTAAGTTCAATAGTTTTTTATATCTAGAGTTTGTGCATGAATTTCGAACATATGTATTTATGTGTAATTTACTTATTAAGGCAAATGTGCAGGAAATATACATATTCAAATTATTCTATACGATTGCTAATAAAGATATTTTTATTTAGTACCGCCAAGATGGGTCCTAAAACCTACTGACCAAGATGCAATATTGGGTAATTTAGTCACAATGTCATGTAATGCTGATGGATTTCCTGAGCCTACCCTTCAATGGAAGCAATCTATCGGTATGAAAGTTGTGGTTTGTTTAGGACATTATAAGCATATGAGTATTATTAAATATAGGAGACTCCGGGGAATATCGAGAATTGAATTATGGAATAAGCAATGGAAACTCACACTCTGTTATAGAGACCTACGCCAATGGTTCACTTATTATATCCAAGGTCGGACGAGAGCACGAGGGAAACTTTTTATGTCAGGCCAACAATGGAATTGGTGTAGGACTGAGTACACTAATAAAATTGACGGTTCATGGTAGGATATGAAACATTTTTAAATTGATATATTGTATTACTACAAGCTTAATTGTATTTCTATATAGTGGGTCCTTCAGTAACTGTTTCTAAAAAAATGTTTACCATACGACGCGGTGATCGCGTAACAATAGCCTGTGAAGCAACTGGAGATCGTCCGTTGGAAATGTCCTGGAGAGCCAAAGCTAATAAAATTGATCCTTCCTATGATATACGATATCACATCAAAAATTCCCCTTTGGCTTATGGAGTTTTATCTGAACTAACAATATTACAGACGGCTCTTACTGATAGAGGCGAATATTCATGCATTGCCAACAACGCCTACGGCCATGATAGATCTGTCGTACATTTGCAGGTTCAAGAACCTCCAACTTTTCCTGTTAACTTACACGTTATGGATTTGGGAAGCCGTTCTGTAACAATGGCATGGTCGCCAAATGATCAGGATTCAGTAATTTTAGGTGGTGGTGGTGGAAACAACCGAGACTCTCAACCAATATCAAATTACATATTACAATATAAGAAGTCAGGAGGTATGTATGTATCTTAGTTGTCTAAATTTACTTATACATATTCCATTCCACACACAAAAGAAGGATCGGATGAGGAGTTTCTTTTTTTTTTACCCAGTACACACGTAAAATCCAGAAAAAAGCTCATCAAATAAATGTATATATATACAAATATATATATTCCCGAATATGTACGTCCGTCTATCAGAATCTGGAATCAGATTCTGTTTGCATAGGGGTGTAGAAACGTCAGTTTAAAACGTCAGTGTCGTCAAAACGAATGTCTTAATAAATGAAGAAAATACAGGGTAGTAAGTCACAATAAACAAAATATTTAATCTTAGCATCTTGTGCATTATTCATGAAGAAGATGAACAAGAAAATTGTTGAACTGCTGAGTTCTTAAGTCGGCCCGGTGTAGAAAAGTTGTATTAAAGAATTCTAAAGCGAGGGCAAACAAAAGTTTTGAAATCGATTGCCTTTTTAACCTTGCGTACCGAGGTGAAAAAATTCATTTTGGCCAATTTAGTCAATTTGGGTATATGTGTATATGTTGAAAGACCGTGAATTATAAAAAAATTTAGGTGAAAAAACTAACTAGCAGTCATATACGGCTTTTTTTCAGAAAATTTCAAAGTTTCGTGTTAAAAAGTACAACAGTGTTAAAAAATGTTCGGTCAAACTCTTAATGTCATAAATTGTTCAATTGTATGTTTGAAGTTAAATGAATAATCACTTAAATGACCCTCACGTTGTAGTACCTTACGCACATCGTTACTCTTTGTTACGCTCTTGCATTTGTAAATTTGTAAATTGAATTCCCCACATTAGAAGCCCGCTTATGCCCAGTGCTCATCCACTTAAAAACCGAATAAATAGTTATTGGCTAGTACTCAAATGAACCCCCACGACTTTCGGATTACTCTTGGATTACAGCAATTTTCTTCGCATCGAGTATAATTAGCTCACTGGAGATTGACACACCCCCATCCTTGAACAACTATATTGAGGAAAACGCTCCTCGATCAAACAAAAAATTTATAACTTTTTAAGAAGTACAGACTCCTGAATTGTACATATGTACATATATCCTAATTTTGACTTACTTGGCCAAAAGTGAATTTTTTTACCTCTATTCGCGAGGGTTAAACATTAACCGATTTCTTACCTTTTTCTTTGCCCTTACCCTAGAATCCCTTAATACTATTTTTCTATACCGGGCCGACTTATGAATAAAAAGATTTGGATTTTCAGCCCACTCTAATGTTTATACTCGTATGTGTATATGGGAAACATTCTAATATCCGTGTAAACCGTCATATTGTTATTTTACAATAACAACTCTTAAGCCTAGTACTCAAACACGCTAAATTTGCTATGTAAATCGCTGGGTGCCCAGTGTGACCAAAGGGGTCAACCTGCATGCTGTACGTTTAACTGTTTTGCGCTTGTTTACAAACAGAAACCTGTTAAGATTTCAAATTATTAAAACAACTAGAAATGTCTTATTTGTGGGCGCTGTGAAGCTGGCGGACGATAATGCACACTGCAATATTGGATAAATCCGATCCTGCGGCACAGATATGCAATCATGGTTTTGATCTTTTAAATGATAAAAATGAGTACAGGATATAAGATTAATTTATATTTTTTTTTTGTCTTTATATAAAAATGAATCCTTTTTTGCCTTGGTCCCGGCATCACGCGTGAACGGCTGGACCGATTTCTCCAATTCTGTTGTTGTGTTGGTTATTGTCAGGAGAAGGTTATTATGAAAGAAAACATTGCGCGGAAAATTACAAAATATAAGAATACTCCGAAAATGTTAGTATTGTTGTATGAAGTAGGTCTTTCCATGGCTGTAAAACGCTTGCTGGATTTTTATAGGGAAAGTGTTACATAAATCAAAAAATTAATTTAACCGGTTATATAGTACAGATTAAATAAATCTTTTTAGACTTTGCTTTTAGATTTTGCTAATTACACTACTCGACAAAATCGAACTTTTTTTTTCCTCAAGGATCCAAACCGACTTTTTCTGATAGATATGGGGCTTTAAATTTTTTTAAAGAATAATGTTTTTTTTCTATGGCTGAACTTTTTTTTGAAGAATTTTTAATTTCCTGAGTTTTTAAAGTCAAAATTTCGTAAAAAATACTGCACAAAAATCATCATTTTTGCATTTTAATGCTTTATATTTCCCAGATGGTAAGCTAAAATCCCAAAATGTTTGGGCTTAACTTCTAGCTGTTTTAATTATCTTTTCAAAATAGCAAAGTTACTAGAGTTATGTGAAAAAAACAATCGCTACCTCTGAAAAAAGCTTTAAAAAAATACCAGTTTTCAAAAATTCTTAAAAAAAAAGTTCTGACATAGAAAAAAAAAAAATATCATCAAACCATTTCTAAGCCCCAAATCTTTAAGAAAAGGTTGGTTTTGTTCCTTAAGGAAAAATTGTGTTGACTAGTGTTACTTAGAAATAGTTTTTAAAGTGCCTGTTTGCTTAAAAAGTTGGACAATTGTGTGGAAAGTGTTACATACATAACGTAAGAGAGATAATAAAATGAAGAATAAATATGCGTAGCGGGATACGGAATAGGAGTCGATCAACTGAAGATGTCGGAAACGGGAATGGAATGTTGAGCATTTTATACCCTCCAGTTATATGAAAAACATTTATGTTGAACGAATTATTGGACTCACTTCGGATCCATGCAACTACAATGTACCACAGTGAAACGTTATATGAAAAACATTTATGTTGAACGAATTATTGGACTCACTTCGGATCCATGCAACTACAATGTACCACAGTGAAACGTGGCCGGGTACAATATCCATATAATATGTATTCCTTCGACGCCTTAATAAGATTTAATTTGTTTAGCTGCATTGCACTTGTGTCCTTCCATTTTTAATGTGTGTGTGTGTGTGTATGTGTGTCTTTTGGACAACGAAAGATAGAATAGTTCTATATTCCGCTCGATATGAGAAGATACCATCGGATTCTCTTTTTCCGAACTGAGTACTGGTCTGCGAAACTTCTTTTAATTAATTCTAGTTCGAAGAAGAAGTTGATATTTTTGTAACTATGCAACACAATATGCAACACCATTTTTACTCAACGAACCAAACCAACTTTTTCTGGTAGATTTGGAGTTAAACATTTTTTAATAAATCCTCTCTCTCTCTTATTCTGCATATTGTTCTGCTCCCATTATTTAGATGTTTGGCATGAACATAATAACCAAAAGCTTATACCTGGGGATAGAACTACTGCACAATTAGGGTCACTGAAGCCAGCACAGTCATATCACATTCGCCTGTATGCAGAAAATCATTTAGGTACCAGTGCTCCAAGTGATGTTTTGTTCTTTCAAACTGATTCGGAAGTGCCATCTGCACCTCCTCAAGATGTAACTGCTGAACCTTTGGGATCGCAACAGGTAAATATTACGCAACAGAAGCTTAAGTGCATACTTTAAGGAAAGTCAATTTAATATTCAAAATTCTGTGAAAAGAGCAAATGTCGTTATTGTCAATTCTCAGGATCTCTTCTGTATCTGGAATTGTTACCAATGATTTTAACAAATTTCTCTAAATTAATTTCAGCTACTGATAACATGGCGTGCTCCTGTGCGTGATACCTGGAATGGGGAATTGTTAGGTTATACCATTACATATCAAAAACATAACTCCCCAAATATGTTAAAAAATAATACGAAGGTTACTAGCTTAAGAACAGAAGGTCTAAATGACTTCCGCTTGATCGAATTGGAAAAGTATACGCAATATGCAATTACTATATCAGCCTATAATGTAAAAGGTGATGGGCCCCCAAGCGAAGTAGCATTAGGTCATACATTAGAAGACGCACCTTCGGCAAGCCCACAATCCGTGTCATGCATTGCCCTAACTGCACAAAATATTCAAATATCTTGGCAGTCCCCACCCAAGGAATTAAGTCATGGAATTATTCAAGGATACAAGATATTCTATGAACCAGTATATTTGGAAAACGAGTACAACGGACGAGAAACTAAGATTACATCAGCTCAGAGCACTGTACTTCATGGCCTCCATCCGTTTACAAATTACAGCGTTCAGGTTTTGGCTTTTACTCGTGCTGGTGAAGGTAATTTAAGTCCCGCTGTATCGTGTATGACTGAGGAGGCAGTTCCTGATGCACCAGAACGTGTAAAATCGATTGTGAGTACTGAATCCTCAGTAATTATTAGCTGGCTTTCACCACGACGGCCCAATGGGTTGATAACTAAGTATAATGTGTTCATAAGAGTACTTGAAAAGGGTCAGGAACTAAAAATTCTAAAGGAGGTTCTTCCAGCCCATAATCGGCATTTCGAAGCCAAAGACTTAAATATGAGAGAAGTATATGAGGCTTGGGTGACAGCTTCCACAAGAGTGGGCCAAGGTCCTAGCACACCAGTTATTAAACTCATACCCAATACGCTAGTACCAGCAGCTATAATTTCATTTAGTCAGACACTAAGTGTTAGTTGGAGAGCCGATATTAAATTGACATGCGTCTTTGTGGGTCACCCAAAAGCGACGGCAGAGTGGAAGGTTTTAAACACTCGTTTAAAAAAACATATTCGCATGGAAGTAAGCAATGACAATACATTGAGTCTCCGGAACATTCAACGGCCTAACGAAGGAAATTACTCCTGTGTTGTGAGAAACCCGATTGGTTCTGACCATATAACATATCAGCTATTTGTACAAGGTAAATTTATCCAATCATCCCTATTAAAATATTAAGAAAAATTATTTTTTAATCGTTAATAGTGCCGCCTTCAGCTCCAATAGTCTCCGTAAATTCGGTTCACAAAAACTCAGTATCTGTACAATGGAGAGTAGATGATATAGGTGGTGCCCCGTTAAAAGGCTTCACATTGACTTTCAGACGCGAGCCTGCCGAATGGGAGGAACTACAATTGGATCGCCGTATTAACTCATACGTCTTAGAGAATCTTCAATGCGGAACAAGATATCAGTTCACAATCAATACATATAATAGAATAGGCACGAGTCCTTCTAGCGAAGTAGAATCAGTAAAAACAAAAGGTACTATTCCGGCAAAATTATTTTGTTTACTCCAATGCTTTCTTTAACAGGGGGTAAGCCCATTGCGCCGACGACTCAGAGTTTTATTCGTTTGAATACAACGTCGATTACATTGGATCTATCTTCGTGGCAAGACGGTGGGTGCCCCATACTGTATTTCAGTATAGAATTCAAGCTTCATGAATCTTCTACTGAATGGATTATAGTTTCTAACAAAATTGAAACAAATGTATGGTTATATGTAAAAACACATATTAAAAATTAAATTAAACTGAACTTCCCATCATCAGGCAAGATACAATATAGGCGACTTAGACCCCGGAACTGCATATAACTTACGAGTGACTGCCCACAACAATGCCGGATCCACTCAAAAGGAGTTCTTTTTTAAAACATTAGACTTCGTAGAGATAAAAAATGAATTGGGTCGTGCAGAGCTGCCCAACGTCCATACTGTATTCAGCGATGCTCATCTTTTAGCTGTAATTGTGTCCTCCATTTTTGGAACTATTCTCGCATTAATTGGAGCTTTAATATGCTTTAAAAATTGTTCGTAGTAAAATATCATCAACTTTCCAAAAAAATAATTATTTCATACATTTTTTAAGATCCTCGCAATGGATTTGCAAGTAACGAGATTTCACTGAGGTCCCCAAGAGCCACAGGAGGCAAGGGTATTCCACCCCGAGAACACTTCTATGGTACGGTACGAAAATCTTGTCAACAATCTCCTCCTGAATCAGTTATCGGACTAGAACGCATACCAGAATACTCAGAAGATATATACCCTTACGCTACATTTCATTTACCAGAGCATGAAAACCAATCGGGGAATACCTCACTAAGTCATACAGGAAAATCAGTAAACTATGACTCTCGATTAGCGGTTGAAAGTACCTTATGTAGCTCTGGGACAAAAGTAAAAAGGTCTGCTTCAACCAGTATAAGTGGCACCAACTCAAACGCAAACATAGAGGGTTGTGATGAATATAATCACTTAAATACTGAAAAGAGACAAAATCGTCGTTCAAATATAATAAAGTCTGAGTCAGAAGAATATGACAGTTTGAATAGCGACAGCGAGCTAAGTGGCGAGCGCGTCAAACAAGATAGTCGATGTTCTCATGAAGCATCAGGTGGTGAGGATAGTGGATTTACAGGTAATGTGTTTTTTATTCTAATACATTAACTATACATTGAAAATCATTTTTTAACTCTAAGTCAATACCAAAAACCAATAAGATATAGCAATGGCCATCTGTTTCACTGACATTAGTTCTGTTTTATGAAAAGTATCAGTCGAGTACCAGTCGTTCTGAGAAGTAAAATCATAGAAAGTTATTTTTCTAGATGTCACAGCAGGCTGTCTCGGTTGGTTTCGAAAATTCTATTACCATGACTTAAATTGTAATGTGCTATCTAAGACTGACGTATGCTTCAGTCTATCCAGGGTTCGGAACTACAAGTTATTTATAATTCACGAGGACCTTATGGGGAAAACCAGGAACTTTGCCAGGAACTGAAAGAGAACGGTTTAGCTAAATCACAACACTTTTGGTTCTTTAAAGCATTTAATCGTTTTGTTTATTATATCGGGTTATTATTCTAATTCTTACATTTTTCTGCTTGAACGCGGCGCGATTGACTCTATTGACTCTCGATTGACTCCCTTATGATGGCTGGTGGACTGCCGCGATTGACTGACGATTGACTATGGCTGATGGACTGCCTATCGAATCGAAAGTGAAGGCAAAAGTTAATTGCGGATTTGCGAACTGCTGGCGAACTCCAAACGAACTGCCTTAGTACAGGGAGAACTCAGATATATATAGCGTTTTCCTTTTCTTAATAGGGCCAGTGCTGCTATGTATGGGACATTGCACAGAGCCGGGCTCGGGTTTCGCTTTAGCGTGTTGATCGGCCCTTTTCTATGCTATTGGTTGTATTTTGCTGCGTGGGGTGATCGCATTTCCTTGACGTTCAATGGCACGTGTGGCTAAGTCTTCGGTTTTTCTGTCTGCTGGCCGCGCGTGTGCTGAGGTTGGTAGCTATTTTGTCTATTGCTGTTCCCATTTTCGTGGATTTTTGGTGGCGCGTGTGCTGAGTTTTCATTTCGTTGGGTGTTGACTTCGTCATTTGAGAGCTTTGGTTACTTGGTTTTCCTGAGGTTGGGGTCGGTTATATAAATCTTGGCCCGTGCCTTTCCGTCGATTGGCCGCGCGTGTGCTGAGTTCTCGGTTTTCTGTCTTTCCTCGGTCGACGTCCCTCCGTCTTTCGACCCGTGCTGCATCTTCCAGTTCGTTGGTGTTTATATCTTCACCTGGGGGTAGCGTTGGTTATACCATATGGGAAATGCCTGCAGTCTGCGTGCGTAAGACATTATTAAAACAATTAGAATCTTACTTTCCCATAAAGCTTGTTCAATTAGTGATTAACCATCATCCAAATTTAACATTATAAATTTTAAGTTAATAAAATAATCATTTTAGTGAATCACTATCCAATCCGCTGACTGAATTTTCTTTTAACGTCCGAAGGTGTCACCTAGTGCAATTCGGGCTTTCGAAGATGGGACAGTAATGCCACTTTTTTAATGTTGAATTAGGTAAGGTAGTTAATATTAATTATATTAAAAGCGTTCTGATTTTTAAATTAAATTAACCCTCAGACGCCATCAGATACATCAGATATCAAAGAAATTGTGGATGCCACAGATTTTCGTCTTTTGTGGGGCGGAAGGGGCGGTGCGAAATATCGAAATACACTGTGATACATGTGATATAACATGAGTCTGGAAACAAAACTTGGTTGCTCTAGATCTTGTAGTCTCTGAGAACTACAAAACAACAAAAACAAGGACAGACAGACATAGCTATATTGACTCGGGTATTTATTCTAATCAAGAGTATATGTGCAGTGTATAGTAAATATTATATTATTATTATTACTTATTTATTTATTGAAAGAGGATTAGAAACTATCTGCTAATATAAACTATGATTAAAATTAAAGGAAAAAAAAAAAAGGCGGATATAAGGGGTTATAATTGATAACTAGAGAATTGTAGATGCAGGCATATCTTACTGGCTATACTTTTAAGGGATAATTCATGGGATAGGGTATGATAAAGATTATTATAATTAGAGCATAAGATTCGAAAAGGGTCGTGTTGAGCGTAATTAGACCTACAGAAGGGTAAACGAAACGGACGAAAGGTACGTGTAGGTCTAAGGGGAACAGAAAAGTCAAGCAGGCCAAGAAGAGCTTCTGAGTCAACAAGCCCAACTAGGAGCTTGTGTACAAACATAACTCCGATACAAATTCTGCGATTGCGCAATGAAGGGAGGTCTAAAAGTTGTAGCCTCGATTGATAAGGTGGCAAGAATCTATCCGAGTCCCAGTTAAAATTACGTAAGGCAAAAATTAAAAATTGTTTTTGGACCGACTCGAGAATGGACTGTCGCTCCTTGTACTGTGGACTCCACACAAAAGAACAATATTCCAGAATCGGACGAACCAAGAAGACGTACAGTGTTTTGGTGACATACGGGTCATCAAACTCCTTGGAGCAACGCTTTCTAAACGCTAGAACACCCTTAGCTTTGTTTACAGTTGCAGCTATATGGCTATTAAAACACAGTCTATGATCGAAAAGAACTCCAAGGTCATTTGAACTCGAAATTCGTTCGAGGGGATGAATTCCTAGAGCGTACGAGACAAAGTGTGGAGCGCGACGGTAAAAAAGTCATAAGTTTGCACTTAGAACGGTTCAGAAAGAGGAGATTTGTTGAACACCAAATTTGCAACTCGTCTAGGTCGAGTTGAAGGCGTTTGTGCAGGTACTAATCAGAGTAGGAGAGATAGATCTTAACATCGTCAGCGTACATTAGTGTAGAGGAGTATGTTATAACTTGAGGAAGGTCATTCACAAATAAGATAAACAGAAGAGGACCCAAATGACTACCTTGTGGCAATCCTGATGTAACATTAACAACAGTTGACAACACATTAATAAAAAAAAACACGTTGTGTGCGGTTAGAAAGATATGACAAGATCCAGTTTAGAAGATTAGTGGGGAAACCAATTAAAGAAAGCTTGTGAATGAGCAAAGACAAACCTAGTTGAGGTCCCGAGCGAGAGAGAGAAGATGGAGCCACTCCCACAAGAGATCTCGTGGCAGAAACGATGGCAGCGTCGGTAGCAACGGAAGGAACAGGGACAGGAACGGTGGGGACATCATCAGCGGCCAGCACGTCCACACTGGGATCATTCACAGCGGAGCCGACAATGATGGACGTAGTAACTGCTTCATTGCTATTCGGTGTGAGAAACACCGGAGCGACTGAAGGCGGATTGACTACCGGCGAGGCATGACCGCTTGGAGTAGCAAAGAATTCCGATGTATGTAGATGAGAGGCAGGCGATCCAACTCCAATAGGTTGCAAGAGGTTGTTGTTATCAGTATGAGAGATTTTCCGTCTAGGAGATTCACTCAAAGCGGAATGGATAAAAGCACTAACAAATTGCTTGCGCAAGTCTGATACGCGTTCGAAATATAAAGTTATTATTAACTCAATTGTTAAACAGCGAAACACAGATAACACTACTCGACAAAATCGAACTTTTTTTTTCCTCAAGGATCCAAACCGACTTTTTCTGATAGATATGGGGATTTAAAATTTTTTAAAGAATTATGGTTTTTTTTCTATGGCAGAACTTTTTTTTGAAGAATTTTTGAAAACTGGTATTTTTTTAAGCTTTTTTCAGAGGTTGCGCTTGTTTTTTTCACATAACTCAAGTATCTTTCATCTGGTTGTTAAGAACTTTAATATTTTGAAAAGATAATTAAAACAGCTAGAAGATAAGCTCGAACACTTTGTGATTTCAGCTTACCGTCTGGGAAATATAAAGCATTGAAATGCAAAAATGATGATTTTTGTGCGGTATTATTTACGAAATATTGACTTTAAAAACTCAGGAAAAGTCGAAAAAAAAATTATATCCTGTGTTCTCTATTTTTTTGTGTAGAGGTGCATTAATTTGGCGTCGTTTAAGGTATCGCTCATTTAAATCTATGGAGAGACTTTGGAGCTAAAATTCGTTAACCAAACCTGAAAAATGGAAAAAATGAACAAAAAATACCTTTTTGAATGTAGCGGGCCCAACTGCCCATCGGGAATTGCGATCGCGATCAGGTACCAAATGTACAACCCATTTTCGTTTGCTTTGTTCCCAATTGGCAGTTGGGCGCAACCTTCAAAAAGGTATTTTTTGTTCATTTTTTCCATTTTTCAGGTTTGGTTAACGAATTTTAGCTCCAAAGTCTCTCCATAGATTTAAATGAGCGATACCTTAAACGACGCCAAATTAATGCACCTCTACACAAAAAAATAGAGAACACAGGATATAATTTTTTTTCGACTTTTCCTGAGTTTTTAAAGTCAATATTTCGTAAATAATACCGCACAAAAATCATCATTTTTGCATTTCAATGCTTTATATTTCCCAGACGGTAAGCTGAAATCACAAAGTGTTCGAGCTTATCTTCTAGCTGTTTTAATTATCTTTTCAAAATATTAAAGTTCTTAACAACCAGATGAAAGATACTTGAGTTATGTGAAAAAAACAAGCGCAACCTCTGAAAAAAGCTTAAAAAAAATACCAGTTTTCAAAAATTCCTCAAAAAAAAGTTCTGCCATAGAAAAAAAAAAAAATATCATCAAACCATTTCTAAGCCCCATATCTTTAATAAAAAGTTGGTTTTGTTCCTTGAGGAAAAATCGTGTTGACTAGTGTTATTGGGGAAACCAATTAAAGAAAACTTGTGAATGAGCATAGAATGGTTAACGGAGTCAAAAGCCTTGCTAAAATCCGTGAAAATTACGTCTGTTTGCAGTGAGCTTTGAAACTCTCGGTTAATTGAAGAAGAGAACTCGAAAAACTTTTTCGATGTTAATTGATGTTTAAAAAAACCGTATTGCGTTGGAGATATCAGACTGCATAGGTGTTGCAATTGCCTGGTAACAAGGAACTCAAGCAGCTTGGGAATGGCGGAAAGCTTTTGCAATACCTCGGTAGTTCTCAATGTGAGATCTTGAACCCTTTTTTTGAAGCTGAGTGATGTATGATTCGTTCCAAATCACAGACAAGACCGTTCCAATGATAGGTTGAAAAGATATGCCAAGGGTCAACATAAGGACTGCGCACAGTGTTTTAGAATACAACTTGTAACATTGTCTGGACCCGCAGAGAACGATATGTCAAGCGTTGACAAGCCTTCAAGAACCTCACTTTCCTCAAATAAAGGCAGAAAAATGCTATTGGCATGAGGTAAATGGTAGGGATACGGAGTGGATGCGTGGTAGATATGTGACGAGTACGTTGATTGGAAGAAGGTAGAAAATAAATTTGCAATACCATCAGCAGAAGATTCTGATTTGTTTTGATAATCAAGGGATGGAGGAAATGCATTGGACTTACGTTTAGAATTTACGAACGAATAGAATTTTTTTGGATCACTACGGAAATTTTTACTACACCGGGGAAGGTATTGACTATAACACATACTATTAACAGTGAGGAATTGATAACGAACAGAGGAATATTGGGCGAAGACAGACATAGATCCAGTATTCTGATACTTTTTATAGAGCATAGTTTTTCTATTCTTTGAATAGGACAAATTCTTGGAGAACCAGTTAGGTTTTGACGAAACAGATTTGATAAAAGGAACATACATATAATAATAATTCCCGAGTTCCATAGTAAGTTTTTAAAAAGATATTTTATTAAACGAACTTATAGTAGAACATAGGAGGCGAATTCCCCAACTTGCTATTTAGAAGTCTCAAACGGAATTGATCTTTGGTTCTCGAGTTCTTCATCTCGAGACCTCTGTTATGAAGCTTTAAGCTTATCTCCATAAGCTTTTGGCTTCGGCTGATGTATTGTCTTCGGGATTGAGTAATGATGGCTTCGGCTGAGAGAGTTGAAGCTTCGGTGGCGAGAGGCGTTGTTTTGAAGAGAGATGCTGACAGCGATGCGTTGGCCTATGCGTGGGAGGCTTGGCGGAGGCGTCGGCTTGGATGAAACGGTCAGCCGCAGCTGGTGATTGGTGTCGGCTTTCCTCTTGGGAACTCACTTGTTTACATGAGTTCTCCCTTCTGTTGGAGTGTGGGATCGATTTTAATTAGTCTTAGGATGGAGTGTGGGAACGAGCTGGTAACGTATTGGTCAGCGACGTTTCTATTGCACTCCAGAGTTTCGGTATGCATGGTCCCATGCCTGTCGGTTCTGCGTTGTTTATGCAGGTGTTGGGGTATCTTATATGGTTATCTTATTTCATATAGAGATACATGGGGTAAGGGTGAGTGCTGGGCATATGCATAATCGTGTGTAAGTGTGGGTGTGGCCATGAATGTGTCCAGTGCTTAATGTATACTTAATGCAAGGCATTATGGATATGTTACTATATATATTAAGGGCGTCGTTAATAGTATCATAGAACAAATTGACTAATTTGTCAATGTTCTGTAACGCGTGGAGAAAAGACCAGTTAACGTTCGAGAGGTTATGACTCAGCTCAGCAAAATTTGTTTTCCGAAAACACTATGCGGCTGGGTGCCATGGGACTGCCATGGGACCATCGGACACATTCAAGGGATATAGCTAAAGTTGGAGTCTGTCCCTAGGAGTCTATCTATTGATTTGGACAAGGGAGACTTCGGTAAGCCCGTCGATAAAATCATTGTGGTGATTAGGTAGCAACAGGTTAGACTCATCAATAGGCAGCGAAGAAATCAGTAGTAAGTTAAAATCACCCATGGCAATAATATGATCGTTGCAATTTAAAGTAGATGCAATAGTCTGAATTTCAGAAAGGTGATATGAGTAAACCTCAGCCTCTCATTTGGGAGGAATGTAAGAGCAAATCAAATAGATCGATACTGATCCAACACAAACTTTGACTGCAATGAATTTCATGATCATAGGCGGAAGAGTTAAGCCAGGTTTCAGTTACAGCGACAGCGTCAAAGTCGAAAGAGGCACTATTCGTATGTATTTGGAACAATTTGACTGCGAACGTTCTGGTAAAAAAAATCTCTGCGTAAGCGGCTATTTCCGCAACGCGTGCACCAAATTGCATGCTGTTTTTTTTTTTAAATGATATCCAGAGAATGTGACCTGGCTTACACAAACAAATTTGTAATTTTCTATGAATTCCGCGTTCACCAAATTGCATGCGGTTTTTTTTATGATAGCCAGAGTATGAGGCTTTCTTTCTTTACAAAAGTTTTCACTTTTCTATAAAAAGGTTCCACAAAAATTAAAAATTAATCAAGAGAAAAATCTTAAATTTGGTCTAAAAATGTGTGCTTGAACGCCTACTTCATTTCATTTTCTGTCATTCTGTAGAACAAATTTGGTCTTAAAATGTTTGTTTGAACGCCTATTTATTTCATTTTGTGTCATTCTGTAGAACAGAACATTCTTTGATAGATTTTGTTTTTTATAACATTTTGTGAAAAAATTGTTTTCTGAAAAAAGTTGGTTTCGAAAATGTCTGCGTTGTTTAATTTCGATGAAAAAATTCAATTCGTAAGCAGCGAAGCGCACGGGTCTGCTAGTGAATGATAAAAAGGTTATTTAGTTTTTTGAACTACCAGGGACAGTAATTTGTGACTCTGGATAGAGTGTTTATGGCGGAACTCATGCATAATAGTATGTGCTCAGTAAAGGATCAGGAAGAAGAATCTTAAAGGAAATATTTTGCTTATGTCTAAAAATGAATTTGGTCACAATTATGTCATTAAGCGAAGCGTTAAGTCTAGAGCAAAGATGTTGTTTAACATCCTCTATTGTAGCCTCCTTTATAAGGCGGGAGACAAAGATAGCCTTTCGAGGTACCACTGCTCTTAATTGAAGTCCCGAGCGAGAGAGCGAAGGTGGAGCCACTCCCAAAAGACAGCAAGCAGAAGTGCGAAAAAATGGATGTAAATTGTGTGCAAATTTGAGTGTTTCGTTTTCCTGGTAGTGTGGTCATTGTAGTTATGACACGCCATCTTGTGGACACCCTGTTTTTTTTGTATTAAATGCGTGAATCTGGTTGACAAACTGCATTTTATCGTTGTTTATGGTAATGTAGTAAAAAATGATAACATTTAAATCACTGTCGATCTTCAACCAGCTGCCTATAACTTTTGGAAAAAATTGGTCCACCGCAATCGGCTACACCAAAAAAATTTCGAAACGTTAAAGAAAGCCAATGGAAAGCTCCGTTCTTACTTCACCGCACTGTCTGTCTGCACCTTCTGCTAAGAAAATTGACCGCCGCAAATTGAGTCGAATGCAATAAATGTAATCGTCCGGTATATGAAGTCCGCTAATATGCGTGCCAGCTACTTCACTTGCATAAATTTCGACTCTGATTACGATGATTAATGATAAAACGTTTCATCTTTGTTCTTTATGCCAGTAAGGGTCTTATAATATCTCTATATTGTATATTTATTTTATCGAAAAAATTCACTAAATTCTTGATAAAACTTTTCTTAATGAAGGAATCAATATAGTTCCTCACTGATAGCACTAGTCGACACGACATTTTCGCTGTGGCCCAAAATTACCTTTT
Organism: Drosophila ambigua; assembly: GCA_018150905.1. Lineage (NCBI taxonomy): Eukaryota > Metazoa > Arthropoda > Insecta > Diptera > Drosophilidae > Drosophila > Drosophila ambigua. Next base: position 1,063,795 of record JAECWS010000082.1, read on the forward strand.
CTGATAGATTTCGGGATTTAAATTTGTTTAACATATTATGCATTTTTTTTTTTAATTTTTTAATTTATTAAAAAACTTTCTGTTTACAGCGGGAAACGAAAGTTCAATTTTGTCGAGTGGTGTAGCTAGATAATACCTCTAACTTTAAATTGGTTCAAATATGTTTGTATAATATGCTATTGGTCGAAAGTTATGAGGCAAAAGCAAAGCTATGTTCACAACCGGGCCCTCTCCTCTATAGTGCAAAGCCAGATTGACTAGTTATCATAAAATAAGACACATGGACGTATGGACATAGCAATGTCAACTTAGCTTGTTATAATAATTAAGAATATACCTAATTTACACACATATACATATGTACATACATAAATAAATTATTATTTGAGTACCATTTCTAAAATTATACTATTGATTCTTTTTTTATATATATTTTCAGGCGCTTGGACCCCCTGCCCACCGACTAATGCATCTTTGACCCGCCACAAAAGTAAAAGTGACCACCACCAACGGAATTTAGCCAGCGATAGACTCACTCATATAAATTTGGGCAAAGCACAGCCCAACATTCAAATATGCCCAGCAGTATACCCAACCGGAAATGACATAAAGATACCCCTTATAGTGACCACAGCGACCCCATTAACAGGCAATGCAACAAAAAAAATTGCATCTCCCAACAGCCGCGAGCATATATCGAAATTTTAAAGCAAAATAAGAATGTATCAATTTATATAGTACATACAACTTTGTATTGCATCACATAAATTACACTACTCGACAAAACTGAACCTTTTTTTCCGCTACGAACCAAACAAACTTTTTATGATAGATTGGGAGCTTAACAATTTTTTTTTTAAATTGTTCTTTTATTAAAAAAGGTCTGCCCTTTTTTAAGAAAAAAAAAAATTCAGAACAAATTCTGAGGGCTAGTATTTTTTGTATGCTTTTTTAAGAGGTAACGCTTTGTTTTTTCACATAACTTAAGTATCTTACATTTGGTTGTAATGAGCCTTACCATTCTGAAAGCTAATAAATTCAACTATAAATTCAAGTCAAAATGTCGAAAAAAATACCGCGCAAAAAACATAAATTTTGCATTTGTAAGTTTAATTTTCCCCAAAATGGGACGCTGACCCACAAAGTGTTCAGGTATAATTTATAGCTACATTTCTTAGCTTTTTAGAATGGCAAAGTTCACTACAACCAAATTGAAGATTATTAAGTTATGTGACAAAAAGTATTACTACCTCAGAAAAAATCTTAAGAAAAATACTAGATTTCCAAAATTCGTAAAAAAAAATTTCTGCCATAGAAAATTATCACTAAGCATGTTTAAAGCCCAAAATCTATCAAAAAAAGTTGGTCTGGTTCGAAGCGGCGACTTTCACTCCATCGAAACTCGCAAATCAGTTCTGATTCATAAAGTTTTCTGTGAACTATGACAAAACGAAAATATCAAATTCAATGGTGTGCAACTTAAAGCATTTAGCTATTTATTGGCAAAACCAAATAATTCAATACATACATATATCTAGGAACCAAGTATTATATTGTTGCATTTACTTAGATAATATAGCATATACATATGTATATTAAATTTATTAATCTTTAATATAAATATAATTTGATATCAATTGGACAGGCTGCACTGAACCAATATTTATGTAAAAAGTACACACATACATTCTTATGAGAATTAAATAGTCGTAAAAGCCTTGAGATTAGATTTGACTCGAAACTTTTACGAGTGTTCTATGAGAGATCCAGCGGATGATTAAACAAATTTCCAGATTGTAGGTGTTTTTTTCTGTCCATGCGAAAGAATTCGTGTATTTTGTTTAAATATTATAACTAAATATTGCATAGTTCTTCATATCAGAATTTTATTAAAGTAAACAGTTTACATAACGGTAATAAGAACATTCTCTTACAGAGTTCTCTGAAAAATAAAATAATTAGATTATACATATACAGAAAAGTTCGTCTCGACATAATTTTCTGCATTATCGGTTTGATCTTATTTAGCAATATTATAACTGCACATTTATGAACATTATATGACTGAAATGTCTTTAGAGACAACGTTTGATAATGGGAAAAAGTTTGCAATCGCAAAGTATTTTCAGTTATCCGTTGGAATTTAAAACAAGGCTGAATAGAAAACAAATACCATTATAAAAGCCGCGTATGAAGGATACGATTTATTCAATATGATCTGTTCAATGTTTATAGTGTTCTTTATTGTATCTTTAATGTATTACTCATTTGTATTTTTTAACTTTTTTAAGACAATGCATAGGATAATGAACGGTCAATTTATATGTGAATTAAAAGTAAGCGTAGTTTAATAGACAAATAGGAATTGTATTTATAAGAAATTATTTTATTTAAAAATAAACATGTAACTGGTTACACTGGCTATTAAACGTGCAGAAGAGGATTGGGAGAACTTGTACAATATTGACACCCGTCTCCTCTAGTGTGGTTAGTCATACCAAGAGATATTTAAGGCAACATATATATCAAACAAAGGTATTGAAGTATATAACGCATGTATATATTTCTTTTTTATAGTATAGGAATCCCCTGTCCTTTCAAAGAAACTTGGAATTAAAATAATATAATAAATATATACACCCCTTACTTTTGCTATCTTGGGATTGATAGTAATATTAAAGTTTTTATTTTATTTTTTTAAATGTTTTAGATGTTGCTACCGAATTTAAACGAAATATTGAAACAACAAAATTTTTTATTTTTATTTTGCTGAATGATTTGATAATGTGGTGAAATCTATAGCATATATATTTATACCCTTTATATCGTCATTAATCAGTTATTGGCAGTAAAAAGGTTTGGCCACGCATAGGCCAATATGACCCTTAGTTGTCCGGATGGGGGTGTATGAACCTTTCGAGTATATTTATGAAGTTTTGAAGTGTTTTTGGCAAAGGCTAGCAGTTCCCCTGGCGTCCTCTTGGAGGCATCTTCCAGTGATGCCAGTACCGGGGCGCCCAGGTATATTCTCCTACCCCTTGAGAGAGCCGGGGAGTTGCAGATGAGATGTTCCAGGGTTTCAGTTGCCCCGGATTCCTCATTTTCTGCAGTTGCCACTGTTGGTGATGCCTAGTTTGACAGCATGTGCCGCGGCCAGACAGTGACCTGTGAGTATTCCCACCAACATTCTGCAGTCCTTCCGTGGGAGGTGCAGTATGTAGTGGCTGAGTTTCCTATTGCGCACCTTGCACATGGTTTTTGAGGTTCTGCAGGTGGTGGTTCTGCTCCACCTGCTTCTTGCCTGTGTGACGGCCTGTTTCTCTAAATCGCTTTGGAGCGTTCTAAGGGAGACAGGCACGTTCTCAGTTCTGTCGTTTGCCAGCCCGACGCCGTCCTTAGCCAGACCGTCCGCCATCTCGTTGCCATCGATGCCTTGGTGGCTGGGAACCCAGTAGATGCGCACTGACTTTGTCGTGCTTAGGATATCTAGTGAAAGGCGCGCCAAGACATTTCTGGAACTGACCGCCGACGACTGCATGGATCTTATCGCCGCCTGGCTGTCCACGAACAGGTTGATCACGTCGTGTGGACAATCCGTGGACTGAGCAGCCTCTGCCGATTTCCGTATGGCGAAGAATTCCGCCTGGAATATGCTGCATTGGTCCGGTAGCTTATAGGACAGCCTTATCTCAGGGTCTGTACAGTATATGCCTGCACCTACTCCTCCTTCCATCTTGGAGCCGTCAGTATAGATGTTGAGGTATTGAGTCTGGTACCGACCCCTTTTCCAATCGTCGGGTCCCATGTATGAGGTTGTTTTTACATCCAGACCAGTTTGGGGGATCATGTAGTCAGATATACTGGTCATGTCTCGGCCAATTGAACTGTGCCCGAATCCTTGTAGAGACATATTGCCTGATGCTACTAAGCGTTGTGCCGCCTTTCCTGCAGACAGTTGAGCGTGGATGTCCAGGGGGTCGATTCCGATTAAGGTTTCGAGAGCTTTCGTTGGGGTTGACTTCAGCGCCCCCGCCCCCTCCCAGCAGTGCCTGCCGCTGGGTCCTTTCCATAAGCTTATTGTACGTCTTCTTTTCTGTCGCTTGCCACCACACTAAGACTCCGAACAGCAGAGTCGGTCGCACCACTGAGATGTAGATCCAGTGCATAAGAGCAGGTGACAGGCGCCATGTGCTGCTAAGCATCTTCTTGGATGCGTATAGCGCAATGGTGGCCTTCTGCACCCTTTCCACTACATTGGGCATCCACGCCAGCTTGCTATACAGTACTATGCCGAGGTATTTGACTTGTGCTTTCGGGGTCGGCCTGGTTTTATCAATTTTCGGGGGGATCCATGCCGGTACCTTGTATCTCTTGGTAAAGAGGATGAGGTCCGTCTTGTCCGCGTTGATACTGAGTCCTACTTTTCCTGCCCACTCACATATCTCCCTGAGTGTTGATTCCATTATGGAGCTGAGGGTCGATGGACATACTCCCGTAATAATTATGCTTATGTCATCTGCATAGGCTGTTCTTTTTGGGGCTCTCCTCTCGAATCTCTTTATTAAGTCGTCGACCACCAGGTTCCTTAGGATGGGCGTCAGGACCCCACCTTGTGGTGTGCCTCTATGCGCCCCCCCTCACCATGGAAGCGGTGCCCCACTCTGATTGCACCCGTCTGCAACTTAGAAGGTTCTTTATCCAGAGGTTTATTGCGGGATGTGTGTTGGTCGCTTCTAGGCGGTCCATAATAGCGTTCGTAGTGACGTTGTTGAATCTCCGGATATGTCTACGAACACTCCTAGAGCATAATTTTTATTATGGAGGGCTCTCTCGATGGTGGCTACTAGCGAGTGGTACGCATCCATTAGTTCCTTGGACAGGGTCTCTAGGGACGTTTCTATGTCTTCCGCGGATTTCACTGTGCCTGGGCGAGTCGCGAGCTTCAAAGTAACTGTTTTTTTAAACTTTTCCCAGTTTGTGTTCCGGGTGTTCCTATAAACAGTTATCTTCGGAGAGTGTTTAAATTCGCACTTGAATTGAATGTACTTGTGGTCTGAGAAGGATGGTCTTTTAAGGACTCTCCAGCCAGATACCAAAGTACTCTTTCCCGTTACGAGTGTTAGATCTAGTACGTTAGACGAGGTGGGACCTACGAAGTTGTGTTCCTCCCCTACGTTTGCTACATCTAGCTTAGTTGATAGTATGAAGTCTAGAAGTGACTCACCTCTGTCGTTGATGTCGGGGCTTCCCCACACGCTATGGTGGGCATTGGCGACCGTACCAACCAGAAGTTTCTGGTCTTTCGGGCTGGTATCCGCCACCAGACTCCTTAGCTCTTCCGGTGGAGCTGGCCTGTCGTGTGCCATATAGCAGGAAGCTACCATAAGGTGCTTTTCCTCGCTTTCTAGCATCACAGCAGTCAGGTCATCAGTGCTGTAATGAGACAAAAGGTAAGCATGGATGCCCTTTCGTACGAGTACGGCGGTATTGGTCCTGCTTGCCGATGGTGAGTGGAAAAGGTTGTAATTAGAGGACTTTAGTCCGGCCACAGCGTTGCCAGAGGCAATCCATGGCTCCTGGACCAAAGCTATGTCGACGGGCCCTTGCTCCATGGCGATGAGGAGCTCCGTCGACGCGAGCTTGCTTTTATGTAGGTTGAGCTGCAGCACCCTCACTGACATGGGAGGCTGGCTCAACTACACTCGACGGGTTGACTATTATTGTCAGGTCACCGTCCTCCTCCTCTTCGGATTCGTCCAGCGCAATACCCTAAGCGGCCTCCACGATGGACTCCAGACCGAGGTCCTTCTCCCCCTCGATTGCCTGCAGGGTGTGAGTGTATTTGTCTTCGGGGTGGCGCTTTTTGAGGCGGAGGTATATGCCCCATGCCCCACGCCATCTTCCCGAATCTGGGGTACAGCAGGTCCTCTGCCTCCTTGCTGATTTGGAGGATCGCACTCTGGGCCCCGTTGGGTAGTGGGCTCCCAATGTGCAAGATCCTCCAGTTCGCCTTTGGCACGTCTGGGTTCTGCCGCTGTAGCAGCCTCAGCGTACGGTCTCCCTGGATTGCGATGGGGAAGAGTACCTTTGCCTTTGGTATGGACGGGATTAGCACCCTGTCCACAACCTCCAGTCTGGCCCCCTCCCTCATCGCCTCCATTTGCCAGACCGTTTGCGTCAGCCACTTGAGTGTGGGGTCGTCCATACATTTCAGTATTTTGACCCCGTTAAGCCACCCAGCACCATCGAACGTGGGCATGGGGGCTGTTGGGTCCTCCTCCATTCTTCCAAATAGCGACTCTACGAGCTGCGCGTGCACCATCTTCCACCGCGCCTCCGTCAGCTTGTCATTCTCATCGCTCCGGTCAATGAGTGCCACGATCAGGTGTCGTTTGGTCACCTCATTGACCTTCGCCTTGGGTTTTGGCTTCTTTGCCGTTTTGGGTGGAGGTCCCCCCCCCTTGGGCCCGCGTTGCCGCTTGCTCGCCGGAGTGTCCTTACTGGCGCTCTCGGTCGAGCGTTGCCTTTTGGTGGCGAGAATCTCCTCCACCTTGTTGGCAAATTCCCCTTCGTCGCTTTCATTTGCGGCATCTGTGCAAAGTATAAGCAGCCCTCCTCTACCTTCTGCTCGGCCCAGGCTAGCTTGGACTTCGCCTCTTGGGTGATGTCTTCTCTGCCTTGGAGCCGGTTTCGGATTTTGAGCGCCGCCTTATATTGGGCCTTAGCCTTCATCCCCTCCCTAGCACGCTTCGGCCCTTCCCTACGCAGGGAGCTGGAACCTGGTTCAGGCGAGCGGAGCAGGCTATCTTCCTCCGTCTTGCTGACCGAGAGCACGCTCTCCAGGTCCGAGTCTGTCTCGACTAAGGTACCTGTGCGGCTCAGCTTGGAGTGAGTCCGTTTTGTGGAAGTAGCATTGCAACTGACATGAACTCCTCCCGCCATATTAGAGGTGATACCGCTGGCGACACGCAGAGAGGATTGCTCCTCCCCGTGCCCGCCGGTGGTAGCAGTCACGCTTTCCACCGACGTTTGGGTTGACATCCCAACCCGTGTTTGACCGTCTGTCCGCTCCATACTAGGCCCGAAGGTCCATGCGTAGTTGATGTTTATCGGGGGAACCAACCCCTAGCGGATTATGCCTACCCGCCAGGCACCACCAGCCATGGCCATGGTTCAGTTCCCCCAATTTTGGTCGGGAGGACCAGGACCTGGCCTTGGCTAGACACTGCATTACCTCGGACAGAGCAGGCGACAGTGCATTACCCGATCCGGCAGTGCCCATTGCCCAGCCGGCACCCACGGGGAGGGTTCAGCAGGAGGATTTTCGCCGGAATGGCAGTAAAACACTTGCACAAGTTTTTGCGAACTAGTTAGTTTTCCTTAAGTTTTTTTTTTTTTCTCAAGGATTGTTAATTTTTTTCATTTTTTAGGGTTTTGACTTTTCCTGAGTTTTTAAAGTCAAAATTTCGCAAAAAATACCGCACAAAAATCATAATTTTTGCATTTCAATGCTTTATATTTCCCAGACGGTAAGCTGAAATCACAGAGTGTTTGGGCTTAACTTCTAGCTGTTTTAATTTTCTTTTCAAAATAGCAAACCAGTACAGCAAACTAGTACAACCAGGCGTAAGATACTAGAGGTATGTGAAAAAAAACAAGCGCTACCTCTGAAAAAAGCTTAAAAAAATACCAGTTTTCGAAAATGCTTTAAAAAAAATTCTGCCATAGAAAAAAAAAATTATTTCATCAAACCATTTCAAAACCCCAAATCTTTAAGAAAAAGTTAGTTTTCTTCCTTGAGGAAAAATCGTGTTGACTAGTGTTATCAATATGAACTAGATTCAAAGTTTCAATAGTATTTGAAACGGGAAGGAACGTGTGAGTCGCTTCTGGGGGCGCGACTCTACCTTTACCCGTACTCAGTCCTAATATACACTTTTGAACATTATTTTTTAGAACTTAAGAATTTAAAAAAAAATTTACCTTTTACAATTTTTTGCTACATTTATTATCTACATCTACAATGTATATTTTACATCTAACATGTAGATTTTATATGTACCATTTAGATTCTACATCTCCTCTGGGGGGGGGGTTGCTCGCGCACTGAACGCGGCAGAGTGTGCGAGCGAGAAGGAGATAGAGTAGTATGTTTCTTGCTGGAGGAGAGAATGCCCATATCTACCAGATTGCCGAATCTGAATCAGATCGGATCATTATTATAACCAGAATGACGAAATTCATTTTCAGTTACAGAAGGTTCCAAGCCGCATGTCAAGTATTACTGGAACCAAGAGGTCCGGAACGATATTTACCCTGGATCTGGGCTGCTCGTTACTGATCAACTGGTAGATATATTTTTGGGTCCAAACACCTGTATTGGCCAGCTCTGTGGAGGGTTCCACGATGTATCTCTTCTTCTTCTGTGAACCGGAATCTAGGGTCTGTGTCAACGTTCCCTCCTTATTGAATCATTTTCCACTAACATTTGCTCCTAACAGCTGTTCTCTCTGCCACTGGGTGTTCCTTGATCCCCGCTTGGGGGCACCTTGACGAATTCTCGGATTTCCTTTTTCCCTTACGAATACCCATAATATCAGGTCATTTCCCTCTCACACTAGTTTACTACATATACATATGTTAGCGAAAGCTAGGCCTACCCTTTCACAGTAGAACTATTTTCAGACAATCGACACAAACTTGTTAATATAATTTCATATAATAAGCCTACAGATTGCCTTTCCCTTTTAAATCAGTACGATTCTATCTCCATTCGAAGGACTGTAAGACCGATGTCTACTTTCAGGCCGCATTAAACTTCTCGACAAAACGGCTTATCAAGAAACATTTTTGAAGTCTGGTATTTTTTTAAGCTCTAGTATTTTGCTTTGCTTTTTTGAAAAGATAATTAAAACAGCTAGGAGTTAATCCCAAACACTTTGTAATTTCTGCTTAGCGAAAAATATAAAGCATTGAAATGCAAAAATTATGATTTTTGTGCGGGAGTCGAAAAAAAATACCATCCTGTGCCTGTTTATGTATAGGTGCATTAATCGGCGTCGTTTAAGGTATTGCTCATTAAAATCTATGGAAACGTTGGAGCTAAAATTCGTTAACCAAACCTAAAAAATGCACAAAAAAAACCTTTTGGAAGGTTGCGGGGCCAACTACCAATTGAGAACAAAGCAAACGAAAAATGGTTGTACATTTTGTACATGATAGCGTTCATTTGGTATGAAATGTTGTTGACAGCTATTTTTTTCGTTTACAGAGGTAAAATGTCAAATGTAGTGGGAGTTTACAGAGGTAAAAAGGCATTAATTTGGCAATAACGCATAATGTATGAGAGGCAAGAGAGGAGCGAGAACGACGAAATGTCAAAACTGACATCTTTTCTCTTGTGAGATCTACTTGAGGCATTAAATCCAAGAAATTCCGAAACATCCGCTGGCAGTTTATTTAATTAAACTAATAAATCGAATAGGGAAAACAATTAAAATCAGTGTATCTATATATTTTTATGGTGAGGTGAGTGTTAATTTGGTGGAAAAACTAAGCAGTTAAAATGTTCAATCTCCCTAGCCTAGGCACTCGCGTCTCGAGGGTTGGAGTAGACCCCTGGTTTGAGTGTGCAGAAAGCAGAGAAGGCGAAACAACAGGTCAATGAACCTCGGGAGATAACGGCGAATTTTTGTCACGGCGTCAGTAGCAGCGGTGTAAACTCCATTTTCATACTACACCACAAATTCAGCACAATCGTTGAAGAGAGTATTAATTTCACACCCTTGGAGCAGTTGCAGCAGCCAGCCAAACTACTTTATGTAGGGCAGATATCGCTATTCGGAATTTGACATCGTGTCAGAGTATTCCTCAGTCGGCTCGGCGCACGGAAGCCTGTTCTGGTCTCTTTTGGTTTTGCTCTTCTCTTTGAGTGTCTGATCTATTGTACAGAGAAAAAAAAATTGTACTTAACGTAACCGAAGCAGAAAACGAAAAGCAAAAGAATACAAAAACGAAAAGAAATGCAAACAAACAGAACAAGCTAAACTGCAAACACGCAAGTTGATAAATTTTGTAGAAATAGGGGGTCAACATATAAATAACAATTCTTTTTATTAGTGAAACAGTATAAAACTAAGCCCCGTCGCAACGACAAAGGCCTTCGGCGGACATGAAGGGTGAGTGAAGTGTCGACAGACAAATGTAGAGTATGTAAATTGTATATTTGTATGTTATACCACACCAAAATATTGCAAAATCTGAAAGTAAAGTGAAAATTAAGGAAATGAGTGAAAAAAAAAAAAAAATGATTGGCAAGAAATAAACTGTGAAGAAGAAAGCCAGTGTAATAGCAGAGCACTACGATGCAATAACGTTATGCAAGTTTGTTTTGTTCGCATATTCGAATGAGGAAGAATATTATAATTAAGGTCTGCACAAGCAGAAGCCAGCATTTCATTTCGTTTTGTTTTGATCGTTCTTTCTATTCTTATACTTATGTAGATTAATATCATGTGCATATGAATAGCAATTATGTTTAAGAAGAAGTATGAAGTTATGGAAAAATGTTTTTTATTGAAAAAATACCTATTAAGAATAGAGTAAGCCAGAGTGTTAGGTTTTCCTGAATGGGTTAAAAAAACGGGGTAACTACGGTGTTGTGAAGGGATCTTCCGAATATCATTGCCATTGGAAGATCATTGGTAGGCTCGGTAATTGCAATCGGATCGTCCCAATCGTTGCGTTTCAGGCCAACAAAAGTTTTGACGTTACACGTTATCTGAGGTAGGATACCTGTTCACGTCAAATGTATCCTTTATGTTCTCACTAGTAAAGGTCCACGCACATGTTGTTGACAGTTACTTTTTTCGTTATACACAATCGATATACTCAATACCTAACCTGTTCAGGTTAAATGTTTCCTTTATATTTTCGCAAGTGCAAGTCCACACCAATTAGATCTTGTCGCGTCTACCTAATCATAGTCATGGATATATAACGATGTGTCTTTGTGTGGACCTCTCTCAGAATACGATCGTGTGTTTAACAAAACATCTTACAATTAATTAAAATCAATTGTCATGGATACCTCTGACCGATCATTTTCATGTGCTTTCCAAGCAGACTCAGTTTGCTATATATGTGGTAAGTACATGACGATCAATGAAATAAAAATCCCTTTTACCGAAACTCTCCAAAAAGAGGATGAAGAAAACTTGAAAATCAAACCCGAAAGTTTTTTGAAGAGTGGGCACCAAGGTGCATATGTCAAATGTGTAGATTAAATTTAACAAGTAACTCTAATCCACAAACTATTAACTTTACCTAAAATACTAAATATTTTTTTTTCTTAAATTTTTTTTAGAAAACATTTTAAATTTGGTATTCCAATGCTGTGGAAAAAAAAATAGATATTCAAGGCCTCGAATGTTTCTTTTTTTTTCAGTTAAGAAAACTAGAATTGGGAAACACATGATAATAGTTTACCCGAAACAATCTGGTTTTGGTTTTACCGCCCCTAAAACGCAAAAAAGCAGAGGTATCTTGTCTAATGGAAATTTTGCAAGCCTATTTCACAGGAACAATTGAACGATTTGGTGAGGAACCTGGATCTCCTCAATATAAAGCCGATTTTCTTGGATTTTTTTAAAGGATTAAAACATAACCCATTTTTGGATGCGTCATTTGGCTTACGCACAATTTATTCAACGAAGGATGGTGCATTTTCCACGCCATTTTTGTTTTATTCAAGGAACTGGATGAAGCTTGCGACCCAAAAAATTGGAGGTTATTTGTTGACAGCAGCAAGGAAAGCTTAAAGGCTGTTTTGCTACATAATGGAAACCAAAAGCCGTCTGTTCCCATCGCCCATGCTGGTAATATGAAGGCAACATATCAAACAATGGATAGATGTTTTGAAAATATAATATAGAAAGAACACCAGTGGGAGGTCGCGAGTGACTTAAAATTCGTAGCCATTTTAACGGGATTGCAAGGTGGTTATACAAAACACTGCTGCTCCTGTGTCTATGGGATAGTAGAGCTAGAGAAAAGCATTAGTCAAGAAAACTCTGGCGAAGGGCGTTATTTGACCACTATTACACATTGAGCTGGGGCTAATGAAAAATGTTCTTAAATCACTGGATAAGGAAGGAAATCAATGCATTACCTAAAAGCTGTTTATCCACGTCTATCGCTGGCAAAAGTGAAATAAGGAGTATTTGATGGTCCCCTAATAAGAAAACTACTCAAAGATGATGGATTCCCAAATATTTTATCTAAGATTCAAAAAGCAGCTTGTAACTCATTCCGAATGGTAGTAGCGAAGTTTCTTGGAAACAGCATGTCTGATGAATATGTTAATATCGTCCAAGAGGTAATTAAGAATTATACAAAAAATGGGGGCAAATATGTCACTAAAAGTCCATTTCCTGCACTCCCACTTGGACTTTTTCCCGACAAACCTAGGGGATGTTAGTGATGAACACGGAGAGAGATTTCATCAACAATTAAAATCTATGGAACAACGTTATCAAGGTGATTGGAATGACAACATGATGAACTATGTGTGGAATCTCATAAGAGAATCTGGCTCGAATAAAAAAGGAAGATAGCCAGAAAACTAAAATTTTGTTAAAAAAATCTTAACAAGCATTAGCAAACCAAATGTGTCACTTATGTGGTACTGATTGTTGTATGGGTTAAGGAATGAAAAGCCCATATCTCAGGTATTTATACTTTGGTTTTATTGAAATGTGATTAGGTAGACTCGTCAAGATCTAATTTGTGTGGACCTGCACTTGTGAGAATATAAAGGAAACATTTGACCTGAACAGGTATCCTACCTCAGATTGTGTATAACGAAAAAAGTAACTGTCAACAAGCGATAAGCGCCAATCTAGGCTACTCCTCGCCAAGAAAGACGGTTACACAAGGTACTCCGCAGGGAGGAGTCCCTCTCCTGTGGAACCTGGTCTTCAACGACCTTCTTCTTCAGCTGGGGAGGAGCGGGTATAAGGTCACGGCCTATGCGGATGACCTAGTAGTACTGGTAACGGGTAAATTTCTGCCCACATTCAGTGACCTTCTGGAATCTGGACTGGGCACTACCGTCAGCTGGCACGCCAGAACGGTTTGGAGGTCAATCATCAAAAAACAGAACTGGTGGTGTTCTTACGAAGATATTGAATCCCGAGATTAAAACTACCAACAATTGGTGGAACGACACTCGAGCTATCGAGCGAAGCCAAGTATCTTGGTGTCATCCTTGACGGCAAACTCTTCTGGAAGAGAAATAGTGAGGAAAGAAAGAAAAAGGCAATGGGAGCTTTCTACACCTATAGGAAGACTTTTGGACGAGCATGGGTCTTACAGCCGCGCTTCATCCATTGGATGTATACAGCGGTAATAAGACCTATCCTGACATACGTAGGCTGGTAATACTAAATAATACCAAATCCAATCCGTCCAACGGACGGCATGCCTTGGGGTCACCGGATCTCTCAAAACCACCCCACAGGCAGCTCTGGACACCATGCTAGGCCTGGAACCGGAAGTGCGGCTAGGCTACTAGGCAGTATGACAATCGGCTAAGTTGGTATACACCTTGGAGACACCTCCGAGGATTGCTATAATCACACTCACGTGGGATCCGGGTCACACCGAAATAGCGGGCAACGAGAGTGCGGACGAGTGTGGCAGAACTGGATCGGCCAAGCCAATGGCGGACTCAGTCAGTGACATACGGAGGCCACTACGAGACATCATCTCGCAGATGATGGGCCGAGCAAGAACGAGATTGGACACGAGGTGTAACACCTCACCCAACTGTGGAATCTCTCGCTCCCTTTGGCCCCACTATGACCCTAAACGCACCAAGACTCTCCTAAGCTTCAGGAAGAGTCGGGTGCGAACATTGACTGGAGTTATAACGGGGCACTGTGTCATCGACCGCATGGCCATAAGGTACAGACTACCCCACCATGACTTCTGCCGCAGCTGCAGGGACAAGGAGGAAATAGCGAGCATCCAGCACCTTCTCTGCAACTGTCCTGGACTCATGGGGAGGCGTCACCGAATACTCGGCAGCGCCTTCCACGAAGACCTGGACAGCCTGGCAAACATGCCTCGGGGTGGTTCGCGAAACCTCCCTAGACACCGGACAATATCCCGTGACGAGTGTGGCCATCACAATGGGCAGACTTGCCTCCGAGTGACCTCGACTTCGGTCGAGTAGCCCTGTAAACCTAACCTAACTGTCAACAACATTTCATACCAAAGGAACGTAGAAGGGCCCGCCGCAATCAAAAAAGTCCAAATTTCGTAAAAAAAATACCGCACAAAAATCATAATTTTTGCATTTCAATGCTTTATATTTCCCAGACGGTAAGCTGAAATCACAAAGTGTTTGGGCTTATCTTCTAGCTGTTTTAATTATCTTTTCAAAATAGCAAAGTTCTTAACAACCAGATGAAAGATACTAGAGTTATGTGAAAAAACAAGCACTACCTCTGAAAAAAGCTTAAAAAAAAAATACCAGACTTCAAAAATTCTTCAAAAAAAAGTTCTGCCATAGAAAAAAAACCATAATTCTTTAAAAAATTGTAAAGCCCCATATCTATAAGAAAAAGTCGGTTTGGATCTTTGAGGAAAAAAAAAGTTCGGTTTTGTCGAGTAGTGATACAAATACTTCAATGTGATAGCATACGGGTCAGTTTACAAAATCCGGTTTCTGTATATTCTTTTAGTTCTGGTTATAAAAAGCAGAGTTGTGTAATATGGTTTCCCAACCAAAACTTGCCCTTTTACTGTTTTGTGACTAAATCAGAATGGACGAACAAAAATTCAATTATTAACGACTCATTGGCTTCAGGCACACACATCAAAAAGTAATTTGTTTGATACAGATATCTGTAAGTGTACTTATTTTTGTATATGAAGTTACATATGTACATGGTATGTATATACTTAAATACAAATCAGACACACATGAGGTACTTAATGTGATAATTGTGTGTTTGACATTTAATAAATAATGTTGGTAAAATATTAATCATAATTTAATCGATTTATACCATACATACATATGTATATACTTATATTTGTTACTTCCAAATATTGCAAATATTCCATTCCCGATGGGCAGTTGGGCCCGCAGCCTTCAAAAAGGTATTTTTTGTTCATTTTTTCCATTTTTTAGGTTTGGTTAACGAATTTTAGCTCCAAAGTCTCTCCATAGATTTTAATGAGCGATACCTTAAACGACGCCAAATTAATGCACCTCTACACAAAAAAATAGAAAACACAGGATATAATTTTTTTTCGACTTTTCCTGAGTTTTTAAAGTCAAAATTTCGTAAATAATACCGCACAAAAATCATCATTTTTGCATTTCAATGCTTTATATTTCCCAGACGGTAAGCTGAAATCACAAAGTGTTTGGACTTATCTTCTAGCTGTTTTAATTATCTTTTCAAATTAGCAAAGTTCTTAACAACCAGATGAAAGATACTAGAGTTATGTGAAAAAAACAAGCGCTACCTCTGAAAAAAGCTTAAAAGTTCTGCAATAGAAAAAAAAAAAATATCATCAAACCATTTCTAAGCCCCAAATCTTTAATAAAAAGTTGGTTTTGTTCCTTGAGGAAAAATCGTGTTGACTAGTGTATTTGGAGAGTTTTTTGCAATAAGAACGGGAATCCCTACATTGCAATGTATGTAAGTCAATGTGCGAGTTGGCGTCACTGTAATCGATGTAGAAGCCAAACGGGTCCGCTGCGCAAATGTGGACCTTAAAATTTGGTAAAGGAATATATAAAGAGTATGTGTAAAAAGAAAATCCGGGAAAACATACTTTTTTTTAAGTCAAGTCAAAGTTTTTCAACGGCCAAAAATGAGGTCATTATTCTAATGATTTCATATATTTCATCCATTAGACATGTGAAATCTTAAAATAAATCGGAAAATAGTTCTTTAAGTTTATGATATATTTTTTTACAAGATAGATGACTATATAACAATTTTTAAATAAGTTTTATATCAAAACTAGCTGACCCGGCAAACTTCGTAGCGCCTAACAGTCAATGAATGTCGTGTTACTTTTTAGCTGAACTAATTTAGGCTTTGATGAACGTAAAACAATGATACAAAATAATATATTTATATAGGAGTACCTACGATTTGATTTTGAATTATAATATTGAGGTCATCTACATCTTTATTTTTAGCGGCCAAAATTGCTGGCTCACTTAACCATTTAGTATTTTTTTGTTTAGCAATGATATCCGGGAATACTTTGTTGATAAGCTCGTCTTTTGATGATACGAAATTGCAAAAGGAAATGAAATCAAACCGCTCGATTTGTCAACAGGAACCCGGCCATTACCGATAGTAGTAGATCTTGGAATGACTGGTAGTGTTTGTCGGAAATCGCCAGATAATAAAATCATTGCACCTCCAAAACATCTCGAGTCATTTCGCAGATCTTTTAATGTTCGGTCTAGTGCTTCCAATGCGCGTTTGTGCGCCAATGTGCATTCGTCCCATATGATGAAAACAATAATATATATCTTACCATTCAATGGATTAATCATTTTGAGTGTTCGCTAGAAAATGTCGTGATTCTAGTGTTTCGCCATAAAGCAGGGAGCACAATGGATCTGGTGGCGGGACCAATAATGGCAACTTAACTTTACCACTAAGGCAGCACAAACCAGGCGTTTCACCAGCAAACTTCAATGCTCCACAATGCTGGCAAACAACGTCCATTGGACCAATGCAAACTAAACGATGCAATCTGTAGTCGATGGTGCAATCATACAGAAACGCTGCTCGATTCAAATCAATACTTGAACCATTTCTTCTTGCACTTCGAAGATTATTCCTCTGTTCATCTGTACGATAAGCTCGACGATTTCTCTTTTCTAACCTAGCCGTTTCAAGGGCTGCCTGTCTTTGCTCTTGTGTTTGAGAAGCACGAAGCACGTCGCTGTTCTCCTGCAATTTCTCGTTCTCCATCATATAATTGACTCGCGATATTCCGTTGCCTAATTGCATTACGACTTCGCTGGGAAAGATTAGATCTTCTAGGACGCGGCATTGTTATTAAAATGTGCACTCGCATAAAACCACCAAACTGATTTTTTATTCCCTAAATTCCGTTCCTTTCCGATGATTTTATGTAGAATACTGTAGAATAAATCTTGGGCATTATTTTCGGGAATTTGACTATTTGACAGGATTGGACAACAAATGATTGACATGGAGAAAGAAAATCAATGAAAACTCGATAATCAGCATCAAATCTATTGAAATGCATCTATTCATTACGCATATCGAGTTTTCATTGTTTTTAAGATGTATTCTGCTATTCGGGACGGAAACAAATCCAACAAATCAAAAACCATGGCAATCGGTCCAGCCGTTCTCGAGTTATAAGTGTTGTAACAGACACGACTTTCTTTTATATATATAGATGTATTTTTTATATATTTAAAAAAAAAATATATTTGATTAAAATTAAAATCTAAAATTATGTAGTGATATTAACCATTCAACTTTATTTATCGATGGAAACAAAAATAGCACATAATGCACCGCAAACAGGTACCGGAATAAAATTAAATTGCGACACACATGTTACACATGTTTTGAACCCGGCTAGGTAAAAGTCTGAAATTTAATACATATATTTTCAATAAAATAATAATACAAATTAAAATACAAATTTTAGTGGGAAGGAACGGGTGTAATTTACTCGAACTTTCGAAAATTTAACGCCCAAAAAAGGAGAAGTAACTTGAAAAATTAAACGTAAAAAATGGTCCTGCGGTCGATTTTTTAAGTTTTTGCATCTTGCATCTTTGCAGATCGAAGCGTTGTTAAAAACTGTGCAAGAAAAGCTATCCCAGCAAATAGGTAACACCTACAGTTCATAAGAAAAGCGAGAAAACGAAGATTTGTTAAACTTGCTGTTAGCTTCCTGAATCCCGAAATTTCGGCACTGCACAAGTGAGAGCCGGATTTAAAATTAGTATATTAGTCTGAGTTTTCAAATAGTCCAATGCTTGGTTAAATATGGCCCCTTTGTATATGCCGGTAAAAATTTGTTAATTGGGAAAAAAATTAAATCTAATAAAATATAATAGCAACCAAAATTTAATTTTTTTTAAATTTATATTTAAAATATGGTTTTCAAATTAATAAAAAAAATTCTTCTCCTAGCTTAAGTACTATTTGAGAAAAATGTATTTTAAGTATCTTATATCTGGTTGCGTAGAACTTTGCAGTTCTGAAATTCTGCTAAATACAGCTATAAATCAGAATTGGAGTAAAAGTAAGTCCATACCTAGAACTCGGTAAAAACAAAATTACAGGTCCTTTTTATTTCCTTCAATCCCATTTTGGGCAGTTGTACCAGTAACGTACCGTACGGTATTTTTCACGTAAAATGAGTTTTGAGTTATTTTGGTTAAAAGCCAGCAACTTGGCTGTTTATCCATCGATTCTTTCAAACGATACCTTAAACGACGCCTAATTAATGCGTCTATCTAGAAAGAAATATGTTTTGTTCAACTTTTCCTGAGTTTTTAAGGTTAAAATTTCGGAAAAAATACCTCAAAAAATTATCAAATTTGAATTAGAAAGCTTAATATCTTCAGGCGTAAAGCTTCAGTTTTAAAGTGCCTGGGTTGGATTTATAGCCGCATTTGTTAGCCTTTTAGATCTGCAAACCAGATATGCAACTATGCAGATTATAACTATGCAACCAGATATAAGATACTTAAGTTATATGAAAAATAGAAGCACTACCTCTGAAAACAAACCTGAACATAATTCTAAAAAAATCTTAAATCCCGAAATCTATCAGAAAAATTCATTTTGGGCCATAGCGGAAATGTTGTGTCGGCTAGTGTAATCATATATGTATTTTGATATTATATTAGTTTTTTAAACTAGCAAAATACTTCTGATGCTTAGATAAAAATATACAAGATTTAAAAGAAAAAAAATTCGAAGTAAAAATCTACTTCAACTATTTTGTATCGATGGTATTGGCGCACCTACCAAAATAATTGTGAGGAAGCACATTTTGTCCCTTGAATGCAATAGTAAAATTCAGAATCGAAAATCACCATCGAAGAGTTTACTGATAAATTAGATTTTGAACACAACTGCGATGTTAATAGCGTCAATGATAAATGCGCATAAATTATATGTTATTAATGGAGCTTTTAAACTTCAAAACGTGGATATAATTTTTCATGAAGTTATATAAACCAAATTCGCATATACATACCTACAAAAAATATACCGTTACGTTTATAGAAAATATAAGCAATTTAAACAGTGCACATATACTTCTTTCACGGAGGTATAAACCAAATTGATGAAACGTAACTGTCCGGATATTTTTACTTGTCAAAAAAGAAAGAAAAGATGTTGGCATATTATGTACTACGTGTTAAAAATAGTCAACCAGAAGAGAAGACTTTTTCGAGAGTGTTGCGCAACTTGAAAACCTACTTATAAATTTGTGTAACGTATCCCTCCATTTGAGACGTTCATAGTTCTAGAATATAACGAATTATTTTAACACAAAATATCAGCACAGATTTAAAATTTTGAATGCAAATATAATAAATATTATTAATCTGATATACAAATTCCCGCTAACGAACCGATTCTCGATTCTTGTGAGGGAAATCCGGGTTTTACCGCTACTTAAAGGCATACAAATAAAAGGCTGCATTACGCCAACCCTAATCAAATCGTCGTATTTTCTGGTCGGATAAGTCAAGACTTTCGATTCGGGGGTCCTATGTTCAAACCCTGTAGTGAACGGTTTCTCAGGTAGGCATTAATCCAGAAAATAAGTTTATTAGAAAACCTGAGAAGTGATAGTTTGGGGATGAGGAGATTATGATTAACTGAGTCAAAAGCTTTTTTTTCCTAATTTAAGGAAAAAATTTAAATTATGAATTTAGATGCACAGGAAATATTATTTGCGATTATATTTTATTAAATTTTTTAAGAAACGTCATTTTTGCAATATTTTCAGTTTTTAGAGCAATATAAAAATTCCATATTTAGGCAAAGCATTGGACTGCACGAAAAAATATTGGTGATATTCAACAAACAAACAAAAGAAAAAAAACCATTGCCACAATTGCGCCTTTTAGGATATATTGGTTATTTTACATTCGAACCCATGCAAACTAAACGTCCCTACGTAGTCGGCCATTACAGAACGCAGCAAAGATATTGCTCAATATATTCTTTGTTGGAAATTCTTACTAGCTAACAATTAACAAACACATTCATATGGTATAAATGCGTAAATTTTAGGTTAGCCAAGCCACGCCCCCTTGCTAAATACATATGAATATGCATATATGCATTTAATTAAATATTTTTATAGTTAACGAAGCAATTTTCCCTATTTTCAAATGGGGCAACCATTTGAGAGGAATATACTAATTTTAAGTCCGGAACGGCTCTCATCCGGGAAGCTAACAGAAAGTTGAACAAATCTTAAACTATTGGAGTTGGCCATGTGTTAGCCAAACTAAAAAATCGATTGTTTAATGTTTTTACATGACTTTTTTTTAATTTTCGTTCTTTCAGTTTAGAAACTGTAAAATAGATAATTTTAAAAACATTGTTTTTTTTTTAATTTAACTAGTAGAAATTTTTTTTTAATTATGAATTATTGTACATAATAATATTTGCATGTTTTTCAATTTTATTTATATTTTGTATGGTAAAAAAACGAAATTTCGAGTTTGAACGTTAATTACGCCCCTTTCAGTGACACGCCTACTCAAATGTTTTCTGGTAATGATCCGATCTGATACAGTTTCAGCAATAAGGTAGAGGTAAGGTACAGATAGGTATGTTCGATACATATATACATGGCAACTTGGCTAATGATGCTGATCAAAAGTATGTATACTTTTTGTGGTCGGAAACGCTTCCGTCTGCGTTCTGCCAGCGTTCTGAAAGAGATTTTTTTTAATTAGTACATTTGGAGCAATTAGAAACCGGATGCTTCAAAAGAAACATTTAAACACCACTAAAAAGGCAAAGTAAAACTTTACAGATAAGATCTATTTACAAAGTTTTTTTCTAAAAGGAATGAGGAATAATTATTATGCGGCTTATAAGGCTTACTGAAAAACTGAATTAATATCGCGAGAGGGTTTGAGCTTGTGAAGACTACTGCTAATGGTCGTATTCCAGTACAGACCAATCTAATCTGAAATAGCTGATAGAGATAGCTGTGAACCAAAATGACTTCTTCTGATAGAATTCGGGACTTAAAAATTTGTTTAGTACTTTATTATTTTTTTTTTATGGTGTCATTTTTTTTTTAAAGGTTTATTGTTTTCTTTTTCTTTTCTTTTCTTTTGTTTGTTTGTTGAATATCACCACTATTTTTTCGTGCATTCCATTGCTTTGCCTTTTTTATAATCCGCTAAAAATGGAAAATAGTTCTAAAAATTACGTTTCTTAAGAAAATCCAATAAAATATAATCGCAAACAATTTTTCCTTTTTTTTCTAAATTCATGTTTTAGATTTGTTCTTAAATTAGGGAAGAAAACTGGGCCCACAAATGCGATCCACATATACACTGATGGCTCAAAGTTAGACAGCCGTGTGTCGAACTCAACGACTTTTAACATATGCCACAGGTCTCTAAATGAGACCGCTGAGAATTTCCCCCTCTCTCCAACTACCGCCTTAACATAACCTAACCTAGGGAAGAGAAAGTTTTTCTACTAGCTTGAATACTTTTTGAAAAAAAATCCATTTACCTTTGCCTCTTAAGCACGGTTTTCTTTATTTTTTCAAATAGAAAAATGTTCCAGCTTTTAACGATTATAAATCTTAAAAAATGTTTGTAAATAATAAAATTTTGGCTTTCAATAGCTTTATCAATTCTTAATTGAAGTGTAACAAATGATTTGCCAAATACAACAACGCAATTTCCGACTTTTGCAACGAGTTTTCGGAAAACGAGCCACTGTGCGGCTGCTCTAATAAATTGAGTGGGTCGTTCTCCACCAGCTTTTCTTAGAAATTGTTTCATAATTTATAAACAAATTGAAATGTGATACTGTATATAATACTTACAAATTGACTCAGTTTACTGACTTCAAGATGAGCAGTGGTGCTGTGGAGCTTTCTATTCTCTAATTTGACAGATATAACCTCCTCTGTCAATTTGTTTATCGACTGCTTCATTTCGTGTTGGTTTTAATTCATCTCTAAAACATCAGCCTTCAACGAAGTATTTTCCTTCTGCATCTCCAGTAGCAGATTGTACATTTTTTCAATATTTTGTGTAAAAATATTTTTATAGTTTAACTAGAACGATATTGGATATAATAATTTATTACTAACATGCTGTTAAATTGTTCATTGGGAAGTAATTCTTCCATTCTAAAAAAGACGGGAACATTATTACTACTATTGATTTCAGTAATTTTTGTGGCAATGTCGGGGTCACGCAGAGACAAAAAAAAAATTTTACATTTAAACTTTGTCCGTCTTTAGCTTTTCCAAAACTAGTAGATAATTTATATTCCTCTTCCTTTTCTAAATGATAGCTGCTTTCAACATGTCTTTTATAAAATTGTACGGCCAAACTTTCCCCCTTCCTAACCTTGCGTTTATTTTTTTGCATATGGCTCTCAACTTTGAAGTCGCCTTTACCTTCTAAAGACGCAAAAAGCTTGGCATGAAAATGCAACGAGGCTTAAAATTATATGTAATGTAATGAAGCACAAACTATATAACGTTAGTTTCTCGAACACAAAGGATTTCAATAGTAGTTCAGTACTTGAGTTGTTTATTTTGCAATAATTTGTTTGTAAGAGAATTCTTAAAGCTAAAGATAATTTTAACGAGAATAAACGTGTGAGTAGCTTCTGGAGACGGGACTCATATAAGCATATAATTTTTTAGAATTTTAGAATTTAATTTTTTCTACATCTACAATGTATATTCTACATCTAAAACGTAGATTATACATGTACCGTTTAGATTCTTCATCTTTTTCGCTAGAGGGCGCTCGCGTACATAACGAGGCAGAGTGTGCGAGCGGGAAAGAGAATGAGTGGTTGTTCTCATGCGGGAGGGGGCGGGGAAAGCAACAGAATTTTAATTTCTTCATTCAGGCTATAATTATGACCCGATCTGATTCTGCAATCTGGTAGATATGGTCATTCTCTACTAAACTTTAGTTTAAGCGTTTCTTTAAAGTTGTGCCTACCACAGATTTTCGTCCTTTGTGTGGGCGGAAAGGTGCGAGGCGAAATTTCGAACTACACTTGATATCTGGAAAAATATTTGGTTGATCTAGCTCTTAAAGTCTCTGAGATCTAGGCGCTCATCAAGTCGGACAGACGGACAGAAGGACAGACAGACATGCCTATGTCGACTTGGCTATTGATGCTGATCAAGAATATATATACTTTATGGGGTCGGAAACGTTTCCTTCTCTGCGTTGCTCACAACCACTTTTACCACAAATACAATATACCCCTCAACTCTTTTTTGAGTACGGGTACAAAAAGTTCGCATATCTTTCCTTGCCAAGAACTTTTTTTAATAAAAAAGGGCCAGAAAAATAATTTTCTTAGCTCTGTTGCCTTCCAGCTTCGAGGTTTGCCTTTACAATCTCTGGTTACGTTATTTCTATTCAAATGCAACTCATCTGAAAAAGATTTTATTTTCCACGAAACTAAAGAAACTAAAGAAAAATCTTCCCCTTTTTTATCCATGCATTTAACAATGTCCGCATTAATCTAGCGAGCACTGTGATAAAATGTCTATGTTAAATGATGTTCTGGCTGAGATCAATTTCTGAAGAAATAATTGCTTCTAATTGCATTTTGTGTACACCGTACCACAGGAGAAGTATCCACTATGACCCTCAGTTCTCAAAATATAGGACTTCGCCGGAGCAACTTTCAATCCTTTAGAGCCAAGAAATCTGTCAATTCGCCCCCCCAACTTTTCTCTCAGTTAAAGAGGTAGGTGTCTTCAAATTTGCAAAGTGAATTAATATTACTTCTGTCAATCTACTATCAAAGGATTGATTGTGGCCCATTCGATAGTTTTTAATGTTTCGATGAAAAATATCGATACTATCGTAATATTAGGGCCTCAAAATAGAGGTGGAGAAACATCGATGAAAACATCGATGCATCGATGTTTTTAAATTTTTTGGAAACATCGATGTTTTATGGTGACTATCGATGTTTTTTCTAGGTAAGTAAAGTGAAGGAAGCGCAGAAGAATTTGTAAAAATATACTACAAAATTGAATTATTAACTGTATTTAGATGTTTTCAGGTATTAAACTGATGGTGTAGGATCATCGTCCGAGTCAGAAAGGTCCCTCCGCAAGCCTGGACAGATCATATCGGACCGTCGCACAAGACTTAAATTTGATGCCGTAGATAATCTTATGAATCAGTAAGATCCAAACCATTTTCTGTTAAACTTATGGAATAATTTTTTTATTTTGGTCTCAATAAATTTTTTTTTTTTTTGTAGAAAAAAAGATGTGTGTAAGCGGCTATCTCCGCAAGCGCGTGCACCAAATTGCATGCTGTTTTTTTTAAATGATAGCACTGGTCAACACGATTTTTCAAGGAACAAAACCAACTTTTTATTAAAGATTTGGGGCTTAGCAAGGGTTTGATGATATTTTTTATTTTCTATGGCAGAACTTTTTTTGAAAAGTTTTTGAAAACGTATTTTTATACCCGTACTCAAAAAAGAGTTAAGGGGTATATTAGATTTGTGGTAAAAGTGGATGTGTGCAACGCAGAGAAGGAAACGTTTCCGACCCCATAAAGTATATATATTCTTGATCAGCATCAATAGCCGAGTCGATTAAGCCATGTCCGTCTGTCCGTCCGTCTGTCCGTCTTCATGAGCGCCTGGATCTCAGAGACTATAAGAGCTAGGGAAACCAAATTTGGTTTCCAGACTCATGTGATATCACACTGCTACAAGTGTATTTCAAAATTTCGCCCCGCCCCCTTCCGCCCCCACAAAGGACGAAAATCTGTGGCAGACACATTTTTAAAGATACGATAAAACTAAAAACGCAGTATCATAGAGAATGCCCATATCTACCAGATTGCCGAACCTGAATCAGATCGGATCATAATTATAGCCAGAATGACGAAATTAATTTTCTGTTGGTTCCCCCGCCTCCTCCTGCAAGAGAAACGTTACTCTATCTCCTTCTCGCTCGCACACTCTGCTGCGTTCAGTGCGCGAGCAACCCCTAGCGGAGGTGATGTAGAATATGAATGGTACATCTATAATCTACATGTTAGATGCAAAATATACATTGTAGATGTAGATGTAGATAACAGATGTAGCAAAAAAATGTGATATGTAAAATTTTTTTTTTTTTTCTTTAATTATAAAAAATTTTGCTCAAAAATGTATATACTGACTGAGTACGGGTATAAGTAGAGTCGCGTCCCCAGAAGCGACTCACACGTTCCTTCTCGTTTTTTTAAGCTTTTTTCAGAGGTAGCGCTTTTTTTCACATAATTCTAGTATCTTTCATCTGGTTGTTAAGAACTTTAATATTTTGAAAAGATAATTAAAACAGCTAGAAGATAAGCCCAAACACTTTGTGATTTCAGCTTACCGTCTGGGAAATATAAAGCATTGAAATGCAAAAATCATGATTTTTGTGCGGTATTGTTTACGAAATTTTGACTTTAAAAACTCAGGAAAAGTCGAAAAAAAAATATATCCTGTGTTTTTTTTATTTTTTTTGTAGAGGTGCATTAATTTGGCGTCGTCTAAGGTATTGCTCATTAAAATCTATGGAGAGACTTTGGAGCTAAAATTCGTTAACCAAACCTAAAAAATGGAAAAAGTGAACAAAAAATACCTTTTTGAAGGCTGCGGGCCCAACTGCCCATCGACTTTTTTCGACAGAATGTAGAATTTTTTTTTTAACTTACTCACGTTCCACTAAGTCATGCACTATTTGCTGGTGCTGGTCCAAAACATTTTTGAAAATTAACGGATATTAATAGTCAAACATTTTAGCCAAAGCCTAATATAAGCCAAAATTTGGAAGGAAATGGGATTGCATATAAACAAACCAAGCCAGAATGGTGCTGAAAATTCCAATTATGGAAACACGTCTAGAAGAGTAATTATTTGCCTCAATATTGGAAATCGATGAAGAGTTACAGGATATACCAACTAGTTCAATAAAGTTTAAACAATTTTGTGAAAAGACTCTTCTTTGGCACATGAAAAAATATCCTTGGCATTTTAGGGCATGATTCACAGATTAATGAATCATATGTACTTTCTGTTGGTTGCTTAGGAAAAAAACGCATCTGAGGCTCGAAATAAATATTATAATTGTGATCGAATATTTCATGCCAGGAAAAATACCCGAGAGAATAATTTTACAGACGTATTTCACCGAGACTTGGATTGTTCTGACCCCTATCTCTTTGGCATCTCCTCAGCAAAATATTACAATTCAAGAAAACTTCCATCAGAAGCTTTTAGGGTTATCTAAATCGACGAAGCAAAGAGATAAGCAGATACCGGCACCGATAATACAGTAAAATAACATTTTGATGCATAAAATGAAATTTTAATATATTGACGATCTTGAATTTTTGTTTTTGTGGATTGCACTACTCAACAAAATTGAACTGATACTGAAGTTATGTGAAAAAAGGAGCACTACCTCTGAAAAAACATTAAAAAAATAACAGAATTTAAAAAATTCTTTAAAAAAATTACAGCATAAAAAAATTTAAAGTACTGCACAAATATTTAAATCCCTAAATCCATAAGAAAAAGCCATTTTGGGCCACAGCCTAATTGTCGTGTTGACTAGTGGTATTAATAATATAATTACAATCCTAAGTAGTTATAGCTATTTTTACATTAAAAACATTTCAAAACTTAATTTTAATGCATTTTTTCAATGTTGGAGGCGGAGAAGGCGTGGTCGCATCGGTCAGAAAATAAATTCGAAATTAACTAATAATATTAATAGCAAATATGCTGCCGAGTTTCATTTTTCTAGTTTTACCGGGCAGGTTAATGATAAACAGCATTTCCGTTCACTGTGTACTGCTAACTCCTCAAACTACACTTTCAACCTTGCGAGGCAAATAATATACAATACACCTATTTATTAAACATTAAGCCTTCGTGTACTAAATTGAATATATTCTCGCACATATACATAACAGTTATAGAAGAAGCTTAATAGTTCAACAATGACAAATTATCTAATACATTTAGACGAATATAAAAAAAAACTTCGTGCTCCACAATTACTGTATATAAATACCAAGAACATGTACTTTTAAAAGTTCTGAAGTCACGATTTCAAAAAACTTTCAAGTGCTTAAAGTGGTCACTGTCTACCTAAGGATTAAAACTTTTCATTTTGACAGGAGACACTTAAAATTCAAAAAACCTTCAAAAATAAGTGTTATCTTTACGTGAACGTCATTAGGTTTCACTGTATTATTTATTTATTGATAAATTATAAATATTATACCGATTGAAAAAGTCTATGCCCTTTAATCATACATAATCGTATGTAGCTGTGTGTACATTTAGAAGCATTTATAAAGTTGTCGGTATTTTTGCAAAAATGAAAAAAATACCGTATTGTTTAAACCCTAAAAATACTTGAGGTAGTTCTTTCGTAATCAAATACATATATATTTCTTTCTTTTTGCAAAGAATTTGTTGAGTTACTCAGCTTTTTCAGTAGCGTTGTTTTGCGAGGTATTAAAGAGACGATGATTATTCAGTTCATATTTTCACAGTTTATTGTACTTAAGTTTATATGTTTGTATAGAAATATAGCTTTGCTATATGCTACCGAGAGTTTACGATGGGTCGATTGAAGGCGCGAGGCCGTTTCAAGACTGTTGTAAGCAATATATTTGTGTTATGAGCGTATAGAACTTGTGGCGGGCAGGTCACTGTGCCAGACAGCAAAACGTTTAACTACGGTGATGATCGATTTTGAAGTGTCTTCTGCTTTCTCTGACGAGCCTCCTCCATAACAACTGACGAACGCCGACAGAAAGCAAAGCACCAGATAGACCATCAGCAAAGGCAAACAAAACGGTGATAAAGGGAGGCGTTTCATTAAGAGATGTTCAATATGGTCAAGTGCTCATCGGCGCTTAGCCGATCAGAATTGTATACGAATTTTTTCATTCAACAATATTTTTTTGAGGCACACAAGATCATGATATTTCGTTTTGATGAAAGTTAATGATTTACATAATTACATATAGACTTACATATTTAATATATGTTCGTATACAGTGACTTAAATAGTAGCGCAGGAATGTCTGTTACTGTTTTAGTAATTTTCCGATAGCTATTTTCAACGAGAAGGGACGTGTGAGTCGCATCTGGGGACGCGACTTTACGTATACCCGTACTCAGTCAGTACATACATTATTAAGTTTATGATTTTTTAGAATTAAAAAAAATATTTACATTTTACATTTTTTGCTACATCTGTCACCTACATCTACATATACAATGTATATTCTACATGTACCATTTATATTCTACATCTCCGCTTCTAGGGCTTGCTCGCGCACTGAACGCGGCAAAGTGTGCGAGCGAGAAAGAGAATGAGCATGGTCTCTTGTTGGAGGAGGCGGGGAACCAACTGAAAATTAATTTCTTCAATCAGGCTATAATTATGTTCCGATCTGATTCAGATTCGGCAATCTGGTAGATAATTGCATTCTCTACGATACTTCGTCTTTAGTTTTATCGTATCTTTAAAATTGCCTGCCACAGATTTTCGTCCTTTGTGAGGGCGGCGGCGGATCGAAAATTTGAAATATACTTGTAGCAGTGTGATATCGACTCGGCTTTTGATGCTGATCAAGAATATATATACTTTATGGGGTCGGAAACGTTTCCTTCTCTGCGTTACACACATCCACTTTCACCGCAAATCTAATATACCCCTTAACTCTTTTTGAGTACGGGTATAAAAAACAAAAATATTGTATCCGATGGATCCATCTTTAAATTTTTTTTAATACATTTTTTTTTCTATTGCAAGATTTTGTTTTTTTATTTAAAAAAAATGGGCCCTAGTGGTGGCAAAAAGTTGCGTCAGTTTCTGATTCATGTGCGTCGATTCGATATATTCGATTGCTTTTGCTCATTTTTTCGCTTTTCTGCCTATCAGCGCAACTATCACCACTAATTACAACAAAAACTTGTAGATCAAAAATCAAATTTTGGCGCTAAAAATGTATGATTGTGCAAAAAGGTGAAAATATACATAAAATCATTAAATAAAATACTTGAAACTGATTGTATTATTATCATACGAAATTTTTCTGACCCCCTGATGCCATTAAGACACTGCTGGAGACGAACTTCGGTGGTTTTCATAATTTGAAGAAGAACTCCCACAAACTCTACAATGAAATGTTTGAAAATAATATATAAATATGAGAATTAATTCTCTTTCGTCCATTTTCCTGCCTTCTTGCATAATTCTGTTGATTTTCAAAAATTTGTGTGTTCTTTCCTTATCATCAAGCACCCAAATCCAAATTCAAGAAGCACGTCTACCAATGTAAACGCCTTTTCTGCTTCATTGCGTCTATTCCGATATCGATAGCAGAAGTGCCCAGTGTAAAAAGGCTATTAGAAGAGAGCGTGAGAAAGCGCTACCCCTGAAAAAAACCATGAAAAAAATAGCAGAATTGGAAAATTCTTTAAAAAAAAATTAAACCATAAAAAAAAATAACAAAGTAATACAAAAATTTTTAAATCCCAAAATCTATCAGAAAAAGTCATTTTGGTTCACAGCCTAAATAAAAAGTTCGTTTTACTCTGAATTGCTTTCACACTCCATTTTTTCGACTGTTCGACTGGGTTATGTTGTCAAAGTATTTTTGTGGATAGTGCGAAATATGGATAGTGTGCGAAAAGCACACAAAAAGCACATAAAAATATCTAATTCAATATAAAATGGAATATTAAAAATATATATTTGTTCACTTTGATTTCAAAATGTATATTTTAAAAATAAATCATTATAGCATTCAATAAAAAATGTAATATATTTTTTTTATTTTTAAGGTGTATTCAATATAAATATGGGTGACCAGACAGTAATAGTCAACCCGTCAGTGTAGTTGAGCCAGGCTCCCATGACATTGAAAGTGCTGCAGTTCAACTTTCATAAAAGAAAGGTCGCGTCGGCTGAGTTCCTTCTTGCCTTGGAGCAAGGGCCCGTCGACATAGCTTTGGTCCAGGAGCCATGGCTTGCCTCTGACAATGCTGTGGTCGGACTAAAGTCCTCTGATTACAATCTTTTCCACCCACCATCGGTAAGCAGGACCGCCGTACTCGTACGAAAGGGCATCCATGCTTATCTTATGTCTCATTACAGAACTGATGAACTGGCTGCGGTGATGCTTGAAAGCGAGGACAAGCGCCTTATGGAAGCGTCCTGCTACTTGGCACACGACAGGCCAGCTCCACAGGAGGAGCTAAGGAGTTCTAGTTGGTACGGACGCCAATGCCCATCATAGCGTGTGGGGAAGCCCCGATTTCAACGAGCTGAGTCACTTCTAGACTTTTTACTATCCACTAATTTAAATGTAGCAAACGTGGGGGAGGAACACACCTTCTTAGGTCCCACGTCGTCTAACGTACAAGATCTAACACTCGTAACGGGGAACAGTACTTTGGTATCTGGCTGGAGAGTCCTTGAAAGACCATCCTTCGAAGATATCTGTCTATAGAAACCCCCGGAGCACAAACTGGGAAAAGTTTAAAAAGACAATTACTTCGAAGCTCGCGACTCGTCCGGGCACAGTGAAATCCCCGGAAGAAATAGAAACGTCCCTAGAGACCCTCTCCAAGGAGCTACTGGATGCGTACCACGCACCATACCCCCCCCCTTGAGAACAAAAAAGAGAACCAAGCCACTCTGGTGGAACCGGGACTTATCGCTTCAAAGAAACAATCTGAAAGAATTCTTCAAAATCGCCAAACTGGCGAACGATGAGATAATCAATGAGGAATACAAAACCCTACTCAGGGAGTATAAGAAAGAAATACGCAAGGCACAAAGAAACTCGTGGAGGAACTTCTGCTCCAATATCGAGAAAGTCCCAGACACGGCCAGACTCCGGAAGTTGCTATCGAAGCAACCCGCCATACAGAGTCAGCTGAAGCGAAATGATGGACAGTGGACTGAGGGCAGTGAAGAAGCCCCCACCTCCTATGGAATCTGGTGGTCGACGACCTAATAAAGAGATTCGAGAGGAGAGCCCCAACAATAACAGCTTATGCGGACGACATAAGCAAATTTTTTTACGGGAGCCTATCGAGCCTCAGCTCTATAATGGAATCAACACTCAGGGAGATATGTGATTGGGCTGGAAAAAAGGTCTCAGTATGAACGCGGACAAGACGGACCTCATCCTCTTCACCAAGAGGTAAAAGGTGCCGGCGTGGATCCCCCGGAAAATCGACACAACCAGGCTTGCCCCCAAAACACAAGTCAAATACCTCGCAATAGTAATGGACAGCAAGCTGACATAGAGACCCAATGCATTGGAAAGGGTGAAAAAGGCCACCATTGCGCTATATACATCCAAGAAGATGCTTAGCAGCACACGGGGCCTATCACCTGCACTAATGAACTGGATCTACATTTCGGTAGTGCGACCGACTCTTCTGTATGAAGTCTTAGTGTGGTGGCAGGCTACAGAAAAGAAAACCTACAACAAGCTAATGAGGAGAACTCAGCGGCAGGCACTACTCTTCATCACAAAGGCGCTGAGGTCAACCCCAAAAAAACACTCGAAACTATACTCGGAATCGACCCCTTGGACATCGACGCTCAACTGACAGCAGGTAATGCAGCACAACGCCTAGTCGCATCAGGCAATATGTCGCTGCAAGTATTCGGGAACAGTTCAATAGGCTATATATCAGTATATCTGACTACATGATCCCCCGAACTTGCCTGGACGTGAAAACAGCGATAATCATGGGACCCGACGACTGGAAAGAAAGTTGGGATCAGAATGAACACCTAAACATATACACAGATGGCTCCAAGATGGAATGAGGAGTAGGTGAGGGCATATACTGTACCCTAAAATAAGGCTGTCCTATAAGCTACCGAACCAATGAAGCTTATTTCATGCGTAAGTCTTCGCCATACGGAAAGCGGCGGAGGTTGCTCGATGTACGGAATGCCCACATGATGTGATCAACCTGTTCGTGGACAGCCAGGCGGCGATAAGATCCATGCAGTCGTCAGCTGTCAGTTCCAAAAATGTCCTGGCAAGCAGGGAGGCATTAGATTTCCTAAGCACGACAAAGTGAGTGTGGATATATTGGGTCTCAGCCACCAGGGCGTCGAAGGTAACGAGACAGCAGACGTCCTGGCTAAGGAAGGCGTCGGGCTGGCGAACGACAGGACTGAGAACGTGCCTCTCTCCCTCAGAACCTTCAAAGCGATCTAGAGAGGCGGGTACACATACAGGCCAGTAACAGGTGGAGGAGAACCACCACCTACAGAATCGCGAAAACCATGTGCAAGGAGAGCAATGGTAAACTCAGCAACTACCTACTGCACCTACCACGGAAGAGCTGTAGGATGCTAATGGGTATACTCACAGGTCACTGCTGCAGCACATGCAGTCAAACTAGGTATCATTAACAGTGGCAACTGCTGGAAATGTGATGAATCTGGGGCTATCGAAACCCTGGAACATCTAATCTGCCAATGCCCGGCTCTCTCAAGGGCAAGAAACAAACATCTTGGCAGCCCGGTACTAGCATCGCTGGAAGATGCATCCAGGAGGACGCCAGGGGAATCAGTCATTGATCCTAACGACATACTTATTACAACCTTCGCAGACGATATTTCAATACTAGCCAAAAACAAATGTATTTTTGAATTTTTTTATCTTTAAAATTGTGGATGACCCAGATTTTCGTCCTTTGTGGGTGCGGTAGGGGCGTAGAAAAATGTTTAAACTTCATTCAGTTCGATATCATAGGAGTCTGCACAGAAAATTGGGATAGCTCTTAGAATCTCTGAAAACTAGCGGTCAGACGGACGGACGAACAGACGGATGGGCAGACAGACATGGCTATATCGACACGGTTATTGAGTCTTATCAAGAATATATGTATATACTTTAAGTGGACACCCCCTTATTCTGTTCTTTGTTAGTAAATACAATTTTACAGTTTTTTTCAAATTTGTTGTTTTTTGTTTTGGGGGTTGCTACCACGAAAAGAAAATAAATTTTTTTGGTTAAATAGAAACTTAGAAACTAGATCATATTGTTAATAAGGTTTTTTTTAATTTTTTTTTAGTTACTGTTAAAAAATTAACGATTATTGAAAATCAAGAAAATCAAGGTTGAAGCCCAACATTTTTTGTAAAATTCGGTAGCAACCTCTAAACAATTTTTTAAAATAAAAATAACAACTTTAATATTAATATTAAACTCAAAATACAAAAATTAGGAGGTGTGCCGTTTAAATTTAAAAAAAAAGTTGGCTTATTGTACATGTAAATACATGAATAGCCGAGAAATTATACCAAGTGTATAGGATTGTGAGATTGTTTCTAAAAAATGACATAATTAACAAAAAATGTTATAGAGCTAGAGTTTCTTTCCAGTTCACTTTAATGTTGCATACTGAAAAATGCCTTGTAATGTAAAACAGTAAAATAAAATATGTAGCCCCTTACACGAATTCTTTCGGTGGCATTTTCTGCTTTCAAATATTTGTCATGCACTCATCGTAGAAGGCTCACATTTTCCGAGTTTCCTTGGAGCTTGCCCTTCGTTTCGGGCTTCAGGTAGCAACATTCATGCACACCTAGTATGCAGGATTAAATGTATGTATGGATGTGCGTACCAGGGCTATGTAAAAGTGTGTATATCGTCATATGAAAAATATTCATAGGAAGTTGTCGCTACCTACTGAGGATAAGGGTTGTGCTTTTGGAGTTGGTCACGCTGACAGCATATTGTTCTTGCCTTTGAGCGAGCTTAGAAATGTTCGTAAAATTCACTACACGAAAGAATTTCTTTGTTGTCACAGCATATTTAAAATTAGTTTTCAACATAATAACTAATAGAACCAACTAATAAACACCTATTTTCTTAAGGTTATACATTTATATACATACATTTACATATACATTTTTACTCACTTCAAAATTTTGTTGTACAGCGTTTTTTGGGAACATTTTTCGCGCACACCCATATTTAAATTAAACATGTTTTCAAATACAAACAGTGACTTACAGAACAGAATTTACTTTGATTTAAATATAAATGTATTAAAAAGGCTCGTTTAATTTATATTGATATTACAAATTATGACTTAATTTTAAATGAAAGGAAAATACTGTAATGTAAATGTGTACAAATGTGTGTTTTAAAACTGAAAAACAGTTGGCATAGAAGAAGAAGAATGGACAAAACTTTTTAAGTATATATACATAGATTTTCCAAAAGATTCACAGGATTTAAAAATAAGAAATTCGGTTTGTAGATTTGCCCAAAGGGTAAAATAAATTCATTTTTTTCCTGGGCGCACACACAAAATGGACCTCCAGGACATTCAGTATCAATAGTGTCCATTAACACGCTGCTGGTCAACCAACTTTGCTATTGATGCCATAAATTAAAATTGCAATCGCAGACCATTGATGATAAATCACACGCTCGGATGAGTTTTCATCTAGCACATGAATTGTTGCCGGCGGCGACTACCCCTGCCACACCCACTCGGTTCTTGTTTGGAGCTGATGTGACTGCTGCACGAGTGCCAGCACGGGTGAAACTTTAGTCGACGGTGGCCGTTGTATTGCGACGTGATGGGATTTTCAAAAACCGCGCTAAATCGTTTTTGGGTGGTGCCAAAGCTAACTTTGCCTGCTAACTTTGTTAGTGAAGAAATTTATGTTTTGTTCGGTGTCAATTGGTGGCAGAAATCATTCTCTTTATTCATAACCCTCACACAATTTGATTATGCTCTGTGATTTGATTGCTAAAAATTCAATTTGTAAGATATTGAAAGCAATTCAATTTATGAAAGAACGTGATGATCAAACATTAAACATGTAGCTTTAATTGTCTTGGAAAAATATCTATTCATGCTCACTTGAATTGGTTTGCCACTGTTTATA
Source organism: Drosophila ambigua (assembly GCA_018150905.1). Lineage (NCBI taxonomy): Eukaryota > Metazoa > Arthropoda > Insecta > Diptera > Drosophilidae > Drosophila > Drosophila ambigua. The sequence continues at coordinate 1,099,051 of JAECWS010000082.1, forward strand.
TTTTCTGCTTTACTAATACAATAATTTTTTATTCTTTTTTTATGTCCTTATTGTTATACTAACTAGCTATTGCCGCTTTTAAAATGGAGTTTAAAGCAGAGTAGTATTTATGTATATATATATATGTGCTCGAATTTGTTCACATATCAAAATGAATATATTTGGTTCCTACCAAATGAGAATGCTTCAATTAGTGTAAGTAGTGGGTATATACAGTAGTTTTTTATAGATGTTACTGCACTTTAACTGTTTTATTGATAATTATCAAGATTATAATATATAATCATGCCTGCTACGGTAATATGTACATACTCGAATGTAATAGTCTGAGGAATAGTCAGGAAATACATATCTACATGAATTAGCACCCAAAACATACATTTATGCCCAACTTCCGACATTTGCCACTTAATAATATTGCGTTAAAATGTTAGAGCAAACATTGACAGCATTTTGACAGCAAAGCAGTGTGTAGCCTTGTCACATCCCCACCATTTTTCCTGCATGTCACCATCTCCTAGTCATCGTCAAGCTCAATGGGAACACTACGTGTCAGACCCAGCTCTTTTCGGTATGTCATTTCGGGTTAGCATGGGCATGGTTGCTGCTCTTACTTAATACGTACATACTCGGCAGCCGGCCCAGTTCCGTGCTGTGCCTTCACTTATCTGTAGCTTACTTCTCTCCCCTGTCAACATTAAATGATAAGACGCCTGTCAGTATGAAAAAATGTTTGAACGGCGGAAAAAATCCTTGAGCTCAATTCAAATGCATTTGCAGTGTTTGTATATTTTAGTACGGATGCTTAGTAATTGTATACCCATTAAGTAAATTTAGTTTGACCAAAAAAAAACCATATCACTAATATGTATTAACTGTCTTTAACAATACGACCGAAAATAAAATTTGTCAGGATACGACAATACGACCGAAAATGTTCGTATCCTAACACATTTTATTATACTCTCTCTAAATTTTGAAACAATATTATTGGATTATAGCCACAATCAGTAAAACATAGTTTACTAAGGTAAGAACAATGTAAATAGGCCAATGTTATTGTAATATTAAGTGTAGAACCGGTTAATCTACATACATATTTATGTAAATTGCTGTGTAACAGCCAGAAGGAAAGAAATAAGAAATATTTGCTTGATCATAAACAATAGCTGATGTCTTTTTGATCGACTGTCTGTCTGTCGGGAGTCGATAGAAATTCGACAACAATTTCTGGTGGCTGACGCTATAATCCTCAAACGGACATCGTCTGACCTTGCGACTTTTTAATGGTCATTACTAATGCTAATCGAACAGGAAATTGAATGCTTTTGAATTCAATTGGCGCATCTGTTGGGTTTATTGGAATGCGTGGTAGCAAAACATTTTCTCCCCTGAACTTGACATTCAAAAAGGTTGCTTCTATAAAGATGTTCATTAATTGTTTAATCACCAATCTCGTGCCATTAAAAAGCCGTGGTGGGGATCCAAATTTAAGTTGCAGAAGGTATAGTGCCATTCCTGGCATATCCATTGAAATCAAAAACTCTGTTGGATAATTTACTGCTTCGTTTTCATCGCAAACTGGAGCAGTCGGGTTGTATGATAGCAATTCGCCTGGCAACAACTTAACTATTTTGTAGTTTAAATCGTTGACTTCCACATTTTTTCTTCCAAAATTTCTCTTTCTGCCAGCCATGCATGATCTACATCTTGGAATCTACGTTCAACGAGCTCATTTGGCGAATCAACAATTGTGCAGAAATCAATGACAATTTCATACAGCCAGTATAGTATTTTCATTGATAGGTATTTTCCAGTGCCTATATCTAATAATGGTTCAAGCAATCGTTTATCTCAAGTGTTTGTCTGTAATCCCCTAAAAGTAGTAAGTCCTGCCGAATAAATCTTTGTTAGTTTTTGCATCTTTAATTGTTATGTTCAACGCCTCTAGAGAATGTTTGTGTGCCATAGTACATTCATTCCAGATGATAATTTTGCATTGTTTCAGTTCTGTTGTTTAGCCATTGACGTGTTTTTTTAATTTTAAATATTTGGGGGCAGCTTAAATGCTGAATGAGCATCCAATAAAGTTTCTGCAATACCAGATGATGCAACGGCTAATACGATTCCCTTCTTGATCTTATTTCGGCAATAGCTGAATTAGCTAAATAAGAAATGTTTTCCCAGATCCTCCTGGTGCATTCAAAATTCCACCTCCCGTCGAAACTGCCAGCATATTGCATTCATACATAACACTAATGCTTTAAATGTTTTTTAAGGAATTATGTTTTTGTTAATAGCCCCAATTTTTTTCAAAAATTAGTTTAAAGTGATATTTTTGTTTAGCTTTTTTCAGAGGTAGCGCATGTTTGTTTCCAATAACTTGAGTGTCTTACATTTGTAATAAACTTTGCCATTCTTAAAAGCTAATAAACGAAGTTGTATTTTGACATAAACACTTTGTGATTTCAGCTTACTGTTCAGCTTTCAAAAATTTGAGTTTAAGAGCTCAGGAAAAGTGTAAAAAAAAATTAGAAATGGCTTGGCTAAAATTAGTTGACCAACCCTCAGAAAATACCATTTTACCGGTTGGAACTAGCATAGGTTTTTGTGACCTTTCCTAATTGTTACTTAGAATCTGCAGCGGAGATAGGTGGTCAGTAGGATTGTACCACCTTTTCCAAAATATTTTGATTTATTCTGATAGAATGGACATACATATATGAAGATAGAGCGACGTAAAGTTGAATTTTAAATGTTAATTCAACTTTGGCATATTTTTTTAATATTTTTTTTCGTATTGTATGGTTTCTTTTTAACATTGTATTTTTATTTTTAGTATCACCCATATCAGACATGTTTTCTCGGCAAATCACTCAATTTCCTTGGCTTGTTTTGTACAGCATATCTATCACCCAATCGATATCGAAAGATATGCATCTATTCTTAACAGACTAAGCAACTAATAAATATAAGTATCCACAGAATGCGAACAGTATGATTTGTATGTCCCCATTTTATATATCAAAAAGCAATGCTTGTTTACTTAGTATTTAATTCCAATTTTGCTACATGTAAAATTCAAAAATGTCAAAAATATCACCAAAGCCACACTTGTGTGTTGATTTTATTTTCTTATTAAAGAACACAACCCACAAACAATAGCCTTGCAAGAAACTCAATACTTGTTCACAACTCTTAAGCCCATACTTCGACGCACAATTGGTGTTAACATATACTCCCAACAAAAAATTAATATTATTTCAGCATATATATCCCCCCAATAGAACTCATGAAGCAACCTGGAAAATATCCTCAATCCTACAACCCATCCCACACTAACACTTGGTGATTTTAACAGTTGGCACCCTTACTAGGTATCAACAAAAGCCAACTCGAGAGGAAACATAATAGCGAAGTACATCGACCAGTCAGACTACTTACTCCTCAATCCTAAATTACCCACTCACTTTTCGATACAAAAATTTTTCACACACTTTGACCTCTTTCTCGCTACATCCAACATAGCCCCAGACACCCAATGGAAAACCCTCGATGATTTCTATGGTATTGACCACTTCACTATCCTATTTTCCCTATAACACAACATTACACCTATCAAAACCATTATTATAAGAAGTGCCCGTATTTCAATTCCCCAAAATACCATACACTCGCTAACCCAAACAGTACCTTGGTGGAACAAAAATCTTACATCAAATGGTCCCAGCTTAAACACAGAAAACATTCTTAAATACAGAAGAGCAAATGATATGTTAAAAGGCACAGCCCCCGGGCCAGATCGTATATCGTATTCCATGATTCAGACCACCCCAATTTCTTTCAAACACCAAATTTTTAAACTTTTTAATAGTATCCTCAACTCCCACAATCATTTAAAGTAAGTCTTGTCCTCCCTATACTAAAACCTAAAAAACCAAAAACTGACACCAAATCATATAGATCTATCGCCCTAAGTCCATGGCTTTCATAAAAAAAACTGTTCAAGTTATTTATTGAGTAGGAATATGTTTTTATAATAATTTGTACAGAGAATTGTAAGAAGATACACTCACACGCACTCACGCACTCAGAATGGATTTAAGCAAGGATAAATAGTTCTAGATAATCTACTCTATGTAGATCATCTAACAACTAGAGCACTTTCACTCAAAGAGCACCTCTCAATCTTATCCCCAGACTATACCAAATAATTCGACAGAATAGGATCCACGCACTTCTCCATCAACTACATGAATGGCAGATACGGCCAAAAATACTTGATTTCGTCTAACATTTTATGCACAATATGAAAATCATTGTTAAAAATGGAAAACAAAATTATCAAACATGTTCCCTATCTACAATGGGATACCACAAGGGTCTCCAATCTCAGCTTTTCTCTTCCTAATAGCGTACAACTTACAAAAATAATTTAATTTCATAAAAAATTAAAACTCTATGCAGATGACTTCCACCTTCTGATCGAACATGAAAGACAAAAAAAGCAAACATCAAATCTGCAAACAGTTTTCAATTAAATGGACCATTGCAATGGTACATTTTTTCTGGAGCATCGCTCTCCATCGAGAATGTCAACAGATAATCATATCCAGAAAAAAAAACTGCTACAGTAAAATACTGACAGGACAAACCACAATCCCAACCACAGAATCCCTAAAAATCTTAGGCCAAACACAACAACAGATACTCTCGGAACTCACAAATAGACAAACTCAAAACAGATCTAGCTAAGCCCCTTAACATAATAAAACACCTGTCTTCTTTCAAGTATAATACGCTCCTCCGCCTTAATACATATACATTGATTCCGATTTCTAAAATACAATAATATGTCTCCCAATATACGGATATGGCCCAAAGTTTCAGCTAAACAAAAAACGTAATTAAAAATTTCGTAATTGGAACTGCCTTAGTCGCTTTCCGTACCAGACCCATTAACAACTTACTCCTTGAAGCACAAGTGAGCATCACTACGCACAGAAGGGACTATCTCACTGGAAAGCTGGTGAAAGTCATTTTAAATTCGCATGACACTCCTCTCAAAATCCTTGTCAAGCCATCTAAAAGAAAATACAAATATCCCAGCACACTCGACAGAACAATAAATATCTACAAGCGGTTAGACCTACCATACCATTCTTCCTATCCATTAAACACCCACCACTTTATACATACGGACGGAACCACGCTTCACAACCGAAAGCAAACCACTTAAATACAGACTACTACGTCACTACTCCTTAATACTCTCCAGCGAAATCATTGCTATCCTAGAGGCCATCAATACTCTCCAGCGAAATCATTGCTAGAGGCCTATCCTACAAACTATGCCAACTAAACCCTATTAACAAAAAACCTCATTACTGATCATTGCCCTGAAACAGGTTTTTTTGTAACCCAGCCACATGCAAAGGCAACAGAATGGAAATGGCTGCCAACACACACTTATAAATTTCCCCTCAACTACACTCCCAAAAACATCACCAAGGACATAGCTCAATTCCCTAGCAACCTACTCAATAAATAGCACAAAAAACTAAAAAAAAACCTATTATTGGTACCAATAAAAATTAAATATCAATTCTAAATATCTACAATCTCCCCAGAAAACAACAAATAATAATAATAGAGAAAATCCGCCTGGGACACACAAAACTAACAAATGCCCATTAGCTAGAAAAGATCTAATCAGCTATTGTCCTATAATTCAACCATTAAAATTGAACACATTTTAAATTACTGTTCTTTTTGCTCCCACAAAATAACTTATCTTCCCCAGTTCTAACCCAGTGCCTCTACTTATAAGCCCCACTAGTAAAAACCTCAACCTTATACCAGACTCTTTGAAAATAACAACCTTAGAAAACAAAATATAACATACTTTAAAAACTTGTATTAAGCAACTATGTACAACTACCGAGCTGAAGGCCTAAGTAGCTATTGCTCATTACACACACCTAGTTAGTTCATAGTTGGTATACTATTAATTAGCTTTATATAAATTAAATAAATAGAAAACAGCCATATACTGCCTTCATTCACATACTTGCCAACGTCAATGTCTTGATCATGAATGATTGTCCACCATTATCAATATTTCTTCTTCGATTTATTGGATATCCATGGACGTTTGTGATCGTCTGTCGAAATCTTTTAGAACACGTTTTGTACGTTTTCTTCTTTCATTCGAGGCGATAAGTGATTCATATCACCGCACGGGCCATGAATCATGTTTTGTGGTAATTATATCGATCAGTAGTTGATCATTGAGTTTCCTGCGATTAAAAGATTGATAAGACTCTAAGCGATCGAAAACAAACAAGGAATGAACATCTTAAAATGTTTCCTTCTCGGAATCGCAATTATTTGTTCAAAACAAATCTTAATTATTCTGCCTTTCTGTTGTGCGGTTCTTTGCCTAAAAGGACCATTCTAATGGTTTCATTTTCATATTTAATTAGTTCCCTTACTTGGACATTCCCTTAAATTTACGATTGCTTCTGAAAATTTAAAACTTTATTAACTGGAATAAAATCCCGTTTCATTCTACATTTCTAGCCTGCGCGGGTGGAAGTTACGAGTGCAGCCTGAAAAGTTTTGAACTTAGTCAAAGTCACATAAAAAATAATTTTTATTGTTGTTTCGGTACAAGCTAGAAAGTAGAAAGTCGAATTGAAGAGCGAAATACCTAAGACTGCGATATACATACAAAGTTTTCAATTAATTTGTAAATAATATCAAAATGTTTAATTAATATACATACTTTATTACTTAGATATTGTGAGCCGCGTCGCACAGTGAGGCCTCAGCCGAAAAGAGGTGGCAGAAGACTCTTTCTGACTGAGCGCATTGGATAGTTTAAGCACAAGACTCTGGGAATTTTACAGGGTTTCGAAAATGGAAACTTTAAGAAAATAGGTTTTTTAGTTTCGGAGATATGAGCTTTCAAAGTTGAACATTGTTTCAGTGAGCAGCATTAGCTACATTTTCATGCACATACTTCATCTTTCAGGTCTCATGAAAAGTAAACTATGGAATGTGTACTTTATGGTAACATTGTTCATACAAAAAAAAAAAAATTGTATTGTTGGAAAGACTCTTAGAAACTATGTTTTTGGTTCTTCTTCAACTTTGATATCATATAAAAAAATACTATTCAAAGTAGTCCTCACGATTTTTTATACCAATACTCGATGAGTTAAGGGATGAGTAATTAGATTTTTGGTAAAAGTGGATGTGTGTAGCGCAGAGAAGGAAACGTTTCCAACCCCATAAAGCATATAAATATATATATATACATATATGAACCTGGAATATACTTTTATATATATATATATATATATATATTCCAGGCTCATGTGATAAGACACTGTTACAAGTGTACTTTAAAATTTCGGGGGAGACTTCTGCCACCAGTATCGTACAGAATGACTATATATTTCAGATGGCCGAATATCATTCAGATTTGATCAGTTTTATAGCCAGAATGAAGAAATTAATTATCAGTTGCTTACCCCGTCCCTCCAGGCACTAGTTATTTTCTTTTTCTCTGAGATGTGGAATCGACATTGTATATGTAGATAACATTTGTATCAAAAGAATGTAAAATGTTTTAAAATTCTACATAAATCATAAACTCACATATTTATATACTGATTGAGTATAAAAGTAGAGTTGCTTCCACAAAAGCGACTCAAACGTTCCATCTCGTTTTTATTATTTTCGTTGAATATTTCTTTATCTACGTATATGGGCCTTAATTTGCGACGGTAATTGTAATATTTACAATAAATAATGTTTCATCGACAATAAATATATTGATAGTTTTACACAGCAAAAATGTGTGTGAGAGAGAGATTTTATAAGTAGAAGGGTTTGCGTAACCACTGCAAATTATTTTGTTACCTCTGGTTCGATCTGAATTTGGTTCGAGTAGACGCTTCGAGTACCACGTATATGAAATAATAAATGTGTATTTAAATAAAAAAGACCTTGTGGTACCTTAAATACAATGTTTTTTTGTCCATTTTTTCATAATATATGTTAATACTTTTTGCTATTTGGTGGACCCGTCATTCGTAAGCAGTTTCATTACGACAAAAAGAGCTGCAAAATACCATGGGATCATTTTTGACCACAGGCTCCCAGAAAGCGGCCCAGAAGTTTGATGGCCAACAAGGACGGTCAAATGTCAGCGAAACGTAACTGAAAACGCTAAACACGTACTCTTCAGCTGCTCTCTTTAGCGCGATCAGCCCTAATCAAGATGAGCCCAGGGATCAATCGATCTTTGAAAGGATGACAGCGGAGCACAGCACCTGGGACGGGAGGCCAGAATGGTGGGAGCGAAGTTAGGGTGGATAACCAAACTTAAAACAACGATGCAAGCACCAAGCTCTGCTCAACAAAGGAGGAGGGAGTTAGCCTTCCCTAACCGTCACCTACCCAATACCCCAATGCACACCACCATCTCAAAAAACATTGAATAGCTGAACCAAAACAGAGTAACCAAAGTCTCACAAAGTGAGACATAGAGACATAGACCCTACATAGACGTAGGGAAATATTTGTTTTTCTATACATCAACTACTATTCAGTAGTTAAGCAAGACGGACAACTGACAGATAGATTTCGAAATATCGTTGCGATCGGATCATTATTGCTCTCTATCTCTCTCACCTCTCTATTTAGCACTTCAGAGTAGGTTGTCATACGCAGCGTCTACTTGAGCACCGCTCATCACACACTCTCACCCAACCACTCGCTGGGAGACTCGAACTTAAAAGGTTTACGAGTATTTCGGGATCTCAATCTCAAGGTACCGCCATAGGAATCTGGAGCTTAAACACTGGGTACACTTTTTCTCTTTAATTAAGTTCTATTCGTTCTTTTTGCACGGCGGAATTATCTCAGTTATTACAATTATGTATATAAATACTATGTTGACCATTTTCTTCAATATATGTATTTATTCTGGCAAGCTTTAAAGCTCTGTTCTCTGTTTATCTCGAATTAATTGAATTATATCAAAAGTTTTATTTTACAGCCTTTTTATGGTTCGCCGTGTAAGCAGAAAGACAAACTTTTATCTTTTTAATAAGAATGTTGACTTGAGGATTCCCCATGCACATCTGGTCTTGAAAAATTTAATTCTCTACTACTGTTTCAGTTTGTACATAAATTTTCATAAAAAGAAACGGTTTTAACACAAAGGAGGCTTAAAATTTGTTGCTATAAACTACCTATGTGTGTACATATATACCGGTGTAATTACATAAAAAAGTAGTGCACTTGATTTTTGGGTAGAAAGGAATTCAATTAAATGATTGAATTATAAAATATTTTAATGCCAAGCTATACATATATAAGAATTAACATGGAAATATGGAACATGAAATGTCCACCGAGACAAAAAAATCAAATTTCAATATGATTCTGCCCCGATTTTATTATCTAAACTTATTTAACTTATTTTGAAAGATGCACATCACTAAACAAAAAAATCCAGATTGAATTATTGCCTTCATTATAGTGGCATTTGAATGGTTGGCCGCGAAAACATTTTCTATTTTTTCCAGTTTTTTATTGTATTTATATTTTATTGACATAAGGAATCTCTCAGTGCGAGCTTTCGATCATGCCATGCAATGCACCGTTAGAAGAAAGCTCGATGAATTTTGCATTGTTTACATGTTCATGTTACATGTTTCACTATTCGCCCTTCACTTTCAATAATGCCTGAAATTGAAGAACAAGTTCGCAAAAAAAAATTGTGCACAATTACTACACTGAAAAAAGGTGTGTCGTACAGACAATTAGTTAAATGATACAAAAACAGTGCTAATAGTGTAAAACACATTATAATAAAGTTTGGAGAGATACAAAGAATAAAGCAACAGCATAGCTTAAAGACATACAAAAAAACAAAAAGTTCCGAAAAAGATAAAAATTCGTGACGTTCCTAGTCTGTAATTTGGCCCCCTCAAAATTATAGCGAAATCGACAATGACAGCAGTAGTAATGAAATTGATTAACATTGTGTATTATATTTATAATTCAAATATTTTATTATTAGTTTATATTCATTAACTAAAAATAAAAGTTTTAAATAAAAAAATATCCGAAGCATCGAAGTATCCTTTCGATTCATTTTATTTAAATACTTATTAGCTGTATACTTAATATAATTTAATATAATAAACAAATTAATATCAATTGGAAATTCTAAAAGTTTTAATTTTATACTTAAATAAATTGAATAAAGGAATAATTGGATCTACACAGTGGAAAAAACAAAGGAATAAAGTTTCTATTGGATCTAACAGGAATCGTGAAGTTTAGTCGGCTTAAAATGTGTACTATCTACGTCACCCTTAATCAGGTTGTGCAGAAAAATCACACCAAGCATTTTTCTACGACTATCTTAAGGTTGAATGTTTATTAAAAGCAATCTACGAGGATAACATGACAGTCTCACACCTGCATCAAAGTTAAGGCCACCCGGAGTAAAAAGTAAACAGTTTTTCCGGACTGATTCAATACGGTCCTGGTTTACTTTGTACTGGGGGGCACGATAAACAAGAGCCGTATTCTAAAATCTGACAGACAAGCGAGATACAGAGAGTCTTCGTTATCTACACACGATTTTATAATCTAGTTTGCTCAGATGATAATACTGATCAAGATTATACATTATATTCTTTGTTTTATTAGTTTGAAACATGTGACTTTAATATATTGATACTTCTTCAAATGCAAACAAAATATAAAACAATACTTCGTATAGTTTTTTTACTAAAGTAAACTTTATAACTTAAACAGATACGGGGAAAGCCTTTCCCAGATCAATCTTTAACTGAAACTACACTACTCTGCCAAAACCAGCGAAGTGTTCATTGAATGAAAAGCACTGAAGCAAGGACAACGTCAATGGAAGCAGCTAACAATAACTTTTAATCATTTCAAATAATAAAATCCAAGAAACACTTTGGGACTTATGTACATTTTCTGAGTTTCTTGTTGGGATTAGCTCAATGAATTTTGTGCGGCTTAGGAAAATTCCATCAGCACTAGACATCGCGACTCTGGTCGTCGTCAAACGGCTTTGAATTCAAGAAACTGAGTGTATATGTATGTGTGTACTCACGATACGAGTGTGTTGTACGTTTTGTTAGAAAATCATTGACTGCTCCTTTATTTCCCCCATATTATACTTCAGTAAATTGTGGCCCTAGAGTTGTGCTGATGTTTGCTACTTCTGTCGCAGTGAAGATAATCTATACTAATGAGGAATTAAAATTGGATTACTGAATTCTCTAATTAAAGGGACTTATGAAATAAAAAAAGCCACTTAATGCACCATTCAGTATCTAACAAATTCATGTGTTTCATTAATTCTAACAAAGTAAGAATGATTTCATGTGGGGAGCACAGAAGTAATAAAAAGTTCATGTGAGCTAATGCAAGCAAAAAACAGTAACAGTTTAGGTATACAAATATTTAAAGGCAGAATAAGAAGCGCTGCTAATTTCCGGTTCCTGTAATCAAGTTTTAGATGGCCCCACACATTATCAGCATTCCTACGGCATTCCTATATATATACACACCTCGGCCTCTTGGATACGAGTTTTGAACGCGGATTTAAAAAAAACAAGTACGCTGGATACTTTTCAGCAATTTAAGTTTATTTAATGATTTTAGTTGATGATGGGCAACCAAAAATCGTCTATGCCTCAATCCAACGAAGTCAAAATGCTTGATTATATACAAAAACAAGAAAAAATAAATGAAACTATATTGAGACGTGTAGAAATATCAAACACTCCCATTAGCTACATAGAGAAGACAACTAATTTAGGCTTAATAATAAATAGTACTCTATCGTGGGATGATGATGTGAGCAAAGCAGTTGGAAAAACATATGGGATTTTAAGGGCACTTTATATTACCAAGCAATTTATACCAGTAAGCATCCGGATGCAGATAGCAAAAGCATACCTAGTACCTGTACTCACTTATGGGATTGAGGCATTTGGAAACTGTGGCTACGCAAACAGGGAAAAGTTGAGCGTGTGCTTTAATAATATAGCTAGATACATATTTAGATTAAGGCGCAGCGACAGAATATCTGCATTCTTATATACAATTTTCGACATGACTCTTTTCAAATGGACTGACTATAAGATATTTTGTATGTCGCTAGAATTCCAGACTTCCACACCATGAGGACAGGAAATGTGGTAGTAAATATGAAACATATTAAATTTAAATATAAAATATATTATTTTACAATATTTTCATATGTAATTACTAATATCAAAATGTATGTGAAAAATTGTACATATAATTACAACCACTCTTGGATGAAAATCAAATGCATAAATATTAAAATCTAAGCGAAAATATTAAAATTTCAGGTCTTTTTTCTATGGGTGTAGATTGGATGTGCATACTTTTAACTTGAAGTGTATTTATATATATAAATAACATTAAAATAAGTTTTTATAAATTTGAAACTACCATAAATCATATATCTTTGCAGAACTCGTATGCAATAATGGTCAAACTTATTATTCAATCCAATGATTTTTCTAGGAATTCTTTTTTCTTTATTGAAGTTCAGATATCGTATCGTCTGGGTAGTGAGTCAACAAGGCTAATTGTTCTCTAGGGGTACAAAGTAAACACTGAAAATCATTGTAATCGCCACCATTAAAACACTGTCAATCCCTCAGCACACCAACCCTCCTGCAAATAGTAAGCTACTCGCAAAATCGAGCATATACATACATTTGTGCCAACACACATACATATATTTGTATGTACATTTTTATTTATGTACTCGTCCATATGCGTACATACTCGTATCTCATATCTAGTATCCATTCAAGAGTGGGAGCAGAAACGGCAACAACAACAATAATTACATTCGCGATGCCGATGTCGACGAAACAGCAGAGATTATTGTCAGTCATTCAAGTGGGAGGCTGATGCTTTTCAAAAAGACTTTGAACAATAAATGATGTGAAATCTCCCGAAAGAGTGTGTATTGTGATGTCCGCCAGAGTGAGTTACTTCTACGTTGGCTGTCTTGCCTTGCCTAGGTTTAGTCTCTATGTTTCTGCTCTCTTCTCCGGCATTCTTTTTGCCAACAAAACCGCTACCGTTGTCGTGTCTTATGCATGGATGCCTGGCTGCTGTTTGCCGGCAACAACTTCCGTTGTTTTTCGGCATTGGTAAGCCCTACTCTTCTTTTACTTTCGTTGCAATCCCAAACGCAAACAATTTTTTCCGAGATACTCGACTCGTACAAAGTAAATCGGCTTTCGATTGTATTTGAAGTGGGAAGCACACACACAGAGTATGCTACTTGAACTCGTATAACTCATACGTAACTAATGCGCGCGTATTTTAGTGAAGGTACATATGTACATATATATGTAGGTAGTATTTTACGAACGATACGATACCACATACATATCTACATATATGCATATAAGTATATTTTTTCAGATTGGACGACAGACGGACTCAACTCAGCTCATCATCTGAGCACCCAAACGGATAAACATTAAAATTTGTGCACTCCAAGGAAAGAAATATTGGAATAACCTTAAGCTATGAGCCCCCGAAATGCTTCTTAAATGAAAAAATTTTTTTTTAAATATTATTATACCCGTATTCAAAATATAGTTAAGGCCTGCAGTACCAGAAGTGAGCGATGATAAATGTCAAAAACGCGTCATTCAAGATTTTTTCTCTGCCGCTGCGGCAGATGAGCACAATGTGAAGTCCACGTCGCGATCAAACGAAACTCTTTTTGTTCTTGGTTTCTTTCTGTTACGACGCGTGCCATAACAGAATTCGGGTTTGCCGTCCGCGTCGACCGCGTGGTTAGAATTGTGCGGTGAAACGTGAGACCCAGGTTTTATTTATTTTGGGTAACATTATTATCAGGTAAGTGCAGTGTTTCATTTAATTAAAAATACGTCTATTAAGAAATTAATTATTAATTATTAATTAAGAAAATTTGAAAGTGCCAAATTTTGTATATGCGTTTTGCACGAAACAACGAAAACAGAAAATAACCACACCAAATGCGATTCTTGTGTTTTGTTTTTGGCGCAAATGCACTGCTGATCTACCATATCTGATCTACTGAGAGCAGTGTTAACAAATTGAACAGATTTTGGAAATTTCGAATAAAAATATTTTAATTGACCCATCCTATTTTAAAGACGGTTCAGTTGAAGTGCCCGCAATGAGCACGACGGTCTAACGAACATGAGCAAATCAACAACACTAAAAAGGTTTTGTGGAAAAAAGAACACACAGCACAAAAATGTTCATCTATATTTTTATAAAAAAACAATAAATAAAAGAAATTTAATATTGTAAAACAGAATTTAACCATTCCTTCTCAAAGTAGCCAAAGTTTTTACTTATATACATCACTTATTAACGATTTACTTTATGAGGGAAATTCATCACTTTTTAAGGCCTTACTTTATTAGGGAAGTTCATCGCTTATTAAGCCCTTACTTTCGGTTATTTTTCGCTTACTATATCATCGATTATGTTCCTAGGACATCCCTGTGTTAAAGTCAACAGCCCATCGTATGGAAGGTCATTGCTTATGTCATCGAACTTCATGACGTTGCCATCGATGTGTGCATCGCGTACCTGTACTGCAGGGGTGTATATTTTATTTGTGGTAAAAAAGGGGATGTGTGTAACGCAGAGAAGGAAAATTTTCCGACCCCATAAAGTATATATATTCTTGATCAGCATCAATAGCCGAGTCGATATAGCCATGTCCGTCTGTCCGTCGGTCCGTCCGTCTGTCCGTCCGTCCGTCCGTCTGTCCGTCTTCATGAGCGCCTGGATCTCAGAGACTATAAGAGCTTGAGAAACCAAATTTGGTTTCCAGACTCATGTGATATCACACTGCTACAATTGTATTTCAAAATTTCGCCCCGCCTCCTTCCGTCTCCACAAAGGACGAAAATCTGTGCCAGGCACAATTTTAAAGATACGATAAAACTAGAACAGCAGTATCGTAGAGGATGACCATATCTACCAGATTGCCGAATCAGATCGGATCATAATTATAGCCAGAATGAAGAAATTATTTTCAGTTGCTTTCCCGGCCTCCTCCAGCAAGAGACCAGCTACTCATTCTCTTTCTCGCTCGCACACTCCGCCACGTTCAGTGTGCAAGCGCCCCTAAATGGTACGTATCAGTAGAGTCAGGTCTCCAGAAGCGACTCACACGTTCCTTCTCGTCTTAAAGTATATACATATAACCAAAAAAGTGTATATTCTTTTCTTGGTAGCAACCACCAAACATTACACTAAAAATTTGAAAAAAATTTATAATTTTATTTACTAACAAAAAACAGATTAAGGTTGTGTCCATATACATATACAGAGACATATATATGTATTTAGGTAGATCATTCATGGGAATCGTCAAGGATTCCTATATTCCCGATCGGCTCAATGTAAGTTGGTAGCTTTATTTTCAAACAATGCAATGCATCATAAATCATCATCAGCTTGACACAGAAATTTCTAGAGATTTTGACTCGAGCGACTTTTCAAATCCACCGAAAAATCCGTAGGTGCAAAGGTGCAAAACAAGGAAAGGAATGGTTTCTAATTTAATGACTTGGATAATTATAATTATCACTCAATATTGCATGCATACATACACATGTATCTACCTATGTTCTTACAAAATGATTTATAGCTTTGCAATTTCGTCACCTAAGCTTAAAAACTACTTGTATTTCTAGTAACGTCACATCCAGTTCATATTTTGTCTTATATCTTTAAAGATGTAGGTTCGATGGTTAGTTTTTTTTATGTTTATTATGTAGGTTTATTGTAACAATTATCACAGACAATAAAGTACAATTACTTAACATACTGTTACTGTTGATTAGCAACTTTTTTAAGGGTCAAGGACAATTTCTATTTACAAATTACCATTTTAAGTTAAATGCGGGACCAACGGACGAAAACGGAGATTGTGCAACAATAATTTATATGTTCCTGGTGGCCAAGTTAGACTGATGGATGCGGTTTAACCTTCGCCTGGTTCTACTTACCAATCTTCTAGCGAGGAAGCTCGGGTGGCTCCTTAGTTTGGTCAAGTATCTTGTGGCTTGCTCGTTAATAATGTCACCGTCTGAGCGGACTCAGCACCACAGATATTTCGGAGGGTCTTGTTCTGAAACACCCTGATCCTGTCAAGGTTCGTTTTCGCTGCGATACCATAGACCTAGATACCACACCTCCATGCAGGCGCCAGTATTACCTTATATATGCGGATCTTGTTGGCTAGGATGAGCCAGGATGTTAGGCTTAAGAAGCCAGTAGAGTTTGGTAGCCGTTCTTTCCAAGGCGCTCCTGACCATCCATGTGTGGCTCGCGGGTGTCCAGCGTGATTCCCAGGGACTTATGTATGTTCCTTCCGCTGCTCCAGCAGTCACTACTCAGGCTTTGCACTGATATTCCACCCACATGTCCAATTCTCAAACCTTTTGAGGTACCGCTGGAGGTTTTCCGTGGCGTCGTAAAAACAGTTGGCCCTTGACAGGACTGCCTTTTTGTAACTAAATAGTGGAAAAGCCTAAAAACTATTAATTGTTAATTTCCATTCATTAAACTACATTTGTGAATTTTATAGACAGCACTGACTAAATACACCCCAGTTTTGCAATTATTAGGATATTTACACATTTATTTTGTAAACTGTAAATTCAGAATGCCTGTCTAGCTAATTTAATGCGTATTTACATGCATATGGCTGCAGCAAAAATTTACCACAATACAAATTTTGCGCAAAATGAGTGCAAAGTAATTTATTTTATTTAATAAGCTACTGTCCGATTCTGACCTAGCTATGTACATTCTTGTGGTTTATCCCAAAAAGTAAAAGGTGCAAGCAGGTGTAGTTATTTTCTAGCTATTAACGCCCAAAACAGTTTAGTATTCTTCCGCTTATTTTTTCAGTCTTGCCGTCTATCCTGAGACGCTGGTGTTCTCTACTCTATAATCCAGTAACTTGTGGATTTAAATGCCATCTTTTGATTAGTGACTATTGGTCGTTGTTATACGCTCTATTATTATATTAATTACAACAGTCCAACCAAGCTCCCTTAGTTTTCGACGTTTCATAACTGACGTGCGTTGACGTCTATTATGTTAGTGTTTCTTGTTTTTTTGCTATTTTCAATGTTTTTAAATACTTTTCAGAGTAGGAAAGGAATGTTATATAAACTTTTTCTCTATTACTATCGTATAACTAACAAGCGGAAATGTTGTGAGCCGCGGCAAGAGCTCTACTTTTAGCTCTAATTTTATACATCGTCAGGATATATTTAATCGTGTGATTTATGTATGTAACCTATGATATTTTATGAGTAATAATACGTAAGCGTCGGTCAATTAACATTTTTTCTGCCTTTGTCTTGGGATGGGATAACCATAGAGAGCAGGAAAGGAACCACGGCTCTAATGTTAGTTCTTCCACTTCCAAATAATGTCCCATTTGATTAGTTTATTTCAAATATTTCATCTGATTCCATTTCTTCTCCACAAGGACTGTATGTGAGAGAGAGAGCCCGTTAAAGGGGGTTGCAAATTTATTTGTTCATTCTGGCTATAATAATGATTTCATCTGGATTAGCAATCCTAATTTTCTATGATTCTACGGATTAGGTTTTCTCGTATCTTTCAAATTGTGGATGCCCTTTGTCGAGGCAATATGGGGCGTGGCAGAATTTCGATATAAGCTTGTAACAGTGTGATATCACAGGAGGCTGACAAGACCGACGGACAAACAGACAGCTATTTTGACTCTGTTATTGATATTGATCTTATAAATTACAGCCATTCACCGCTACAAAATAAAAAATATATATGTACCTATACTCATTGAGTTTTGGGTATAAAAATTAATTAATTGACTTCAACTATTAATACTCATTATTTGGAGAGCACAACGGAACACTCTCCTGGTGAAAACTTATAGAGAAACAAATTAAAGTCAAGTGTTTCCAAAAGCCCTTATTTAAAAAAAAAAATATATAGCATTTAGCTCTTAGCAGGCCTGTACGAAATCTACATAGGCAAAGCAATTTAACATAAGTTCCACAAACACGTGGTGGTATCTATTATTTCCTTGTAAAGCGACATGGTGCTCTCTCTCCAACCCCTTTCCTTATACGGCACCAATGGGTGCGCAGCACTAACACTCGCCGGCCATCGTAATGTCGCTACTGAGCGTCGTGCTTACGAAGGGACGAGCACGACGGTCCTTATTCAGGCTTCTTTCACGCCACGCTATCACCGAAATTTCTTTATGATTTCAGTCCCAAGCAGAGCTTGTAGCGCGACGGTCGAGCAAAATTTAGTAAATAACTGCACGGGACCATATCAATACTTGTGAATATACCGCAAATTGCCGTCATTCTTCTATCACTTATATTTAGTTGACGGCAAACAGAAACGTATGAAGAACTTTTGTAAAATTGAGTATAATTATATTATGCATGGATGTACTGTTCAAATAAGATTTAAAGAAAAATAAGTAATAATGCTTGAAATTATTTCATATTTGTCAAATTTAAAAAAAAAATATTCACGATCACTTGGACTATTTTTCTTATAATACAAATATATTTTCTACGGTTGTTAAGAGGCATTCAAAGAAGGTTTAACAATAGTGCATCTGATATACAATGCGAATAATAAAAACTGCCAAAAAACTATTGCAACCAGCTAAAAAAACTGCATTAGCAACACGTCAGTGTCGGAAATCCGCAGTATATTGAGAACAATTTGGCTTATGTGTGAACTAACTAACAAACAATTTAAGAAAATTTATATTTTTAAAATAAAATCGAATTTAGGCATAATGAGTGATAATGATGAAGATAGTCATTTTTAAAATAATGTTTTATCTTAGAACATTTAAATATTCTAATCAAAAAATTAAGCACCATGAAGTTGTCTAGGTTTCAGCAGACCAGACGTCATTTTACAAAATTGAGTTTAAAACTAAACATGCAGAAATACGTGCATATGTTTATATGGATACGTTTACTGAAAAGCTTTTATGAGAAACCATCAGTATATGCTCATATACATACATACATACATATGAGTAGAGATTTGCCATGTTTATCACATCTGAATATTTTTGTATTTAAACAAAATTTTCTTTGTGTAAATATGTGTAAAACGTAAACGACATAGAATCGACACATGTTAAGAGTTTTGAAAGATATTCTTAACATACTATAATATGGAATACCTTAAAATTTATACGTATGTTATGAAACTAAATTAATATCTGACAGCTAAATTAAATTGTCATAAATATACTCGTAGCAAAAAAGAGGTGTCATGACATTTTTGCAGAGACCGTTAATAATGATTTTTTCTTTTTCTTCGAAAAAATCATTCACTTAAAGTATAATTAAATAGAGCAAAAGACTGCTCTAAGGATAAACTATGAAAATACACCAAAATGTTGAAAATTTCAGTTTTTAGGATTATATTGATAATAATTATTTTTATTTCCGCTCCACATGATATTTTCATTATTAAACTAAGTTTTATATTTGAGCGAAAAAAAAAACTCAAAGTTTAATCATTATTTTTGAGTTTTATTTTTTTTTTCCCAGACAATTATTATGGATAATCATTAATAATAATTAACAAAAATTATTATTTTCAGCAATAATTATCTCAAAATCTAAAAAAAATTAATTTTGTGTGATTTTTAAATTATAGCTTCTAATGATTACGGTCCCTGCATTTTTGGACTGATCCATTTGTATAGTTTAAATATACGCATCTGATAGAGAATTTTCCAAGGATTTCATGCGCATTTAAAGTTGACCATTTTTTTAGTGAGCAGCATTTAATCGATTTGTATGCACATCCTTTAGGTCGAATAAAAAGTAAGCTATGACACTTACGATTATTGTATTGGTCTTTATTTTAAGGTGCATTTGTTGGTAATATTACTTAATACAAATGGGATTATTGAAAAACCTCTCCAAGAAAATTATATTTTTCAATTTTGGTTTGATTTATAAAAAAACTATTCTAAACTATACGCGAAATTTTGATTAAAAATGTTCTTTGAATATTTGTTAACCTACATATGTATATAGGTCCCTATCTGCGCCGCTTTTCACAACAGCCGTTTAGAGCGATATGTGTCGCAACCTCTGAGCAGCAGGTATGGGAAGACCAAAAACGAAAGAAACATATAAGAACAAATACAAATGTTGTTTATTTGTTCAGTAGTTATTATTTTAGCAGGCTGAAATGGCCGAAGGGCCCATTGTGCGTCGTAACCAAAGATCCTACGACAATGGCAAAGCTTTTTGCAAAAGAGACGTGCATTATTATTCTACAATAGTGAAACCTTGGACTGCGTACGATCATTAAATTAATAAAACAACGATAATTAGATTACTATCCTCTGTGGAATGATTGTAAATGCATTAGCTGAGACGTAATTATAAAATGTATCAATTTGAATAAAAAAAATAATCTTTGGTGCTGGACAAACCAGCCGAAGCCTTTATTCAAATTAATACAGTGACTGACAAAAGTCTACATCCGGAACTGATTTTACCTCTGGCCGATATTTATATAAATATTTGTTTGGCAAATGGCAATTCGCATTGGAAATACATTTGTCAAATATATTTGGATGTACGAAAGTAAATTTTCATTATATAAATGAAAAATTAAAGTTTTTATTTAGGTGCTCTCTACAATTCGTTTCGAATCGCGAGCTCATTAACAAACCGGTTGCAAATCGTAAAAATCTTGCGGTTTGCGAAGACTGAAGCACACTTTGTTGCGATTTGAATTTTTCCGATAACTTGAGCATGGCAGTATATATATTTTTGTTTGCTTAGACTCTCCATGTTTTTCCGTGATGTGCCCGTCATTATTATACTCCGTATTTTGGAAATCTAATAATACCACAAAAAATTATATATGTGCATATTTATATATATTTATATTGTGTGTTAGAAATTCGAACAATCTGTTTCATTTGTAAAACTGTTGTTTTAACAATGCTCTCTGTATCTCAGCTTTGGTGCATCCCTAGAATCTCCTCGACTATTGTCCCGCATTTAGGGTTTTTCTCTATATTTTGACCAAAAAAACACGACCTGCATCTCACTTTTCACCGCACAATTGTAATAACGATGTTGACGCCGACGGCAAAACCGAATTCTAATACGCCGCGCGGCGAATCGAAAGAAAGTAAGAGAAAAAAAGGGTTCGGTTTGACCTTCGACCTCAACGCCTAAATGACGCGTTGTTGACATTTGTCATCGGCTACTTATGGTACTACAGGGCATGCTGTTACATACACATGCATTTACACAAATCGAATATACCCCAATACTCTTTGAGTAATGGGTGAAATAACGTAATTTTGCAGTTTTGTTGTACATATGTATGTATGTACATGGTATATTTAAAAACAAATTTCATAAATCGATAAAGGAACCTAAAGGAAGAAAACTGCCTTTTTTAATAGATATGGGGCTTTACATTTTTTTACGAATTATGGTTCTTCTTCTATATCAGAACTTTCAGTTTGAAGAATTTTTGAAGTCTGGTATTTTTTAAGCTTTTTCTTGTTTTTCACATAACTTAACTATCTTACATCTGGTTGGACCTAATCACTTTGTAGTTTTAGCTAAACGTCTGGGAAATATAAAGCTTTCCAATCCAAAAATTATGTTTTTTGTGCGGTATTTTTTACGAAATGTTGACTTAAAAAACTCAGTAAAAGTGGAAATCGGTAAACTTGTGATACAAGTTTTTAAAAATTAATTATAAAAAAGGGTAAATGTTGACTTATCAAGAATTTACATTAAGAAACTATTTGTCCGTCGGACATTGTTCTTTTTTAATTGAATCTCAAAGTTTCATTTTTGCCCATACAACCAGAGCAATCTCCCCCATAACTACAAAATAAACATCTTTCGACGAAACTTAGACTTTAATGTCAAAACGCACATAAAAAAGGTGTGCAAATTGTGACACTCTATTCAAAAGCATACCTGATTGTGTAAACATTTTGAAACTTTGAAATTCAATTTAAAAACAACCGTGTCCGACTGCCAAATAATTTCCGCTCGTAAATTGATAAGTCCCGGTCCACAGAGGGTATTTGTTTTGCGATTTTATGTGCATAGTATATCGAACATTTATCCAAAAAAAGTTATCTTTATTATCTTTTTTCCCGCCGATGCATCGATACATCACGATGGATTATGCTTCCGTTATATCTACTTAAAAAAAAAGAATACAACAAAACTTGGGAAGTAAGATAGTCCATTGCTCCAGCTCACCAAGATCTAGGCGAATACAATACGGACAGACAGCATCGAAGCTGATTGATGCTATTGATGCGGATCAAGAATATTTCGACCTCTTTTTACAAAAATATCGACAAAACGTATATATGTTATAATATTTTAATGGATCTTAAAACAATTGGTTCACCTGTCTTTTATTTTAAGTTAAAATTGTGAATCTAATAATGTGAATGTTAAAGTAAAGCGTATGAATTTGTACTATGTACTTAAGAAAAAATCGACTCCACTCCTTGCATCGTGAATAAAAATATTAAAATATTAATCTACAATTACCTACATACATTTATGTATGTATATAAGTACACATGTATGTTGAATATATTTCTGATAGTACATGCATACATACATACATAAGTATTGATTTGTAAGAAATTACAGAAAATGCTGCAGCACAACGCTGTCATACTTCGAATTGTTTGCCCTTAAGAGTTTTACAGCATTTAAGAAGAACACTTACCAATTGACCTTGGGCAATGTTTCTAAATAGCTTGGACCTTTTACGAATCGCTTCGACTCAACAATATGGAAACCCTTTTTAACAAGCGGTTTCACTGCGAAAGCACATCTGAATATTCGAAATGAATTCAAAGGCAAAAATATGCAAATGGAATTGCTGCCAGCTATCAACTTCTTTATTATAGGGGCAAAGACTAGGTGGTGCTCAGCTGTCGTCTAGCCGCAGACCTGCTCTATTCCCATCATAGCCAAGCCTTTTCTTCTGATAGCAGAGCTCGACTCATCCTTAAATTTGTTCGTGATTGCTAATGTAATTGAATTAAGTGGCGACTTGTTGATAAGGAGTAAAGTCAACAGGCACGCTCCACAACTCAATTGGCCACGGACGTGACGAAGAATTGCTTTGTGCGGGCTCTATTTATATGAGGGCATTGCGAATACGTTTTGCTTGGCGCCCGAAACCTACATATGTATGCATACATATTTGGTCTAGCAGAATGGCGCTTTCAGATGACAAAAGAAGTGCAGTCTGTTAGGTATACACAATATAAATTCAGATATTTTTCACATTGCAAGAACAAAAGGAAAAATGTTAAAATTATATACATATGCATACAAATTATGAATACTTATTACCTGTGATTCATTTATGAATGCAAGCCAAATAGTACTTATTACACAAGTAGGATGTCCAACTGCAGGTAATTTTGTGTAATACTCCTGCATAATACTCCTCACAATGTCTGCCTCAGACATGCAAGGGGCGGAAAAGTTGTAGAAAACATTGTGAAGAATGGCTGTCCATTTGAAACCAAGCATTGCCAGATAGGTAATCTCCATGCACATCTAAATGAAACTCTTTATATTTTAGTTTTGTGCGGTAACTTTCCCCACACAACTTTCTGTACCCATTACCCGCGGAGTAA
This sequence comes from Drosophila ambigua, assembly GCA_018150905.1. NCBI lineage: Eukaryota > Metazoa > Arthropoda > Insecta > Diptera > Drosophilidae > Drosophila > Drosophila ambigua. Next base: position 1,122,890 of record JAECWS010000082.1, read on the forward strand.
AAGGGAATATTGTATTCAAGGAGATACATACTAGTACGCACGGGTATAAATAACCGAATGAAGGAAGAAAAGTATTCTTGATCAACATCATCTGCGCAGTCGGGTGCACTAAAGACAATTACAGCTTTACAAAATGTATAACCTTTTTTACAACTTTAAAATAATACTGCAATGTACGGATAGTGTGCTTGATGCCCTTACTAAAATAAGAACTTGAAGTTTAATTTTACATATTATAAAGTGCTCTCTTTACGCATAATTTTCGACCTTACTATTCTATTCTACTTATACCTTCGGCTTCGGCTTTTCTGAAAATCTTTGGCGTATAAATCTTACTATATTTCGTTATTATTTCTTGTTGGCGCATTATTGCATTCTTTTACGTTTTAACAAGATTCTATTACAATAAGTACAACTGAAAAATAAATTCAAAGCGTTCCCGTTTTGTTTGGCATAAACTCTAAATTGTATTGATATTTTACGTACCCAAGATGACCTACCAAGTTTCATTTGATTTAGGGCCCTATTTCATATAGCTCCCATATAACCCAACCTTTTTGTTTATGAAGATATTAATGTGAAATTTGGCTTGTGTACTATTATACGTATACAAGATGACCTATTGAGTTTCATAAAGTTTGGGGCTATTTCACTATTTCATATAACTGTCATAAACTGCTCTGTTTGACTTGCAACGAGGTGTTAGATAATTTATTTATTTATTGACATAATATTCTCATCATTTAAATGTTTTTGAGTTATAGTTTACAATATGTGCTGATGTACTGCGTCTTATGAGCGATTGTGAATTCAGACAGAGAGGATACTATTTTCTCAAAAATCTTCAAACTTTGTTCAAAAACTTATAAATTATCACTTTTTGAAACGCCTTGTTATGCAAAAGTACTGATCGACGAAACACATATACGTTTGTAAAGGTAATTATAAAAATACATATAGGCAAAACACGGCTTAATTGGACACAAACACAAAACATCGACACTAATAGACCATCGTTTCAGTTTGCACAAAACTTTCGCTAGAACAAGTCATCAATGTTGTACAATTTTTCTTGCCAATTTCATACAAAACGTGTGGTACATAACAAGCCGAATAAATCAAAAAAATGTTAAATTACTTAACAAAAAAAAAAACGGAAAATAAACGACTGCATTGGACTGCCAAGCCCTTTAATTTTTTTGTATATATGTATAAGTGGTATATAGTATATAAGTTTAAACAACATAATACACATAGCTGCCATAAATGACCTGTAAATATGTATGTCTTTGACAACAACATTTTTTACTCAAACAAAACGAATGGAGATGGTGATGTGAAATTACATATTTAAGTAAAATCGGCAAATTTCTAAGGGTTTAATCGTAGGTATCTATGTACAAAGGGATAAATATATATATATATATATACTAGCTGACCCGGCAAACTTCGTACCGCCTAACAGTCAATGTATGTCGTTTTTCTTTTTAGCTGAACTAATTTAGGCTTTGATGAATGTAAAACAATGCTACAAAATAATATATTTATATAGGAGTACCTACGATTTGATTTTGAATTATAATATTGAGGTCATCTACAACTTTATTTTTAGCGGCCAAAATTGCTCGCTCACTTAACCATTTAATATTTTTGTTGTTAGCAATGATATCCGGGAATACTTTGTTGATAAGCTCGTCTTTTGATGATACGAAATTGCAAAAATTTGGAGGAAATGAAATCAAACCGCTCGATTTGTCAACAGGAATACGGTTATTACCGATAGTCAGCAATTGCTTCGAGAAATCATCAGCAGATAGATCGTTGAACAATGCAACTCTCATATTCACAGACAGTTGAAGTTTCTTTACATATCGCCACAGATTTGATGCTTTGAGGCAAGCTTTTATTTCGTCGGCAGCAGTAGATCTTGGAATGACTGGTAGTGTTTGTCGGAAATCGCCAAATAATAAAATCATTGCACCACCAAAACATCTCGAGTCATTGCGCTGTTCTCGTGCACAGAGTTTGATGCTTGCACAGGATATTTAGAGATTATTCAATCTTGCCAATTGTTTGATATTTCCACGAAATAGCTGACCCGGCAAACTTCGTACCGCCTAATAGTCAATGAATGTCGTGTTACTTTTTAGCTGAACTAATTTAGGCTTTGATGAACGTAAAACAATGATACCTACGATTTGATTTTGAATTATAATATTGAGGTCATCTACATCTTTATTTTTAGCGGCCATAACTTTACCACTAAGGCAGCACAAACCAGTCGTTTCACCAGCAAACTTCAATGCTCCACAATGCTGGCAAACAACGTCCATTGGACCAATGCAAACGAAACGATGCAAGCTGTAGTCGATGGTGCAATTATACAGAAACGCTGCTCGATTCAAATCAATACTTGAACCATTTCTTCTTGCACTTCGAAGATTATTCATTCCTCTGTTCATATGTAACATAAGCTAGACGATTTCTCTTTTCTAACCTAGCCGTTTCAAGGGCTGCCTCTCTTTGCTCTTGTGTTTGAGAAGCACGAATTAAGGCCCTTCTTTGCTCCATACTAACACGTCGCTGTTCTCGTGCAATTTCTCGTTCTCCATCATATAATTGACTCGCGATATTCCGTTGCCTAATTGCATTACGGCTTCGCTGGGAAAGATTAGATCTTCTAGGACGCGGCATTGTTATTAAAATGTGCACTCGCATAAAACCAACAAACTAATTTTTTATTCCCTAAATTCCGTTCCTTTCCGATGATTTTATGTAGAATACTGTAGAATAAATCTTAGGTATTATTTTCGGGAATTTGACTATTTGACAGGATTGGACAACAAATGATTGACATGGAGAAAGAAAATCAATGAAAACTCGATAATCAGCATAAAATCTATTGAAATGCATCTATTCATTACGAGTTTTCATTGTTTTTAAGATGTATTCTGCTATTCGGGACGGAAACAAATCCAACAAATCAAAAACCATGGCAATCGGTCCAGCCGTTCTCGAGTTATAAGTGTTGTAACAGACACGACTTTCTTTTATATATATAGATACTAGGGGGCAATACCCCTGCAACCCTGCACTACATCCAGCGTATTGTTTAACTGAATACGTGTAATTTTGTAATGAATCTCATTAAGCACTTTAATTTTTACTTGATGAATAATTTCAATTATTCATTTTAATGATTAAGTAGTTCGTCCATCTCTCCAACTATGCGCCTGGCTATTGCCGAACTGAGGTTATGGTAACCGCAACGTGCATCTACGCGATTGGTGAGTGCGCGATTTATGTCCTCACCACCCATGAAGTAAATTTGTAAAAACTCATGTGGTTCGTTTGGCATTGGCAGCAAAGAGCCTACTTTGTGGTACACTTGTCCATTGATTTTAAATGTGGAATTGTATTGTTGACCATTTGCCGCAGTACTTTTGACTATTTCTGTTGATCCGAACGATGTCATTTGGAAGAATGAATTGAATTTTCAAATCGACTTCATGAAAATGATTGGATCTGGATCCGTGCTAATGAGCAAGCTGTTCAATCGGAACCATTGGTCTCAATTTCAGGTAGTTGTACCACTTGACTCATGCCTTTACTTGACAATGGCGACATTCCTTGTCCATAGCTCCAATTAACACTTTCTGATGTGCGGAATATTCAATATATGGGGCATATGCGAATGCGATAGGAAGGAATGAAGCGGATGATAATGCTCCATGTAGTTGTTGGCGTTGTCCGTCATTTTTTCTGATATTGTCAATTATGTAGCGACGTCTTCGTTCCAATTGTCTTTGTTCATTTCGTACCTATTGTGATTGAAATTCAGGCAAGTGCGATATGCGATATCTTCTTCAATTTTTTTGACTGTTCTTTCTGCTCTACTATATCGCATGACATATACTATTGTTCGACGGTGCAACTGGGCCCCCTTGCGTGATGCTAGCATTTTTCACTTTAGTACAATTACAAAATAACCAAATTCTTAAACAAACGTAACAAACACACAGAACGAGATTATATCACAAATCAACACTAAAAACTAAATCAAGGCAATACTTCTTCAAAAATCATTAAACATATGTAATGTGACAAAACACAATGACAGTTAAATCAAAGCAATACTTGATAAAAAAAAACACTAAAATCGCGATTAAAAATTAATAGGTTGTAATATGAAGATCAATAGTACTTTACGACCTATTCGCAGACCATATAACCATATAACAGTCCGACTGTCTAATACATTATATACATATGTATATAGCTGGCAGAAACGAATTATCTGTAAGGGTATGAAAAGCTTCAGCTCGCGAGCCTTTCTTTTTAACTTGGCTGCTACATAAAGAAGCCTTGTCGAAAGCAATTTCGATTCCATGCAAATTTTGCGGAATGCTGACTTTCCCACAGACCCGCTGTCTAACAGTATGGAATGCATGCTTGAAAGTGTTTTTTGGTGTAACTAGTGATGCGTCGACAAGCTGGGTAACATGGAAAGTTTTTGCTCAGAAAGACAAACTTTTATTTTATTTGCTATAAATCTCATTAGTATTTATGGATAATACTCAAATGGTTATCAATATATTGATTGTACAAATGAATATACTTAGTTTTGCAGGGGTCGAAATTCACAAACAAATAAGCCACATAAATATGTATTAACTTTCTTTTTTTTTAATTTTTATCAGGAAACCGCAAGATTTTCTATGTTGTAGATAGCATTTATATTCAGAAATATATATATGTACATATGTATATTAAGTTCTGGAGCATGTATGTCATACATACATATAGTGCGTGCAATAATGGTGTTTTTTTGGTTCAAAATTATACATTTTGTGCGCTGGTGCGTTATGTGTTTCATTCATCCATCAGAATTAATTTGCCAATACAAAGAGATATAGTGTGCCGTCTGCATTTTACTGCCGCACAGCTGAAATCAAAGAATTTGACTTCTGTTCAGCTCAACTGGTTGCAGACTGCAACGGATGTGATTGTTTAAAATGTTCAACCATCGTTAAATTTCCCAGAAATACATTTTGTATATTTTATTTAAAAATATGTATCTTTGTGTCATGTACACATTGCACATACGAGTATATACTCGTACTTATAATATAATAATAATATAATATATATAGTATCTGTATTTGTATGTATGTACATACATTCTCCGAAATTTAGACATTATGCACGTGAATCAACAGAACAAAATTGTTAGTAAGCCCACAAGGACATACAATTAACCGCTGCAGAGCGCTGGTTGATAGGGATGTGGAATTTCGAAATCATTCGCCCTCGAAATTCATTCACCACAATTTTTAATCAGAAGTAACTGGTGTAGTATAGCATTTCCGACAACCTAAAATAAAATTCAAATAAAAAGATTTCAGTCCGAAATCTCATTAAAAACAATTTCGTTTGTAAAAACAAACAAACGAGCGACCAAGTAAACGCACTGGAACATGAACATACACACGCATGGGCCGTGAGCACAATTGTTTGTTTCTGCTTGTGTTGAAGCGTAATCCCTATAGTAGCTGCGCCGACACCAGGGCCAGCTCTGCCACATCGAACGCCCCGACCAGCACCATCTATCCCATCCACCCTACCCCGCATGCACCACTGCCTTGAACTTGTCAGTTCGCTCGTCCGACTGATGCCCTGGCGGCAGCCAGCCGGCCTGTTTGTCCTCCTCCTCATGTGCGCCTGCTTGTCCATTTGATGGCGAAGAGCTACCATCAATTTGCAACACTGCCTCCACTACCGACTCTCACACCACTCGTGGGGTTTCTTTATCCAGGCCTTTTGCCCCACCCATTTTGAGTGTAAACACATAATCCATTTAAATTGTTTGTGGTTTTTCTTATTGTTTGTTTCTCGTCTTATTTTCACTGTTCTTGGTATTTTTGCTTTTTCCGCTGTCATTTCTGTAGAATCGATGTAAAACGCTAAAGGCAAATTGGGTTCATTTTGGAATGCTTGTCGTACAATATTTCCTCAAAAAAATCCTTCTTTAGACAAATTCATGTATTCTTAGAAAGGTTAATGTTCACTAATCGTGCTATCTTAACACAAATGAATATGAAATAATTTATTTAAATAGCTCAGTCATTTTTGAAATAAAATAGTAACCAATCAAATTAAATAATAGTTTAATTGCAATAAAAATATACTAAATACATATGTACCTAATATGTAATAAACCTGAACGCAAACAATTAATGGAAAGTCTTTGATGAATTTGAAGACCGTTTACATATAAATTTATATATGTATATATATATATAAATATATGTACATACACAGTATGTTATATTAATTGGTTAATAGTATGGGCAACAAAAAAATGTTATTTGCGGAAAAATTTCATGAACTTCTGAATTATATATATTTTTTATTTGGTCCAGCTACTAACCTTTTGATATACACATTGAAATGTAAAGAACATTTTAACTGAAAGAACATTCCGCGAAGCATACCACCGAAGGTATTTTGGGCTTTTGTATGTTTGCTTTTGCTTTAAATTTGTAAAAATATTTCATTTCTGTTGCTCTCTCTTCGTCAGCATGAATGTGAACCCTTTCGTAAGAATATTATTAAGTAGTGCCACGGAGAAGGTCAAGTCCAATTAAATTTCATGAAAATTTTACTAATGAACAGCAAACGGATTGAAACTATTATAAATTATCTATTATATAAAAAGCTTAATTTTAGCTTTATCTTAATTAATAACACAGCCTTCTGAAAGATGTTGGAAAAGCAAATGGAAACATATAAAGAGAGTGCAATTTTAAAGGAAATGCACAGCTTACCGACACATGTGAGAATGATCACTTTTTGCTACCAAAACGAATTTTTCTATGAAACGCTATTATTTTGGTGGAGTATACAGTTTGTATTACTACTTATATGATGTTAGAAAATAGTGACAATATTAAACCTGTCACTGTAGTCATGAGGCGGCTATATTGGTCTGGGATGCGAACTGCCACCTTTGTCTCACCTAAGACAAATTCCACACTCTACAAAGAAAATTTTGTTAAATAATTTTGGGACTTTTTACATTTTGAAATCGTTTGTATTGGCTTCCAGTATTCGTGACAAGTTAAACATACTTATGACATGGAGATCAGATTTGAAATCAGCGACCTTAAATTAGTAAAAAAATTTAACAAAGTTTTTGTTTTTTTCAAGTTTATTGGCTGGGATTGTGGCAATTGGCAATGTGCTTTGATTAGCTTAATGAAAAATCATATTAAAGCAGCTTTTACTTATAACTTTCTTTTTGGACTATCGATTGGAATGAAATAAATATTATCTCATTTAAAATATGTTTACTTAAATGTTTTTATACCAAAACTGTGATTTTGTTTGATATTTTTTTTGTATTCATTTTTAAACAAGAAAATATTTTTTGTTTTTGTTAATTTGTTGTTGTATTTTTTCTAAACTGCAACGATATCACTGAATCTATTGGGCAAATTCAAAACCAATGTAGGCACGGCCTAAAGATAGTATTGTTGGCGAGTTTTGGATTTTTTTAGCTGAATTAGCCGTTTTCAAGTTAGTCCACTATATCTAAGTGCTTTAATTTTGAATATAACGGTATATCGCAAAATCTCGATCTGATAGGAAAAAACTAAGTACAGGGTTGAATTCAGCGTCCCCGATTACCTTAAAAACAACATTCAGTTCTTAATCAACAAAATCCTTGTTCCCTGGTGTTATATATAGTAACTAACTTAACCAATTGACATATATTTTCATGAAATTCGAACAAAAAAAAGCGAAAATTGTCCAACAAATGACCAAGGTACGGATTTTTTGTTAGTAAATTAAGCCTATTTTATATTAAACCAGCTAACCCAGAAAACTTTGTCTCGCCCCAATTTAACGCCTTCAGATAAACTCCAGAGTGATAATAAAACACAGATAGTTCAAATTGTTATATTCTTTATTGGAATGTAATAAAAAATCAGTTAAAATGCATACGATATTTTTCGATTTATTTTCCGGTGCAAAAAACAAACAACGCTTTTCCAACAGGCAACGTACGGCTGATCGATCCCACCTTCAGCACAATTATGCGGCGGAATTCCTGGTACATCAAGCGAGTTCCAAAATTCCGTCGGATAATTGGTCGCTTCATCCTCGTCGATCACGCTGTCAACGGATTTGTACGAATGCAGTTCTCGAGCTATATTATTATAATTTTATGCAATTCCCGAAAAACGCTGCGACGACGTGAAACGAGCTTGAATATTGATTTATTATAGGTATTTAATTAATAATAATACAGAAATCGTAGTTTTCTACTTCCAAATCCAAATCTTAAATGTCGCAGTTGTAAGATTACAATTAGGTAGATTTTGTATAATATAAAGGCGAAACCTTCTTATTTTATTGGTGATTTTAACTTTTATGACAATGGAGTTGCAGTACTCAACATTGCAGTGGGTTGAGAACGGACGAAAGCGGACAGTATGGAGCGATCCAGTGGTTATCGATAACGACTTCTTTTCGTTTCACTTTCATCACGATTGATCTGCCGACGTCATCTGGAGAATGTGCCATTTCCGGGGTTGTGGACTCCGCAAGGGCCATGGATCATGTTCCTCGAAATATAAATTCGACTTATTTGTAGAATGAAAAAGAAGTGATGACGTTTAAACAAACCTCTCGTTGGATTGATCTAATTTATATTGAAGTGATAACCATCATCATCTCCGCGACAGAACATCAGTGGGTATTGACTCTACATGTGACACAATTGGAACTACACTTGTAAATCATCGACACGTGTCGTGGCTGATGGTCGTGTTTTACTTCGCTCCTTCTGGAAAGAATTGTTTTCTAAGTGTAAAGGAAACTAATTGTGTTTTATTGGTGTACCCTGTGTTGTATTTGTATTTATTTTAAAAGGTTCAACTATGAGCAGTTGAACTAACAAATTATAACGTAATATGAAAAGGACAAGAAAATGGATTATCAGACTATGGATATTATCCTGACCCAATAGCACTAATTTATTTGCAAAATATCCGCTATGGTCCAACTCACAGCAAGTTGTGGTCAGGAAATAGCCTATATCCTATTAAGCTAAGATTAATTAATTTAAGTTATTTGTTTACAAAGACTTTACCTTAATAGAACTAGTGTCGAAGGAAAACAAATGGAAGAAGGTATTGTAGTTACGGCAAAGGCTACGGAAAGATTCATGGTCAGAGTAATTAAAAAGACAGAGTTGAAGATGAAGCGGAAAGTAACGCCTAGTCGGGCGGAAAGGGACAGAAATGCTAATAAGGCTACTGAGGGAAGTGGAATCAACCTCACCATGTTTATGAAGAAAAAGCACTCCATGGCAAATCCTACAGCTTTCAAGAGAGCGGATATCGAGGAGCCGGAGCCTACTCTCATAAGAAGGAAGATGTCTTGAGGGGTCCCAATTTAGGCCACGAAGTGCAAAAAGAATGAACTCTTTTTGAACGGACTCAATCATATCCTGATATTTTGGATAATGTACCGACCGTGTCGGTCCACTGTCCACTACCTGTGCTCCTTAAGTTAGCGTATTTATTTCCTATTTAAAGACCATTGTGCTTTATCACTTCTTCCGTGCATTCGTATTCACAGCTGTGTTGTTGTTGACATTTGCTCGATGCACTCTCTGTGAGTCGCTATCTACTCTGTTCAATTTCCGTTCTTACCGTCTCTTCATATACAGTATGTCAACTAATTGTTTGCAAAATGAAATAAGTCACACAATTTCAACTTTAGCATTAAAAATATAAATACAGGCATTATTTGTTTATTATTATGACAAAAAAAAATTGCGAAATTCCAAGCAAAACGTAAAAGAAACGAAGAAAACCAAAAAATGGCATTTTTGACGCTGTCAATTAACTGTTTGCAAAATGCAAACACTGCTTGAAAGAATACCACAGAAAAACTAGCGGGTCAGAAAATTCGAAAACGACCGATCGCGGGCTCTTTTCTAGTCTTCCTTGGTCTCATTCCTGCTAAAAGTTTCTTTGGTTCAAGTCACGTTTTTTTTTTATTCATGATTTTTGAAATGCCTGGCAAACGCACTGAAGGTTATTTGATTTAATTAGTTTATTATCGTTTTAAAAATAAAAAAATAGCAAAAGAGTTTGCTTAAACTTAAAAAATTAGACTTAGAACAATTTATAATATAATTAACCGTCCGGACAAGAAAAAAAGGCTGGAATTACCGATCTATAACGGCAGACCACCAAATCTTTCTCGGCGGGACTGTGCAGAAGTTTTAAAAACAATTGAAATTACACCGTAAAAAAGCCTTAAAGAATTGACGAATGACACTAAATAACTTTGCAATAAGACCATATGCCATGAGAAAATAAACGTAGTGTTCTTGGGGAGAACTCGAATTGAACTGAATTTTATTTACTCTCTCAAGCGTTAGTGTGTGTGATACATTTGAAATGGCTGATGCAATATGATGCTTATGTTGCTAATATATAACACGATTTCATTTTTCTTAGCATTGTCACAAACCAAATTCGAACTAAGGCTAGGGTTGACACCTTTCCAGATTCAATTCGAATAGGGTTCATTTTACAGTTTTATTGATTTTATCATATCAAAACAATTGGTTTTTATTTTTTTCTTTTATAATATAAAATAACTGATTTTTCAAAGCTGTACTTTTATAATTTCAAAGCAAAAAAAACATCCAATATCGTGCGAGTCAAACAAAACACTGTACTCTAGCAACTCTAGGCAACACTAGCAGTTGTCTGGCTAGTCTCCGTGCATGGCAGCAATCAGCTGTTCAAGAAAAGATACATCTGAATTTTACGGTAAACTTAATTAAAATGCTTTTACCGAGACTGTTGGCCATCGAAGAACTACGGATGCAACATATTAGAATACAAACCTTGCAGCTCAGGCTTCTCAGATGCTCATCGGACTCGTTTTCGCGTTCAGACTATACGAATGTGGTTTTTGTGATTATCTCCTCAAACTACTGCTAATTTAGTTCATGTTTTCACAATTTTCACAAAAAGTATGCACACGTTGGACGGAAAGGAAGTTTTACTGCAATGAGCTATTTTTTGTAATGCTTAATTAAAGAAAAACAGAATGCTTTTAATATAATTAATATTAAATAAATTGCTCCGAATTCGACTTAAAAAATGTGGCATTACTGTATTAACTTCGAAAGTCCGAATCGCCCTAGATGGCCACCTCGGTCTGCAGCGGATTGAGAGCGTAATCGTTAAGTGAAAATTCAGTCAGCGGATTGAATAGAGATTTACTAAAATGCCTATTTTGTTAACTTAACATGTATAATGTTAAATTATTTGGATGAGGGTTAATCACCAATTGCACAACCTTTATTGGAAAGTAAAATTCCAATCGTTTTAGCTGTGTTTTATGGGTGTATTTAATCAAATCGCTGGATAAATTGTGAGCGATTTTGATTCCGCTGAAAAATCGGTGTGTGGCACGGCGGAATGGAATTGAGGTGATTTTCTAGCGGAAGTGATTTCTGTGGCACCCCTGTATATTTTTGTTATTTAATAAAAAATTGTATAATAACTACCTGTCTAAACGTAGACTTAAATTTAATAGTGATCCGAAACAATTTTTTAGGTTCGTCAACTCGAAACGTAACTCTTCCCAATTTCAGTCATATTTTTCCTGTAATGGCAGCAAGGCTGATAACGATTGTGAAATTGCTAATCTATTCGCTTCATTTTTTTAACTCTGCTACTCAGTTCCTTCTAATAACCATCCTATCCATCCATCCTTTCTATTCTGACTTCATCTGACATATTTTGTCCCAGTCAATCTTATCGTTTCCCCATTAATGTTTCTAATTTTATCTATCGCCCCTTCATCGACTATAATGGCCTCTTAATTAATTTAAAATCATGTACATTTTCTTTTTTTACTGGCCCGATATGGTTCCCACTGCTGTTCTTAAACTTTGTGCAGATTCTCACTCTGAGCCCCTACTTAAACTGTTTAACCTATCTCTCGAGCTCGGCGATTTTGCCACCGTCTGTGAAGAATCATATATTATTCCCATTCATAAAAAGGGGTCTAATTCGGATGTTTCTAATTACCTTGGGATTTCCAATTTACCTGCCATTCCCAAACTCTTCGAAAAAATAATTATTAATATTTCTGAGCTCCGTATTCTCTGAATCGCAGCATGAAACATGAAGCATGAAACGTCGTTCTATTTCTTCTAACCTCCTTTAACTCTCCAGCTTCGTGCATGCGGGTTTCTCTAAGCAGTCTCAAGCTGATGTAGTTTATACTCGCTTTAGTAAAGCCTTTGATTCAGTAAATCATCTCCTTATCCATAAATTACACTAGCCAACAATAGAATTAGGCTGTGAACCAAAATAACTTTTTCTTATAGTTTTCGGGGTTTAAATTTTTTTTTAAAAATAGCGTTTTCTTTTATTGTGTAATTATTTTTAAAGAGTTTTTTAAAATCTGGTATTTCTTTAATGTTTTTCTCAGAGGTAGTGCTTCTATTTTTCACATAACTCAAGTATCTTATATCTGGTTGCATTGAACTTTGCAGTTCTAAAAAGCTGACAAATGCAGCTATAAATCCAACCCAGATTTTACCTACAGCTTAACGATATAAAGCTTTACAATTTTTTTGCGGTATTTGTCCTGAAATTTTGATTTTAAAAACTCAGGAAAAGTCGAGGAAAATTCTTGGCATGCAATTTTTGTTTTAGATAGACGCATTAATTAGGCGTCGCTTAAGGTATTGTTTATTAAAATCTATCTATCTATGTTGGCCAAGAATTATTTTTATTTCAACTTTTCCCGAGTTTTTAGAGTCAAAATTTTGGGAAAAAATACCTCAAGGTAGCCATCTTGGCCCTCTGTTATTTCATTTCTTCATCAATGATCTTCCCCAAGTCTTAACTAATTCCCGAGTACTTATGTATTCGGACGATGTGAAGTTATGTTTCTCCTATAGCGACCCCGTGTCCCCGGTATGTCTCCGATCTTAACGCCCTCAACAACTGGTGCTTAATAAACATTCTTCCCCTTAACATATCCAAATTTGGGGCATAAAAATCTCCAAGCTTTTTTCTACTATTAACTAAGGATGGATGGAATCTGGACTGATTCTATACGGTCTTGGTGTACTTTGTACTGAGGGCAACATTCACGCTCCGGCTTTCACATTCGCAAAATATTTCGGATTTACTTTTGAAAACGGAAAGTTAGGTGCTCCCGCATTCGTAAATCGCAAAATTTTTCCGTTTTCAAAACGGCAAAAAATTTCTCGTTGAAATGAATTGTAAACGGCGTTTTATACATCAATACGAATTGCAAAAGGAAAAAAAATGTCTTATTGATGCATTGACATGAAGTGATCTTAAAAAATTGGTATCTGCAACAACAAATAGTGAATTCGTGCTAACAGCTGTCGCAGCCCGATTTGGTTATCAATAAATCTCTGTTAAACATAACAGAACCCCTTTTGTATGATCGGACACTAGCGCGTATAACAGCAGGGTATAAGTAGGGTATAACAGCAGTATAAGAGCTTAACAGTACAGGGAGTAAATGAATCGACTTTTGTGGATTCCAGAGCGCCTTGAAATGAAAATTATTACTTTATGCTGAAAAATAAAACGCCAAGCGAATGTGAAAACCGGAGCCTGCCTCTTTGCCTGAAATATAAGTCTATACTATACCAACTCCAAACAGCCAGGTTTTTCCGTAGGTGAAATTGAACAAAGCTTGGCCTTGTCCTGAACAAACATTTTTAAGAATCCTAAGAGCCCTAATTTTCAACGATGGAAATAATTACGTACCTTTAGCTTATCTATTCCACTAAATGTCTATAACTTTTATATTTTCTCCTCTTGAGCCAGTAACGAACAAGACGGACAGACAGACATGGATCTATCGACTCGGCTATTGATGCTGATCAAGAATATATATACTTTATGGGGTCGGAAACGTTTCCTTTTCTGCGTTGCACACATCCACTTTTGCCACAAATCTAATATACCCCTTAACTTTTTTAAGTACGGTTATAAAATTATGGTATACGCATAAGTATAAGCTATGTTTTGCTTATCATTTCTCAACTATTAATGACTATTTATCATTACAGGAAATATTTTTAGATCGATATTATCAAGAAATTATATAAGGAATGCAAGCGCATGACAATAAACGTGGATGGCGATGCCGTATGAAGATATAGAGAGCAAGGGATCAACTCGAGTAGCGAGTATTTTCTACATACCGCATTAAGAAGTATATACTGTACCTGAAGATCCATCGAACATAAAACGTTCAAATATTAAGACTGTTGCAATGATTCAATTAAAGTTCAGCACAAAAGCGATTGCTTTTGTCGTAGTTTTGTTACTTATCAAAGGCAAAATCGGAAGTCATTCGTTGCCACATACACTAGGTAAATATACATATACATATACATACATATATACATACATTTTATATGTACTAAGGTTCATTTCGACGGTAAAATATTTGTATAGCCTTTTATGTATTATTAGGCTATTTATGTTATTATTACAAGTGCTCGTATAATGGGTTTAAACTAATTATTCTGCACCCCACAGAAAAATGCATCTGTTACCCTTTAAATTATATTCATACAGCCCATTATGAAACTCATGGCAAACAAAAAAATAAGCAGTCTATTTTATATAATACTTTTCAAAATTTCTTATATGCAAAAAGCGACACGGGTCAACGGCTTCTTAAGTTACATAAATCCCAAGATTACATATGTATACAATGAGTATCGGGTATACAATCTGCAAATGCAGAGGCTCACAACGTTCACGCTCTTGTATATTTGTGATATGTTTTCCTCCAATATCCCCCACACTAAACGACATTGCTTTTTAACAAATAATTCTGATTAATATTAAAGGACACAGCGAACCAGATGAAATCGTCCCGGAGTTTTTAGCGCAATTGACAAATATTACTGTACCACAGGGACGAGACATATCCTTCACATGTGTTGTTGATAATTTGGGCCAATATCGGGTATGTATTGTTCATCAAAAGAATGCATATATATGCAATATCTATGGGGTAGAAAAAAAAAATGTATCAAAATGGATGTCAGAGGATTCTTCATACAAAATCAAGTGGCTTTAGCAATTTTGTATTTCATGGTACATGATCCTGGGTCAAAGTAAAAATGTTACATTCATGTAGACTTTCACTTTCCGATTTACTTTTAAAAACGAAAAGGTAGACGCTGCCGCATTCGCAAATCTTAAAATTTTTCCGTTTTCAGAACGGCAACATATTACTCGCCGAATAGAACGGCTTTTTTACAACAATAAAAATCTTAATTGCAAAAAGGAAAAAACTGAGTGACCTAATGATGCATTGACATGAATTTGACACCATTACCAGTGCAATTCAACTTGTGCTCTTTTTATAAATAATTTTTGTTTAAGCCAAAAAAAAAGTGAATTCATCTTAACAGCTATGGCAGCCCGATGAGGCTATATAAATTAGGCTATCGGTAAATCTAATAGCAGTCAATTTTTCACTTAACAGTTCAGGAGTAAATGAATCACACTTTTGCGAATGTCGGAGCGCCTTTAAATGAAAAGTATGACTCTTTTAGCTGAAAACGTAAATCGAAAAAATAAGTGAAGCCGGAGCCTGCCTGATTAAAATGATTCATGATCATGTATATGTTTTGATCGAAATTCTATAAAAACTTCTAGGGGAAACAGAATTATTAATTTGGATAAAGAAAAAATGAGTTATTTAACAACAACAACAATTTCTATGTTTAAGCTACAAATTCTAAAAAGCATTTTAAAGAGTATTTGATTATTATGTTTTTGCAAGATATTATATGTACATATGTAGTTGAAAAAAAAAACTAGACGTGCATACAATAAAGTTGTAGAGAATTACCAATTGCTTAGAGTTGTAAGTTAAAAAATACCTGTTGTATATTTTCGGGCTTATTTGGTGTTTTCTTTGCTAATGCAATAATAACACAAAATTCGCCCTTCGCCTTTCATGTAGGGCTTACAAATACATATACTACCCTGGTTATATTATATTCAGATCCACATAACTTGCGCTCAGCATATGACTGTTTGAACAAGGGGATGCTGTGCTCACCCCATATCGAAAACGATGTAGTAGTAGTGTGTGTATCTGTCTATGTTCTAACAATTTCAGGTGGCATGGATTAAATCTGATTCAAAAGCAATACTTGGCATACACACACACATGGTCTCACTAAATCCCAGATTATCTGTGACACACAACGGCCACAACACCTGGAAACTTCACATATCTCGCGTACAGATAAATGACTCCGGCAGCTACATGTGCCAAGTGAATACGGATCCCATGAAGAGCCTTGTAAGTGCATGTCTGTCCCACAACGTTCCCATAGGGCTTATCCTTAGTCCAAAGGTGTCCTTACCCTCAGTGCCTGTGTGCTATGTGCAAGGGAAGAGAGTCCACCTGAGCAGTCATACTCTGCAGCATTAAACAGCTCAGACGGTGTACACCTTTCCCATTCGCTTATTACGAATCATACTTTGTTTTTTCGCAGTCAGGCTATTTAGATGTTGTTGTGCCACCGGATATTCTGAATCACCCAGACCATAATCTCGAAGAAGGCGTCAGCACTGAGGGTGGCAGTATTGTACTCGTATGTAGTGCCACTGGCGTACCTGAGCCAAGAGTGCAGTGGCGGCGCGAAACAGGAAAGGATATTATACTTAGAGCGGAGAGCAGAGACAAACAAGGTGTGTACATATCTCAGGAATATTAGCTTCTTGGCTTTTACTATTTCTAAACTTCGCAGAGAAGATTAGAAAACGTAGAAATAAATCTTTTTTGTAAGTATAAGAATATATATGCAATAACTAGTTAATACTACCTTTAATTTCTTCATTCTGGCTATAATAATGATAATGATAATAACGGCCCATTGTGACGGGCGAAATTTTAAAATGTACTTGTAGCAGAGTAATATTACACATGAGTCTGCAAACAAGATTTGGTTGCTCTATCGTAGAGTATGACTATATCTACTAGATTATTATTATTATAGCCAGAATAAAGAAACTTAATTTTCAGTTGCTTCCCCACCTAACCCAGTATGCGACCAAGCTACTCATTCTCCTTCTCGCTCGATAAGCTCACAAATTTTCATAACATTTATCAGGCAAACTCTAGTTTTCACTTTCACAAATAAAAAATTTGATTTACTTTTCAAATCGAAAAATCAGGCGCTCGCCTGGCAACAAATTCCTCCCTGAAAAATAAACGGCTTTTTATATAACTAAGCAAATCTTAATTGCAAAAGGAAAAAAAAAGAGATGACTTAATGATGCATTCACATGAGTTTGACAGCATTATTGGAGCAATTGAGCTTGTGACCTTTTTATAAATAATTTTTATTTAAACCAAAAATTAGATCTGATCTGACAATTAGATATGATCTAAAAAGGTTGTCAGGTCAAAAAAAAAGTAAATTCATCTTAACAGCTGTGGCAGCCCGATTAGGCTATCGATAAATCTCTTTTAAACATAACAGAGGCCTTTTTGCATGAGCTGGCACTAACTCGTGGGTATAACAATAGTAAATTTGGCGCTTAACAGTGCAAAGAGTAAACAAATTCAGAAAAATTGATTTCAGAGCGCCTTGAAATGAAAAGTAATACTTTTCGCTGAAAAGTAAATCGCAGAGTGACTGTAAAACCCAGAGCCTGCCTGACTGACTGAGTACGGGTATACTTACAAGTAGAATCGCGTCCACAGAAGAGAGTCCGTATCTAAATTTTTGTATATTTTTGAAATATAAAAAAACGCGAGAGGGGATAGAAGGACTTTCTTAAACGTCAATTTCAAAAATTGTTGATTGTTGTTGACATAAATTTAAGAGACAAAACTTTTAAAAATAAATGAATTTATTTCAAAACAATTTCCCGTTGCTGACCCCCTCCTACACGCTCCTTAATATGTATGTCTTTCTCGTCCAGTGGCGTCCCCAGCAGAGTAAGAGGATGGATGGTACTTCGTTGGTGGGACGAGAGGGAGATAGAGATAACGTAATGTGCGGTATGGAAACAGATAATTATTTGTCATTGGGGGGAGAGAGATTAGACGGATTGAAGGAATGTATTGTATTGTAAGTTAAATACATATACAATTACTGAGTACAGGGTGTTATACGAGAGAACAAAGTTACACAGTTTTTTTCGCTATTTGGTTTTAAGACGCATTCTTGTGGCTGTTACATGCCATGTTACATTTTAAAAGAACATTTTATATATATCCTCTTTAAAGATTTTGAATGACTAAAGCTTATAAGAAAATATTTTGTATCTTTTATTGTAACAGCACTGAAATCTGTCGAAGGAGAAAGACTTACTTTGACAAATGTGCAACGTACAGATATGGGTGGCTACAATTGCATTGCTTCCAATGGTGTGCCGCCGTCAGTGAGCAAGAGATTTGACGTACACGTAAACTGTGAGTTAAGATTATGTTGATGCAGAATATGGTATATATATATATATAAACATAAACTTTCTATGTACAATATGCCAATTTTGTATTTAAAAGTCGTAATATTAGTATATTAACTACGTAATAATGGTTATAGATAATTATTTGTTGATTGTTTTAGTTTAAAGAGGGTTGCTAACACAGAAAGCAACAGTTGGCGACAACATATGTAGCTTTCCGATAGCAACGGACTTATTCAAACAGTTACTCACTAAACTACTAAGCTAAACTACTATCGAACTTCGGTCCAAAATCAACGTATCGCCCACATTAAGCGATGATCCCAACTCTTAAACGTATTTCTGCTTATTGTTCTGCATTAGACTTTAATTTTGAGAAACAATTCAGTATGAGACCAATAAAATGTATTTCATATTTTTTTATGATTATTTTCGTGTTTTTATCTTTAAAATATTAATATTAAATGCGAAAACACGAAAGGTAAATAAAATTAATTTTATATTTTATTTTGGTTTTAAAATAGTGATTTTGTCTAAACAGTGGTATTTTTTTCCTTCCTTTTATTCGTGTACGAAAATCGTGATACGAATGTATCCATCCATAGTTTCTGGTCCACAGACAATGAAGACTATGTCACTGGCTTCAAACATCTTTCTGGAGTTGAGCGTGGCTGGGATCAAATGGCTTATCAAAATTAAGGATATCAGTACCTGATGAGATCCAGTTCCAAACTTCGCTGTCTCTATACATCATTGTCCCTGTAGGCTCTGTTATCTTTCCTTTCGCGCAATCTTCTAAATTATAATAAACAGACACATGAACTTGAAGTTCTGGAAGATGAAAATCACGAATTTAAATTATTTTGTCCTCCTTACGCGCCTTTAGTGTCTTTTGGATAGCCAGTTGTCCTATATGTAAAATCTTGTAAAATGGCCAAAAAAATATTTTGTGGATGTGGGAAAAAGGAATTTCTTTGTATGATTTTCAAAACAAACCAAAACAAAACCACCTCTATAATATAAACACCTTTTAAACATGTTAAAAATGTGGACCGGGACATATTTACATGTTGACTTTGTTTGTAAAACCATGTTGGTGCGTATACTTCATGACGAAAGTAGCCAGATCTTTTAATATTTTAGTGTTGGATTTGCCAACGTAAATATGCCAGGGTCCCTGGGTCTCTGCTAGCCAAGTTTGGTGATACAGTGCCTGTAGAAACTGCAGGGCATTTGGGTATTCCGCGGGTCGCGACCTTTTAATGCGCAAAACAGATAGAAAACAAAAATGATCAGTTTTTTTTTTAAATTAAAAAGCATTTTGTTAGCTGCATGTTTGGTGCAAAATGAGTTTTAGTTTTAAAAATAATTGCAAAAAATATGCGGTAGCGAACGTACGAAACATACCCATACATATGTCATACATATATTTTTGATTGCTGCTTAAAAAATCACTATCGACGTTGGTAATTTAATTGGTATGATATCAAAAATTTCTGGTTTGACACACATATTTCTTTAAATTTTTAATAAATTAATGGCGAAGTAGTAAATTCGTATGCAACAAGCACACAAACCACAAAGGGTCCATTCTTATTTCTTTCCAATAAGCAAACAACTACATTTTTATATCCAGTGTTCATAGCAGTTCCATTACATCTAATTGCCACAAGGGAAAAACGTTATTTATATGAGTTTTCTAAAAACTCGACAATATTTTTTCCAATTGTGGATGCTTTTTCCAAATAATTTGAAAGACGACTTATGAACTCTGAGCCCGGATACGATATTAATGATATATTTTTATTTTTCCAGGTATAATATTTTGTCTTTACAACCGTCAAAATAATAATAATAATAAGGTACTCAAATTGTCTACCTTTTTCTTTGAAAATTCTTTGAACTTTCGAATTTAAAACCGTTGAAAATATTAGTTGTATCCACATTAACTATATACATTTTCTGATCACTTCGTTGGTCCATTACAAAAATTTATTCTGCTGGAGGGCATTTTGTGGGGCGTTTACATACTTCTCTGTAGGCACGCTTATATGTTGCGATGTCAAACAATATTGCGAGCGAATCTTCGTAGAAAGTCTGCTTTTTGCTGACTGCGCGTAATTTATTTACACCTTTACACTTTGTGTGATTGAAAAGTAGCAATACAATATTCCGTTTTACCTCGGACTTGGTTTCTTCCATGAAGTACTTCTGGAACGCAAATTTTTCATGCTTGAAACTGTGACATTTACGTGACGTTCTTGCTTCCAAATTACTAAGGGTGAAAAACGCGGGCAGCTGAGATACTATCACTATCTATCTACTGAGATTCTGCAAAAAATTATATAAAATAGGATATCAGATCAACAAGTGCAACGGAACACTTATCATCTTATCTCGTGGCCTTAAAAAAATGGCTAGACATACACGCAAACGAGCAAAAGTGCAAGCATATAACCTTTACCCTAAACAGACAAACTTGCCCTCCATTATATCTGAACAACATCAACATCAACATTCCACAAACCACCGAAGTAACATAACTTGGTGTTCATCTGGATAGAAGGCTTACTTGGCGTAAACACATGGAAGCGAAAAGAAATAAAAAAATTAGAAAGCTAATAAACCACAAAAACTGGAGTACAAAGTACTTTTGTAAAATGCAGTTCTCAAACACATCTGGACATACGGCTCCGCGCTATGGGGAAACGCTTGCGTTAGTAATTTAGAAATAATCCAGAGAGCTCAATCGTTGATACTAAGAACTATCACTGGATCACCATGGTACATACGAAATGAAAATATGCATAAAGACTCAAATCTAGGATCAGTCAAAGATGAATTTGCCAAGGTGAAAGCAAATTATCAGTCCAAGCTTCAGGCCCATCCTAAGAGACTTGCACAGTTTTTAAATTGGCACACTAGCCATACATGACTCCGGCGAAGAGATCTCCCCACCCAGCAATTATACTTAACTAGGGACGCGATCTAAATAATTAATTGTAATGAATTAAATAGATGTATTAGGTTAAGATTTGCATACTTGTCGTCAGTCCCTAATAGGGAAAATTCGATAAATAAAATACGGAAATAAAAAAAAAAAAAGCATATTGCATATATTTCATACACATTTTAAATATAGCCCACCATATAATACTGCGTTTAGATCAAGGTCCACTAACACAAATGCACCAAAAGCCACCTTTATGAGTCCGTCAGTCAGATTCCAGCTGAAACCCGTGATCTAAAAGAAAATATAATAAAAACGACTTGCAGTTCTGTTATTTTACTTTCTTTTTGGAAATTTGTGTACATCACACTCCATCGTTATGGTTATGCTATTTTTTCAAGCGTACATTCCATTATTCTGCTCTTTGTTAGTAAACATGTTCCGTGCAAATTTGCTTGACAATAAATTTAAAGAAACAAATTTGGGGGTAAAATCAAAGCGATTTTGAAGAAACATCAATGCAAAGCATTCTAAGTCACCTTAAAATGTTGACTCAAGTTTCGACAACAACACAATTTTTCCACAAGGAACATAACCAACTTTTTCTTAAAGATTTGTGGCTTAGAAATGGTTTGATGATATTTTTGTTTTCTATGGCAGAACTGTTTTTTTTAAGAATTTTTGAATTCTGGTTTTTTTAATTTATGCTTTTTTCAGAGGTAGCGCTTCTATTTTTTACAAAACTCTAGTATCTTACTTCTGGTTGAAAAGCACTTTGGTATTTTGAAAAATTAATTAAAACAGCTAGTTAAATTAAGTTAATCCCAAACACTTTGTGATTTTAGCTTACCGTCTGGGAAATATAAAGCATAAAAATGCAAAAATTTGATGATTTTTTTTGCGGTGATTTTTACTGAATTTCTACTTTAAAAACTCGGGAAAAGTCGAAAAAAATTATATCCTGTGACCTTTATTTTTAGTGTATATGTGCTTTAATCGGGCGTCGTTAAAGGTATTGCTCATTAAAATCCATGGAGAAATTTTGGAGCTAAAATTCGTTAACCTAACCTAAAAAAGGCACAAAAAATACCCAACTTCCAATTGGGAACAAAGCAAACGAAAAAGGGTTGTACATTTGGTTCCTGATCGCGTTCCTTTGGTATAAAATGTTGTTGACAGTTACTTTTTCCTTATATGAGGTAGGATACAGGCATATTCTAATTCCAAACCTGCCCTTGTGAGAATATAAAGGAAACATTTGATCACCTGTTCAGTTTGGGCGACTATGTGTGGACTCTCATAAGGGAATCTGATTCGAATGACAAAAGAAGACATCCACAAAACTTAAATTATTTTAAAAACAGTAACAAGCAGTAGAAAACCAAATTTATCGCATACGTTTACAAACTTGTAGCAACATAGCACCAATAACAAATATGGCAGTGCTGCCATAGAAAAGAAACCACAATTCTTTAAAAAAATTTAAAGCCAAATCTATCTGAAAAAGTCTATTTGAATCCTTGAGGGAAAAAAAAGTTGGGTTTTGTCGAGTAGCATTATAGGGCTCGCTAAGTTATGCCTATTGTTAAATCAACAGCTTATTTCATTTTTATACCCGTACTCAAAAAAGAATTAAGGGGTATATTAGATTTGTGGTAAAAGTGGATGCGTGCAACGCAGAGAAGGAAACGTTTCCCCATAAAGTATATATATTCTTGATCAGCATCAATAGCCGAGTCGATATAGCCATGTCCGTCTGTCCGTCCGTCGGTCTGTCCGTCCGTCCGCGTGTCCGTCTGAGCGCCTGGATCTCAGAGACTATAAAAGCTAGGGCAACCAAATTTGGTTTCAAGACTCATGTGGTATCACACTGCTACAAGTGTATTTCAAAATTTCGCCCCACCCCCTTCCGACCCCACAAAGGACGAAAATCTGTGCCAGGCACAATAAAGATATGATAAAACTAAAAACGCAGCATCGTAGAGAATGCCCATATCTACCAGATTGGCGAAATATACATTGTAGATGTAGATGTAGGTAACAGATGTAGCAAAAAAATGTAAAATGTAAACTTTTTTTTTTATTCTAAAATTCTAAAAATTTATATGTTCAAAAATGTATACACTGAGTACGGGTATAAGTAGAGTCGCGTCCCCAGAAGCGACTCACACGTTCCTTATCGTTTTCAGCCAAAAGTCATGCTATTCATTTCAAGGCGCTCTGATATTCGCAAAATTTTGTATTTCCTCCTGAACTGTTTTTTATGTTTTTTTCCGAAGTGTCTATATTTTGATATGCGATGACTGCAAGTCAAGTGGTCCATGCGACACCATGTTAAGTGCAAAATATACTGCTGTTATACCCACGCTCTAGTGCCAGCTTATATAAAAAGGCCTCTGTTATGTTTAGCAGAGACTTATCGGACGAATCCAATATTAAAAGGGCCCAAGCTCTGCCCTGGAAATGGTGTCAATTCATCAATCATTCATATATTTTCACATTAACATTAAGATTTGGTTTATTGCATAAAAATCCGTTTAATTTTTTTCATTTCCGCGAGGAATTTGTTGCCGTTTTAAAACAGAAACATTTGGGCATTTTACGAATGCGGGAGAGCCTAACTTTTGGTTTTTAAATGTAAATCTGAAATTTTTTGCGAAAATGAAAACCGGAGCCTGCCTGTATGTTCGGTTTTGGTTAATTGTTGCACTACGTAGATGCATAAACAAGTCATGTATACAAGTATATGTATGTGTGTTTAAAGTATTTACAACACATTCTAATATTCGTGCATATGTTAAAACATGAGTTTGTGTTGTACCCACATGCTTCTGCTCCACAAAAGTAGATATGAAGGGCCAACTTAAAATGAAGCGTTGCAATGGCATCCCTGGTGGTGATGACTGAACATGGTGATGGTGTGCCACAAAACACAAATCAACACAATGACATCGTAAACTTTACGACGGAAAGTCAAATTCAGAATTCCAATGGTGAAAACTTTTGATAGTTGGATTTCAGCCGAGAGCTGTACCCAATTTTATTGAAATGAATCAATCATAAGATTTATATATTTACCACAATATACATACACAGTACATAATCGTAGTAACTATTGGTCTTCAACTAAAAACCAAAGATAGTTTGTAAAAACTTAGCTTTATATTTCCAAGAGCTGTTGGTTCTCCTTGTCTGCATGATATTTTGAATAGTACAAAGAACATACATATTTACCAACATCTATGAATATTATTCGTGCCTATATGCTCTTATTAACACAACTACAACTGTTGGTGAACGATGTCTAATGTACATACATACAGGCATATATATGCTCACTAAACTTTGCCCATGTGTGTGTATGTCAGTGCTTAGTAGCATATGCAATCTGCAGGACAGGACCGTGATTGTGCGAAACTAAGCCGAACAGAACAGGAAGGGCAGGGAAGGTTTGAATAGTTTGTGTTCTGTAAGGCATGCAAGGCAAACATAACAGCTACAACAGTAAAATTTTTTGGCCATGTGTCTACGTCAAAATCAGTAAAATGCAAATTCAATGTTAACAATTGTGAAAATGTCCAAGCCATCCGCCGTCGAAATAACCAATCTGGTCTCTCCGTACTGTCCTGTCACTTCTAGATCTTACAAGTAAGCATTCGGCAGTGCAATTTGAAACAACGCATGCTTGTAAGTAGGTTGAGAAATTTGGAAACTACCCAGTACCAATACAGAATACTACATACTAAAAAAGTAGGTACTATCTCCAATAAATATTGATTAATTAATAGTCCATATAGCCATTTCAGCCTGTCCATCTTAAGTAATGGCTATATATTTATTTATTTATATATATTTACATTTCAATACATTTTGTGACCTAAGTTCAGACACCCTCTTGGTTTTTGGTAACGAAACGTCAGGTCATATTTTGGTTTAAATATTTAAAATGCTACCTTCAAAAGTTTATGGTAAAACAACCTTTTTTAAATTTTCGCATTTTTTAATTTTCCGTACGTAAATTAACGTAACGCAAGAATAAAAATGCCTATATTCAAAAATAAAGTACACTTCCTTACATATTACATACATAAATATGTTCATATGTATTTTCCTACAAGCAAACATAATCCATTGCCTCAATAGAAAAGCTTTAAAAATCGTTCATTGCCAAGTTCCAAAAGGACCAAATTTATTTTGATGTACGGATCATTGCGCTTTAATCCATTTTATTTATGACTTTAAATTATTCTTTGGTAAGGCACACACAACTATAACGGCGACCAACAACAGAAAAAACATACTCGTAATCCTTTGTCCGCATTGGAGCAGATTTAACAATCCTCACAGCCGTACACCCTCTCACCCCCGCTAGAGGATACAAAATGAAGTTGCAAAAACAGCTCTCGCCCAACAAACATTGACTGCGACCACGCAACCAATGCTCTCGGTTTCGCATCGTCCTTAGCCTGTCAGTGTAATCTGCAGGGAAAATTACATACAAAAATTATCAAACGCCTTACCAAACCCGCTGATTACCGCATTATCAATAAAATTTTGGAAGGCAAGCTTATTAAGCGCTGTATAACAAATATCACCATCGCTGTACGAGTACATGTCTACATAGGTTCAGATCTTAAGCATCGAAGGGTGAGGTGATAACGGTATTATTACGAGTATGTCGCATAGTATTGCAGTTCATTATATTTGTCCATTCCAAATAATAATTTGTTATCTGATTCATTGCGTTTTCAATACAAAACTAAGAAAACATTCGAGTTATTGAAATATAAATTGATTGCGAAGACATAATTATGAGGGTTCCACAACTAAAATATAAATTTACGAGTATGCACATACATATGTACACTATTGCACGTTTATAAACTTTGTAAACATAATCAGCCAGGGCATATTGGTTTCTTCGTCATTCGGTCGCAACCATATTCTGCAATCTGCTAAAAAGGATAGTTCTTCATGATTCTGCTTTTACATTTCATTGCATATTCCAATTCATAGTGCGAAACAAATTTTTTTATATATTTTTATTAAAAAATTGGTTTTTAAATTCGGTATCAACCACTAAAAAATTTGCATTAATTAATTAAAAACCATTAATGCATATTACTATCTAATCTAATAAAACAAAATTAAAGAGTGTCCAGTTTGAATTTCAAAAAAAAAAAATTGTTTGGCTCAACCTAATGTACATATGTACTATAGGCTCGGAACCATTTTCTTTTGGCTGTACTCTATTGACACTGGATATAAAAATAATTTTTTGTCGTAGCCCAAGCTTTTTTAAGGCGTTGGATTGGCTTTGAGTTGCCAATTAGTCATTATCTTAATTATAAGAGCTACTTCTCATAGGATTTACATATTTCACAAACAATATTTTGATTTTTTTAATATAAATAAATAAAAATACTAGTTTTAAAATAAAAACAATATACGTTTAGTTCCCCCTGCAATTAAAGCTGTCAATCAGTTGGTCGGAGCACCTGTAGAAAGAGAGGTAACATTGGAGTGCATTGTAGAAGTATATCCCAAGCCACTGAATGGATGGTACCGCAATGAAGGTAACTATAAAATTTGTTTTCCTAAATGTTCGAAGCCCATTAAAATCTAAACATGTTTTAGGTAATATTAAACTGCACAACGGAAACAAGTACAACATATCTGAAGAAATGATTAACTTATATACATGGCATCTTAACCTAACCATCCGGCACCTGACTAAATCTGATTTCGGCGCTTACAGTTGCTCCAGTGTAAATGCCCTTGGGAAGAGTGAAACTCGTATTAGACTGCAAGGTAATAAAGGAAAAGCATTTTATTTTGTAAGGGCATCGAATTCCGCAACATCATAGAACAAAAGTTTACAAGAAAATAAATTGTATACTCTCTTATATTCTAGCCTAAGCACAGGCAGGGGTAAGCCCAATAGTTCTTAAAATTTGAAGCTATCAATTCATTTGAGAACGAAATAAGGGGGAGACTGCTTAGGGAACAACGCATGTATGTGTCTACGTCGTGTGTATAATTCGTTCGGTTTCCGTGCAATAAATCAACCAGGATTTCCGTCGCTCCATTATTTTTATCGAACTCATTTAAAGACGACTGTAGCCTTTTCTTTATCTTCCATCTACGTAGTTCGTCCTCGTCTTTCATTCCAATGTCAGCCAGAAAGAGATGGGGAAGAGAATATAAGCATGAATTATAGCACAATCAGCGCACCCTATCTCCCTCACACCAGTTCTGCATCAGCACTGCTGGCGCAATTTCAATTTCCAGTTTTAGTTTAGGATAGACGGCAGCCAAGGATAAGCTTAAAGGTTTTCACTTAGATCTTCTAAGAATATTTCACTGTTGCAGCGAAAATGTAGACAGTAAGTTTTACCCACCACCCATTATTCTCATTCGCGGCATTAAATCACTCATGAATTTAAAACTGGGATATAACTGACATTGACGGTAACCAATGAAACCTTTTTTCCACTACTATTCCTTATGAATTCACCATTTAAATCAGAATATGCGATTGTGTAATATCATAAAATAAATACAAAAAGAAATAAAACAGAACTAATTTCTGAGAGCTGAATTGTATAAACTCTCGAAGTAATTCTATATCTAAAAGACAGACGCTTAGGCACGCATCAGCCAATCGTCTTCGTATGTGAAATGTTATGTTAAAAAAAAAAAATCATATTAGTAACGTATTTTAACCGTTTATTATTACGGGAGCTATTACGGGAGGAAGAAGCTATCTGGAAGAGAAGTCTGCTTTGAACAATAATATAGAAAACTACCACCTCCAGGTGCTCCTACTCCTTGGCATGGACCTCTAATACTCCGCTAGCTTATTTTTGTCTTTAGTTCCATCACGGAGCAGTCGGTATTTCATAATTGGTGCAATTTCTTCCAGAATTACGATTACCGCCCAAGTCGACAACAACGCCAACACCTCACGTGCACACAACGGCAAAACCGCGTCGGAAGCAGCAACCCGGCCACAACAAGGGACTGAACGAAGTGGTGCGTGCCAAGGAAACCCATTTCTCAAATCAAATGCAGCAGGAGAACGACGGATTCGGCGGTGGGATTGGTCTGCCCCAGAGCGCCAACAGTGGTAATGCTGGTAGCGTAGCTGAAAGTGGAAACGTCAACGGCATGATAAACGGAGCGGAAGGTAAGTTACGATTTAGAAAATTCCACAAGTACATACTGCAGCAGCAGGACCAGAAGCAGTCGAGAATGTAGTCAGGCATAATCGGCAGTTACAAACACACACATTCAATCCCCCCACCGGACCTGCCGACAAAAGGCTTCATACATACACGTACTCACATACATACGTACTTACATATACTCGTACCATCCCAGAAGCGCCCACATGTCTTTGCTCAGCTGTGGGACTATGACTTGAGGCAAATATACGAGTAATGTGGCTATGCTCCTGTTTCCGATTTCATCATAAGGAGCTCTTGGTGGTTTCACTAACTTTTCGATCTTCTCTTGCGTCAAGAGCAAGTGCAGCGAACAGAAAACCACAACATGCCCAATCATATAAGAAACTGAGTACAGGAAGTAAACGATAACGGCTTCCTAAAGTAAGTAGCTCCCTTTAAATACTACGAAATAGGGCTACCTTTCCAATTAATTCTTAATTCAATATATTTGTAGCAAACCGATAAATTCACTAACTATATAGAAAAAATACAGTTAAATGTTTTCTGAAAGTTTTCATTCATTCTATAACACGAAATGTTTGATTTTTGGAAAATATTTTAGGATAATTTAAGATTTCAAGTTTTAAGAGCAATAACCTTAAAAATGCTTTTGTGTTTCTTGATTTAATACAACACTTTTAGAGGCTACTTTATTAGTCAACTCGTTCATTTAAAATGTAGTCTGAGTGTGTTTTATATATTCATTTTCAGTACATACACAACTACCTGCACGTAACGGATATGAAAAGACACATAAGTCGGCTGGCGTTGTACCATCACCCCGTTCACCTTGGAACTTTGCGAGTGCGGGGTCGCAGCTGCACTCCAGCACTACGATAGCGACAAACTCTCTGGTGTTTTTTCTTTATTGTGTTTTGTCTGTGTGTACGAGTAGGTATGTACTCATTTAAAAGCACGCTACCCAAGTGCCCAATGCGATGCTGCGAATAGAAGGGGATGCAATTTCTGCTATTAAGTTAAGAGTTCTGGGTCTGTCGATGTTGGTCAGTGTAGATCCGGTGGTTCGGCAGTACGTAGTTATCAATTGACTCGTGTGCCAGAAAATTAGTTTGTCTTATTAGCTAGACAAAGAAAATCGAATATACATACCTATATATACATATTTTATGGAATCAAAGTTGCAAGCATTGCTACAGGTTTTATGACATTAAAAACGTAGTACTATACGCATTCAATATACATACCTACTAATAAATCTATATGCTACATACATACATATTATTTCGTGACTATCAAACTGGCAGTGTACTGAGGTACTTCTGAGGTACTGCACTTCCATCTTTTCCATTTCAAAATGATATAAAAAATGTTAAAAAGTAAAATAATTACGATAGCACTGTTTGAATTAAAAATATCACCCTTAAGAAAATTGGCAAACGATATCAAAATATTTCTGGTAAGCCAGGATACATCTTACTGCATATTCGCTTGGTTTAAATATGGTACGAGACTACAGCTCCATAATGTAGAGAAAAAATAATTCATTGATGGACTGCAATTTATCAAGAAATTACATTCAGAAATTGTTTATTGTTCAATTCCCGTAAAATTAAACCATTTTTGCATTCAGCCCATATGTAAAAAGTTGCCATTTTTTACATAAGTACATCTAATAGGCTCCTGATATTAATTTTAGTTGTTATTATTAAAGAGATATTTTAATTGAAAGATCGGTACACATGACAGAAAATTGAAAATAATTTATTTTGTACATGGTAATAATTAAAGTCTTCTTTTGACCATCATTTCTTTGTGCAACCTACCTGTTATAATGTGATTGCTGTCTATTTATTTCAGTGGTATTTTACCGACTGTCAAATTAATATTATCTCTTGTTGTTTTCGGTATGTTGGCCAACAAAATTTTTCATCAGATTGTTCTGAATACCAGGTGTTCATTCTGAAGGAAAAATGTACAAGTACATCAGTCTTCAGCAATTTTCCCGCCTGGAATAGGGATTGTTTGCAAGTGCAGTAAATGGAAAACAATTTTTATATATTTTAGTCAATGATAACTAAAATAAAATGTTATTGGATAAAACAAGACTTAATTATAGGCTACCTAAGCTAATAACGGAACAATAATAACTTACAAATTTATTTAACAATTGTGAGCTTATTTGCTCACACTAGATAATGTACAGTAATCCAATAATACATACCACACAATGCAATGCAGAAATGTCTTCCGATACAAATGAAAAATATGCATATAATAGAATATAAGCGCTATGAGTAATATAAGCTACTAAATAAACTATTATTAAAATTACATAAAGTATGAAAATATATATTTAAGCTAATCGTTATGTTCGCTCAATCTTTGTAAATATGGTTATCAACAAAAAGCATTATACATACATAGGTACGAGCAAACAAAATTTTCATCAGACATCAGACATATCTGCGAAATGTCTGTGCAAGCTCATACATAAATATAAAACCCGACCAAGTTCACAAACGCCGTCTCAGCTAGATGAACGTTTGAGACCTATTTTTTAGTAAGTACATATGTATCTGCATATGGCTAAATTAAACTTTGCATCAATGATCGCGATTCCACAGGATCGGTAACACTTTTCGAGGGTCTCGCAACGTTGTTCGTGGGTCGGTTAGGTGGGTGGTGGTCTTGTCTTGAGCTTAGTCCATAGCTTGTTGGAGAAGTTTGTACACATCAATATCAAAATCAAAAACCACTCTAAGTCCTTTTTAACAGGGAAGCAAGCTACATTTCTATAAATTTTTTCATACAAAAATCCCTAATTATGATAAATTATTTCTTCAAAAGCAACTATCTTTTACAAAAAATTACCGGAGACATCTGGATTTATTTGATGTACATCGAAATGCATGTGATCGAAATTATATTTGAGTATACTTAAATGCTCAATTTAAGCCGTGTTGGACCAAAAAGCTGCAGCTTCACGGTCAGGTTTCGAGTATGTAGTAGATTCCCAGCTACGCGTCAATAGTTAAGTTCGCTGCTCGACCATAGTGAACCCATACACATGAATGTAAATACGAATATGTGTTCAAGTGCGCATGTGTCTGAACGCTGTAAACTGCGGTGGCCATGTTTCTGTGATGAAGTTGGCTTTGAATTTACATAAATGTATGCAATCGAGAACGCCATACCAAAGTGGCTGCAGCAGCATTGCCATTGCCACTGCCATTGCCATTGCAAAGCTAGCTGTAGTCGCCAGTGGCCCATGAACACAATGAAACGGTGATGGTCGCATGGACTTCAGAACAGGGAGAGGGAGCTGACAGTCGTATTGAGAAGGTGGGGCTCGTGAGTTTGTTGCATATCAGCAGCCATGCCTAATAGGAAGGGCTATGGGCGTAGGTGGGTGATACGCATTTGTGCAAATGACGTGGAGTGCAGCATTCTCTCCGATACTTGCCCGTCTACTGTTATTTACCGAGTCCGTATGGACAATGGGCGATAAGAATTAAACCTTCAAGTATATTTGATACAGGGGTTCTGTGAAAGCAGGGGAGGGAGACAAGGAAGGCCGTCGAGAGGAATGAGATTTCATGGGATGGAAACCACGGAGGCACATTACCGAATTTTGTGCATTGCCCGATGCTTGGCTACTGTCATTGTCACTAATTTAGCAAGAGGAACAGAAACAGAACGGAGCTTAAGCCAGACAGTTGGTTGCACGGCACTTGCGTCCTCCATTTGCGGTCGACGCTTAGTATTCTGCGTTGAAAACAAAAAATTTGCTGATTCGGCTATTGTCAGATGCCCACGCATCCACCCACATATGAGGATACGCTTGCTCGTGTCCACCTATTTGGTTGGGAGTTGGGAGTGCGTCCGTTTGTTTGTCGAATCCGCACTTTGCCAGCGCAAGTGCACTAGCCCTCCAGGACTGGGGCTGATAATGTTTTCGACATTAAATTGCCATTAAATTCTGTTTTATTGCACTTGGGACTGTATGCATAATTTACTCTGTGTCTGCCACCGTACGCTGAATGCAGGAAAGTGCATCGTCTTCCTCTGACTTAGCTAGTAATCTACTACAGCCACCACAGAATTTTCTCCGCTCTTTGTTAAAGGAACTGAATAATCTGGCAGATTTTCGGTCCGCACAGAATTTCACTCTTAAAAGCATGGAGTCCCATATACATACATATGGATATACATAACCATGTTCAAATGTATGCATATGCGTTCATATCTACATACAAATATGTATTTACATATATGCGTTTAAATCGGATTTGTGTCAAATTATTTTTCTTATACTCGTACACAAATTTTGATGCTACAGTTATGAAGGAGAGTTTTTCAAACTAGGCAATAAATAAAAGAAACAAAACATATAATTTCACGAAATCATTTTTTTGATTTTCTGATATTGTAGAAACAACGTTTTGAGTTGGCCCAAAACTTTTGGGTTGTTCACATAATATAATCTCAAATATCTTCTTATTTATGTATACGAGAAATGTCTTCACAAATTTCCAATCTGACAAAAAAGCATCAACAATTTTTGTTTCTCTTACAAGATTTTCTTCTCTTTTTCAATTAAAATGTCGTTTTTCGAATTGGGCAATAGCTATTTAAATTATAATTATGCAATATTGCCATCGTTGGAAACTTTTAAGCCAAAATTGGTTAGGCGCTTCCACTTTATTAAACGCCATATCTACATACATACATATGTACATCGATTTCGGGGAAAATATTTTCAAAACTGTTTTCCCGCAGCGTGAAAAATTGACGCTACAGACTAGTATTTACAGCTAACTTAGCAAAATGGAAATCAACTCTTGCTGGTCATGAACTGCAAGGCCGAGCAGAAGCTAAAATTTATATACAAAAAATTCGAAATAAAATCAAAAATCATTTTAGTATCGTGCACCGAAATACACACAATTAAATATCACACACACCATTCCTGGCTATGCCAGCCAATAGAACAGTCAGCCACAGAACACGGCACAATTGCAATGCAGTCGTAATAAATTTTGAATCTCATAATATTCTTGACAATGGACCTGCAACAATGTACACGGTACGCATTGTTGCAGCAAGATATAAGGAAATACACAGATACGTCGTGTACTCATTTGCTGGGACGGATAATTTTAGCTAGTTGCATTGTACGATTGATACGTTCATATGTTTCATGTGTACACGCGTATTTATTTTGTTGTGTTAAACATCACCATATTAGATTGCCAGCCGTTTAGCAAACTTAACACCTTCTATACTTACGGTAAAATGAATTACTCAGAGACTTACAATATGATGCGCAGATATCAGATAATGGACAATAAAAAAAATAACTAAAACTGTATTGAGGATTTACAACGGTTTGACTGTTTTAATCTATTTCATCAATTATGTACTAACCAACCAGAAAATGTAAGTTATTCAGTTTTTAGTTTTCATACACAAAAAGTAAATACTCAACCAAAAAACCACATTCAACGAATTTAATGTATAATCAATATACCATTTCTAATGACTGCATGACCTTATAAACTAAAAAAAATTGAACACAGCATAAAAATATATGAATTAAAATATTTTTAATTAGAAATACATACATATACAAACATACATATAACATCAAACATAACGTATAACATTCAAACAATAAACAGATACGATACTCGTACGCTTATTTTATTTACATAAAATCATACAATCAATATTATTTGCATACGAGAGTACTAAAATAAAAGCATTGCAAGTATAAAATCTAACATTTTCAGTACATACAAATACATACGTATAATCGCGAATCCAACATCCGCCAAAACATATACATATTTAATGCGTTTGCATTACTTTTTTCATACGAAGACAGCCTTTAAGTTGATGTGTAAGAGCACTTCAAACGTTTCGCTAGATATGACAATAAATTATTTGTTGAATTTGAAAAATATAAAGTTTCACGTGGTAATACATAAATTATTTACGTAAATATATAATATATAAAGCTTTTATGCGGTAATAATAAGAACGCAAAACGAATATATGTAAATGTATCTTATGATAAATTCCATTGGAATAAGGGGAGTATAAAGTTCAACATAGTATTGGCGTTAAGTTAAAGAATTGTATTTAATGTACCAATAATACATACATATAACACGAGGTATACAAATAAACAGTCAAATACTATAAATTTGAATACAAGACAATAAAACTACGTACGTACATACATACATATACACAACAACAACAAAAATTAAAATGTAATCTCCGAATTGTATGTATTTACATAATAATAAAATTCGAAGTAAAATGGCACATGGTGTTGTATGGTGTATTGATCGGTTTTAATTTTAAAATATATTTAAATATTTATATGCATACATATTATTGTATGTATTTATTATGCTGTTGCTATTTACTGCGAATATATGAACTGGATATACCGAAACATAGATGGGAAATTTGTTTTTAATTCTTTCTACGATAGATCTCAAAGTATTTAATTTAGTTGTACTTTAGTTAAGCTTAAAATGAATTGATCGTAAATTTTTCTCGTATCGTCAAAATGATGGATCAACTCACGAAAACAAAAGGGGTATTACAGCAGTCTTCACACCAATTCCGTTTGCGTCAGCTCCTATGGTCTCAGAGATTATGTTGCATTTTAATGCTACACAACCGAACACTGGCCGAACTGGTTTATCTATCGGATGAAGAGTAATAGCTTCTAAAACGATAAATATATTTCTTCAAGATTTTGTTTGTTTAATGTTAATGTTAACGAAAAAAGTAACTGTCAACAACATTTCATACCAAAGGAACGCGAGCAGGTCCCATATGTACAACACTATTTCGTTTGCTTTGTTCCCAATTGGAATTTGGCCCGCAACCTTCCAAAAGATATTTTTTTTGTTTATATTTTTAATTTTTTTAAATTGGTCAGCGAATTTTAGCTCCAAAGTCGCCATAGATCTCCAGGATATAGTTTTTTCGACTTTTCCTGATTTTTTTAAGTCAAAGTTTCGTAAAAAATACCACACAAAACTCATAATTTTTGCATTCGAAAGCTTAATTTTTCCCAAACAGTAGCTGCATCAATTAGCTTATCAGAATGATAAAGTTCATTAAAACCAAAATTAAGATATTTAAGTTATGTGAAAAAAGGGCTACCTGTGAAAAAGCTCAAAAAATCAAATATTCTTCAAAAAAAGTTCCTCATAAGAAAAGAAAATTATCACTAAGCATGTTTAAAGCCCCAAATCTATCAACAAATTTTGGTTTTGCTTCGAAGCGGCGAAATGGTCTCTGGTAGTGTAAGTGTAAGTCTAAATTATTTAAACAAGTACAGCTAATTTTTTAATTTTAATCTCTCCCAAAAACGGTTTTTAATATTCCACTGATTTATATTCCAAAATATAAAAATATTTTTTAAAAATTTACTCATGTATTTTTTGAGTTACATTACGCATCGGCTTAACGATAGTTTTCACATTTTACTTCCCGCTACTGTATTAGGCTTTAACTTTTAATTGCAAAATAATATCAAACCTAAATTTATTTATTTGGCTATTTTAATTAAATGATAGTCCATGTTATTTATAAGTCTTTACTACAAACGTATTCACTTAATGTACATATTAACATGTACGTACATAATTTCATACAATATGCATTTTTTGGGAGAATACTTAGCGCTGCAGGTTAAACTACAGACCCGTAAAATGAAAATGACACAAAAGGATTGCGACGAGGGATACTATTGAAGCGGAAGCTTCCATATCAATTTTCAATTCCAATTGTCACCATATGCTATCATCAAACCAATTGGAAAAAGATAAGTCCATAACTACTGGTCAAAGAGGAAAATGAAAAACCAATTTCGGCAGCAATAGAAAGAGAAGTAAACAATTCAGAACTCTACACCGTCTGCATTCTGTCTGCACACCAAAGCGATTAGAATGGTAACGGGCCACGGCCACCTTGCTAAAGAAAAAAATACTGAGCTCGCATGGGTGAGCTTCCGTATGGTGGCCTCTAAAACAAAAAAACACCCTTGTCTATGACACGCAACCTATTTTTATGTTTACAAAAAATTTACAAAGCAAGCATGAAAGACGCTTTAACGGTAAAGTATTGTGATTAATGTCCATCTTTAACCTTTAACTTCCGTCGTTTGGCATATGTACGTACTATATTTTTTTAATTTTATATATATCATTTTATACAAATTTTTAATTACATCTACATATATGTACTATTACCGATTCATTTTCTCGACCATTAACAACCGTTGACTCTAGAAGGTCCGTTTGTACAAACACAAACTACTTAGTATATATCAGCTTTAATATTAATTTTAATAAAGATTGTAATAATAAACAAGGGTTGCTTTAATGCAAAATGTAAGTATAGAAAAATGTACATATGTATATGACACGATTTGCATCTGTATACGTTTGATATGGTATAAATGTAATGGTATCTTTCATGGAATGGAGTCGGGATCCAGTGAAACAAATGAAGCATTTACGATTTTGTGTCCCAGCTGCTGCCGCGAGGCTTCGCAAAAAGGGCCACGACCGCTAAACCAACAGAACACTCGTTCCGTCTCATATTCAAGACTTTTTGCGCGATTTTCCTGACGTTGCAATATTTTGGTCACAACTGGTCAGCAAGGACAGTGGACAGCGTAGCGACCGTCTGGCAAACAATTTACGAAATCGAACGGTGACGCATGCCAAAAAG
Organism: Drosophila ambigua; assembly: GCA_018150905.1. Classification (NCBI taxonomy): domain Eukaryota; kingdom Metazoa; phylum Arthropoda; class Insecta; order Diptera; family Drosophilidae; genus Drosophila; species Drosophila ambigua. Next base: position 1,160,338 of record JAECWS010000082.1, read on the forward strand.
TGTCGAAGAAACAAAAAATGTGGAAATGGCATTGAAAATAAGTACGAACGCTAAGATAGAGGGTAACGAATGCAGGATACCCGCAAATCAAAATGTATAGCTTTCGAGTATTTATACATATGTATCTGTAATAAAACGGCTTTAAATCGTTAAAAACATTATCTTCAATATATATGTATGTATCTAGTTCCATTCTACAAGTCAGTTCACCGAAAGTATTTTTACAAGTACGTCAAATACTGAGCATTAAACAAGCATCATAAATACTTTCATGGAAAATTCGCATCCTCGTATATAAATATATCTGTTTATTTAATTCATGGGTACCTACTTTTATATTATTTTTACATGAACTTTTTTTATTTTTTGTTTTATAATATAAATATGTATGTAATGTGAAAATACATACTTATGTAAATACATGCGTATGTGTACAAATACATATGTGTAAAATGTGATATTTTATTGTTATGTTGGTTTATACATATGTATGTTGAACAAGTTTTCATATATTTAACTGTAACTTACAAAAAGGTGAAGCTAAAGACAAAATAAAATATTTTTAATTTCTGCACCATTTTATATGATCAATACATACATACATATGTATATATAGAAAAGGCACCGAGCCTGCCACTTACTGTTGCGGTTTACGTTTTCAGCCAAAGGTCATAATTTTAGTTTAAAGGCGCTCTGACATTTGCAAAAGTAATTTCTTCCTGTACTGTTAAGCGCAAAATTTACTGATGTTATGCCCACGCGTTATATCCAGCTCATTCAAGAAGGACCTGTTATATTTAAGAGAGATTTATCGATAACCAAATCTGGCTGCCATAGCTGTTCGGTGGAATACACTATTTATTGTTGTCCTGAACAATTTTTTCAGGTCAAATTTTGAGGTTGGTTTGACTACAAATTATTTTTAAAAAGATCACAAGCTCAATTGCACTGTTAATGGTGTCAAAACCATGTCAATTCATCAATCAGTCATATACTTTTTTCACTTGCGTCTTTTCGACGCATTTGGCACGCGAAAAAGTTTATTTTTATAGTCAGTTTTTCTTGAATAACAGAATGAATTTTATGAGTATATTAAGTTCTAATAAAATTCCACATAAATCATAAGAGTATATACAGACTGAGTACAGGTATAAAAAGAGAGTCGCGGCAACAGAATCGACTTAAAACGTTCCTCTCGTTTTCTTATCTTAAGCGCCGCAATAGTGTGGGGCCTTATTGAACAGAGGTTGTAAAAGTCGAAGAGTTTTATGGGCGCCTTGCATAAGGTACATATAGTGAGATCACCAGATAGGTACACAAATTATCCTTTGTGGGTCTGTTTTAATTAATCTTACACATGAATATTTAATATGTTACTAGGGGGCAAGCCCCGTGCTCACTCACTTCGCTCGTTCGCCAGCCCACAAGTCTTCTATATAATTTTAGTCATTCATTCATATTTCATTCATATCAATACAAAAAAATATTGTCTCGTATTATTTTCATTTAATCAGCATTTTGAATTTGAAACACAGCCATATCGCTGCCTTTATTCAGAGCAGAGGAGAATATAGTAAAGGAGATGGCCCGGTTGTGAAAATAGTTTTGTTTGTTCCTTATAAATGTTGACCAATTGCATATTATACAAACACATGTGTAACAATTTAAAGCTAGAGGTATTATCTAACTATCAGTGAATGAAGGAATCATTCAGAAAAATTGTATCAAGAATTTTGTGAAGTGACCCTTTGGCGAGAAAAAAAATATAGGCCTAGCTTTGGAACACCCTGAAAAATACGCTTTAAATTAAAAAATATGAAAGAAAATCATCAAACATAACGAGGATGAGGAATTTTATTTATTTTAAGAGCCTACTGGCATAAATAATAAGAAGGGTCACACTTTTTAACATCAAGTGAGGTAACTGGCACGCTTGTTAGCACACTTCATATGCACCGGACGATTACATTTATTGCATTCGACTCAATTTGCGGCGGTCAACTTTCTTGGCAGAAGGTTGCCTGCATATTTTTTTAGATTCGAATCTTTCTTAGCTGCTTTTTCCTTCAAAGAAACAATGCACGTAGGTAATGTAAAGTAAGCCCGGAGCTTTCCATCGGGGCTTTACAATGATTCGAAGGCTTCTGTGGTGTAGCACTTTGCAGATGACCAATTATTTCCAAAAGTGATAGGCAGTGATAGTTGAAGATCGACAGTGATTTAAATGTTATTATTTTGCAATTCATTACCATAAACAACGATATAATGCTGTTTCTCAACCAGATACACGCATTTAATACAACAAAAAAACAGTCTGTCCACAACAGGTATCACGACGTGTGTCATAACCGGGACTAACAATAATTTTTCCAAAATAAAACCAAAAATATATATTGTTTATATATTTTGGTTAAGAACGAAAATAATTCACAAACTAAAATGAGCACACCACAAGGAAAACGAAACACTTACCTTTTTGGACAAAATTTACATTAATTTTTTCGAACTCAAAAAATATTAAAATTTACTTTTAAGTTTCTTCCCCCTATTTTTTTTGTTATTTGCTCACATCCCCTAGACCAAAGCAGCTATTTGTTTCGGTATAAGTACACAAACTACGTATTGCTATCGAATTTGACTCCCAATACTCAGATTAATATCTTCTGCTTGCTGCCCAAGTTTTTGGGGGATGGGTCACAACTAGTATCTGGTCCACAACAGGCCCATCCCTTACTACCCATCGATTATGATTTAATATAATAATAAAATATATTATAATATAATAAAATATAAAATAATAAATTATAATATAATATATTTTACTACAACCTGGTGGCTTACAATCTTCCGTTAATTGGTTATATTTGTATTATTCGTTTTTATTAGTTGAGCTAATTTTATAGTAATTTTAGAGTTTATTACTACATATTTCAATTTTGACGGACTGAAACAAACTGTCTGGGTAATGAGTATTTAATATCGTCCAACACTTGATCAAGAATTTAAAATAAATTGAAGTAAACGTAAACTTTGACTTAACCTAAAGAATTTAGTGATGAACACGAAGCCAGAAACTAAAATCTATGGATCAACTGAATCAAAGTGTTTGGTATAACAATATGATAGGCGACTATGTGGTGAGTCTCATCAATAAATCAGACTCTAATTAAAATGGAATACTGCCAAGAAAATTTAAGCAAACTAAACGAGGTTTAATACATGAGCATCGAATCGCCATATTTATAAAATGCAATAGCGCTGATTCTTCTATTTAGACTCCTGCGGTATCACACTGTTACAAGTGTATTTCGAAATTTCGAACGGCACCCTTCCGATTACATAAAGGACATTAACAATTTTAATGATAAAAACACATTTATGATAAAAATTAACAACGTAGACATTGACATTGATAACACTACTTGACAAAACTGAACTTTTTTTGCGCTTTGAACCCAATCAACTTTTTTTGATAGACTGGCAGCTTTAAATTTGTTTAAAGAATTATGTTTTTTTCTATTGCAGAACTATTTTTTAAAGAATTTTTGAAGTCTCTTATTTTTTAAAGCTTTTTCAGAGGTCTTTTTCTCACATAGCTTAAGTATCTTACATTTGGTTGTAATTTTGTTTACTAATTTTGCTTTTAAAAACTCAGAAAAAGTAAAAAAAAATATATCCTGGGTTCTGGGCGTTGTTTAAGGTATTGCTTATTAAAATCTATGGAGAGACGGCGGATCTAAAATGGGTTAACCAACCCAAATTGACCAACCCAAAATGACCAAATTTTTGCCGCTTGCTGCCCCAACGTTTTTTGCCTTTTGAGCTTATAATTTTTTAGAATCTTAAAATTAAAAAAAAATGTACATTTTTTTGCTACATCTGTTATCTACATCTACATATACTATGTATATTCTACATCTCCTCCGCTAGGGGTTACTCGCGCACTGAACGCAGCAGAGTGTGCGAGCGAGAAAGAGAATGAGTAGCGTGTTTCTTACCGGAATGGGGCGGGGGAAGCAACAGAAAATTAATTTCTTCATTCTGGCTATAATTATGATCCGATCTGATTCAGACTCGGCAATATGGTAGATATGGGCATTTCCTACAATACTGGGATTTTAGTTTTATCATATCTTTAAAATTGTGCCTGCCACAGATTTTCGTCCTTTGTGGGTGCGGAAGGGGGAGGGCGAAATTTTTAAATACACTTGTAGCAGTGTGATATCACATGAGTGTGGAAACCAAATTTGGTTACCCTAACTCTTATAGTCTCTGAGATCCGAGACGGACGGACGGACAGACAGACAAGGCTATATCGGCTCGGCTATTGATGCTGATCAAGAATATATATAATTTATGGGGTCGGAAACGTTTCCTTCTCTGCGTTACACACATCCTCTTCTCCCACAAATTTAATATACCCCTTTTTGAGTACGTATATAAACATAACATTGACTGCCACCTTTCAGAGGATTTTTGAATCGTGGTGATATAATAGATATATATGAAGTATATCAAAGTTTAAATTTTCTAACATTTGTAGAGTTTCTGCAACTTTGGCCTTATAAAATAAAACATTTTTCGTATGGTATGGTTTTATTTTCAGACATAAACTTTTTTCTGCATCAATTCATAATAAAATAATTAACTAGAAGCTATAAGCTACCTATAAACAAAACAAATAAATGACCCAGGATATTCTTTTTTTCCACTTTTCCTCATTTAGTAAGGTCAAATAATGCACAAAATCGTAATTTTTGCATTCGAAAGGTTAAATAACAAAATGTTTGGGTTTTATTTATAGCTGCATTTCTTAGATTTTTAGATGACAAATTTCGTTACAACCAAATGTAATAAAAAGCTTTAAAACATGCCAGCTCTTCAAAAAAAGTTCGGCTATAGAAAAAAATGTTATTTAAATGTTATTATTTTGCAATTCATTACCATAAACAACGATATAATGCTGTTTCTCAACCAGATACACGCATTTAATACAACAAAAAAACAGTCTGTCCACAACAGGTATCACGACGTGTGTCATAACCGGGACTAACAATAATTTTTCCAAAATAAAACCAAAAATATATATTGTTTATATATTTTGGTTAAGAACGAAAATAATTCACAAACTAAAATGAGCACACCACAAGGAAAACGAAACACTTACCTTTTTGGACAAAATTTACATTAATTTTTTCGAACTCAAAAAATATTAAAATTTACTTTTAAGTTTCTTCCCCCTATTTTTTTTGTTATTTGCTCACATCCCCTAGACCAAAGCAGCTATTTGTTTCGGTATAAGTACACAAACTACGTATTGCTATCGAATTTGACTCCCAATACTCAGATTAATATCTTCTGCTTGCTGCCCAAGTTTTTGGGGGATGGGTCACAACTAGTATCTGGTCCACAACAGGCCCATCCCTTACTACCCATCGATTATGATTTAATATAATAATAAAATATATTATAATATAATAAAATATAAAATAATAAATTATAATATAATATATTTTACTACAACCTGGTGGCTTACAATCTTCCGTTAATTGGTTATATTTGTATTATTCGTTTTTATTAGTTGAGCTAATTTTATAGTAATTTTAGAGTTTATTACTACATATTTCAATTTTGACGGACTGAAACAAACTGTCTGGGTAATGAGTATTTAATATCGTCCAACACTTGATCAAGAATTTAAAATAAATTGAAGTAAACGTAAACTTTGACTTAACCTAAAGAATTTAGTGATGAACACGAAGCCAGAAACTAAAATCTATGGATCAACTGAATCAAAGTGTTTGGTATAACAATATGATAGGCGACTATGTGGTGAGTCTCATCAATAAATCAGACTCTAATTAAAATGGAATACTGCCAAGAAAATTTAAGCAAACTAAACGAGGTTTAATACATGAGCATCGAATCGCCATATTTATAAAATGCAATAGCGCTGATTCTTCTATTTAGACTCCTGCGGTATCACACTGTTACAAGTGTATTTCGAAATTTCGAACGGCACCCTTCCGATTACATAAAGGACATTAACAATTTTAATGATAAAAACACATTTATGATAAAAATTAACAACGTAGACATTGACATTGATAACACTACTTGACAAAACTGAACTTTTTTGCGCTTTGAACCCAATCAACTTTTTTTGATAGACTGGCAGCTTTAAATTTGTTTAAAGAATTATGTTTTTTTCTATTGCAGAACTATTTTTTAAAGAATTTTTGAAGTCTCTTATTTTTTAAAGCTTTTTCAGAGGTCTTTTTCTCACATAGCTTAAGTATCTTACATTTGGTTGTAATTTTGTTTACTAATTTTGCTTTTAAAAACTCAGAAAAAGTAAAAAAAAAATATATCCTGGGTTCTGGGCGTTGTTTAAGGTATTGCTTATTAAAATCTATGGAGAGACGGCGGATCTAAAATGGGTTAACCAACCCAAATTGACCAACCCAAAATGACCAAATTTTTGCCGCTTGCTGCCCCAACGTTTTTTGCCTTTTGAGCTTATAATTTTTTAGAATCTTAAAATTAAAAAAAAATGTACATTTTTTTGCTACATCTGTTATCTACATCTACATATACTATGTATATTCTACATCTCCTCCGCTAGGGGTTACTCGCGCACTGAACGCAGCAGAGTGTGCGAGCGAGAAAGAGAATGAGTAGCGTGTTTCTTACCGGAATGGGGCGGGGGAAGCAACAGAAAATTAATTTCTTCATTCTGGCTATAATTATGATCCGATCTGATTCAGACTCGGCAATATGGTAGATATGGGCATTTCCTACAATACTGGGATTTTAGTTTTATCATATCTTTAAAATTGTGCCTGCCACAGATTTTCGTCCTTTGTGGGTGCGGAAGGGGGAGGGCGAAATTTTTAAATACACTTGTAGCAGTGTGATATCACATGAGTGTGGAAACCAAATTTGGTTACCCTAACTCTTATAGTCTCTGAGATCCGAGACGGACGGACGGACAGACAGACAAGGCTATATCGGCTCGGCTATTGATGCTGATCAAGAATATATATAATTTATGGGGTCGGAAACGTTTCCTTCTCTGCGTTACACACATCCTCTTCTCCCACAAATTTAATATACCCCTTTTTGAGTACGTATATAAACATAACATTGACTGCCACCTTTCAGAGGATTTTTGAATCGTGGTGATATAATAGATATATATGAAGTATATCAAAGTTTAAATTTTCTAACATTTGTAGAGTTTCTGCAACTTTGGCCTTATAAAATAAAACATTTTTCGTATGGTATGGTTTTATTTTCAGACATAAACTTTTTTCTGCATCAATTCATAATAAAATAATTAACTAGAAGCTATAAGCTACCTATAAACAAAACAAATAAATGACCCAGGATATTCTTTTTTTCCACTTTTCCTCATTTAGTAAGGTCAAATAATGCACAAAATCGTAATTTTTGCATTCGAAAGGTTAAATAACAAAATTTTTGGGTTTTATTTATAGCTGCATTTCTTAGATTTTTAGATGACAAATTTCGTTACAACCAAATGTAATAAAAAGCTTTAAAACATGCCAGCTCTTCAAAAAAAGTTCGGCTATAGAAAAAAACAAAAAAAATCAAACCATGATGAAAATCTATCAAAAAAAACGTTGGGTTGGTTCGAAGCGGCGAAATGGTGTCAGGTAGTGTTATCTAGGTTCTAAACATTAAATCTCTCCAAGTTCTGAGCGATGTACCAATGGATCACTATAATTATTTTTACCTATGTACATATCTGCTTCTAGCAGATATTTAAAAATATATTATCTCCTTTTATAGTACATTTAAAATGCTTATAAATGAATATTATCTACCGATCGACCAAATATCATCTCGATCGTATAGTTAGATTAGCCATAATGATAAAAACATTATTTCGACGCTCTCGTCTATTTTATTCTATATCCTTTTTGGATGGGGAGGCGAGAGCTAAATATCTACTTGTACTCTTATTAGCTGTTCTATTAAGTTATACTTATAAATCTGTGTAGCGGGTGTTTTTTAGTCAGTGTTTAGTATTGCTGCTTATGTATGTAAAATGTACATATTTATTTGGAAAAAGGCTAAAAAAATTACCGTAAATCATGAAAATAAGCTTGAAAGATTGCCCGTCTGCTCTAATTTTAAAAATGGCGTATATATGTATGTATGTATGTATGAATGAAAAGAATAGGTTTTTGCAGCAATTAACGTTTGTTAGATTTACTTAGCCTACGGTGTTCTTTTTGTGCTCAATCTTACCAACACTCAAAATCAAGCCAAGCGTTGAGGGTCGGTTGCTTTTGACTGCTTCCTGTCAGTTGAATACTGTGCACCATTATGCTGCGCCCAATTATAATTATAATTGCACCATTTTAATTGCATTTTGTTAACTATTTTGCCAGCCATTTGCAGCATTCAAATGGCAAAGTTCATTTAACATAAAAACGAAGAAAATTGTGCATATTCATATTAATGGGCTTATTAAGGATACTTTAATGTGCTTAAAATTACAAGGAGATTCTCTGTGAATCAAAAACTTTTAATTTCAGAATATACGAAAGCAGAAAAAAATAGTACTTAACAATTTATTGTATACATCTATTTTTATTAAAAATTTTTTTTTTTTTAATTCTTTGCTGATTTATGTATTTATTTGTACATTGGCAAGTGAACATCCGAATGTATGTATTAACATATAATTTATTAAAACTGTTTTTGTCTATAGATATATATGTACGTGCATCTACTTATATGTACATACATTATATTTACTTCATATGTATGATGTAAAAATATGTTTTCTTAAGTTTGGGTAATCTTATATGTACACATTTACGAGTATGTACATACATACATATGGACATCACATCGTCATATGTAGGTTGGTGCCTTGAATCTGATATACGCTGATATAAACAGACAGTCTAAGGTGGCAAAGTCAAACCGACCGTTGACCAAGAATAAATAATAATATATGTATGTAATTAATGCAATCGTATGTATTTACTTTTACATATACATCTTAATTTACAAATCAGTGCATGGTCGGGAAATTTTGAAGGATTTATATTATCTTAACACTATCAACGAATTATCCAGCTCTCAAAAACAACATGTATCCATGTATCCATTTTTTTTTAAGTCAACGCACAGTGCCTGCATTTAGTTTCTTATCTATTGTTTTTGTTTCATTTAGAATTTTTATTATGAAGCATGAAACAATTTCATCCGTTTGGTTTTGAATTGCATCTGACAGTGGCTTTTGTTGGAGAAGCTGCGTGATAACATCCCGCCATCCTCCTCCGAGCCACCCGATGCATTAGCAGCGCTCAACGACTAATGATGACTGTGAAATTTCATCTAACCGCGTTCTCGCCTTGCATTCGATCCCCGATTCCCTTCTCTCTGTCTCCCACTGTTTCCTTTTTGCCACTTTATCTAGCATGCCCTGGCTGTTGCTGTTAGGGCTGTTGCTAGACCATTGCATTAGTGCGGCAGAGCGCAACATAATGTCGTTGTGCACTCGCCGCGGCTCTTTTTGTGGAAAATGCGGCGCTATTCGGAAAGGAGACAGAGAAATGGGCTGGTGGCGTTGGCAGCCAGTGCCGAGGCAGGAGCTCTATGATGTGGATTTCATAATTACGTGCGCTGAGTGCGATTATTATGATTGTTTCTTAATTCAAGGATTTACAATGTGTGTGCACCAGGGCCGGGGCGTATGTATGCGATGGAGTAGTATACTCGTGGTGTGGGTGGTTTTGTGCCAAGCACACAAAACCCAGGAGTTTGGTGTACATTTAATGTGAGTTACAAGAATTTGTATTTATATTAAATAAATGCACTTTCTGTGCATATGAAGTAGCTAACTTTAAAATTATCTCTTTTACTTCGAAGAGTTAAGGCATATTACAGTTTACATTTCTTTGTGTGACTATGTACATGGAGTACATATGTTCATACTATATGTGGTATATATACATACAGTGGGGAGCAAAAGTGAGTACATACTCAGTATCACCGACTTTCGTCGCCCATAACAGCTAAACGAATAAAGCAAAGCAAACCAAATATTTTTCATATATCAATTACTTTATTCTTAGAAAATAGGTAATAACAACAAAAACAGATGGGAAGCTTTCATTGAGAGAAAAATAGAAAACCAAAACAACTCGCATGTGCTCAGTTTTGAACTTTTCGTCTATTGCACTTTTTTTCGCGCTCTCAAGTTTCTTATCAGCAAAAATCTTGAAGATTTACAGTTAAATCTCTTCTTTTTGTGTTCTTGTCATACATACTTTTATTTAAGATGTGCTTCTTACAAGTCGGTGCAGATTTATTGAATTTACTAAATTGTTTATACTTTGTGCCTGAAAATGAGAAAACTATCTCTTGAAATTGAAAATAGTGTTGTGTGCCTTACTAATAGTGGCTGTTCGACACGTACTATTGCTAAAAAGCTTGGAATTAGTCAATCGGTGGTGATCAGAGTGCAAAAGAGGCGTAATGTTGTCCCCAAACAGCAAGTCCAAGGCCGACCTAAGAAGTTAACAGACTCAGAAGCTAGACTCATGATTTTGGAAATGAGGAAAAATAAGTTACTAACACCAAAAGATGCTTCAATGGCAATAGACAAAAATGTTAGTCGCTCGACAGCCAGAAGAGAGCTTCACAACATTGGGTACATTGCAGCCATTGTCAAAGCAAGGTTGAAATTTGCAAGGGAGCATAAAAATTGGACGAAAGATGACTGGAAACGCGTAATCTGGTCTGATGAATCAAAATTTAACCGTTATCAATCGGATGGGAAGCAGTATTGTTGGCGTAGGCCCGGAGATAAACTGCAAAGACATCATGTTAAGCAAACCGCGAAACATGGCGGCGGCAGTATCATGGTGATGTTTTACATGGTGGAACGTTGGTCCTCTACAAAAAATAGATGGGATCATGCGAAAAGAGGAGTATTTAAAAATTTTGCAAGCCCATCTTCCCAATTTTCTTGACAAATGTGCCTATTCCGAAGCAGAAATTACTTTTCAACAAGATGGGGATCCGAAGCACACAGCGAAAATCGTTCGGGAATGGCTAGGGAATCAAAGCTTTAAGTTGATGGAGTGGCCAGCTCAAAGTCCCGACCTCAATCCAATTGAAAACCTATGGTCAATCGTGAAACGACGGCTTGGGCAGTACGAATCAGCCCCATCTAACTTAGGCGACCTCTGGGGCCGTGTACAGATGGAATGGAATCGTATTCCGAAAGACATCATTGAGAACTTGGTAGAGAGTATGCCAAAGCGTATTAATAATGTCATTTCTAATAAGGGTCTGTGGACAAAATATTAAGTTTAAGTGATTTCTTAGATTTTTGTAAAAAGTTCAAAACTGAGTACATGCGAGTTGTTTTGGTTTTCTATTTTTCTCTCAATGAAAGCTTCCCATCTGTTTTTGTTGTTATTACCTATTTTCTAAGAATAAAGTAATTGATATATGAAAAATATTTGGTTTGCTTTGCTTTATTCGTTTAGCTGTTATGGGCGACGAAACTCGGTGATACTGAGTATGTACTAACTTTTGCTCCCCACTGTACATATGTACATATTAAAGTGGGCACAATTTCCCAATTTTTTTAAACTTAAGTCCGCCCGGTTATAAAAAGTTATTTTAAGGGATTCAGGGATTCAGGACAGAAGGGCAGAATAAATTTTTCAAATCGGTTAATGTTTGACCCTCGCGCATCGAGGTCAAAATATTCCCTTAAGTCTCACTTAAAGGCCTGTCTCAGCACCACGGAAAATTCCTGCCAAGAATTTGTTAGTTATTCCTTGAGGGCGTGGAACATTACTAAAAAAAAGGGTTGATGAATCAGCTGTATTTTGTAAACAGTGCCAACAGTGAAATTCAACAAAAATTAAAAAAGAGAAATAACGCGTGAGTAGCTTCTGGGGACGCGACTCTACTTTTGTACCCGAACTCAGTCATTATATACCTTTTTTCAGCTTATTATTTTTGAGAATTTAAGAATTTAAAAAAAATTTTATTTTTAAAATTTGTTTGCTACATCTGTTATTTACTATGTACCTACCATTTAGATGCTACATCTCCTCCGCTATACGGCGATCGCGTACATAACGAGGCAGAGTGATTGAGGCGGGGAAAGCCACTGAAAATTAATTTCTCCATTCTGGCTATAATTATGATCCAATCTGATTCTGATTCGGCAATCTGGTAGATATGATCATTCCCTACGATACTGCTGTTCTAGTTTTATCGTATCTTTAAAATTGTGCCTGCCTCAGATTTTCGTCCTTTGTGGAGACGGAAGGAGGCGGGGTGAAATTTTGAAATACACTTGTAGCAGTGAGTAGCAGTGAGCATGAGTCACATAAATCTGGAAACCAAATTTGGTTGCCCTAGCTCGTATAGTCTCTGAGATCTAGGCGCTCATCGAGACAGACACACAGATAGACAGACAGACGCGCAGACAGACATGGCTATATCGACTCGGATATTGATGCTGATCATGAATATATATAATTTATGGGGTCGGAAACGTTTCCTTCTCTGCGTTGCACACATTCACTTTTACCACAAATACAATATACCCCTTAACTATTTTTTTGAGTATGCGTTTAAAACACTCTGGCGATGAAGTGATTGCGTTGGTGGCGGCATATATTGTTGCAAAGCAACAGGGAGGAATTTGCATCTATCTTTTGGGTTTTGCGCGCAGTTTTTGCCTCCAACTCTCACATTTCACTTCAGGAATCATTGTTGAACATATATTCCTGAACTGGGTATCAGGAATATCTCAATCCCTAGACTATTTTTACAAAAAACATTCATGACCCAGGCTACTACCACTATTCAACAAAATTTTTTATTTAGGCTGTGAACCAAAATTACTTTTTCTAATAGATTTTGGCAAATAAAAATTGTTGTAGTACTTCTTTTTTATGGTGTCATTTTTTTTAAAGATTTTTTATCCATAGATTTTAATGAACAATACCTTAAACGTCGCCTAATTAATGCGTCTATCTAAAGCTAAAAATGCAAGCCAAGAATTATTTTTCTTTCGACTTTTCTCGAGTTTTAAAATTCAAAATCTATATATATAAAAGAAAGTCGTGTCTGTTACAACACTTATAACTCGAGAACGGCTGGACCGATTGCCATGGTTTTTGATTTGTTGGATTTATTTCCGTCCCGAATAGCAGAATACATCTTAAAAACTCGATATGCGCAATGAATAGATGCATTTCAATAGATGCTGATTTTTTTATTACAAATATCGAGTTTTCATTTATTTTCTTTCTCCATGTCAAGCATTTGTTGTCCAATCCTGTCAAATAGTCAATACCTAAGATTTATTCTACAGTATTCTACATAAAATCATCGGAAAGGAACGGAATTTAGGGAATAAAAAATAAGTTTGGTGGTTTTATGCGAGTGCACATTTTAATAACAAAGCCGCGTCCTAGAAGATCTAATCTTTCCCAGCGAAGCCGTAATGCAATTTGGCAACGGAATATCGCGAGTCAATTATATGATGGAGAACGAGAAATTGCACGAGAACAGCGACGTGTTAGTATGGAGCAAAGAAGGGCCTTAATTCGTGCTTCTCAAACACAAGAGCAAAGAGAGGCAGCCCTTGAAACGGCTAGGTTAGAAAAGAGAAATCGTCTAGCTTATGTTACATATGAACAGAGGAATGAATAATCTTCGAAGTGCAAGAAGAAATGGTTCAAGTATTGATTTGAATCGAGCAGCGTTTCTGTATGATTGCACCATCGACTACAGCTTGCATCGTTTCGTTTGCATTGGTCCAATGGACGTTGTTTGCCAGCATTGTGGAGCATTGAAGTTTGCTGGTGAAACGACTGGTTTGTGCTGCCTTAGTGGTAAAGTTATGGCCGCTAAAAATAAAGATGTAGATGACCTCAATATTATAATTCAAAATCAAATCGTAGGTACTCTGTATTCATTCAAACCTATCGACTGTGTAACAAACGAAGAAGAAGCCACTAATTATCCAACTGAATTTTTAAACTCCTTGGATGTGCCTGGTTTACCACCGCACAATTTAAAACTTAAAGTTGGCTCGGTAATCATCATGCTTAGAAATTTAAACCAACCCAAACTGTGTAATGGAACGCGTTTGGTGATAAGAAAACTGATGAGCAATGTTATTCACGCGTCGATACTTAAAGGAAAATTTAAAGATGAGGAAGTTCTTATTCCAAGGATTCCGATGATCCCAACGGATATGCCCTTTGAGTTTAAACGAATTCAATTCCCGATTCGTCTTGCCTTCGCCATGACGATCAACAAATCACAGGGCCAATCCTTGACTATTTGTGGCCTCAATCTAGAAAATGCATGTTTTTCTCATGGTCAATTGTAGGTGGTATGCTCACGTGTCGGTAAACCATCCGCTTTATTTGTTCTTGCGCCTGACCAAAAAACAAAGAATGTCGTTTACCACAAAGTGCTTGAATGAAAATAAAGCCTAAATTAGTTCAGATAAAAAGTAAAACGACATTCATTGACTATTAGGCGGTACGAAGTTTGCCGGGTCAGCTATTTCGTGGAAATATCAAACAATTGGCAAGATTGAATTATCTCTAAATATCCTGTGCAAGCATCAAACTCTGTGCACGAGAACAGCACATTGACTCGAGATGTTTTGGTGGTGCAATGATTTTATTATTTGGCGATTTCCGACAAACACTACCAGTCATTCCAAGATCTACTGCTGCCGACGAAATGAACGCTTGCCTCAAAGCATCAAATCTGTGGAGATATGTAAAGAAACTTCAAATGTCTGTAAATATGAGAGTTGCATTGTTGAACGATCTATCTGCTGATGATTTCTCGAAGCAATTGCTGACTATCGGTAATGGCCGTGTTCCTGTTGACAAATGGAGCGGTTTGATTTCATTTCTTCCAAATTTTTGCAATTTCGTATCATCAAAAGACGAGCTTATCAACAAAGTATTCCCGGATATCATTTCTAACCACAAAAATACTAAATGGTTAAGTGAGCGAGCAATTTTGGCCGCCAAAAAAAAGATGTAGATGAAATCAAATCGTAGGTACTCCTATATAAATATATTATTTTGTATCATTGTTTTACGTTCATAAAAGCCTAAATTAGTTCAGCTAAAAAGTAACACGACATTCATTGACTGTTAGGCGGTACGAAGTTTAAAATAAAAAACAGAACAAAATTATAAAATTTAAATTTTTGAAAGCTTAATATCTTCCAGGCGTTAAGCTGCAGATGCAAACGTTCTGGGTCTGCCTTATAGCTGCATTTGCCAGCTTTTCAGAACTGCAAAGTTCGATGCAACCAGCTATAAGATACTTAAGTTATGTGAAAAATAAAAGCACTACCTCTGAAAAAAAAACATTAAAAAAATACAAGATTTAAAAAAATTCTATTTAAAAAAACTAAACTAAAAAAAAAAAATACCTAACAAAATTTAAGCCCCGAAATCTTCACCGAAAAGTCATTTTGGGCCACAGCCTAATTGTGTTGACTAGTGCTCTCAGCCTTCTTTATATTTCCAAGTAATTTGTGCACAGCCTTTGAATTCCCCTTGAGTCCATTTCAGCAAGCTTTCTGTTGATTTTGAATATTAAACCGTCGATGTTTTTTAGCTTATATCCCTTGCTTTAAGCATTTTTTTTTTTCCAAAATTTCCCAAAACGTTTCCATTGGGCTTAACTGAGGCATTTGGAGGGTTTTGCAGCCTATTCATAAACTTAATGATCAAGTGATCAAGAGCTTCCAGAGTTGTTCTGGCGCATTGCGCAAAGTGCTAAGTCGGGCCAAAATACTGTATTATCATTCGCATGATACTTATCAATACATTTTTTAAGCGCCGTAAGACAATTGTCCTTGTTATTTTGCGTGTTCACAGCCAATCCTGCTTTAGAAAAGATCCTGGCTGATTTCCCGCTCGCTTGTGGCCAGCCCCAATAAAAACATTTTGGGAAGTTTTGTTTTTGTAATTTGAGTATTTGAAAGCTAAAAGTAATATTTCGGAGCACATTCATGACCTCCACTGTGAAAAAGTCTCATTATTCTTTATGCAAACCTTCGAACAGCTTGCAGAAAACTAATTTCTAGAAAGCGCACGCAGCCGAAGTTTTACGGTTTTCTTTTCCATACTTTTCACAGTTTTGTCGCTCACATTGTATTTTTTGATAAGCCCACGATACGATTTAGTGTGCACCCACAATTTCAGACTTTACGTTGACTCTATTTTGAGACTGCTGTAATGAACATTTTTTTCCGGGCCCAGGAGCTCTATCACTTATTTTCCATTCTGAATTTCCACAATTCCAGAAAAGTAAGAAATTATTAATTATTCGGCTGAAATGGGTTATTCGCGCATTATGTGCAAAAAAATTTTCGAGTGTCTGCTGTGTTCAGAGACATTACCACATATGCGGTGAATATGCAGTAGTACTCCGCATTAGCGTGTGTTTTGTTTTTGAGAACATGTTAAATTTTGTTCGGATTTCATTTCGCGGGACCAACGGACGAAAACGGAGATTGTGCAATTTATATGTTCCTGGTGGCCAAGTCGGACGGATGGATGTGGTTGGACCTTCGCCTGGTTCTGCTCCTTATCAATCTTCTAGCGAGGACGTTCGGGTCCATTTTAAACTACCTTCACGAAATTCGTCCCACAACGAAGGACGTCCACGGTTAAATTCACGATAACAGTTTTTTAAATTGGCAATACATGGTTCTTCATCAATAAAAGTTAAACTAAGCTGGTCTAAACATTCTTGGCTTAAAAATCCACCTCAAATATGGTAAAAAATTATGACAAAGACATTTTCATGTCTAAATTTCAATTTTTGTCTGAGATGCATTTTTGATTTATCGTTAATCGATATAAAACGTGATCACGTACATGAAAAAGTTGTATGTATGCTTAATTCATAAATCTCCAAACTCTTTTATGAAACTGGCCATTTGGTCCTAGTACGACTAAAAGTGACCTAGGCCAGAAACATAAATAGCACCCCTCGTATGAACTCAGTTTTGCTCTTTTCGTCATTTGCACTTATTTTCGCTTCCTCAAGTTTCTTGAGTTAGTCTTGAGTTTCAATAAGCTTACTGATTTACCGTTAAATGTCTTCTTTATGAGTTCTTGTTATACTTGTTCTTGTTCTTATGATTTTAAGCAGATTTCTTGAATATAATAAGTAGTGTCTATTTTGTGCCGGAAAACTGTAGCTTGAAATTGAAAATATCATTGTGTGCCCTTTTGATGGTGTATATACGTGCGGATTGATATTTTCTATGTTAGAATAAACATGAAAACTGGTTGTTCGACTTCTGCGAAGAGATCATTTAAACCGTACGTCAAATTGAACATCACAGAAATTTGCAAATGTTGATAAATGCTGTTTTTCCAAATTCAGCTATATAGAAATACATGAAACAACAGCTTTTTGAGAACCCAATTTTTTTTGTGTGAGTACTACTATAACAGAATAGTATTATTTAGTTTTTTAGAGGATAATAAACACATCTTAGCTGCTACGGCTCATTGGAAACGAGGAAAACGTGAGGTTAATGCGAAGTAAATCTATGAATTGGTTTCTCTTTGTTTTTAGCAATAACACATCCAACAAAAAGAAAAGATTTCTGGCCTAGAGGTCTAAAAGACCTTAAGAGTTAGTGGAACCAAATTTCGTGTGCAGCCTCCTATTATATCACATTGAATCAAGTTTGTTTCCAAATTTTCCACGCACTGTACAGCCTTCACAAGGGGCGAAAATTTGTGGCACACCTCCGATGTGCTTCTGGACCTCAGAGACTATAATAACTGGATCAAAAAAACCTTGTATCCAAGCTCCTGTGATATTCCACTCAGATTTCACGTTGGCTTTCCTACCAAAATCACCCACACTCCCCACATTAACTATCAAATCAATTTTTGTATTTATTTATTGAAGATTAGCAACTATCTGCTAACATAAACTATGATTAAAGTTAAAGGAGAAGAGCAAAAGGGTATATAGGAAATAATTTAAAATGAGAGGATTTTAAGAACAGGTATATCTTACTGGCTATAATTTTAAGGGATAATTCAGGGGATAGGGTATGATAAAGATTATTATAATTAGAGCATAAGATCCGAAAATGGTCGTGTTGAGCGTAATTAGACCTACAGAAGGGTAAACGAAACGGACGAAAGGTACGTGTAGGTCTAAGGGGAACAGAAAAGTCAAGCAGGCCAAGAAGAGCTTCTGAGTCAACAAGCCCAACTAGGAGCTTGTGTACAAACATAACGCCGATACAAATTCTGCGATTGCGCAATGAAGGGAGGTCTAAAAGTTGTAGGCTCGATTGATAAGTAAGCAAGATTCTATCCGAGTCCCAGTTAAAATTACGTAAGGCAAAAATTGTTTTTGGACCGACTCGAGAATGGACTGTTGCTCCTTGTACTGTGGACTCCACACACAAGAACAATATTCCAGAATCGGACGAACCAAGGAGACGTACAGTGTTTTGGTGGCATACGGACATACGGTTAAGGTCGAGTTGAAGGCGTTTGTGCAGGTACCAATCAGAGTAGGAGAGATAGATTTTAACATCGTCAGCGTACATTAGTGTAGAGGAGTATGTTATAACTTGAGGAAGGTCATTCACAAATAAGATAAACAGAAGAGGACCCAAATGACTACCTTGTGGCAATCCTGATGTAATATTAACGACATTCGACAACACATTAGGAAACAAAACACGTTGTGTGCGGTTAGAAAGATAAGACGAAATCCAGTTTAGAAGATTAGTGGGGAAACCAATTAAAGAAAGCTTGTGAATGAGCAAAGACAAACCTAGTTGAGGTCCCGAGCGAGAGAGAGAAGATGGAGCCACTCCCACAAGAGATCTCGTGGCAGAAACGATGGCAGCGTCGGTAGCAACGGAAGGAACAGGGACAGGAACGGTGGGGACATCATCAGCGGCCAGCACGTCCACACTGGGATCATTCACAGCGGAGCCGACAATGATGGACGTAGTAACTGCTTCATTGCTATTCGGTGTGAGAAACACCGGAGCGACTGAAGGCGGATTGACTACCGGCGAGGCATGACCGCTTGGAGTAGCAAAGAATTCCGATGTATGTAGATGAGAGGCAGGCGATCCAACTCCAATAGGTTGCAAGAGGTTGTTGTTATCAGTATGAGAGATTTTCCGTCTAGGAGATTCACTCAAAGCGGAATGGATAAAAGCACTAACAAATTGCTTGCGCAAGTCTGATACGCGTTCGAAATATAAAGTTATTATTAACTCAATTGTTAAACAGCGAAACACAGATAACACTACTCGACAAAACCGAACTTTTTTTTTCCTCAAGGATCCAAACCGACTTTTTCTGATAGATATGGGGCTTTAAATTTTTTTAAAGAATTATGGTTTTTTTTCTTTTTTTCTCCAAAGTCTCTCCATAGATTTTAATGAGCGATACCTTAAACGACGCCAAATTAATGCACCTCTACACAAAAAAATAGAGAACACAGGATATAATTTTTTTTCGACTTTTCCTGAGTTTTTAAAGTCAAAATTTCGTAAATAATACCGCACAAAAATAAGCTGAAATCACAAAGTGTTTAGGCTTATCTTCTAGCTGTTTTAATTATTATCAAAATATTAAAGTTCTTAACATTCAGATGAAAGATGCTATAGTTATGTGAAAAAAACAAGCGCTACCTCTGAAAAAAGCTTAAAAAAAAAATACCAGTTTTCAAAAATTCTTAAAAAAAAAGTTCTGCCATAGAAAAAAAAAAAATATCATCAAACCATTTCTAAGCCCCAAATCTTTGATAAAAAGTTGGTTTTGTTCCTTGGGGAAAAATCGTGTTGACTAGTGTAATTGGTACAAAAAAGGATCGATTATGATGAGTTTAGAGATGTACACGATTTGTTGTAATTAATATTGAATTCAATTGGCAAAAAGGCAGAAAATGCAGGAGCGAGGTGAAAAGACGACCGGCTTAAGCAAGAGCACAATAGCATAATGACCACAATAGCAATAGCAAAATTCGACCCTTTTACGAACAACGATACCAAAAGAAAGACAAATAACAATTCCAGCGCTTTCGTATGTAAACATAAACCACAAATTACACAAATTAAAACATAAGCAGCATAATTAATTTAAAATTCATTTACCATTCATTTACTCTTAATATTAGGAATGCATGTATATTTGATTCTTAGTAATTAGTTATTTTTTAATGCTATTATTTGTGTAGAGATTTCTTATTGTTTGCGTAAATTTGGTGTGTAAATTAATTAATTAATTATATGAGCTAGACCGTTCATTGCTTTTGGGCATTAAAAGTGGGGACATTATACTGTATCCATCAGGGGTTAATGGTGTAAACGAACCAGTATCACAAAGGGTTTTGAATATAGTATCGTGCTCAGTATTAGCATTGGGCGAAGTAGTCAAATTGCTCAATTCTTCACACTCCTTTATTTGATCAGATTGACTTTCCGGCATTTCAATACAAGTGGCAGGGACCTCAAGAGTAGGAGTTAATAGTCGAGGGTAGCTGGAAATATACTCCACAACCTCCAAAGCAGTAGGCCGTTTGCTTACTTCCTGACTCCAGCATGCCTTTAAGAGACCCTCTAGTTGCGGCTTAACACCGAACGGTATATGCATCGTTTTACCATTTTTAACAAAATCAAGCACTTGATTATTCGTTAGACCTTGATAGGGATACGAGCCGAAAGTAATTACTTCATAGAGTACCACACCGAATGACCATATATCAGAAGCTGGAGTAAATAATCCCAAGGCTAGTGTTTCTGGTGGCATCCAACGAACAGGAAAAAGCTTACGAACGCCCTTTCTATTAAACCTATAATAGTCACTCTCAAACGTTGGTCGAGCCATGCCAAAATCTGCAATTTTGACAACACGCTGGGCATTTACTAGACAATTTCTGAGCGCGATGTCACGATGAACGTACTTCTTTTCAGTTATGTAAGCAAGACCACATGCAATGTCCATAGCATACAGCGTAAGACGCTTTGATGAAATATCACAGTCATCTGTAATCTTTTCTTTTACCATATTCCTACGAGCCAGTAGATACGTTTTTAAGTCGCCGTACAACATGAACTCCATTACTGTGTATATTGGTTCATTTTGCAAACAAACACCTAATAGCTTTATAATGTTTTTATGATCGAATTTCTTCATTGCCTCTGCTTCGGATAAGAAATCCAATCGATCTTCCATAGACTGCCCAGACTTCAGCGTTTTTACAGCTACCGCAGTCCACTGACCAGAAGACATCTGTGCTTCTCCGCCGTAAACCATACCGAATGCACCCTCCCCTAAACGACGGTTAACCACAACGTTCTCCTTTGGAATTTCCCATTTATCCAAAGTGTTCATTTTATTCTGCGATGGAGAAAGCAGGTCTATCCCAAACATTTTCATAATCTGTGCCGATCGTTTCAACTTACGGCTATAGCGTTTCTTCCAAAACCAGAACGATATAAATGAAATTAATGAAACTGCAAGTAGACACAGTATTATGCCGAAATACATCGCAGCCGTATCACAGTTTACTCGCAATGTACGAGCTAATCTCGAAAACCTGCAGTCATATCTTCCATCATCTGGCACTACACCTTTTAACCATATAATATTGTTGAAGTTCAACGATAAATTACCTCCGCATATATGCATACCGGCTCCCTTACCCTTTATGGTAGGCTTAAACTTTCCCACTTTTACATAGCTAGCATTTTTCCACTGTAAAATGTCCAAATCGATAATACGTGATCCCACAAGCTCTCCTTGGGCAAAGGAAACATGACCGGACAAACCTTCAAAATCGGTTTGCCCCATTAGTTCACTGAGCCGATTTACAGTCTCAGTATTCCTTAAATGATTGACAGCATACTGGTCCTTAAGGAGCAATTTGTGTGCGGCGACCGCATAGGCCCAAACAGCGTCGTAGGTAAAACCTGCATAGTTTGAAGGCTCTCCAGATTGAGTTCTGTATTCATCTAACCAAGCCCTTATTGGCTTACCCTCCGGCATTATTGAGTCAGGGTTACCAAATGGAGTGTGCCTTACACTAAAGTGACCTTCTATTGCCTGTAAAGGATGTTCATAAAGAAGTAAATTTTTAGATAATATATTACATCATAATTACATTTCTGAGCTCACTCGCAGTACAGCTACTGTTAACTATACTTTGCCACATTTCAAAATCTTTTGGCAGCCAAGGAGGTAGAAACCAAACATAGTCATCTTGTTGAGTCATCTATAAAAAAAGCAATGTAAAACGAGAAGGAACGTGTGAGTCTCTTCTTTGGACGCGACTCTACTTTTATACCCGTACTCAGTCAGTATATACATTTTTGATCTATGCTGAATTTTAAAATATTTTACATTTTTTGCAACCAAAATCTGGTTGCTGTAGCTCTTATAGTCTTTGAGATCTATGCGCTCATCAAGACAGACAGACGGGCGAACAGACGGACATGGCTAAATCGACTCGGCTATTGAAGCTGATCAAGAATATATACCTTATGCAGTCGGAAACGTTTCATTCTCTGCGTTGCACACATCCACTTTTACCACAAATCTAATATACCCCTTAACCCTTTTTGAGTACGGGTATAAAAACTAATTTAATTAAAAGCTCAAAATTAATAATACGAACCCCCAACTTATGCGCTTCACAAAAAAGGATGGCGGCATTTTTGATTTGTATGTCTGCAATTATAATTTTAGGATGAGCTTCTTTTAATTTATGTAGATGCTAAAAAAATTTCAAAAATTGATAGTTATCAAAAATGTATGACTAATGCAAAGATATGTACCTCTTTCATTTCAATGGGAGTGACAACAGGTTGCAATTTTCGATGAATAATAAGATTAAAATTTCGAAGCTTCAACTTTTTCTCCATTTGGGACGTATTTTCATTGGATTCATCTTCTGTTAAAGATGCAACACGACTCCATTTACATTGCTCCATGATATCGAGATATGCATCAACAAATAGCAGATTTGAGCCAATTGTACGAAAAAAATAAGGATAGGCTTTGAGGTTACTAAAGGTAGCACCCTCCGCCGAATAGGACATTATCATCATATTCATGTGTTTTGAAATACCAGCAATTGGCTCTACTGTTTCGCTACACGCTGGACCTAAAACACCCAGCATATTTGGAATATTGTAATAGTGTATAAAGGACTTCATTACCATGTCCGCCTTGCATTGCCCATCGTTTACCAAGATTTCCAAATGATAGCCAGGCAGTATTGTCTGGTCTTTATTAATTGCTGATGCAGCCTGTTTTGCAACATTTATAACATTTCCATGTCCTCTATTGGTTATATTAATTGGAAATATGCCACCGATCGATAAAGTAATATGTTGATTGCTTTCCTTCCACAAATTGTAATAGTTCCTATTTGTCGAAATCCAATGGCATGCAACTTTATCGTAAATTTCAGTAGCAGTAATACTTAGATCGTTTCGATAGTACTTTAGATCATCTCTTATATTTGCCAAATGCTTGTCAGATAAATTAAAATACCGAAGTGCATACATAAGTTGCTTGTCAGATTCCAAACTCTTAGCATAGTATTTTAAAATGGGAGTAAGCTCATATTTGCAACCTGAGCGCTGCAAGCATGTAAAATCTTCACATCTTGGCATTGTAATTTGTTCAAACGTGTTTTGGCCATCAATTATTTCGGATGGCGACCAATGCAAAATAATAAATCGTTTTGATCCATTGGAAAATTTCTGCTCGTAATCCTTGATAAGCCATACAATTGTCTCTCTAAACCTTTCACCAATCCAAAGTACATTAACCATCATGGCAGTTTCATTCAACTGATCCTCAACAAAACTGGAATCGTTTCTGAACTCTGCTAATATTGTTACACATTTGTATCCAACGCAGTTTGGATTTCTGTACTCCTGAGCACTAAAAAATTGGTTAATAATAAAATCATACATGATTTAAAAAAGCGACTATGAGTATGCCAACACATGCAACAAATTTTAACTTTTATCTGTTGTAGGATTTTTTTTAGAAGTTCTGGACCGTACATTAAAGGCTACATATGTACATATATACTTATTCTTTGATAACAAAATATTGAAATATATTCTCTTTTGTGATGGCGTCCTAGTGAAACCTCATTAAAGTAAAAAAATTAGATTGCATATAATTGTATTTTGATTGTATAATTAATTATAATTATTATATTGGAAATTATTATATTGGAAATTATCAATTTGATTTTGTTCAAGTTATGTTGACGAAAAATTGTTTGTACATACACATATTGTATGCTGGATGTGCCATTTTTTATGTCGATGTGTAAACATATAATAACTTTGACATTTGCTTGAAAATTGCTTGAAAATTGTTATGGACTAGTTTTAAACTACAATACAACAGACATCTGTATATGAGATATATATTGTACATACCCTTGTACCCTTACGTTCCAGAACAACTGCAAATCTATCCTTACGTCAAAATCTTACAGGGTAACTAAGAAAATAAATTATTTTCAAACCTGCTTAATTTTAGAAGTCCATTTATCACGCTGTCTTCCATTATATAGAGATCATAATATGTGTTGTTGACATTTTTAAAGATTTCGTAATGTAAGCTTTGGTATAAAATCATGCCCGTTGTATTTTGTGATTTCGGTACAAACCAGCCAAAGCGACCAAGCGTCATAGAGGCACCCGCATCCAAAACATTTTCAGGTAAAGCACCAAAAGTATATGGCATCCAAGCTTGTAAATTAATCATACTGATATTTGGATACCTATTATCTCGCCTAGGATTAAAATGCCAACATAAAAATATATTTAATTTACCACATATCACGCATTGTTTTACCTAACTAAATCCAGTGTCGTCCAGGCATTATAAGTATTAATGGGAACAATTCGAACATTTTTGTAGCCCAAAACATCTTTTAAAAAAATAAAGAATATACGCGTCATCACCTGGTGTAGAGGTCGATTGGTCATTTGTAATCCAATTTCCAATTCATTTATTTTTTGTTCATGTGAAATAACATCTACAAAAATGAATAATAAATCCATCAATCAATTAAATGTTATTTTCTCTTGCTAAAGGGACTAAATGGACTACCATTACAATATTGATTTATCGGGCGACTAAGAACTCCTAAAAATATATTAGAGCTTACTGCTTATGTTAAAAAAGGCTTTCAAGGAAACCTACGCATGGATGTCATCTCCACCGTTTTTATTAGAATCAATCCGTTTTAGCAATAATACCTGACCTATCAGAGTTTCCGACCAATCTTTTGAGCTTGATTTCAAGAAATTTAAACTTTGGGTCATAAAGAGTGTTTTTCGAAAACTCCCTTCCAAAGTACCCAGCCAAGAGGGTATTGAGACGGCTGTTATAATTCTCAGAAGGTAAAAAGAGGAAAGCATTAAAAATAGATTTAAATGAAAATATATGATTTGGCTTTTATGTCTTACTCGTATATCCTAAATTCTGAATGCCAAACTTCGTTATTGTATAGATCATTGTGGAAATATGATCTGCGAATGCATCTCCTAGGTGTAAAAAAAAAACAAAAAACAAGTGCGCGTCAACTTGTTTTATTTATTCTGACTATATTGACTATATATTAAATGTCGGAACCCAACCTAAATATATATGTATATACATACATGTTTCTCTCGTATATTCAAAACTGTGGAAGCTACTAGATGTATCAATTTATAGGGATAGCCAGACACGGATATACCGACTAGGCTATTGGTTTTTATCAAGAATATATATACTTTATGGCTTCGGAAACGCTCCATGTACATTAACAGCCCATAAATTCAAATGCAGTTAATAGACGCCTATACTCTTTAAGCATTTATTGTCAGTAATTTACACAACTTTTTAGTACGTACCGTAATTGTTAACGCAGTGAAATTTAGAACTATCTATTCCGGATGAAACCAGAACGATCACGAAAAATGGTAAAAGCCCAATCATCTTAATGGAACAAATATTTAAAAAAAATAAATAATAATATTGTTCTGTAAAAATACAAAAATTAAAACATCGTTAAAAATCCGTTGATATACATAAATACCCAAAAACAACAAATCTATATCTGTATATCTAAGCTTTAAATAAAGTTACAAATATAAAACGTGGATACTATACTCCTAAATATGTATGTATGCTACATTGAAAATTTGCTTTTCATACGAGAGAGCTAGCGGTGAAGATAGAGAAGCACTTATCTGGTGGAGCAATCTCTGCTAGGTCACAGTGGGAGTGGCAGACACGGAAAAGGAACGCGCGGCGCGTGGGAGACAATAAACGAAAATTCTTGTATTTATTCTGGCTATAATAATGATCTAATCCCCCCGATTTTTAACAGTCTAAAATATAAGCTCCTTATTTATACTCTGCATTAGCGATATTCTTGTGCGAGCACAAATATTCTATTTTATAGCTTTAACTGCAAATGCATCCCAAAAGTATGCACTCTAAAGCACTTTGGTTTCTCTTTTTTTAGAGACAAACAGATACGGACAGATATATCGACTCGGCTATTGATGTTGATAAAAAATATATGGGTATATATATATGCACATTATGGGGACGGAAACACTTCCTGCCGGCTGTTGCATGCATCTGCACAAATTTAATATACCCCTTTACTCTTTAATTACTGGATATAAAAATGTAAGCTGTGTTCCACCTAAGTATAATAAAAGCTGATCTAACAGTAAAGTTGCTATAGCGCTTATATGTACTTATCGCTAGTACTGTTTGCTTTTTACATAAGGGTTTTATTCCCGGTCTTACCAACCTAACAATTAGTCTCAAGACTAGTCGAATACAGCCGTTATGGAAGCGCGACTAAATGATATAGAAAATCGGAAAACACGCAAATGAATGTGATTCTTTCCAGCTTGATTTAATTTTGAACAGTTCTCTACCATGCAAAAAAAAATGGTCCAATACATATGTACAAGTGACATAAAAAATATTCATTAAAATACACATGTATTTTAAACATATTATAATGTTAAATTATTATTTATTATTATTATTATTTATTGTATTTTAAAATATTATATTGGTATACTTAAAAAAACTAATGCAATTTTCTACTCCCGATACTAACACAATGAATACAATATATGTATTTACGTATGTATGTACATACGTATGTTTGTCTTGTATATATAATTTGTATGTATTATAATAATTATTATTATTATATTAAGCTGCGCCAAACCTTGAACAAACAATTTTTTTTTATATACAATTTTATTCAAATTTGTAGTGTAATGTTTAGGGGTGCTAACACGAAAAGAAAAGAAAATTTGTTGGTAAAATATACATTTAAAGAAATAAATTCGACGGTGTTTTCAAATAGTATTGAAACTTAGAAACTAGTTAATAACACTACTCGACAAAACCGAACTTTTTTTTTCCTCAAGGATCCAAACCGACTTTTTCTGATAGATATGGGGCTTTAAAATTTTTTAAAGAATTATGGTTTTTTTTCTATGGCAGAACTTTTTTTGAAGAATTTTTGAAGTCTGGTATTTTTTTTTAAAGCTTTTTTCAGAGTTAGCGCTTGTTTTTTTCACATAACTCTAGTATCTTTCATCTGGTTGTTAAGAACTTTAATATTTTGAAAAGATAATTAAAACAGCTAGAAGATAAGCCGAAACACTTTGTGATTTCAGCTTACCGTCTGGGAAATATAAAGCATTGAAATGCAAAAATTATGATTTTTGTGCGGTATTATTTACGAAATTTTGTCTTTAAAAACTCAGGAAAAGTCGAAAAAAAATTATATCCTATGTTCTCTATTTTTTGTGTAGAGGTGCATTAATTTGGCGTCGTTTAAGGTATCGCTCATTAAAATCTATGGAGAGACTTTTTTTTCTATGTCAGAACTTTTTTCTACGAATTTTTGAAGTCTTTTATTTTGTTAAAGCTTTTTCAGCAGTATGGAGAATCTTTGGAGCTAAAATTCGTTAACCAAACCTAAAATATGAAAAATATGAACAAAAACAATCTTTTGGAAGGTTGCGGGCCCAACTGCCAATTGGGAACAAGGCAAACGAAAAAGGGTTGTACATTTAGTACCTGCTAGCGTTCCTTTGGTATGAAATGTTGTTGACAGATACATTTTCATTATACCCAATCAGAGGTAGGATACCTAAGTCGTAGCCATTGCAAGGTGGTTACACAAAACACTGCTGCTTCCTGTGTATATGGGATAGTAGAGCTAGAGAACAGCATTACTCAACAAAACTCTGGCCAAAACGGGAGGAACATACTTTGCAAAATTACCATATTCAGAGTGCAGCTCTCGTGAAGTTTAAAGACGTTATTTTACCAACATTACACACTAAGCTGGGACTAATGAAACATTTTATTAAAACATTGGATAAGGAAGGTGAATGAGTTACCTAAAAACTGTTTTTCCACGTCTATCGCTGGCAAAAGTGAAATAAGGAGTATTTGATGGTTCCCAAATAAGAAAACTACTAAAAGATGATGGATTCCCAAATATTTTATCTAAGATTGAAAAAGCAGCTTGGAACTCATTCCGAATGGTCGTAACCAACTTTCTTGGAAACAGCATGTCTGATGATTATGTTAATATCGTCCAACAGCTAATTAGAATTATAAAAAAAATCGGGGAAAATATGTCACTAAAAGTCCATTTCCTGCACTCCGACTTGGACTTTTCCGACAAACCTAGGGGACGTTAGTGATGAACACGAAGAGAGATTTCATCAACAATTAAAATCTAAGGAACAACGTTATCAAGGTTTTTGGAATGAGAACATGATGAACGACTATGTGTGGAATATCATAAGAGAATCTGGTTGGAATAAAAAAGGAAGACAGCCAGAAATCTTAAATTTTGTTAAAAAATCTTAACAAGCATTAGCAAACCAAATGTATTATGTGATTCAATGCTTTATATTTCCCAGACGGTAAGCTGAAATCACAAAATGTTTGGGCTTAACTTCTAGCTGTTTTAATTATCTTTTCAAAATAGATAGTTCTTTACAACCAGACGTAAGATTCAAGTTATGTGAAAAAAAGAAACACTACCTCTGAAAAAAGCTTAAAATATACCCAGTTCTCAAAATACTAAAAAAAAAATTCTGCCATAAAAAAAAAAAATATCATCAAACCATTTCTAAGCCCCAAATCTTAAAGATAAAGTTGGGGTTGCCGTTTGAATTTCGAAAAGCCAATTTTTTTGGCTCAACATATTTGTATACCTTTTTAAAACCGAAGTATAGTTTATTTTGTGGACTGTGCCATAATTTTTTAAACAATCTTTATTGCGGTCATTTTAAAAGTACAAGCATACACACAAAACGAGAAGGAACGTTCTGAGTCGCTTCCGTAGACCCGACTCTACTTTTATACTCGTACTCAGTCGGTATATAAATATGTGTGCTTTTGATTTATGTAGAATTTAAAAAAATTAACATTTTACATTTTTTTGATACACACTAGAGTAGAGGTCTGCATGATTACATTCATTTCGTAAAGGACAGTACTGTACAGTATTGTGCTGTACTCAAAAATACAATGCTATACTATACTACTGTACAGCTAGGGAGTGAGTGAGAATACTGTCAATACAGGGACTATGACAGCATTCCCTCACACTCCTTTGACGCTGTACAGTCAAAAACGTGTACCCATTTTCAGAATGAATTATTCATTAGCCCTTTTGGATACATTCATGCATATGTCTAATCCACACCTATAATGTCGATTCCACATCTGAAATATAGATTACACTTCTACAATGTAGATTCTACATCTTCTCCGCAAAGGTCGCGCATTGCATAGGGTGGAGTGTGTGCGAGCGAGAAAGAGAATTTGTAGCGTTGTCTCGTGCTGGAGGAGTTGGGGGAAGCACCTGAAAATTAATTTCTTTATTTTGGCCATAATAATGATTTGATCTGATTGAAATCGGACAATCTGGTAGATATGGTTATTTACTACAATACTGCGTTTAGTTTTCTCGTATCTTAAAAATGTTGGATGTCACAGATTTTCATCCTTTGCGGGGGCGTGGACAAATGTGATATCACACAACAGACAGGCAGACATAGACTCGGCTATTGATGATGATAAATAATATATGTACTTTTCGGGGTCGGAAACGTTTTCTGCGTTGCACACATCCACTTTTACCACAAATACAATATACCCCTTAACTCTTCGAGTACGGGTATAAAAAGCTTTGGTATCTTAAAATATATGGAATTGCGTCTTGGAAAAATTGTACCGAATTTTTCCAATTCGGATTATATTTAGAATGAAGAGACAGTTTTCTATGTAACATACATGCATACATACAATGTAAATATTTCCGATTAAAGTAGCTAATATGTTTTACACCGACAAAATATCAATACAATCATAGTATGTACATATGTATGAATATCATTAAATATTGAAATTATCACTAACTTACATATTTTTTTAAATGTATTTTTCGTATATGGATATTAAAACGGTAACATTACGACTCAATCAATGGTGGTCTGCCCCGTGTGCGGACGGACGGATTCGGCTTTCCGATAAAATCAAGTATATGATATTTAGTGACGAAATTGTTTGCCTGTGAGAAATGTATGTGTCTACTTATTATTAATACACTGCGTCACTATAATTTTGTATATGTGAGCGTTTGTGATCTTAAATAAAAAGCCAAAGAATGTATAAAAAAAATATATGTGAAACTTATAAATAAACAACATTTCCTTTGTACGAGTATTTGTGAACCGTTTAATCAAATTTGATCAAGTTCTTATCCACACCAACTATGTAACTTGATATACATATATATATGAATGCACATATACTTATTAAATTGCGTTCTCTTTTTTTTAATTATTATAGTTTTTTGTGATTTATTTAATTTAATTGAATATCACCTGTGTTACCTGCCAGCTTAAGCTTTACTGTATTATTTTTAATAAATATTCAAATTTACACTATTAACATTTTTAATTGATCGTCTACCAAATGGATTTCTTAAATGTTTTGCGCATAATTTTTTTGTTGATTTAATCGCTGCTGGAGCGAACTTAATAGTTGGATTTAAATTACCCACATACATGTAAAGTATTTATATTTATCATCAATATATGAATGTTCAGTCTGTTTTCAGATTTTTTAACAACGACTAACGGACACGAAATCTTATGTAGATTAAATAAACAATAATTTCGACTTAAATTTTTTTAATTGACACTATAAATATTTGTATATACTTAGATTTTAAAAATATGTGCTTTCGACAAAGCTTGACAAGTGACTGAAACTGAAAACGCAGAAGCATCACGCTGACACCAATTTCGCCCATGTTTTGACGATCACGAGTAGAAACAAAAAACACCCTTTGTTGTGTTGTTGCATTTCTTTACTAAGACCTAGAATACAGGGGTATTTTTTTATTGACTTAAAAGGTTTAAAATCGTTAGATATTAAAGGAATTTTAAGAGACAACCATTTAAGATTAGACTTGTAATAGTTTATTCAAATTTTTTCAAACCATATACTAAAATTCATATAGGCATCGCTAGAGTATTAAAAGAATCATAATCATATTTCTACAAACAAAAAAATTGCTTTGTATGCAATTCCCAACTCTTCAACTAAGAATTTTGATGATATTTTCACAATGTTAATCGCTCAAAAGAAAATAGGCATAGTAGAGATATAGATATGCTGTTAAATGTGCTGATAAAGACTATTAATAGCTGTTCTATACATTTAGATGTTTGTCCATCTATGAGTATACCGGTTATAGCTGTTAAGAAAGGAATGTAAGTCTGATTTCGGGACTTACAAATTTTTGTAGTACTTTATTATTTTTTTTGGTGTAATTTTTTTTATACCCTACTCAAAAAAGAGTTAAGGGGTATATTAGATTTGTGGTAAAAGTGGATTTGTGTAACGCAGAGAAGGAAACGTTTCCGACCCCATAAAGTATATATATTCTTGATCAGCATCAATAGCCGAGTCGATAGAGCCATGTGTGTCTGTCCGCCTGACAGTCTGTCCGTCTGTCCGTCTTGTTTGTCGCCTGGATCTCAGAGACTATAAGAGCTAGGGAAACCAAATTTGGGTTTCCAGACTCATGTGATATCACACTACTACAAGTGTATTTCAAAATTTCGCCCCACCCCCTTCCGCCCCCACAAAGGACGAAAATCTTTGGCAGGCACAATTTTAATGATACGATAAAACGCAGTATCGCAAAAAATTACCATATCTACCAGACTGCCGAATCTGAATCAGATCGGTTAATAATTATAGCCAGAATGAAGAAATTCATTTTCAGTTGTTGCCCCCGCCCCATCCAGCATGTGACTAGCTACTTATTCTCTTTCTCGCTCGCACACTCTGCCTCGTTATATACGCAAGTGCCCTCTAGCGGAAGAGATGTAGAATATAAATGGTACATCTATAATCTACATGTTAGATGTATAATATACATAGTAGATGTAGAAGTAGATAGCAGATGTAGCAAAAAAAATTTTAATTATAAGTAGACTCACGTCCCCAGAAGCGACACACACGTTCCTTATCGTTCAAGTAACAGTTCTAAAGTCATCAAAATTTCGATTCGCCAGAAAATATTTTTCATTGAAAAATATTAACCGTTACATAAGGTTGCATCATTTAAAGCTCTCATTAAGTTTTTCACCTGGTTTCGGCTGAGGCCCCACTGTGCGACGGCCAAATGTTTGGAATTTGTACCTACTACGTTGTCTAGTCGGTAAAGGTACAGAAGTACACGAAAATACGACGAGCTTGTCAACAAAGGGTAAGCAAGCTTCTTTTTCGATGTTTTCTTGAAATACGCCAAGCTGTAATTAACACTCTATGAGCAGCTCCATCTGATATTACAGAAATTTGTCAGAGTATTGGCAATATTGTCAAGGGCACAAAAAGCGGCCCATACAAGAACCTTACCAGATTAGATTGGCGAATGCATAGGAAAGCTCAACATGTTTGATATACTGTTTAAATGTCCCTTTCCATTTATTTTCCTAACGAAATTATAAAATACCGTTTCACATATATGTCAAAATCAGTCTTGGACAACGTCCAGTAATGAGTCGTTAAACCTTCTCCTCAACACTCACATTCCTAGTTGTGATGTAAAGCGTTCCTCAACTACAAGCCTTCCTTGACATAGAACACACATTTAACAACATTGATTCCCGGTAAGTTTTATCGATCAGATGACCTCAATGGGGACGTCAGCGTCCACCAGGGTTGTCAGCAGAGGCACAACGCAGGGCGGATTCTTCTCGCCCCTCCTTTGGAACGTAGCAGTAAACGAACTGCTGCGGAAGATAGAGGAGGGTGCTTGACGTGCGGTGGCGCTATGCGAATGTATGACAAGCACTTTCAAAAAGTTTCAAAAAATGTCAAGTATATAAATGCGATCTAGGTGTTAACCCGTCAAAGACGGAACTAGGGGTCTTCACAAGAATGTACAAGATTCCGATACTGATCCCCCAAAACTCCGTGGGGAATCGCTAGCTTTTAGAAACAATAATAAGTATCTGGGCCTGATCCTCGACAGAAAGCTCGACTGGAAACCTGTTAGGTATAGTCGTTCTCTACGATACTGCGTTTTCAGTTTTATCTTATCTCGGAAACGTTTCGTTCACTTTTACCACAAATACCATATATCCCTTAACTATTTGAGTATGGGTATAAAAATTGTATTATTTTAGAAAAGATGGCTTTTATTCCGCTAGATTGTTTGTTTCTTTTTTGCCCAATTTTTTTTTTGCTCAATATTTTGATTGACAACTATACAAATTGAAAGACGTATGTACATATATATAAGTCCAGTACGGAGTAAACACAATGCAAATAACGATTTCTTCTCGTGTCCTGTTAGTCGCAAAATTTTAGTGATGCTGTGGCAATTGCTCATGCAAAAAGGACTGTATTATGTGTAACAGAGATTTGAATGAGATGTACCGATAACCAAAAAAAAACAAATAAATATAAATAATTTTTCAACAATTTCGAATATTTCAAACTTTGCGTTTTTATGAAGATTCTGAATTGGATTCCGTTTCCCATGCAGACGAATTCCAAGGTCGCTCAATAACCAATGCGATCGGATAGCACTCTGCATACCTGGACAAGTATTCGAGTAACCTCAGAATGACATCTGTCGAAACAATCGTCAATAACTATAGAGTCCATAGAAGAAGCGAGGCAGGAAGACTGGGAACTGGACCCACTGCCACAACAAACACGACAACCTACGGCGTGTGCAGCTCTGACAACGTCAGCTTCCCGCTATTCGCAACAGTGTTATACCCTTTGCGAGCAAAGCCCCATTGCACTTGGCCGCGGCTGTCAACCCAACTCCGGCAACTGCCGAAAATGCAGAAGCAGGAGCCTCCCAAGATCCTCCTACTACCCCCTCTACAGGGCAATATATTTGCCATCTTATAACCTGATCGCGGAGGCAGAGGCAATGTTGGGTCCTCCTGCTCTCCACTTCCGCTCCGGCTCAGCCAAAGCAAGCTGAACAAGTCCCGTAAAAGCCTATGAAACCAAGGCCAATTACGATCTCTGGGATTCTAGACATTGCTGCCGACGAGGCTGCCCTCCGATCCCTGAAGAGGACTACGAATTCCGCACGGCTGCCTCAGGGGACCTCAGAATCTATGCCAAGGACGCTGAAACTCATAGGCAGGTGATGAGGGTCCTCAATTCTTTGCAGGTGCAATACACCCACTTTTGTCTCTCCGAAGACAGGGCCTACCGTGAAGTGGCTTAAAATGTAGCAGCTTCCACCCCCAAAGGAAAATATAAACAAGACCTGTGAGGAATTGGGCATCGGGTGGTAAACCTATATAACCCGAAGTATAGAGGAAGCCCCATCAATTGATGATGGGCATTGGCCGACGGAGTCAGGCGAGATACTCCAAATCAAAACGTTTTGTTCATTGACCTTGCCCAGGCCTCAAACAACAAGTAGGCCCTTAAAATTGCAAGGGTGGGTAGGCAACGTATACAAATTGAGTTGCCCAGGAAGAACAACGGCGTGAGACAATGCTTTCGCTGTTATGAGTTGGATCACACAAAAAACTACAACCTGAAGCGACCGGTATGTGGTACGAGCTCAGGGGATCACTGGACAGGTGCCCCCCAATTGCAATGCCAACACAGTTGACGGCCTCTGCTGCTCGAACTGTGGAGGGAAGTTTTCAGCATACGACAGATCATGTAAAATCTACGTAGTGATGCTGAGAAATCGCCAATCGACAGTGAATATTGCACTGCAGAACCAAGGAAACACACCACAAAGGGCTGAAAGGGCGATGAATGTCCCCTCGATGGCTGTCCAGCGAGGTTTAATCAGCACCAGCAATTCACAAGCGGCCAGCGGAGGAGCTGCCGTCCTCATAAAGAGTGGAATAACGCACTACAACCTGCATGCGGTAAGACTAGGGCAGATTCAGCTAGCAGCTGTCATGGTGGACACGCAGCGTGGAGAAATACTAATCGCAGCACGAGATGAGCTCTGACCACTTACCACTAATCGCGAAACTAAAAGGAAAAAGCTGGCCAAGCTAAAGTCCGAAGCCTCCGACAAACTACTATCTGGGGCGACTGCAGACGTGCACTCGAACTAAACCCTATGGAAGTTCACGAGCCGGTTCAAACGGCATTCCACCCCTAACTTCACAGTAATTAAGACAGACGGCTCATGGGCGAGGTCAGCAGCGGACTGGATTTAGACCATTCAGGACGGCCTCAGAGCAATTCTAGTTGCTACTGAGCTTGATGAAATCCACCAAATGGAGCTCCCGGTGGCCCCAATCACACTCCAGGAACTAAAGACGCTTGCTCAAAGATAAAAAGGCACCGGGAAAGGACAATATAGAATATAGACAATAGAGTGGCAAAAGTGCTGCCACTCAGAGCGCTTTTGTACGTTACAAATACTGAATGCAACGCTGAGCTTGGACACTTCCCCAAAGCATGGAAAGCCGCGCAGGTCGTCATGCTGCATAAACCCGGCAAATCCGGACAGAGTTTGGCACGACGGATTACTTGCGAAGATAATACCCCTGATACACCCGCAGCTGTTCCTGATTATTGGAAGCTTCCTAAAGGACAGAACGTTCCAAGTGGCACAGAGCGGAGCAGCTTCCACGGTGAAGGTGATTAAAGCCGGAGTCCCGCAAGGCAGCGTGCTAGGGCCTACGCTGTACAGCCTTTTCACGCACGATATGCTTAAAGCTAGCGTTGACAATACGTCGCAGCCAATCGATGCCATTTGCCGGCGATACGGCAGTCCTGTCAAACTTCAACTTCAACAGCGGTACCTTAATATCAGTGTGAACCCAGTGTGTGGTAGTGCCTGGGGTATTTCTTCATTGCGAGCTGTTGGAGGAACGGAAGGAACATAAGTACCTGGGAATCACGCTGGACTTTCACAGCCTGACCTTTGCCAGCCACACAAGTATGGTCAGATGCGCCTTGGAAAGCAAGGGTAGAAATTCTACTGGCTTCTTAAGCCTAACAAAAAGCTCAGCCTGGCCAACAAGATCCGCATATATAAGGTAATCCTGGTGCATGCATGGAGGTATGGCATCCTGGTCTATGGTATCGCAGCGAAAACGAACCTGGACAGGATCAGGGTGTTTCAGAACAAGACCCTCCGAAAGATCTGTGGTGCTGAATGGTATGTTCGTAATAGAGACATCGCCAAAGACCTTGGAGTCCCCTCAGTCGGTGACAATATTAACGAGCAAGCCACAAGATACTTGACCAAACTAAGGAGCCACCCGAACGTCCTCGCTAGAAGATTGGTGAGGAGCAGAACCAGGCGAAGGTTAAACCGCATCCATCCGTCTAGGAACACCAGGAACATATAAAATCCTGTCGTACAATCTCCGTTGTCAAACGTTGGTCCCGCATGTAACTTAAAATAGTAAATAGTAAATAGAAATTGTCCTCGACTCTTAACAAATGTTGCTAATCAACAATAACTGTACGTTAAGTAATTGTAACTTATTGTCTGCATTTATTATCTATCACTCTAGTAGCTCTTTGTTGGAGTCGCTATTGGAGAGTATTGCAATTCGATTTTTAAGTATAAATTTAATAAAAATTAAAAAAAAAATAATTATCGGTACCGATATATACAGACACACTTCAAATAACGAATAAATAGCTAAAAAGCTTGTCAGTCTATTTAAAAAATTTAAATATTAATGTTTCAAGGCTGCTTGGATAAACAGAAATTTATGAAATAGGGTTTCAAAATGTTCATACTCATAATTGAAGAAGGTTCATTGCATACACACGTTTTATGCTTTCGCCGTTTTTGTTTAATCCCTAATTTATAAATATTCCCATCTAAAATAGTCTTTATCTATCGGATAAAATTATGTGTTAAGTGCTGAAAGTCTTAGCTAGCTACTAATTTTAGACCAAATATCTAAATCGGGGAATATAATTTCCGAATATGATCAGTAAACTCTTAACCCATTGTCGTCAATTTATGCAAAAATATTATAATAGCCTATTTACACTGACCTACGATGGTTGAGTTAACTCAATAACTCAGAATTTGCGTCTACACTGGCACAAACTCTAGTTATTGAGTTATGAGTTTTGACAACAGCATGTTCTGCGTGTTTTTAAAGACATTTTATATATCAACCAAATTATTACTATGGACAGAAAAGATTTGGAACTACATTTCATGAATAGTTCTCAATGAATAACAAATTCAATTGATTAAATTAATTTATTTTTTTTTATTTTTATTCATGTATGTGAGAGTTCTTCCATACACCACGAAAATCGTGGTTCCTTTCAGACGTCTAGAAGTTCCTGTAAAGGCAAATAGGTCTACGAAAATCTCGCTTCTAATGATCAAATTGGATAAAAGTATTATTTTTAAGTAATATATATAAAATTTTACATTTTCCTTTATTTTTCTATGAAAAGCCTAGTACTCAGATCAAAATTGTTTGCCAGCAAACGAATGTCATATATTCTTCGAGCGGCCAGTGTGTGACCAGAGGTGTGCACTGCATTCCGTTACTCTGCTCAGACAGCTGCTTGGTTTTGTTTGAAGTTAATAAAATGCACTTCTTCGGCTGGGGCCGCTCTTCCCCAGCCATATCCTGGGCTCCACAACATTTTATTGGCAAGGTAATGTGTCTGGCTATCAGCAGCAGCATATGGCGACGCCTCACAGGCCGGATACCGTGAAGAAAAAATGTTTTGAAAACAATATTTGTTTTATATTTATGAAAATTAATAAAAATAAGAAATTATAATATCCGTATAATTGTCATTCATTTAATACTGCATTAACTAGATTATATTTTTCTTCATTATTAAAATATTTAATTTAGTTTTTTGTTCTCTTATTGCAATGTTTGCTTCGTGTTTGCTGGCAAAAGATATCAAATTGATATCTTTTTCGAGGTGGGTCTAAACATACCAAAAAAAACAAGCAAATACTTCTGATACTTTTCCAGTATATACCGACCTTTTTGTTTTTCGATCTGAGTACTGCCTTCCGTACAGAGCCTAGAAAACAGTTTTACGCGTAAAACATTTCTTATAGGTTTCATACGAATATCAACCCTGATTCTGTTCGCGAGGTGTTTTTTTCGATCTGAGTACTAGGCTTGACGCATTTGACAGGCACACACCAAAATGTATGTAGTCCCAAGTAACATTTGTGATGCTATCGATAACGACTCGCATCTAATTTTTAATTGTACTAAGTACAACACAAGACAAAACTACCCATCTCTATGAAAGTATCATGATATTTACAAATTCTTTGAAAAAAAATCATCAGCTCGTACCAAACATTAGTCGACTTCATCGACAAAATTGACGTAAAACTGTAATAAGTTGTCTTGTTTGACTTTGCAATTTTCACCAACGCTACTTAAGTGTACAAACGGGTAAAATAAAATCCCAAAAAAAAAATATATATATATATTTAGGAAATTGATTAATAATCTTTATTAAGAACACTATTTATCAATCCTTAGCCGAATATCAAAATCAGAGGAATATCAACGCAATCAGGGAAGGCAGCGGTGTCCAGTAACAGCTTTATTTTTAGGATGGACCTACTTAAAAATATAGATAACAAAGAAATCTTTGTCGAGGTAGAGCTATGATATACAAATGTGTTACCCAATATTAATTTTTTTGACAAGGTTCTTCATTTGGCTGTAGATTACCTAATTGGAAATATAACGGAGAAACAGACTCTACGTCTATCGCACAAATATGGATTTCAAAACCCATACGATTTTTTGCTGGCCACTCGAACTTTATCAACTTACTACATGAACTACAACTTTGACATCAACAGAGCCGAATCGTCAACGTTATTTTCCTACCTTAGTCCTGAAATGAACCGGCTTGTGCCTATAGTGCTTGCAGCACGTCAACCAGAAGTAGCAACACACAAGTTCGAATGCTCCAAAGGGACCATGTTTTTCATGGAGTCCTTTTCTTGGGATACGCGGTT